>OU744731.1:8700509-9375367 GCA_916613615.1 Steromphala cineraria | reverse complement strand
ACATTGTCTATAACAAAAGCTTGAATAGACAACAATAGTTTTTCAGCCGAAAAGTGAATAAGTTAGCTATTTACGCCTTTGAAAACTAGTTTCATAAACATGCCTAAATACTACTGTAAAAACATGTCAAATTTCAACAAAATTAAAGTATTAGTGATGTAGTTTATGATGAAACCGGTTTGAACAATTACATATTTTGATCGAAAATTAACTGTTGTCTTTCGCAGTGACCATTTAAACGTAATATATTCAAGAATCTGAGTTTAAAGATTCTTTAAAAGAATATAAATAGAATTCCTTTTCCTTTGACGAAATTAATGTGCAAGGTAGAGTCAATTGAGTAACTTTGCTACCTATAATATGATAGAACCTATAGCCCCTGTCCATTTCTGAACCTTGAACATTATTTCATATTGTCTATGTGGACCACTTTTCCTTAAATTAATAAAGTTAGTCTTAACTAAAGTAAATTTCATACCAGGTGGTTGACAAATATGTTCAAATTTTCTTCTGTAACTGAATTGAAGTATCTACAACAGAAGACTCGTCATCAGAAAAATTGAGAGCATATGAATGATCAACATTATTAGAAATAAAAATACCACGACCATGAATGAACATTTTGGTTAAATCATACTGATAAGTAGTTAGTGCTATGCGTCTTTGAAACCTTTGAACCATACATTTATATTCTTTAAAATTTATTTTTAATTTTAAGTGGCTGTGTACCATCCTCATTTGACGCAACATGTCAAATCACATTAGCAGATTAAAGTGAGACATATGTTTCAGAAAAGAGCAGCTTTGTTGATTGTCAACATTGATTGACAGTGATATATTTGGTTACAACTACGTCAGTATTTTTCTTTTCTGGTAAAATCATGCCAATCAAACAATTACTTCAGTTGTTCTATAGTAATGCGATTGAATTATCGTATGCGCAGTTGTCTATCTACAAATTCAGTTAAGTTCAGTACAGG
This sequence comes from Steromphala cineraria, assembly GCA_916613615.1. Lineage (NCBI taxonomy): Eukaryota > Metazoa > Mollusca > Gastropoda > Trochida > Trochidae > Steromphala > Steromphala cineraria. Next base: position 9,374,387 of record OU744731.1, on the reverse strand, counting down.
AAAGTCAGATAAAAGTTAAATGCTCAAAATAAGTAACGGATCAAATCGACATTTTCACTATCTTCGTTTAGAACTAAAGCGTGGCTGCAAGGTTGTTCTACACATTGTAGTCTTGGTGAAGTCAACGAGTGAAAACATCCCTGTTCAACCACCCTGTAACCACAACAGGATTTCTTCCACCATCAAGATCTTACCAAGACAAAAAAAATTGAAAGCAATACAATCATCTCAGTGTTTTTAAAATTTTGTGCATATAATGTTCATGAAAAAGGCACATGACACGTTTAAAGACATGATTGAGGTTTAACTACCTTGCGTTTTGGCGGTGCAAACTGTTTCATTGACCCTTGTTTTCAGCATGAATTGGGAACTTTTCAGGAGACTGTTGTACTCTATGACTTTTTAATATGGCATAAACTGTTTACACATTTTTGTTGTTTGGATATACTGAACCACTTTCAACAAAATGTCCTTAGAAATTTGAATTAGCATCTTCTCTATACATAGAAACATGTCAGGCAGAAAAATAGGTTTGACCCCTAACTTCTTTTGAGTAGTATACATGAGCACACGAACAGCACCAGTTGTCCAGTATGTTGGATGAAGCTGTTAGTACCATTATCCATTAGTCATTCATTGACCGTTATAGTATAAAGCCTGAAGGCCTTTAACAAGGACCAAACTAGTTAAGTTTGTGAATGGATACCTAATGGACTATGAAATGAAATCCTTAATAGGTATTTCACTGTGTTGACCTACGTACTAAAATCAGGTCCACTGTATTTTAAGATAATTTTGAATAATATATATGATAAGGCTAACCGAAATGTAAACGTGATTGTACCTCAATACTTTAGAGGCTATTACAGCAATATTGTGAGGCTCGACCGAGATAACAAACATCCAAAGTATTGTATTGACAAAATAATCTTCAATGAAGATTATTTCATGACTGCATGTGTAAATGAGATTTTCCGTAATCTTTACAAGCTATGTTTGTATTGTTTTGGTCGAGCATTCCCTCAAATTGTCAATCCTGGATTTACTGCATTAGAAGGGATCGTTATATAAATACGAGATTATCAAACGTCCTTGTCAACACATGACGCGTGTTAATGTGTTGTCAGTTTTTATACCAAGTTGCTTCACTAATGAACTGACTAAATAAAATGTTGGAACCTTCCTTAAATGGATAAAGAGAGCCAAGTAGTGCTAAATTACTTAACCATAAAAACGAAACTTCTAATGTGCTCTTGTATTAATTTTGCAATGTATTTGTATTTCAAACCGTTGCTCTTTATACCCCACTTCCGGGCTCGTTGCTATGGCTTCCTTTGTTCGAACTGTAGGTATATTGACCGATACACTTCTACTTTCTATGTCCTTACTGTAAGTGTATTGGGCGATACACCTCTACTTTTCTAAAACACCTACTCTTTTCTTGTAGATCTAAAGTAAGCCAGGTGAAGAGATTTTCATCTTTGGCAAATAAACTGACTTGTAAAAATTTGAATTTTAGAATTATAAACAACGATGGCGACGATCGAACCCGGGTCCGTTATGTAGCAGAGCAGCGACTCTTTCGACTGAGCTACTGAGGATTGATAGAGCCCCTTTATCTATAAAAATAGCAAAAAGGATGATTTCATCTTGGCATAAACTAGCTCATCATAACAAAAACGTTAAACGTCAATCCAAATGCATGTTCTACCCCCTGGCTTTTGCTACAAGTTGAATCAATACTTAATGACCAATTTTATCTTTCTTGGCAAAGTGAAGTAAGATCAAGTTCAAAAGGACAATACTATAAACTTTTAAAAGAAAAACCAAGCTTTGAAAACTATCTCTATTTGTCTAAATCTATATCTACACCTCTACTTCGCTTTCGGACTACCAATCATAGACTCCCTGTTGAAACTGGACGCTGGCAAAATATTATTAAACAGGAAAGAACTTGAAATTATGTGACTCCTCTGTTATTGGTGATGAATACCATTATTTGCTGAGATGTGAAGCTCTCAAAATTGAATCTGATACAAATAGAGGTACTTTCTGTTGTGTTTTGTATATGTCGTTATATTTTCCTATATAAGCCTATGTAAAGGTACTTGTTTGTACCAATGTTTAACAAAATGAAGTTAGTTTATGGTTTTACAAGACAATCAAACGTCACTGTTGATGGAGGGGGGAGGGGGGGACATATATGGTTACAGGTGTGAATTTATTAGCAACATTTATATTCATTAGTGTGTATATACGCAATTGTCTGTAGCATAGCTGTATAGAGGGTCAAATTATTTGAAATAGTCAGATATGACAACCTCTACAAAGAAAGGGTATGTTTTGGCAGAGAATGCCCAAAGGAATGCATTATTTTATTTCAATTTAAAAAAATTGATATTTGGATTGCATGTGAGTTGACATGACTTTAAAACTTGTTGAAGATAGTGTAACCGAAGGGTATCACTGTGATAGTTTCATCACAAAGTATGTGAATTTCCAAAAATATGCAAGAGTCATAACTCCTGATAATTTGATAAGAATAAGCCCATAAGCATGTCACTTATTATACCCAAGTCATGTTCGAAGTTTCAAAAAGATTTTTCAAAAACTTTGCAAGACGGACACTGTCATTTTTAAATATTACATGCATGATAGTATTCGACCTCAATTCATCACCACTGTCCATATTCATAACAGACATATATATGTTACAGTCAATATGTCAAATCAGTCATTTCGTCAAATGCTTAAATGTATCAGGCATTTTATCAAATGACTGCGACGATCAGTCATTTGATGAAATGACTAAGTTTTCTAGGCATTTAGCCAAATGACTGAAATTGTACCTTGTGTTTTGTCAATTAATTAATGCCAGGCCGAAAAACATGAAAACTGACAAAAAACATTGTTATGAAGGCTCTGACCTCAAAGCGTGCTATAGGGGGTCACATACCAACTTATATTTTCCTTTTCATCGGAGCACCTCATGATGTACAGGTGATAATTAAAAGTGGATTGAAAGGATATCACAGAGTTGATTTCACTACGTGAGGCTGTTAAATCAGAATCGACGACAGGTGGATAGTGCTTTATGAAATGTAACCATGTGAGTCTTAACTGTTGCAATAAATAGTGTTCAATAACAGCCAAATCATAGGCATATGAATGTACATGTATGCTACAACAGTGTTAATATGTTTGTCTGTTTATTGTTTTACAACTAAAGAAGAAATTTAAAATCATATGTTATAAGTGATCTAATAATGTATATGTCCACGGATGTTCATAACATTTACATGGGCATGAACTTTAGTTGACATGAGTCATATAAAGACATGCAGATATAGAAGGGTAATCTGAATTTGCAATTTTAGGTATCTTTCTTCACAAGCTTGTCACATCACTTGATCATTTGTTATGGATCAATTTACTAATCAATTATTGACTGCATGTTTTCAATCAAACTCTTCAGCATTTACACCATGGGATTTTCGCGCATCACACTTTTTCATAATAAAACCGTTTTCTGCATTCAATATTGAAGATTTCTCGGATTTGAGATTCCAATGATATTTTCTGTGTTCAGGCAATACATTTATGTTACTATTTAAACACAATTTGATTTAAAAAAATTAACAATGTTGCATTTTGATTTTGGTTATAGTTTCTATCGCCCGTGAGTTTATAAAAATGTTTGCTTATCAATGCAATAATGGTTTGATCTCGATGTTCGTTTGTATGTTAAGGTTGCTCTTATCTAGGCGTTCGTCATCTATTTATCCATGTAAAACAAATTGTGCTTTCACCTAACACGACTAACAGAGCTAAGTAAACAGTGCTTTGTCAAGCTTATTGCCATTCACTAGATCACCTTTATACTCATCCGAGACACAGTAGGTGCAGGGCATCAATCATTGTTTTATTTATAACACATCTCTCGTCTTGTAAGATAGGAAAATAAGACAGATTGGGATAACAAAATGAAGATCCATATTTGATACTTAAGGAGGGATTCAGTAAGAGACACTTCATAAGATAAACCATCTCGATTAAATGATTCGATATACTAGCTATAGCATACTGTCAATATTTATAATTTTGAGATAATCATTGATCGATGGTATTTTTTTGTGTGTGTTTCTTGTTTGGTTGTCCTTGAGAACGGAATAATATATCTTACAAAAGTTAGTATCTTCAAATATAAATATTTACTCAATAAAACCTGCAAGTAGAGGAAAATATCTAAGCGACGTCGGTTTCAAACTTATCATCAATCTGATACCGTTATTGCAGAAAATGGGTTGTTTAGTATGATATGCAAATATCCAGAACATTGTTAGGAAAACAAGCCAAAGACCAGAATATGAAATTAATTGCACATAAATAAAACCCGTTCGCTCTCAAATAGTTTGGCAAAGTTGTCGACAATGACATCTTAAACTACTTAGAGCTCACAATCCTCCGCATTAGATGGGATTTACTTTTCAGGCGTGGGCTTATTTTACTTCCCTGTCAACCTGTTATTTTCTAGTCAGAATAGTCACTTGACAACTAACATACAAACTATAACAATATGTGTATACATACATGTATGACGTCCTAAAAGTAATACACTCTTGACCTAGATAAACGTTCACTTTGAATGTAATCAGTGATAATCCAAAAGCATGGCAGTCATCAATCTAGTTAAAACTAGCTGTAATGTTATCGTCCCCTAAGTCCTAACGTAAGGACTTAGGGGACGATAACATTACAGCTAGTTTTAACTTGATTGGGCAGTCATTAGATGATTATGCATTAACAGTAAATAAAGTGAAAAAATATCATGAGACAGAAAAGCTATATTATATTTGGGTGCATCCCGTGTGTTGATGATAAACCTTCCACCTCACTCGATGAGATAAACATTGCATTTGCCATTAGAAAGTCCATGAATAATCATTTGATACACAAACACAGACAAGACAAATTTTATTTTACATTTATTTGGTTACTAAGTGCTAGGTTATTCAGTAGCTAGACAAGCTGTTCATCAGTTAGCCATTCTGGTGAGATGGAACCAAAATATAGAGGTCGGACAATAACGACCTTTATTCACATCGGCTAAGACAACATTTCTTAACAATGTCATTTCGGCAGGGCACATTCATCTGATTAAGTAAGGTCAGGTCATAGAATTATAGAAGCTTAAAACAGAAACGAAACACAAAACATGACGATGACCTCAGGGGTAAATCACTTAAGCAGAAAATATTTCAAATCGAACAAAATATTTCAAATGGGACAAAACAGTATTAATGGAAGATTGATATCATTTTCTCCCAACAGAGGCATCTCAATACAAATATACCCGATTTAGCCTCTGTTCGAATTAGCCAAATACATGGGGTAGAAAAATAGTTATCTGATTGGAGGCAATCCAAGTTAGTTTTGCAATCAATGACGCAATTTCAAAGAGGTCATTCGCAAAGCCTAGGTCATTCCCGTATGCTTCGAAACACCTATCAACGAAATTAAACATCCCAGGGGAGTAACTATTCCTTTTAAAAACATCACTTTTTTCTCTTTCTCATTACTTTTGTTTTGGTTAATTAGTAAAATGAAATTTATCATAAAACATATGATAATCTACACATTATAAAACAGTACTATTTTATGAAAACAACTAATCGATATATGAATTTTCAAATATTTCTACCTCAGTGCCCTCACACAATATAATCATAAAGGCACGATTTGTTATATGTCGTTTTACGACCGTTAAGGATGCTCCCAGTCAATGGTATTCAGGAGGTGTTTCATTGGCTGCAAATAAGGGCGATATCTTGAGTTGCTACTTTTTGCCGCTAGGGCAATCTGCCAAAACCCTTCCTGCTCCCACTGAACTGCCTCTGTCGGGAAAGAATGAATTGATATATAACTCCGACTTTCATTCTTTTAGTCTAATTGAAACAATTTGGATTTGAAATAATGTAAGATGCTCTTGCCTACCACAATTTTAATTCCTTCATTTTATATATGTACTGCATACAACCAAGTGTACTATTTACAAAACAATAATGGCCATCTGTTGCTGTTAGGTGTTTAGTTCACGTATTTGTATTTTTCTGTGATTGTTATTCCGTTTTGTGAAACAATCTCTTAATAAGGATTTTTCATGTAGATGATCATGATGAATTGCCCTGACATAATACAATCAAACAAATTCCATTATGCTTAACTGTGAAAAGTAGTCCATCGTCTGCAGTATTATGTAAACTTCTGTTTCTACAATGTTAATCTCAGTTTTAAACATTTTGGTTTTTGTTAAAAAGGTTTACATTGTTTCATCGACATGTATGCGTGATAAAACATATTAAGAGTAATCTCGCAAATAACGGCAGGGAAAAATCAAATGACCTTTAAAATGGACTACATGTAATCGCAAAGAATTTAAGCTGAACATCAATTTCTCTATGGTAAATTACACGAAACATCACAGTAAAATACTGACAGCATTTGCTATCTAGTGAAACAAAACACGACATGAACTTCTATCTTATAAAACATCACCTCATAATTCACCACACTTAATGCACTGTACAGAGAGATAATTGAAAGATGAAGACAGAAATTAGGTTACATAAGTGACTTTAAGATAGTAATTTTGATATGGATTGCACAACATATAATCAACATGCATGTTGTCCTTGAGAACTAGTCTGTTAATGTGAGAGGGTGAATCATGACTTGTATTGTACACCCACAATGTACAAAACAAAGATATAGAGGCAGATACTGTCCTCAATGATAATAAGTAATAGTCTATCATGTTGATTTAATGAATTGGGGGAAATATTATTAATAGTCAACCAAACTTGATGATTGATTTTCTTGATTTAATTGAAAATTAAATAAATCAATATTGGTTTTAATGTGAAAAACTCATTAATAGAAACACTAGATATATGTCAAGCGCGCAAAAACAGTAAGAAATGAAAATGTCAAAAATGCAATTATATCAAACATTGCTCTTACATTTTTGCTGTTATAAAAAAGACCATTATACATTGATTTAAACTGACTGTTGAAATCTTGATTGCATTACTCTTTGTTCTTATTACATGGCCCCTTTATTATTACGTATTTCCGACTGTCCGTTCGTCCCAGACCTTTGTCCGGAGAACATCTTTTTAACTATGCATACTTCCTTCACCAAACTGCAGACACTATTTAACCATGATCCTTCGATGTGACTTTTGAGGTTTAAATCAACAAATGATTTTTGATTGTAGATATATTATGCTTATTAAAACAGTTTCGATTCAAACTTATATCATTGTCGACATCTGAAAATAAAATTGTTCCTGTGTTCAAATCGTGTATGCACTAACGAGAGGTATTTAACTTTTTCAAAAACAAATATGACCACGCCGACTGACAGAACGTTATCTGAAACTGTCTGATTAGGATTGTTTGATGGCCACATTATAAAGCTGTTTCAATAGTCAGATCAATAATGCATGATTCCTGTTCATAATTGGGCAATAATCCTACATATGTTAATTCAAACATTTTACAATAATAACTAACCGTAAATCTGTAGCTCGAAGTATATTTTCAATAAGAAAACAGTTTTGGATTCAATCTTCCCATGGTCTCCTTTATTCCGTTACGTGTTCAAAGCAAACCAATTGCATTTATTGTATTCCCTATCCGATACAACGCGTTGTAATGCATTATAAATATATTGAATTTAGGATTTAGCTTCTTATTTATCTAGGATAAAGACACTTTGAACACGAATACGATGTATCTTATGACGATTGCAGTGCAAAAAAGAACATTCGTTTTACCGAATTTTTTATAAATGTGTTTTGACGAAATTTGCAACCCTTTTGGTGTCGGAAGAATTGTCTCTAAACATTATTACTGGATTTGCAAAAATAAACTGACGATTTTTACATAAAATCCAGTGATTTCATATAATGTAGATATTGCAACTAGTTTGTCCATTCAAAAACTGCAATGAAATACATCAAACAGTTTGGCTTTATATAAAATAAGGGAAGGGGAAAGTTTTGATAATATGTTCATAGGATACAGTGACGAAGTGATGAAGATTATTTTCGTAAGATACCTTTCACCAAACAGGGTTTCAAAAACTACTGTATATTGCCTGAATACATCCTGTGGTTGAATCTGTCTTGTCTCAAAACGTAGGTGTTGTATTACGTTTCATTTCAGTCTGACATTTACATACACTGTTATTGCAACCATGAAAAGGTACGTTCTCATCTATCAACTATTATTTCATAATGAATGGAACATAATGAGATACGCATAACTGTGTCTTAACTGGTCGTTTATAATAATACTCAAATTGAAAGTCACAAAATACTGTTTGCGTATTATTTCTCAATAAGCATTACAGTCTCCAGTAGTTATGATATTGTTGGATAATGGTAGAATGCTAATGTCAGACTGTTGATGCTGATGGCTTATGCTGATCTCATTTCCTCCTGGATTGCCCTGAATCCTAAAGCTTGCAATCGTGAAAGAACAAGAAGACATTTTGGAGATACAGTAATATATTTTTATGCACCTTTAGTATCCAACATCTTTATCATGAAGCATAAGCAGCATTATTCTGACCAGTCCTTCTGCTAAGACCTCAGGTTCCATACGGACACATTTTGTTTAATCAGAAGCATAACCCCTTTGTCTCTCAATGTCTCGTTGATTGAATCATTACAACCTTCAGGCCACTAGATAAATTCACAGAATATTCTACTTATTTGATATTCCACTAATAACAATTTGATTATTTGAAAAAGAACTTTGTTAATGAAACACTTTAACAGAAGCAAAGGTGAAATGTGAAAAGGGTAACAAAAGGTGATATGACATGTCACTTGAAACAATGAAATGATAAAATATCATCAATGTTTCGTGACAGTAAATATCACTGATAGATCGGAGATTTGTTTGCTATTGAACGGGAAAAATATGTTTCAAGTTCCCCGTTGCTCATACTGATTTATTTATCAGTATTGTATTCTCATGTATTTTCCATTCATTTGTAATTGTTTGAAATATAAACTCATAGTTTAAGATCATATGTAATTAAACCTGACATTCGTGTATTAACTAGAACATTAGCTTTCGTGCCATTTTTTCGTTTTATCAATATAAGCAAAGAAAAATCATTCACATGATTCTGTTTTTGAAGGAAGGCCAAGCGAAAGATAAAGCATTTCTATGAAACCTTTGCATTGACAATGACATCATCGACTTTCAATAAATCAGAATGGTACTGTAAAAAAGGTACATTCTTGTATTAGAATTCTACGTCCTCATTATATTATCATCCCTTTTCCATTTAGAATCTAAAACTGTGAATTTTCGTGCAAATTATGAGACTTTTGAAACAGTGAGAAAATATTCATGCATCTCTCCCAGACCAGTTGTCTTTCCTCAGATTCATTTGCTCATTAAATCAGAGGGTTTCAAAATGTATAATGTTACAACACATAAACATTTGTTCGCTATAAAAATCTCGTATTTCAGTCACTCGTTGTAAAAAGACAAACTAATATCTTCACTTGGGATTGACTTCCTATGAAACGTTAATAGTATCAATTTTTATCTTGTAAATGTCAAGACTGATTCGTACTTACCGTCACATAGAAAGAGGAATAAAACATTGCCAGTCTCTGGCGAAACTGTAACTTAAGAATTTCAAATGGAAAACAAACCTCCCTTCTATCAGTTCTTCCAACTCAGATTTTAATTTTAAAAGTAATAACCTTTTCTTTGATCCTGCGAAAACCACGAATTAAGTACAAAAGTGTCATACCTATCAGTACCACAGAAGTGTGGATAAATGACACGAAATCTGCCGGTATTATTTTTGATTTCGAAATCTGTTATGGGTTATTGTGCAAGTATGACAGGGACATATATGTACTTTGTTTGTCCGTGCTATAATCTTGTAAGCACCAGTTAGCTATTTAATGCTGTAAATACGTTCACTGATGAAATTCTTCGTTTCCATATCCAACAGGCGCTGAAGGTGTATTTTGAATACTTTGTCTTTAATGTTTTAATGTATTACTTTATTGCAGTATATGCTGAAATGATATGGTAACTACTTACGGGTTTTCTTCATTTGTGCTGTATATTGATGGTGAAACAACAACGACGATTATCGTAAATAATCAACACTTTCGTTCTAATCATAAAATCAATAGCGTTAACTCAACCACGACGACACCGGCCATGATTGGTCCATTTCAAATTTTGCACGCTTTTCCTATGTATGAGCCCTTCTCACCCTGACACGTCTCTTTGTCACCCGACATGACAGAGGAACAATCGTGTAGATTTACAACATCAATTCAGTAATAATTAAACTTGAATATATAACATATTTTAAATAAGGTAATTACAGCTTCCAGGGTAAAAAGCGTGTGCTGTATGCAGCGCAAGGCTAAAGTTTGAGTATCTATTTTAATGTAACATAACTTTCTTTAATCGTATCAAACTAACATTTGGCATAACGCGAGGCACTGTAAGTATGCTTTGCGTGTGAATGTACATGTAGTATTTGCGGTGTTTTCATACCTTGCACAAATAATGGCAAATTATGTTTTTAAAGTGTACAAAATTTAATGTGTATCATAATGTGTCTGTATGGATGGTTTTAACACATCCTAATTAATTACAGTATGAGCATCGTCTGTTATGGCAGTTAGGCCAGTACACGCGCCCCTGTGCCATATATAGGGTAAGTACAAATGTCTTGTGTAATGATGTACATATTATATTTATGATATTGTTATGATGTAAATATGATACATAAGCGGTTTATGTATTCAAAGACATAAAGCATATTGTACATTTGTATAAGCCTTAGAGGTGAATATTGTATTGTATGCGGCGATTGTCGTCATGAACATTCACAATCGATGCTCATGTCAGGATTTGTCGTCCCTGAACATGGTGAAGTGACTCATATAATTTGTTTTGATGAAAAGGTTATATTTAGCATTGTGTGGTTTCATCATTTCAAATGCAATTCTAATTCAAATGTATTATAAGATGAACCTGTATGAAGTGTAAACATGCAGAATATTTCTTTGATCGGCATTCTAGAAGTTGCGATGATGAAGAAGACGAAGGCAATATTATGGATATACAACTTCTTTATTCGAGTTTGCGACGTTTCGACATAGATACTAATGTCGTTCTTCAGCAAGTGATGAGAACGACATTACTATATATGTTGAAACGTCGCAAACTTGAATAAAGAAGTTGTATATCCATAATACTGCCTTCATCTTCTTCATGCAGAACATTGTTATGGTATTGATTCTATATTGTTGTCATAGTTGTATCAGGGTTTGCATTATGTACCTCCATATTCCTTGCCACTTGGAAACACACTAAACCCTGCTATGAGAAAGGAATTAAGTGTGTGCCTTGTCCAAATTTGCAGTCATTAATGGTTCTTCTACTTCACCTTTTCTGTTATTATTTGCTTTGGTTCCGACTGTACATTATTACATCGGCAATAAATGTCATAAGCTGAGTTGATAAGGAGATACTTTAGTTTCAATAATATGACATTACCAATGGAATTAATTATACGTATATTTCACGCCAAATTGATATATTTAATTTAAAAGATTGTTTTACATAAGCATAGAGAAGGGAAGGTAACTAAGGGTCAATTTTATTTTTCAACAGCTGATACGATACTGATCAAAGTTTGAATACAAGTTTTCAAATTGTCAGATTTCAAAATGAATTAGGCATTAAATTTCACATTCCACTTACTTCTTATCAAAGTTATATATCTATATGATTGTTTTACATTAGCACAAAAAATGAACGATTTTGTTTATGTTCGTTAGGTGTTGAGGTTATTAATCTATTGCAAAATATAGATGAACATACTGTACTGTATACTATATACTGAACATAGCTTTATAAGAACTGCCAACGATATTTTCTTTTCGCTGGGGCACATATTCTTTATGGAAGCCTGCAAAGGTGAAATCGATGGAACGACAGGGAAATATTGATTGTAATTCCCATTGACAGGTGGATACAGTGAAACCGACTTGTGGTACGAAAAAGGCCATAATGTGAATGTCCGTCGTCCTACATAATAAATACAAGTGATTTAGTATGTATTTTCTGATTATACGGTTTAAAGAAAGCGCTAAACATTATGATAGAAAACTTAAATTTAAAGATCAGTAAACATATATTTCTTGGCGTTTCCGTTTTAAACCCTCGTTAAATGTGGAAATAGAAAATTGGGATTCTCAATATTTTGCTATATGTGTAAGTAAAGGTTATTACAGTTTATGTCGGTTTAATATTTACAAAGGTCACTTAAGCTGCGTGTCTGATTTGAAAGCTTCTATCAAATCCTTCACAATATCTCATGTGAATTTGACACTAATGGACGGTGTCATTCGATCGCGATCACGAGGTTGTACTGAATGTACTTATGATCCTACTAATGATTGGACGACGGAATGAATATATTAATTGTGCATTCGCCGACGTGGTTAAATTTTATCACAAATGTGTTTTTTATATATTTACATTTAACCGTTATCATCTGGACGCTTCAAAACATACCCGTATCATTCAGAACCAAATGAAACATATTCTTTGTTAATCAGTGCTTAGCAATGTGAAGCAACATACAATTAAATATCTTAGGGATGATTTATATAATGTAAAACATGTGCAAAGTTTACAGGTTTGTTAAGTTAAACGGTAGTCCCTGAACTGACTCGATGTGTCACTTGGTTACAAAATCATATTAATACAAACTTGCATAAAGTGAAACTTATTTCTGATCGTATGACCTTTTAGACCAATAATGACTGACCTGTTCAGATTGCTACACCGGCCGCGGGTGCTACACGCTGTAAAATAATTTTCCTGGATTGTTTTTTCCCTGTTGCTACGTCTGCCAGATATAAAAGTATTACTTGGTGAGACTAACCATATCAAAATTTAGTTACTAACCTAACATTCAACTTAATTTAGTATTTTAAAGATCTATTCCATGGCATGACATGGCTCATAAACAACGTTATCTTGAAACAACTAATACTATCAAACTTGATAAAATTAAGAAGTGATGAATTAGTGACATCAAATTGATATATTATTTATTGGCAGCATTCCAAACCTTCGACCAATCTCGCTTAAAATCAATCTACATACATTTAGATCAACAGTTATTTTGGGTATTAGGTCACAGTATTTACAGATATGGAACTGTCCATCTGAATTTTTTTAGGTTGTCTGAAAGCAGATGATTACCAAAAAGAGAGAAGTTGTCTTAGTGTTTTGGCAAAAAAAGAAAGATAATGAAATGATCTTTAAAATTGTTTTCTGCATGATAATAGATAAGATTAAAATATCACATTATATATAAAGCTGTGTTATAGTCATATTTGAGAGGTTGTTAAAACTGCCTTTATAAAAAACTTAATGATAAAGGCCTAAAATTTGTAAATGATTTCAACGATCATATTGGGGTATTTTACACCCACAGATATTTTTGTAATATATACTCAGTTGATGTTACTTTCTTGGATTATTTAGGTATTATACAATCTATCAAAAAATACTGTCATAAACAAAATATTGTCAATATGTGTAACTTTCCAATCCATTGATTTCCTTTTACCTGGCTAACTTACTGAAATATCCGAAAGGCCCCTAAAAATTTAAAGAATATTATTGCAAAGACAAATGTTTGTAAATCAACATTTTACAAAATGGGAACATATATTCTGTCATGACATTTGTGAACTTGAACGTTCAAGCTATAATTAGTGGCATTTAAATGCACAAAGGCTACCAAACTTCAATGGTTCCAGTATCAGATCTTGCATCATATTTTACCTACTAGTTCACGTCTATATAAAATGGGATACGTTGACAGCGACTTATGCTGTTATTGCTTGAAAGAAAAAGAGTCTATTGTTCACTTATTCTGGGAATGCATCAGTGTACGTCCCGTTTAGGTATGAATTGAAAGCCCAGATAAATGTTAGCATATCCTTTGAAACTGTTTTTCTGGGTTACACTCAAAGAAATAATCATCCTTTAAATATAATCATAATAATTATCAAAAACCTAATTTTTAACATACGCGCACAGCACAAGAAACCAGACTTCAATGATATCAAACGGGAACTTGCCAAATACTGAATTAACAAAATATGCAGCAACAATATCTTCTGATGTTAATAACTTCAACAAGTTTTGGTCAAGCTGTCATTTGCTGTTCAGATAAAATAATAATCCTTTGATGTATGCGCAACTCTGTAAAGCGCAACAAAAATAAAAAAATATAAATAAAAAATAGTTTAGTGGTTGTTTCGTAAAATCACGGATCAGGACCGAGTATTTTAGTTGAGTTAAGAGAAACATCGATTATCTGTCACTATCGTGATTGAGTTTTAAGTGTTGCGTGGGTGTAAATCAATGAACCCTTTGTTTTGTCTCGATAATCCGTCAGGAATAACGAGGGAAAGTAACTGAAGTAGACAAATGATGTTAAACAGTCCAATTTTATACACATCTTCTTGTTACGGTTTATGTAATGTCATGTTAGGCAGAGCTAGATAGAAACAACTATCAGGATCACAATGTTTCTCTAATATGAAACGTTTATAACAAAGAGAATCCGAGGACAAACATTCAGACAGGCATTATTTGACTGTAATAACGTATTCCGTCATTTCTGATTTTTACAAAGCGCATCAGATTCTTGTAGGGGGTTTGAATGTTTATTAGAGGGTGTTTATTCTAAAGAATTAAATATAGGTTTTAAGAACTCTAAAACAACTCCTGCCCAAACGTCGGTGGTTTCGCTTTTTGCTCAATTGACAGTAATTTTTTGACGTTTTATAAATGATGATGAAGTCACTCTTTTGTTTTGCCTTTAGAGTGACCGTCCGGGCAATCAGGGATGTGCGATGGCAGATGTTAAGTTATTATAAAGATCCTATTGGAGTTCAAATATCAATGATATATCCGAATAAGACAATAAAATATCTCAATTAATATCAATCTAAATAAATTTAGATAAACAGGTTTAATATTTGGTCATACTGTTGATCTAAGATTGACCAGTGTGAGAGGTCGTCCGGGTGACCTTTCGTATGCAAATAACGAATTCGCGATTTGATCAATCAAATTCGACGTCACAAACAGTTCATAGTCGCTCATGCAATGTGTGAACGGAAGAAACATATGATAGCTTATGGCCTGTTCTCAATAACAGTGTGCATTGTGAAAAATAGATCTTGTTTTTGATACTGATTATAAAAATATCAGTAGGTTGGCTTTATTTTGGTTGTATGAAACTTTTTAAGATTTATGATTGACAAAAAATCTTTTTTTTTAAAATTATTTAAATGGAAACGAAAGAAATTAGTACAAACGAGTTTGATAAAAAAGTTAGGGGTAACCTTCCCTTGCATGAGGCTTTTCGTAATTATTGACATTTATCATGCTCTAACTTTGTGATTATTATTCGCCACGTTAGTATCTGTGCGATGTGCATCATCATTTGTCATTGACAACTAGCAAATACGCTAATCATTTTAAAATGAAAATATAATCTATTAATACATCCAAACAATCGGATTGTTCATCGAAATGGTCGCTTTGCTGCGCTCCAAATGACAGAGCTCTGAACATCATCCATTTCAAAAGATGTGCTGTTTTTTAAACTTCCAGCGAGCTAGGGCAACTTTTCTGATTGGCCGAGCGGCTGATTTCAGAGGTCAGAGGGATGACCCGCCTTACGGGCCAATCTTAGATCAACAGTATGACCAAATATAAAACCTGTTGATCTAAATTTATTTAGATTGAATTAATATACTCTTTGTTTGAAATCGCAAGAGTCTAGAAACTGTCATGCAATCATCCGGTTGTTAAGTCAACGATATTATCCTACATCATGTAAGAATCTCGATCTCTGATTGGACCTCATGACCCTTGATAAATACATGTACTGATATAACCTCTTGAGCGATACATTTTTAATTTTATACCCCTCCAAAAGGCATGAAAAAGCGTGCAGATACAGCGTCTTTACATGTGCAATGTATGTTACCTCGAACACATCATTCTACTTTTGATCGAACAAAATTGTAAGAAGAACGCGTCTATTGTACCCGTTTATTTGAGAATGAAAATAACAAAAATCAATGATATATATGACTGAAGAATGACTTACAGTGTATCATATCAGAGATATGAATAATTCATCACATAAACTGTCAGTTAACCATTGTTAAGTTTAACATGACCAACAATATTTCTGAGAAATGATTAATAAATAACATCTTTACGGTGAACTTTGGTGACCTGTATTGACTACTTGTTTCATTGTCAATTTAATTTTTTCCCGATTGTACGTGAAAGGTATTCTTGGAGTAAAAGGAGTGACATAAATACTGAGGAGATGTACATGTATTCCCTAGTGGCACCATTTGAAACTATCCCCGTAATGCTGCTGATGTTTGTTTTTATTACAAGGACAACCCATTTTGAATTTGATTCTAGTCAAACAGCTCTTGAAACAAACCCATGTGTATCTTGCTTCTTATGAATTCATTCTTATTTTAGTTGAACTAGATTCTGTATTTGGAGAAAATCATTGAAAGTTAATAACTGCCACCGTGATCTTCCTTTCCTTGAATTATTTTCAGCTATCCAGCACTGTTTTTGTTTCTGTCTTGGTGAGAATCAATTAAACTGTGGGCGTGTAATCACCGGCAATAGATTCTTAAAGGCTCCATGTAGTATGGAACACCTTTGGGACTGTGCCCTAAATAGTCATACAAAGATTAGAATGGCGCCGAGCCAGACCTCTTCAGATGGACAGTACGGATGGAAGTGAAACAGATTGCAACTTTCTGTCTTGTATATATATTATATATTTCATCTTGCATACTTATTGAGGAGTACATAGATTATTTTCATAATCGTTTTATCAAAAGTTCAAGCTTATAAATTGGGGAAAAGTATTAAAATTTAATATGTCGACACGTGACAGGTGTATTCATATGTAACCATTTTTCACAATGCAAATACTTCTTTTATTTATACTCTAACATATGTCATCAAATCAATGCTTATTGTATTTGTATATCGTAAACATAGCAGTAATAATTGTATATTTTGTCACTTAAAAAGCATACATGAAAGGTATCTTGAAAAAAGCAACATTTTCATCACCACAAATTTGTCTAAAAAGATTTATTTCAAACTAACAAAAACGATAAGAATTATAAAAGTGAAGGTATCAAAGTTTTGTCACTGGCGCAGGAGACGAATCTTAGTCAAAAAAAGAAAAATGAATAAATGTTATTATGTCATACAACTATTTGAAACGTAAGCGATTTACGTATGAAATGTTGGAGACAAAAAGCTGAAAGAGTAAGTAAAGAGTTATGTACAACAATCTTTCAGTAAAACGGACATCCATGTCTATATTTCATCTAATGCACTTTAACACTTAAAACTCATTTGTATCATCAAGTGTAATATTTATATTTTAAGTTACTCGTATACAGCATCAGAAGATAGCATCTCGTTGTGTATATACACATGTTGGTATCTTTTCTTCCAAATTTAAACCGTCCTTTCAACTAATGAATTATTTACCTTAGTAGTTCCACTGAGTTATTTAGAGAACCCGGATAAATCTGTCGCTTTCCTAATTCAGTTTCAAGGGGTTGTTGATCAATGAACGTCTCTCACTGGTTTGTCTCATCAAGCCCAGTGCCGAGCCAGACCTCTTCAGATGGACAGTACGGATGGAAGTGAAACAGATTGCAACTTTCTGTCTTGTATATATATTATATATTTCATCTTGCATACTTATTGAGGAGTACATAGATTATTTTCATAATCGTTTTATCAAAAGTTCAAGCTTATAAATTGGGGAAAAGTATTAAAATTTAATATGTCGACACGTGACAGGTGTATTCATATGTAACCATTTTTCACAATGCAAATACTTCTTTTATTTATACTCTAACATATGTCATCAAATCAATGCTTATTGTATTTGTATATCGTAAACATAGCAGTAATAATTGTATATTTTGTCACTTAAAAAGCATACATGAAAGGTATCTTGAAAAAAGCAACATTTTCATCACCACAAATTTGTCTAAAAAGATTTATTTCAAACTAACAAAAACGATAAGAATTATAAAAGTGAAGGTATCAAAGTTTTGTCACTGGCGCAGGAGACGAATCTTAGTCAAAAAAAGAAAAATGAATAAATGTTATTATGTCATACAACTATTTGAAACGTAAGCGATTTACGTATGAAATGTTGGAGACAAAAAGCTGAAAGAGTAAGTAAAGAGTTATGTACAACAATCTTTCAGTAAAACGGACATCCATGTCTATATTTCATCTAATGCACTTTAACACTTAAAACTCATTTGTATCATCAAGTGTAATATTTATATTTTAAGTTACTCGTATACAGCATCAGAAGATAGCATCTCGTTGTGTATATACACATGTTGGTATCTTTTCTTCCAAATTTAAACCGTCCTTTCAACTAATGAATTATTTACCTTAGTAGTTCCACTGAGTTATTTAGAGAACCCGGATAAATCTGTCGCTTTCCTAATTCAGTTTCAAGGGGTTGTTGATCAATGAACGTCTCTCACTGGTTTGTCTCATCAAGCCCCCTGGGACCTGCCGGAACTCATGCTAACAAAAACTACTCACAGGGCGTGAATGAAAGAGTGTGTTTGAACTGTAGTGAGAGTGTTGAGGACGAAAATATCTGTCTGTCTGTCTGTCTGTCTGATCAATGAACGTTTTCTCTCTGGTTTGTCTCAACAGACCCCCTGGGATACGACGGAACTCATACGAACAAAAACTACTCACAGGGCGTGATCTGAACGAATCAACATCCACTTCATTTTGACGGATGCACATTAGTCCCTTGATGCCTTTAGGCGAGCTGGGATCGTAATCTATCACTCAGTAGATTTTTAACTTTTTTTTATAACGGAACATGTTAGTGGGAACAAATAAATCCAGCAATGATACATTTGTTATCGGAGAATCGTGTTTTTAAAATCCTGAGTGAAAAACACTGTTGCAATTTCTTGCGATTCATAATCCTCTCCTCCTTGTAATGTAAAATCGAGTGTGAGAAAGATTTTTTGTGATACCATTTTCATCAAGAAAGCTTTTAATTCAGTGTCTATGAACATTTGTTCACACAAATTGTATTTAGAAAATTGTGCAATACAAAATGACATGCAGATGAGATTTTTTCTGGTAAAATCTAGCATTTCGAGACTTTTTTCACTCATCAAATATCTAGTTTGATATAATTTGAATCATTATCTATACCATACATATTCAAATCCACGAAATAGTGAATTTTTAATAGTTGAAATTTATATATAGCTTTTTAAATATATATCATTATTTGAGGTGTTCGTTATCACCATAAAACTGTTGTCTTTACAAAATGCTACCAATCGTTCTTGTGGAATAAGTCCAAGTAAAGACTGCATGTTTGAAATCAAGTTATATTTACCAGGTATATCAATTCTGTTTTTCATTTTGGTTTTGCATGTAGTGGATTCTTTACTCCTAATTTAATTTCAAACCCAGCTTACATCACCGACAAGGAACAACCCAACATCAAGGGACGTCACTCCAAAAGTAGTTGTTTACTACAAAATATAGGAAATATGGTCACTTGTGAATTAGAGGTAGCGGCAGAAGCAGCATTCTGGAAAATTTAAGAATAAAGTCGCTTCTGTTCATTGACGAATCGCTGTCCAAAATGTGGGATTTGTTTACATGTGATGTTACATCTCGTAAAGCAAAAGGGACAAAGAAGGTGTTTATTTCATTAAAAATTACAGGTTTCCAGAATGCGGGCGTCGCCTGGAAAGTCTATTGTAAACAGTAAGTTCACCAAGTGCAGTTTGTATGCGTTCCCGGTGGAATGTGAATTATCGGCGAAATAATTACTCCTGGTTTGAAGGGAATCTCAAACATAACAAATTTTGCATAGTAAAACCTAAGTTCCATCGTTTCTAAATCATAAACATATCACCCGAACGCAACTTTGAAGTTGTCTTCAAGTTGCGACCGCTGCACGAGAAATTCGGCCACGTGCGTCTCGGCAGTGATAGATTTCAGGCTACATGCGGCATTCTGACTTGAGCGTCCCTGTTGGAAGGACGTGTCAGAGTCACTTTAGAAATAGATACTTTTCGCTCCTAATACTTTGATTAGATTACTTTGTGCTCAATTGTTACAAACAATTGCAATAGAATACAAACTACCATCTAGTTTGTTATACAAATATTCTTAGAGAGTTCATAGTACTCTGATATTACTACTGAGAGTACCTTTTCGATTTCAGTGTATATTCTGTTGTAGATAATTGACAAATATGTAAATAATACCTCGGGTTTCGCATATTAGGTTTCTTTTCTCATTCCCATCCGTATTTTCGTCAGTTAATAAGTGTTATCACGTTTAGTTGTTTGGTTCTTCAATACAAAACTCATAGAATAATAAATGTAATCACGTTTAGTTCCTTGCCACATAACAGTTTCGATCATACATTCTTTTCTCTCTCACAACGCTCCTTTCCGTCTTTCGATTCTTTTCTGCCTGGTCTGTCCACATTCTTTGGAGTGTGTTGAGGGCTGAAAAGTATTGCAGACAACACAGTTAAACCCCAACTCACTCACGCATCGAAATCTACTTTCTCTCTCTTTGTATCACGCTTCCACATTCGCCGTCGTCTACAATATTGCCCAAGCGGCGCTAAACAAAAACTCACTCACTCACCCACATTCGTCTAGAACTATAATCATCCAGAACATTTGGTAGCAGAGCGTGGTTGTTTCTTATTGTCATGCACACTACGCTGTATTCACATTTTAGTTTGCTCAAAAGGTTAATGTTAAACTTTGAAAACAAACATTGACAGAAATATGTCCCAAACAGAACTCAAAGTATCTGTTTTCACAGATAATCAGGAAATTGCTCAGTTAAAGCGTAGAAAAACCAATTGCAAAACGGCGCTTACGAAAAGTAGAAATAGGTTATCTTCACTGCTGGAAGAGGAGTTGCCTGATCGTAGGCAAATTAGATGTTTGATTGATGAAGTCAGCTCTCTTCAAATAGACGCAGTTGATGTGATGATAACTTTGCAAATTCTCTATCAAGAGACTGATAACTTAGAGCTTGCTAAGAGAACCAATCAGGAAATTGATTTGCTTGAGGCAGTAACCGAAGAGGCAGTTGAAAAGGCCGAATTGTTGCTTAGGAACACATTCAGTTATGCTGGTACCTCCCTTAGGTCTAGTAGAGATAACACAAAGCAAGTGATGAGAGATGAAAATACAAATAGCATTCAGCCACAGAGACATGATTCTGACTTTGAAATTCGCCAGCCTGTAAGACAACAGGTTCATAAAACTGAGTTGATAAATCAAGCCTGTGGTGAGACTGTAGGTATTGGTCAGGATCTTTGGAGACAATTACGTCGAGTCTCCATACCAGTATTTTCAGGAGACATCCATGCTTATCAAAGCTGGAAAGCTGCATTTATGGCTTGTGTGGATAGGGCACCTGCAACCAATGAGTATAAACTGTTGCAACTTAAGCAATATTTGTCAGGTGAAGCTTCCAAGCTAGTAGAGTCTCTTGGCCACAATGCTGCTGCTTACGCCATAGCTCTAGAACGTCTTGAACGAAAATATGGGGGATACAGGCGAATCATAGCATTGAAATTAGAGGAAATATCTGCCTTCAGACCTCTTCGTCAGGGCAAAGACATAGAACAGTTTGCAGACATGCTTGACACAGCTGTAGTCTGTCTTCGTGAAGCAGACAAATTAGAAGAGCTTGGGGATGGTTGTTTCTACGCCTTGTTGTTAAAGAAACTTACAGAGCAAATGATAACGCAGTATAAACGCTGGGTCATTGAGCAGCAAAGGCAGGAGTCTGTAGAGACTCTTCGGCAGTGGATTCTTTTTGAAGCCGAGCTTCATACCATTGCTTCAGAGACCAAGTATGGTTTCTCGGAGACTCGGAAATCAAACAATCAAGGTAAAATTTCGAAATCTTACTTTGGATCTCAGAATGCACAATCAGAAATGTGTCAGTTATGTAATTTGTCGTCACATAGAATTGGCAAATGTGATGCATTCAAATCGCTCACTACCCATGACCGTTGGACAAAGGCTAAAGAACTCAAGCTTTGCTTCCGGTGTTTAGGCACTGATCATGTAGGCAAATCTTGCATTCAAAATGGCAGGTGTGGGATTGGTGGTTGTTCGTCCACTCACAATCGTCTTTTGCACTTCAATAAAACTTACAATAGGTTAGGCACTAAGACAGCTGTTAGTCGGCTTGCTGCTGGTACTAGACCAGATTTTTCTCCTGTGCATTCACAAGTGAGTGCTGATACAGCAACACAGACTACCACAATGTCTGCCATGAAGCAGCAATCTTATTTCATAGCACTTAGAACAATCCCTGTTGTACTGAAGAGCGGCAATAAACGGTTGAAGGTCAATGCTCTTTTGGATGACGCTAGTACACAAACTTATGTGAATGAGCATGTTAGGAGTTAGGTCTTTCAGGTCAGACACAGCAAGTGTCTGTGAATGTTTTGAATAGCAAAACAGAATGTTTTAGCAGCATGACTGTAGAGCTTGGTCTTGAAAGCATGGATGGCTCAGTAGATACTTCCCTAGTGGCTATGACAACTAGCAAGGTCACTGGAAGCTTGAAAGCGATTGATTGGCAAAACTATGCAAAGCGCTGGCCTCATTTGAGAAACATTCACTTCCCTAAAGTAGCTTCAAAACCTGTCATAGATATCCTTATTGGGGTAGATTATTTACAACTTCACACTTCACGTGGTGATGTCTGTGGAAACCCAGGTGATCCAATAGCTCGCTTGACTCCTCTTGGATGGACTTGTATTGGCAATATTTCTGAAGGTCAACCTTCTGCTTCAAACACTTTCTTTGTTGGCAACAATGAAGCAAGAAGTCCTCCTGTCGTTGAAGTGGATCACATTCTCCAGAAATTCTGGGAAATTGAAAGTTTTCCTTCAAATGGTCCATCTATGTCTGCTCAAGATCAATTGGCAATGGAAGCTGTTAAGGAATCAATTAGCTACTCAAATGCAAGGTACACGGTAGGCATACCATGGAAACAAGACCCTTGTGGTCTTCCAGATAATTACCTAGTGGCTTTGAATCGTCTAGAGAATGTAGAGAAGAAACTCGCCAAAGACGAGTCACTTTCCAAAGCCTATGATGCTGTTTTAGAGCAGTACCTCCAGAAAGGATACATCCAGAAAGTTGATGAAGATGACAGGCCAAATACCAAGTGGTATCTTCCTCACTTTCCGGTTGTCAAATTGGACAGGGAAACAACAAAAATCCGGATTGTATTTGATGCATCGGCCAAATGCAAAGGTGTGTCTCTGAATGATTTCATTCACCCTGGTCCGAAATTACAGAACAATCTTTTTGAAATTCTGATTAGATTTCGTAGATCTCCAGTGGGTGTCATTTGTGACATAGCAGAAATGTATCTGCAAAAGGATAGATCTTTCCTGAGATTTCTTTGGAGATCACTTGATTCCAAACGTGAACCAACTGTGTATGAGTTCTCTCGTGTAGTATTTGGTCTCAATTGTTCTCCTTTTTTGGCTCAATTTGTATCACAGGAACATGCTAGAAGGAATGCAGAAGTTTATCCAATGGCTGCTGAAGTGGTCACAAAGTCAACTTACATGGATGATAGTATGGATAGCGCTGTCAGCGACGGCGTAGCCATTCAGCTTTATGATCAACTGAAAAGTCTATGGACAGCAGCAGGAATGCACCCAAGAAAATGGATATCCAACTCTGTTGAGGTGCTCAATGAGATTCCTGTGAAAGACAGACTGAAGGAAGTACAGATTCAGTCTTCTGATCTTCCCATGACAAAGGCTCTGGGTTTGATCTGGAATGCAGAGGCTGATCAGTTTCAGTTTGCTTACTCCTTCAAGGACAGTTCTTTGAATCTGACAAAGGAACTTTTTGAAAACAGTTGCCAGATTCTTTGATCCACTTGGCCTTCTTGCACCTTTCATTATCAGAGCCAAGATCATCCTCCAAGAGATGTGGGTCTCTGGCCTTGGGTGGGATGACAACGTGTGTCCGGACTTGGCAAACAAAGTTTGGCAGTGGATGAAGGAGACTGAGATGTGCAAGTACGTTCAAATACCAAGATGCATACAATTCTCCCAAGAGAACAATTTGTGCAAACTTCATGTTTTTGTTGATGCGTCGCAGGAAGCATACGGTGCTGTGATATACGCTGTTGTACAAAACCAAACTGAAGTCACTAGCACTCTAGTTGCTGCAAAAGCTCATGTTGCACCATTGAAATCGGTAAGCATTCCAAGGTTGGAACTGGTTGCTGCTGTACTTGGTGTCAAACTTCTGATGTCTGTGATCACAGCATTGAATGTTGCAGTGAAATGTGCCACCTTTTGGTCTGACAGTATCAATGTCTTGTGGTGGGTCAAGAATCAGAGTCGGAGTTTCAAGTCATTTGTAGCAAACCGAGTAGGCTACATTCAAGAAAATACACGCCCTAGTCAATGGATGTATGTTCCCACAAAATGCAATCCTGCAGACATTTTGACAAAAGGTGCACACATTCAATCATTGTCAGAGGATAGTTGGCTTCAAGGTCCAGATTTCCTTCATAGGGGTGAAGTTCCAACACAAGTAGTTGATTTCAGCACTTGCAAAAACATGGAAACAAAAACGAAATCTGCTCCAGTCTCCATGGTAACAGAACTTCAGACAGAGATTCCATGGCGTTTGGAACCTTCACGATTTTCAAATCTGAATAGACTTTGTCGTGTAACAGCCTGGGTGTTCAGGTTCATCCACAACTGCAGAGTCCCAATACTCCGCAAGCATGGTCCTCTTCAAGTTGAGGAAGTTGATGATGCTGAAACGAGGATATTGATAACGACTCAAAAGGAAGCCTTTCCTAAGGAATACAATGCCCTCCTCAAAGGCAATATAGTCCCATCAAATAGCAAGATAATTGGTTTGAGCCCAATCTTGGATCAAAATGATCTCATGAGACTTGGTGGAAGACTCAAACATGCTGACAGTTTGTCCTTTGAGGCAAAGTACCCTATCATACTTCCAAGGAAGAACTGGGTAACCAGTCTTGTGGTCAAGTTTTACCATGAAAAGGTTTTGCATTCAGGTACAAACAGCACACTCTCCGCTCTCTCAACAAAGTTTTGGGTCATCTCGGCCAGAGAGGTAATTCGTGAATGTGAAAAAGAATGTTGTACTTGTAAACGCCAAAAATCAAAACCAGCCTCTCAACTCATGGCTGATTTGCCTGCAATGCGGGTCTGTTGCTCTTTGCGCGCCTTTTCTCAAGTAGGCATTGACTTTGCAGGACCTTTCCTTACCATCCAAGGTCGAGGGAAGACCCGTACTAAAAGGTATCTTTGTCTTTTTACCTGCTTGGCAACACGTGCAGTGCATTTGGAAATGGCCTTTGGGTTGGACACCAATTCATTTCTAAATTGTTTCTTCCGAATGGCTCATCGTCGAGGAATGCCAAAAGAGGTTATTACAGACAATGGCACAAATTTTGTTGGTGCTTCAAAAGAACTGAAGCAATTAGTCAGCAACCTAGATTCAAATCACGTCAACGACACCTTGGGTAGCAAAGGTATAGTCTGGAAGTTTAATCCACCAAGTGCTCCTCATTTCGGAGGAGTATTCGAGTCGCTCATCAAATCGGCAAAAAGGGCCATATTTGCAATTTTGGGTGGAGCTGATATCAACGATGAGGAGCTAATGACAGCCTTCACATCAACAGAAGCACTGTTGAATTCCAGACCTCTCACCTATCAGAGTTCGCATCCTCTCGACCAGGAACCACTAACACCAAACCATTTCATACATGGCCAGATTGGTGGTGAATTCGCTCCAGAGTTCCATTCTAATCACCCTCAAAAGCGCTGGCGTCGAGTCCAGGAACTCGTTAGCCATACCTGGAAGAGATGGATGAGAGAATGGCTACCCACATTGAATACCAGAAAGAAGTGGTTCCATCCGGAGAGGAATCTTCAGATCGGAGATGTAGTTGTTTTAGTGTCAGCAGACACTCCGCGTGGTCAGTGGCCATTGGGTCGCATCACGAACACATTTCCAGGACCAGACAAACAAGTTAGAGTTATTGAGGTCCAGGTTGGCAAAAGTAAGTTCACCAGACCAGTAACTAAAGTTTGTCCTCTTGAGTGCTCCACAATATCTACCAAGATGTAAATAGTTTCAAGATATGTATATAGAACTCACCAAGTCTTTGTAAATATTAAACTGCAGTTTCAAAAGGTTTGTTTTTTGTTCAGTTGATAGTATTCTTGTAAGGATTTGTTTGATAGAACCCATAGTTCTATCAAAAAGGAGGGGTATGGTTTGAAGGGAATCTCAAACATAACAAATTTTGCATAGTAAAACCTAAGTTCCATCGTTTCTAAATCATAAACATATCACCCGAACGCAACTTTGAAGTTGTCTTCAAGTTGCGACCGCTGCACGAGAAATTCGGCCACGTGCGTCTCGGCAGTGATAGATTTCAGGCTACATGCGGCATTCTGACTTGAGCGTCCCTGTTGGAAGGACGTGTCAGAGTCACTTTAGAAATAGATACTTTTCGCTCCTAATACTTTGATTAGATTACTTTGTGCTCAATTGTTACAAACAATTGCAATAGAATACAAACTACCATCTAGTTTGTTATACAAATATTCTTAGAGAGTTCATAGTACTCTGATATTACTACTGAGAGTACCTTTTCGATTTCAGTGTATATTCTGTTGTAGATAATTGACAAATATGTAAATAATACCTCGGGTTTCGCATATTAGGTTTCTTTTCTCATTCCCATCCGTATTTTCGTCAGTTAATAAGTGTTATCACGTTTAGTTGTTTGGTTCTTCAATACAAAACTCATAGAATAATAAATGTAATCACGTTTAGTTCCTTGCCACATAACAGTTTCGATCATACATTCTTTTTTCTCTCACAACGCTCCTTTCCGTCTTTCGATTCTTTTCTGCCTGGTCTGTCCACATTCTTTGGAGTGTGTTGAGGGCTGAAAAGTATTGCAGACAACACAGTTAAACCCCAACTCACTCACGCATCGAAATCTACTTTCTCTCTCTTTGTATCACGCTTCCACATTCGCCGTCGTCTACAATATTGCCCAAGCGGCGCTAAACAAAAACTCACTCACTCACCCACATTCGTCTAGAACTATAATCATCCAGAACAACTCCAAAAGGAACCAATCAGAAGGCAGTTTTTTCAAACTAGTTGTCGTGTCATGTTAGAATTTGCAATCAGAATTATTCGAGCATTTGATCTGTCTGGTGACAATTGACAGCATAGAGTTTCAACACAATATCGATGTCTTTTTGGGGTTTTCAGACTGAAGATGAATCACGCATTGACAACGACAATTTGCGATAAGAACAAGATCATAAAAGGGCAAAAACGCAGATAACGTCTTGATAGCATTTCAATTAGACATTCAGTGATTGGGGCTCTTTCCACCTTCTTAAATATATCTGAAGCAAACAAAAGAGCGAAAGTTGCGCAGCACTCGTACTACAGAACTTCCTACAATAATCGATACATCAAAGCCGAGGTGTTAAATGTTATATCCTTGGAGGGTCCATCCCTTTATACATAACGTTTTATCCTTGTAATGGAAGAAGTTTCAAGTATCAAGCAAATAGGCTCTTAATCTTTGAAAGAGGCAGAACAACGTTTTTAGTGGGAAAATAAGATGATGTCAGGATAATGAAAACTAATGGTTCCAATTGAAAGACAATGTATTTTAACTAAATGGAGCAGTAATAGTTAATATATATATAATTATGTCACCCCGCGAAGAGTCGGGAGACATATTGGGTTTGGCTGAGTTCCCTTCCGCGTCCGCGTCCGTGTTGGCGTACCCATTTGTTTCCGGAGCATAACTCTGAAACTACTTGATCAATCTTCACCAAATTTGGTATACATACTCTGCATATCATGTAGATGTGCCTTTTTGGGGTTTCAACTTAACAGTTCGGACTTTGTCATTTCGAAGAGTAGGGTTATTTTCCGGAGCATTTCTAAAACTACTTGATCAATCTTCACCAAATTTGGTATACATACTCTGCATATCATGTATATGTGCCTTTTTGGGGTTTCAACTTCTTTTCAATTATTGTTTTTTTATTTTCCATGGCAACAGTTTGGAGTTATGCTTGTAATAAATGATTTTGGTTTCCTTGGCGACAGTTTGATCTTTGTCATTTGAAGCGTATGGTTAGTTTCTTAAATAGAATTTGGACTTACAGTTTGTTGTTTTATAGAAAGAATATGGTTTTATTTGAGTTAAAAAAACTATAAGGAATTTTCAAAAAGGAAATTCAGCTGAAATTGTGTATGGGGGAGACATCTGTTTTTACGAGTAAAAATGCTTTCTAGTTAAAGTTAAGCAATGCGATTTCTTTTTCTTACAGAATATGAATAAAAGGTGTTCACTAAAAATGACCGCCCATGGATTGTATGTGAATCTTCATACTTTGTCCCCTGACTATCGTTGATTGGCTTGTGTAATGAGATTTATGACACTATCAAAATAATACATTTAGCATTTACATACAATTATCAGTGAAACTTTTGAAATGTAACATTATCGAAAAACGTGCTACTGTCCCATTAATGTAGGGAAATGGACTCTCCAAGCTTAACCGATCATTCTACGATTGTTTAAGAACTGCCAATTCAAACAAAAACGTTTTCTTGTAATGTTACATTATTTTTGTTGTCGCGAAATCCCTATATTCACTTGAACACATGATACACAATGTACTGTTTTTGTTTAATCAAGTATTGTGCAACTCTAGACAATACTTAATTATAAAATAAAACATCATTTACACCAGGTTTCTGATACCTTAACGTTAAATAATTGTTTCTTCATAGGATTACTGATCGAGTCTGCTATTGAAAGTACTGGCACCTCATTTCGCGTACATATTTGCTGAATCATTTGACCTTTAAAGCAGTTTTTACTCGTTTAATGTGTCTTGGTGATGTTCCATATAGAATAAGTAAATGTTAAATGAAAACATCAATGTGAATAACAATAATTCTTTAGCGTTAAGAATAACCGTGACAACCAATATAACATATGTGAAATATAACAAAGTAATCATTAGAAAGAAAAGTAGGAAAGAAGTACATAATTGTTTTCGTGAGTGCTTGTGATATCCACACGATGTGGACAATACAAATATAAAGCTGGATTTGATTTCAATTATATCTTTCTATCGTTTCCTATTTCTATTTCTATTTTGAAATTCCTTTGAATTTATTGATTTATTTTAGTTATTGTCGTAAATTAATCTTTAATCTTATTAAACATCTTAACACATGTGGAATATTTCCTTCCTGTATCAATTCGCATAATTATGTATAAACACAATTATTATCGCTTTCTGTTTAAAGAAATACTTATAATTCAGGATTTTTCTTATTTTCTTAATTACATGTGCATCTTAATGATATGTATGTTATGTAAGTAATATATATGTTATATGTAAGTTATTCAGGGATGTGTTGGTACAGAGATATTTCATCATAAATATGTCACATTAGGGCCATAAATCAAATTGACGTGTTGTTTTAGGACCAAACAACTACCAACACTAGTTGAATATTCCATCTTACACATAAATGTTTCCAAAAGTAACCTCTGTGTCCGCCAAAGATCGTATTCGGAAATTGCTGACTTAATAATGGAGATAATGAGGACGTTCCTTAAAATAAAATGCCGTCCAAAAGAAACTTAACCATCATTCAGATTTAAGACCGAGAAACGACAGAAGTTTGAAATGGTTGTGAAAATTCCTCATTACCTATCTCTATACCCGCGATATGCTACCTATAGCAATGAAGGAACAATGGCGATTCTTGTACAAATGGTAACTAAGGTGTAAACCAAGAGACTTTATGGACAGTTTTAAAACTTTTGCGTAACGTGTCGCAGCATCAACACCAAGGTCAGGTAATTTTGACCGTTTGGTAATTTCACCAAAATTCACGGAAATTGCTCAATCAAAAGTTTTAAACATAAGTTTAGGTTTCAACTATGTCATCGCGAATTCAACTGACAACGTCAATATGATATTTCATTTTGCAAATGCTACTAAAGTTTAATTTCTTTTGGACGTCAGTATACTTATATTTCAGTCGGTGGACTGATGTTGCATTTTGACCCATTTAGTACAGGATTATGTCGGAGGTAAACATAATAGAATTGTAGGTCACCTTTGTCTTGCCTTTTAACGGATGTTATCGTTGATTTACCATATTTTTGCTATTTGAGAACTGTCATGTATTATAACTGATAATGCCAAACAATAACGTAGGAGTGGATGAATGAATAGAGATAGAGGTCCTCTGCGGATTCAGGATTAAGAGTTGTTCAAGTCCGATAAAACTGTGCTCTCTGAGGGATGATGTACATTAGATTAAATGCATGTACAGAGACTCTCCATTCAAAGATAATACAGATTTGATTAGGAAATTCATTCATATGCATAGAGAAATAGCGTGACTCATTCCCTAGTGATCGTGTTGCCGAGCAGGACATACGTTTCAATTACACGACATGATGTAGAACTCTAGACTTGCACAACTGGCAATTTATGAAAGACGAGCCATTTGAAAATACAAGAACATTAAACTGGTTACTTAGAGATAATTTTATATTTCAGAACCTTCATCAAAAATGAGTATTTTGTTTTGGAAATGGGAAGTGTTTATCTTACATCGCCGCAGTCCCACTTTTACACCTAGAAAGGGATTAATCTAAAGACAATTACGTTCTCATTTGGCACTATTTGGCAAAAAGAGCAAACTGAACGAGCTTTAGATGGTGTTGCGATTTTTCAATATTTTCAAAAATTGTTTTGTGAATTATTATTGTAGAAATTGATTTTTAGCAAACTTTGCTATTAACATAAGAGTTGTCTATTTGTTTACGATCTACACTTGCAAAATGGATTAAATACTACTTTAAAGAATCTAAGGAACATTTGTATTGTGCCCACTATAATCCTGCGCGTGGCGCAGTTTCTAAATTGCGCTGTGATTTCATTCATAAAGGAAGGGGTCGAAAATGAAAGTCATATGATGGCTCAGGTTTAAAACATTTCAGTCTTGTCTTGGGTGACTTTATTGATTTGGCAAAACAATACCAGGTAGTGATAAGCTAATGAAGACATTTTTCTAAAACAATGTGATGAAAAATTCCAAAATCAATAAACTTTTCACACCCAAAGATAATTCATCAAAACCTCAAACAAACCACTTTTATTTGAGCTGCTGAGATTAAAGTTAGTGCACATGATATAACTACTTGGGTGTTCCTTCTTTTGAGTAGTATATATCAAAAGATAACAATTTTAGTTGTGTTTATGTAGTCGTCCGAGTTTCTGACTGTTTTTAACTTAGAGTATCTCTCAATGTTGTCGTTATTATCACAGCTATCATGCAGGTTTAATATCTTCATCAAAATGGTTCTTATTATCACCAAAAACGCATGAAATCGTCGAATTATGTTTCAGTCGTTCAAAAATCGTGAACAAATATCTTAAAAATACACAAGCTAAATGTTTTCAAAGTGGATTATCTTATTGATTAAAAGTCATATGACTGGCAGAAATTACACATAATGTTGTCAGCTGTGAAAAATGTTGTCAATTATGTCCGAAGTACAGGCGACTTCAGTCGATATTCGAACCTCGGTCACTTTGCCCATGAGTTTGAGTTTATATTTGATCTTTGTGTCCATATTTTCATAGAATATGTTCTTCAATTCTCCAAGGTTTTGTACGAGATTGTTAGTCACTTACAGAAACAAACGGAACGGAAATTGATTAGAATGTCGCAAATCTAGTTTCCATTATCACATCTGTTAAAGCATTTAGATTGTAATTTGATCAGAAGAAGTCAAGAAGATGAGAGGACTTACCAGATCCAAGTCGTGAAATAAACCAATTTATTTGATACAAAAGTAGGCTAATGGTTTAGTGTCATTAATTCATAAGCATCATAAAGCAACATAAGCAACATATTGGTATAATTTGAGATTATTGTTTTGAAAATATAGTGAAATGAAATCTTCCTAAGGGCATATGATTACAGATCAAAACATCATTCAAACTTGCATGAAATGAACACCTTTGAACAATCATGAAAACAGATTATTATATTGTACGTTAATGACATATGAACAAACATTTAAAAGACATGTTATTTGAGAATGTATTCTAAATTGTAACAGATGATATTCTTTTAAATTAAAAAATATTTAGGCATTGATTGTTAACTTTACTTTATTTCAGTCACAGCCCATATTAGTTACTTACCTGCAAAAATAAACAGATGATTATATTAAATGGCCGTTGGAAAATGGCCAAACAATAGTAAATCAACGATTACGATTCGTTGAAAGACAAGAAAAGAGTGACATACAACAAAAGTATGTTTACCTACGACATATTAATGTACTAAATCGTCAAAAGTTCGAAATGAGTTTACCAACTGTTTGAAATGATACTATTAAAAGAAGCAACCAGAAGTTAGCACAAGATTCAAGATTCAACATTCACATTCGAATGTTGAATATTGAATATGGTGCTAACTTCAGGTACAAAAATCAACATTCGCGAATCTGAATCTGAAATTAAATTTCACATTCACATACGAATCTGAATGTTGATTTTTTTTCAACATTCACATTCAAAATTAATCTTGAGTTTTTTCAATTTGGGCTTTCAAATCATATCTTATAGACTCTACATTCGCGAATCTGAATCTGAAATTAAATTTCACATTCACATTCGAATCTGAATGTTGATTTTTTTTCAACATTCACATTCAAAATGAATCTTGAGTTTTTTCAATTTGGGCTTTCAAATCATATCTTATAGACTCTACATTCGCGAATCTGAATCTGAAATTAAATTTCACATTCACATTCGAATCTGAATGTTGATTTTTTTTCAACATTCACATTCAAAATGAATCTTGAGTTTTTTCAATTTGGGCTTTCAAATCATATCTTATAGACTCAATATTCGCGAATCTGAATCTGAAATTAAAATTCACATTCACATTCGAATCTGAATGTTGATTTTTTTTCAACATTCACATTCAAAATGAATCTTGATTTTTTTCAATTTGGGCTTTCAAATCATATCTTATAGACTCTACATTCGCGAATCTGAATCTGAAATTAAATTTCACATTCACATTCGAATCTGAATGTTGATTTTTTTTCAACATTCACATTCAAAATGAATCTTGAGTTTTTTCAATTTGGGCTTTCAAATCATATCTTATAGACTCTACATTCGCGAATCTGAATCTGAAATTAAATTTAGCATTCACATTCGAATCTGAATGTTGATTTTTTTTCAACATTCACATTCAAAATGAATCTTGAGTTTTTTCAATTTGGGCTTTCAAATCATATCTTATAGACTCAATATTCGCGAATCTGAATCTGAA
This sequence comes from Steromphala cineraria, assembly GCA_916613615.1. NCBI lineage: Eukaryota > Metazoa > Mollusca > Gastropoda > Trochida > Trochidae > Steromphala > Steromphala cineraria. The sequence continues at coordinate 9,340,662 of OU744731.1, read as the reverse complement.
ATTAAATTTCACATTCACATTCGAATCTGAATGTTGATTTTTTTTCAACATTCACATTCAAAATGAATCTTGAGTTTTTTCAATTTGGGCTTTCAAATCATATCTTATAGACTCAATATTCGCGAATCTGAATCTGAAATTAAATTTCACATTCACATTCGAATCTGAATGTTGATTTTTTTTCAACATTCACATTCAAAATGAATCTTGAGTTTTTTCAATTTGGGCTTTCAAATCATATCTTATAGACTCTACATTCGCGAATCTGAATCTGAAATTAAATTTCACATTCACATTCGAATCTGAATGTTGATTTTTTTTCAACATTCACATTCAAAATGAATCTTGAGTTTTTTCAATTTGGGCTTTCAAATCATATCTTATAGACTCTACATTCGCGAATCTGAATCTGAAATTAAATTTCACATTCACATTCGAATCCGAATGTTGATTTTTTTTCAACATTCACATTCAAAATGAATCTTGAGTTTTTTCAATTTGGGCTTTCAAATCATATCTTATAGATTCAATATTTGCGAATCTGAATCTGAAATTAAATTTCACATTCACATTCGAATCTGAATGTTGATTTTTTTTCAACATTCACATTCAAAATTAATCTTGAGTTTTTTCAATTTGGGCTTTCAAATCATATCTTATAGACTCTACATTCGCGAATCTGAATCTGAAATTAAATTTCACATTCACATTCGAATCTGAATGTTGATTTTTTTTCAACATTCACATTCAAAATTAATCTTGAGTTTTTTCAATTTGGGCTTTCAAATCATATCTTATAGACTCTACATTCGCGAATCTGAATCTGAAATTAAATTTCACATTCACATTCGAATCTGAATGTTGATTTTTTTTCAACATTCACATTCAAAATGAATCTTGAGTTTTTTCAATTTGGGCTTTCAAATCATATCTTATAGACTCAATATTCGCGAATCTGAATCTGAAATTAAATTTCACATTCACATTCGAATCTGAATGTTGATTTTTTTTTCAACATTCACATTCAAAATGAATCTTGAGTTTTTTCAATTTGGGCTTTCAAATCATATCTTATAGACTCTACATTCGCGAATCTGAATCTGAAATTAAATTTCACATTCACATTCGAATCTGAATGTTGATTTTTTTTCAACATTCACATTCAAAATGAATCTTGAGTTTTTTCAATTTGGGCTTTCAAATCATATCTTATAGACTCTACATTCGCGAATCTGAATCTGAAATTAAATTTCACATTCACATACGAATCTGAATGTTGATTTTTTTTCAACATTCACATTCAAAATTAATCTTGAGTTTTTTCAATTTGGGCTTTCAAATCATATCTTATAGACTCTACATTCGCGAATCTGAATCTGAAATTAAATTTCACATTCACATTCGAATCTGAATGTTGATTTTTTTTCAACATTCACATTCAAAATGAATCTTGAGTTTTTTCAATTTGGGCTTTCAAATCATATCTTATAGACTCAATATTCGCGAATCTGAATCTGAAATTAAATTTCACATTCACATTCGAATCTGAATGTTGATTTTTTTTCAACATTCACATTCAAAATGAATCTTGAGTTTTTTCAATTTGGGCTTTCAAATCATATCTTATAGATTCAATATTCGCGAATCTGAATCTGAAATTAAATTTCACATTCACATTCGAATCTGAATGTTGATTTTTTTTCAACATTCACATTCAAAATTAATCTTGAGTTTTTTCAATTTGGGCTTTCAAATCATATCTTATAGACTCTACATTCGCGAATCTGAATCTGAAATTAAATTTCACATTCACATTCGAATCTGAATGTTGATTTTTTTTCAACATTCACATTCAAAATGAATCTTGAGTTTTTTCAATTTGGGCTTTCAAATCATATCTTATAGACTCTACATTCGCGAATCTGAATCTGAAATTAAATTTCACATTCACATTCGAATCTGAATGTTGATTTTTTTTCAACATTCACATTCAAAATGAATCTTGAGTTTTTTCAATTTGGGCTTTCAAATCATATCTTATAGACTCAATATTCGCGAATCTGAATCTGAAATTAAATTTCACATTCACATTCGAATCTGAATGTTGATTTTTTTTCAACATTCACATTCAAAATTAATCTCGATTTTTTTCAATTTGGGCTTTCAAATCATATCTTATAGACTCAATATTCGCGAATCTGAATCTGAAATTAAATTTCACATTCACATTCGAATCTGAATGTTGATTTTTTTTCAACATTCACATTCAAAATGAATCTTGAGTTTTTTCAATTTGGGCTTTCAAATCATATCTTATAGTCTCAATATTCGCGAATCTGAATCTGAAATTAAATTTCACATTCACATTCGAATCTGAATGTTGATTTTTTTTCAACATTCACATTAAAAATGAATCTCGATTTTTTTCAATTTGGGCTTTCAAATCATATCTTATAGACTCAATATTCGCGAATCTGAATCTGAAATTAAATTTCACATCCACATTCGAATCTGAATGTTGATTTTTTTTCAACATTCACATTCAAAATGAATCTTGAGTTTTTTCTATTTGGGCTTTCAAATCATATCTTATAGACTCAATATTCGCGAATCTGAATCTGAAATTAAATTTCACATTCACATTCGAATCTGAATGTTGATTTTTTTTCAACATTCACATTCAAAATGAATCTTGAGTTTTTTCAATTTGGGCTTTCAAATCATATCCTATAGACTCTACATTCGCGAATCTGAATCTGAAATTAAATTTCACATTCACATTCGAATCTGAATGTTGATTTTTTTTCAACATTCACATTCAAAATTAATCTTGAGTTTTTTCAATTTGGGCTTTCAAATCATATCTTATAGACTCTACATTCGCGAATCTGAATCTGAAATTAAATTTCACATTCACATTCGAATCTGAATGTTGATTTTTTTTCAACATTCACATTCAAAATGAATCTTGAGTTTTTTCAATTTGGGCTTTCAAATCATATCTTATAGACTCTACATTCGCGAATCTGAATCTGAAATTAAATTTCACATTCACATACGAATCTGAATGTTGATTTTTTTTCAACATTCACATTCAAAATGAATCTTGAGTTTTTTCAATTTGGGCTTTCAAATCATATCTTATAGACTCAATATTCGCGAATCTGAATCTGAAATTAAATTTCACATTCACATTCGAATCTGAATGTTGATTTTTTTTCAACATTCACATTCAAAATGAATCTTGAGTTTTTTCAATTTGGGCTTTCAAATCATATCTTATAGACTCAATATTCGCGAATCTGAATCTGAAATTAAATTTCACATTCACATTCGAATCTGAATGTTGATTTTTTTTCAACATTCACATTCAAAATGAATCTTGAGTTTTTTCAATTTGGGCTTTCAAATCATATCTTATAGACTCTACATTCGCGAATCTGAATCTGAAATTAAATTTCACATTCACATTCGAATCTGAATGTTGATTTTTTTTCAACATTCACATTCAAAATGAATCTTGAGTTTTTTCAATTTGGGCTTTCAAATCATATCTTATAGACTCTACATTCGCGAATCTGAATCTGAAATTAAATTTCACATTCACATACGAATCTGAATGTTGATTTTTTTTCAACATTCACATTCAAAATTAATCTTGAGTTTTTTCAATTTGGGCTTTCAAATCATATCTTATAGACTCTACATTCGCGAATCTGAATCTGAAATTAAATTTCACATTCACATTCGAATCTGAATGTTGATTTTTTTTCAACATTCACATTCAAAATGAATCTTGAGTTTTTTCAATTTGGGCTTTCAAATCATATCTTATAGACTCTACATTCGCGAATCTGAATCTGAAATTAAATTTCACATTCACATTCGAATCCGAATGTTGATTTTTTTTCAACATTCACATTCAAAATGAATCTTGAGTTTTTTCAATTTGGGCTTTCAAATCATATCTTATAGACTCAATATTCGCGAATCTGAATCTGAAATTAAATTTCACATTCACATTCGAATCTGAATGTTGATTTTTTTTCAACATTCACATTCAAAATGAATCTTGAGTTTTTTCAATTTGGGCTTTCAAATCATATCTTATAGACTCAATATTCGCGAATTTGAATCTGAAATTAAATTTCACATTCACATTCGAATCTGAATGTTGATTTTTTTTCAACATTCACATTCAAAATGAATCTCGATTTTTTTCAATTTGGGCTTTCAAATCATATCTTATAGACTCAATATTCGCGAATCTGAATCTGAAATTAAATTTCACATTCACATTCGAATCTGAATGTTGATTTTTTTTCAACATTCACATTCAAAATGAATCTTGAGTTTTTTCAATTTGGGCTTTCAAATCATATCTTATAGACTCAATATTCGCGAATTTGAATCTGAAATTAAATTTCACATTCACATTCGAATCTGAATGTTGATTTTTTTTCAACATTCACATTCAAAATGAATCTCGATTTTTTTCAATTTGGGCTTTCAAATCATATCTTATAGACTCAATATTCGCGAATCTGAATCTGAAATTAAATTTCACATTCACATTCGAATCTGAATGTTGATTTTTTTTCAACATTCACATTCAAAATGAATCTTGAGTTTTTTTTCCATTTGAGCTTTCAAATCCTATCAACATGAAGTAATGTTGAATCTGGATTTTATTCCCACACATACCCTTATTTGATTTATAAAACCTTCATATCCAAAATATTTGTGAAAACAACGTGTTTGTAAATTTCGAAGACTTTAGTATGATACCACATTTAATTACATTTTCTAAGCTTTATTTTGAATTGGCTGCTCATGCAGTTCTACCAATATTTTATAGTACTTATCATAGAATTCAATAAATATTTAGGATCGATGTAACAATTATCATATGGAGAGCTCCATTACAATGGGAACATGTAGAATAAAATTCTAAGATACTAATATTTTAGAGTGATTTAGGGATTTCTTATATGTTTGTTTTTTAAGATCAAAACCTTTATTGTAGTAAAACATGAAGTTAATTTTTTCCCTTTTTGCATAAAAATACTATTAAGTTTGTAACTTCGTCTTAATATATTATATATGGATATTGATATTTGTAAATAGTTCATGTTGAAATTCTTAAATCGTTGAAATTCGGCAAAACATAAAATCTTAATTCGCCTACACAATCTTCGCACGACAAAACGTAAATTCTATGATAAACAAACGATCTGAGAGACAGCACTGTCTGTTATACACAGGTGTGTCCCAATTTGCTCTACGGTGTCCGGCCACTTGAATACACATAACGCTTGAGTGCACTCTATACTCCGGGTGTTTAATGCGCTCGAATTTTTGACAGTGGGGAATGCAAAGATGAGCATAAGAACTTGTAATAGATCAGGATGAATATATATGTCCTGTTCCCCAGTGGTCAATACCTTTGTCTAAAATTCATTTTTAAAAATAAACGATATTAACATGGGATTCCGAAATAGATGTTTCAATGCTTGAACAGATGTTTATAAACTGTTCAGTGTTTATAACATTTTCGGAAAGTTACTGGTGTTTGAAAACGACTGTGTACATGAAGCTTGTGCCAAGGAACGTTCCAAGGTCTAACCATGTGGTTTGAGAATGACGAGGCACTGATATATTTGCATCAGATGAGCTGTTTTTGTTTCTCTCTTCTGAATACCCTCTAGTTTTATATTACTGTAGATGGCAATCTTATTATTTGTTGGAATGTACGTAATGATTTTTAATTCCTATATACATGAGTTTTTGTGGTACCATTGTTTGTACAAAAATCTTGAATAATATTGTAATTGACGGGGTGGTGGTTGTAGGGGAGGGGGAAGTAATGGGGGAGACCCTCGGGGGTAAGTGAGCCATGCTCACTTTTTTCTTTTTAAAAAATCTATTAGTGCTACGTACATATTTCTGGTTTGATCTCATGAGAGTTCCAACCCTACGGATCAGGCTATTTCGGAACCACACATCCAATGGAGGGCTCGGCTCTAATGCGCACTGGTATATTTTTTCAATCCAGTCAGTGATTTAAGAACTGTTACGACTTAAATGACCTGATGTGCCAAACCTTAAAAGCTAAGTCTTGGGGATATTACCCTGAACATCAATTACTCTCTCCGTGGAAATGTTCTCCACAGTGAATGTTTTAATTGAATAATGATTCATGGCGATATAACTAAAAAGGTGCCAATGTTGATTATTTTGTACAAAATAAAATATCTTACTAGCAGGATTTTTATGTCATTAAAATAATATATATATTGCTACCATTACGCCTCCTACATAAGTTTATTTTACATGTCAGCAAACTTATTATTTCTTTTAGATGTTTTTCAATCTAAGTCTATAGAGTGAAAGATATTGAGAAAGATCAATGGTTGAGTAACCTTCACGGAAGCCGACTTGATATTGGCTTATCTTACCATTTGCCCTAGTCTGATACAAGTATCCAACACATAATACTTATTCGGGTTATTGATATTTCCTTTCTGATGTATTGGTTTAATAGATAAAGAAATTATCAATTATCTGTTAAAAAATTAACAGATCTATATTGTCAAACTATTGTCAAATAATTAATTAGTTCATATACGTATTTCGATGTCACTTATGGGGCTCTCTAGAATTTCCCTACAAACGTTAGAGTTCTCAGCCAATGAATAAAACAAATTATCCTCGTTTACATCGTTATTTGTTGAACAAAGACTTCAGATAGAAAATACGTGTTACTGATTTCTCTATTTGATATACAGAAAAAGGTATATACTTTTATGGACCATCCTTTTAGTACATCCTTCACCATTTAAAGATGTTAGATTTACCTTTATCATTACTACGTTTCATGCACTATGCTGCATCAATAACAAAACTCCGAAAACATATATCTACATCTCTGTTTACATCAACATAAAGTATCTCCAACAGTATTATACTGTATTTGAACGAATGTGTAAGCTGTAATTTAATCTGGAATTCCGATTATTTTTATCGGACTGCGTCAAGGCTTTACATTGACTCAGCTAATGCTCCCAAATAATAGTCCGATATTTAAACTGATAAAACAACGAATCTGAATCTTAAATTTTATTTAATTTTCAAATTCGATTATCAAAGTCAATTTGTTTCAATTTCATCTTCAAATCCTAACCTATCCCTATCCATATACGATACAAACAAATGTTTAATACATGTAACAAAATGTAATTGATCATGACATTAACAACATTCATTGTACTCTGAGCCGGAGGTTTATAAATGTTCTGTCATTTCAGTCATTTTTATTTGCTTGCAATTAAATAGAATGAATATCACCAAATTAACGATATCACAGAGACGATATCTCGTCATGTTTTCACTGTCTTGTTTCTACTTACGGTACTCTCCGTGTTCGGCAGTTCGAGTGTTTATTGGGCTCGAATGAAATACGGTCCCTGGCAGTTGATATATCATAACATAACATTTTCGCGAACTTCCGAAAGAAATTCAAAGGTTTGTGTATTACCACCGGCCGTAATAAATCCAGATTTGGGGATATTGAAGCGTGTACCCGTTTGAATCTTTTCCCGACTGCAATACACATATACACAAAGAACTTAGTTAAGCACCACCAATGTTTTCAGAAAATAAGCTTCTGCTAATAAACCATACAAGGTTCCAGAAAAACAATTAGGGTTTTTCGATAGAACGATCATTTAGCAGTGTAGAAATGAAAACTTCACTCAATTTACGATACACTGTCTCTGGATAACTTATTTCCCCCAACTTGGTATTTTTGAAAATTCAAGTTTACTTATAAATGAAAATGAAAGTAAATATTTTTTGCTGCAATATGGTTATGATAATTCTCTTGACTGAATTGATGATTTTAGGTAAGGACCTCTTAGCAAATATTAGTCGTTAGAGCAGTATGAGCCTTCAAAATCACAAAATTATCAAATATCAAATTTGAAAAAAGCTTCCCTAAGAACAAATTGGCGACTCTTTAAGATAATGGCTTATTTAAAGTCCAACTCAAAGAATCTCAAATTCACTCACAGATTTGAAAAATTTCTAAATTTTCTCAATTATGGTTGAAAAAAGTACTGAAAATTCAATGTCCTGCTAGGCTTTTATCGTGCATGATAAAAAAGGTTTCTCCAATTGAATGTCAACTAGGGATCAAAAATGTTATTTTGATTGAAAAAATCCAAAGGTTCATGCGTGGTTTCTCACCAAAGACAATAGTTATATTTTGCCAAATTTCAGTGGTCTCACATTTTTTCTCATATTTTCAATTATTTCGTGTTATAAGGATTTTTACGTCAATTAAATAATAAATAAAACGGCAATTGTTATATCTAGAGTGGTCAATACATCAAACATATCACAATATTCAAAGAGCTCCCAATTTCATTTTACAAAATGGGCGGTGCTTAATTAAGTTCTTTGTGTATATCTTATACTTACCGCGCGCGACAGATAGAACATGTATTACGAGCAATTCTTACATGAAGAGGATCGACATTACCAATGACGTAATCAGTTTTACTGATGCAGATAATTCTGGTATTTAATCCAGTACATTTTTGCATCAGTTCATTATGATTGTTTGCTGCACAAGAGGGAGACGGTGTCTGAAAAGGTGAGTAGAATTTATATCTCAAACATACCTGTTGTTCATATTTCCTTATTCTACCGTTTCAAGTGAAATTTACTTATTCATGCTGAAATAATCATACCACTCTTGAAACGAAATATTAGGCATAACAGGCGCCGAGCCTGAAAACTTCTTCAAAACACTCAAAGTCTTTCTTCTACCTAAACTATCAGTCAACGACCGTGCAACATTTTCATGATATGAACGTTTCTTATCCCTTATGACAGAGTTATATTTATTTTTAGCCTTCAGATAATTACCGAGAGCTTCATCGTCTCTACAACTTCTAAAAGCAAGTAATAACCTCTCCTTTTCAAAACGATAATATCTACAATCGGAATCAAACCAGGGTTGAGTTGTAACATTGTTTAGAGTACGTTTACGTTCCATACATTTACCAGCCTCATTAATAGCTTTAGTGAACAGATCAACAGCTGCAAAAATATTATCAAATATAAGATCAGAACACTCATGTAGCATCAATACAATTTTTTCTGACATTAGGTTTTCTCTTAACAGTTCAGCTTTATTTTCATCCCACACAAAGCCGTAATCGTCGAGTGGTACACGTGCATCACGATCCTGCACGGGTTTTGCCGGATAGTCACGTGATTGAAATTGACAAGATAACGGTAGATGATCACAGTCTGACCGCGATAAGACGTTGAATTGTTTACAAACATCAAACAACGGTGATGAGGAAATAATTTAGTCAATAACACTCTTTCCAGAATGACTCAGAAATGTAAAATCACCAACGTCAGCGTCTTGGCCACAACGGCCATTCATTATGAATATGTTTAAGACAGCACACCAACTAAGAAGTTTTTTCCCAAGTAGGTTTACAACTTTATTACAAGAGCGACGTTTTATTGACATTGTGTCGAATATTATGTTAATACTGTCATCACCTATGGCATCGGATATGCTGTCATCAACACTGTCTTGTTCTTCACCGGTTCTTGCATTTAGATCACCTCCGATAATGACATATGGGTCATCCACCTCACACAATAGTGACAGTAACGATTCAAAATAATATGTTAATCCACAAGAGAATGGTTTAGAGTATTTTAGAGATATTGGCGTATCAGTTTGTAAGGATCACAATTTTGTAAGGGCAAAATGTACATCCTCTTCAGTTCACTTATATTTAAGGATACACATTTTGAACTTCATTAAATTGGTATATATTTACTGTTATGATCTATAGTACTTACCGAAACAAACTGATTGATATCAACCGCGACGAATATTCTCATCTGATAATTGTATGTATTTTTGGAAGATTTGTTTTTTATGTAAGTGTATCGATCGTAATACAAGATCATCGTAGCATCAACATAACCACAGTCAATCGACATATAATGTATTTGTTAAATGCGAAATGCAAAGATCCATACTAAGTTCAATTAGAATTAAAAAATGTGCGATACGTAAATATCTGTGCAATTTGGCCCCGGAAATTATAATTTATAGACATTCGTGGTCATTCATATGATATCTCATTGGCAGAATGATAAAGATTTCCACAGTGATCTTTTGATAATTCTCTCTTTATCAAACATAGTAATGTGTACGATTTGACAAAATTAAATCAATAATACATAACAGACATAGATCATTAATATGATATTATACGCATTACATAAAGAACTCAAGTCATTGTTATACTTAAGTTAAAAGATGTAATACCAGGACAGAGATATTGTTTAATATTATAATATATATTTAATTATGATGTTACACACCTATTTTGGAATTTATTCAAATTAATTTTACACATAAATAAACATTTTAAAGGAATATACATTTTGCCCTGAACGTTCATATTACGTCACATTTTGAAAAAATCTATTTTAAATATCACAATTATGTACTCGCCTCAGAAAATCAATTGTATTTTTTGCAGATTTTTAAAAGCAAAGGGTGAATTTTAAAATGGAAAAACGAGGTTCGAATTGCGCGCGCCATTGTAAACACAAGTTATCTCTAGTGCAAATCATTATCATTGGTAATTCGGCATCTCTTAGACTATAGCTCCGATCTACTTAAAAATTTGAACATATGTTCATATCAATATTCCCTCCTATTAGAGGTATCAGTTTTTGTTGTTTTTTGGTACCAGTTTATATCATGACAGGACTTCGATATTTTAGTTTGTTGTCTTAGCAAAATAAGTTAACACATAAGATTATTTTTCGATCCATTTGGAGCCTCCTTCCACTTCAGAAAAGGGTAGGGTGGGCATGGTTGTGTTCGTTATATCCCATCGTGAACTCCATCCAATTTAGAAGTACATACACAAACACAGGCCTAAACGTTGAGTATCAAGTGAAATCTGGTCATTTTGATAATGTATTAGTTACTTTTTAAATCTCAGAAAAAAACGTCATGTGAAGGTCAAACACTCTGTGAAGATCAAACAGGATGTCTTGAAGAGCTAAGTACTGCCGCGGCAGTCCTAGTCCTTATTATTAGGTCTTCAAGACAAAGTCTGGAAGACCTATTGTTTTTACACTTATTCTTCAAGTTTTTTATTTTTTTTATTTTTTTATTATTATTTGTACTTTTTGTGTGACTGAGCTACAGCCCAAACGGCTACTCCAAATTCGCCCAAACTTGACATGCAGATACCCCTTACCCTGGAATCGACGTAATAAGCTTTTGGGCAAAATCGACTTTAACATTAAAGGTCCAGTTCGAATCCAAAATCAAAAATTAAACATTGATTTTTTTTTCAAAATGCACTTAGAGACTTAATTTTTTTTTGAAAGATGCGCAATGAAAATTAATGAAAAAAAGTAAATCATGACAAATTTTTAGGTCACGTGGTTCGGCCGCCATCTTGCTTTAAGTGCATTTTCGACCGTTTCCGACCCCACCCGCCTTTGACAATCTTCTCCTCTGAAGATACTTGCACTACAAAGCTGAAATTCATACTGAATGTAGCTGAAGTATTGTAGATTTGAATTTAATGATTTAAAAGACCTAACCTTAATACTTTTTGTGCTGTGACCTTTCAAAGTTGACCAATATCGAAAAATCGCCAACTTCAAGGGCAGATAACTAAAAAACCAGACCTTAGAATTCAATGATTTTTGCATGAGAGTTAGACATTGGCAAGGTCTTCAAGATAAAAGAATAAAATCGCTCGCGAACAGTCATTTCCGGTCCTGAGGAAGGGTCAAACTTTGCATTTTGGAAAACGGGTGTTTTGGTGGGTATGTTTGAAAAACTCTTGTAAACTAACGACACATGATAAATACTTGTTCTATATATCAAATGAAAGATAAAATATCATACAATCTTGAATAAATCTCATTAAAATTAGATTAAACATTAACATTGAAATTCGGAGCATTTAAATGTGGTCAATCCTACTTTCGTTTTGAATGATTATGATACATTTATGATTGAAAAACTGTAGATCATTGGCAATAAAACACTAGGCAATGTTTTATCTATCATCAGGCAGCAACAAGACTGTATAACCTGAGATGATTCATGTTTGCAGCCATGTTGAATTTTCTATAAAGGCTTAAACTTTGAATATCAAGTGAAATATGGTAATTTTGATAATGTATTAGTTACTGTTTACCTCTTAGACAAAAACCCATGTGAAGGTCAAACAGTATGTGAAGGTCAATCAGGAATCTTGAAGACCTAAGTACTGCCGCGGCAGTCCTAGTTATTATTTGTACTTTTTTTGTGACGAAGATACAACCCAAACGGCTGCTCCAAATTCGCCCAAACTTGACATGCAGATACCTCTTACCCTGGAATCGACGTATTAAGCTTTTGGGCAAAATCGACTCGTACATTAAAAGGTCCAGTTCGAATCCAAAATCAAAATTTTAACATTGATTTTTTTTTCAAAATGCACTTAGAGACTTCATTTTTTTTAAAAAGGAGCGCAATGAAAAATAATTGAAAAAAGGAAATCAGGACAAATTCGTAGGTCACGTGCTTTGGCCGCCATCTTGCTTTTAGTGCAATTTTCACCGTTTCCGACCCCACCCGCCTTTGACAATCTTCTCCTCTGCAGATACTTACACTAAAGAACTGAAATTCATACTGAATGTAGCTGAAGTATTGTTGTGTAAAAGTTATGTTTTTTAAGATCCTAACGTCAATGCTTTTTGTGCTGTGACCTTTCAAAATTGACCAAAATCTCAAAATCGCAAACTTCAAGGGCAGATAACTAAAAAACCAGACCGTAGAACTTAATGATTTTTGCATGAGAGCTAGACATAAGCAAGGTCTTCAAGATAAAAGAATAAAATCGCTCGCGAACAGTTACTTCCGGTCACGAGGAAGGGTCAATTTTGTGTTTTGGAAAACGGGTGCTTTGGTGGGTATGTTTGAATACTCATTGCTAAGCAACGACACATGATAATTGATTGTTCTATATATCATTATAAAGCCAAAAGAACATACACTCTTTGATAAATCTCATTAAAATTATATTAAACCTTAACATTGAAATTCGGAGCATTTAAATGTGGTCAATCCCACTTTCGTTTTGAATGATTATCATATATGAATGATTGAATTTGTTTACTTCTTTGGCAATAAAACACTAGGCAATGTTTTATTTATCATCAGGCAGCAACAACACTTTATAACCTGAGATGATTCATGTTTGCAGCCATGTTGAATTTTCTGTAAAGGCTTAAACGTTGAATATCAAGTGAAATATGGTAATTTTCATAATGTATTAGTTACTGTTTACCTCTTAGACAAAAAGCCATTTGAAGGTCAAACAGTGTGTGAAGGTCAAACAGGAATCTTGAAGACCTAAGTACTGCCGCGGCAGTCCTAGTTAATATTATTCTTATCTAGATTATTTTGAACTTCAGAATACACACCACACACATCATTAAAGTTTAGAGTGTCTTTAAGAAAATGAGCACTTGCCTATGCATGAAATGACGACGTACACTTTGTTTGTTTACAGAAAGTTCTTGGATAGAAGGATAAGAGTGCTTGGATTGTTCAAAGGATGATGATCAAAACAGAAATCTCGACCTTGTAATACAGATAATGAACATTGATGAACAAGACATTCCAGAAAACTCCGACAGTGATTGCGAAGTCCATTTTAAACAATTCAAGGACGACCGGAAAAGGACAAAAGGCAACCAAAATGAAGATCAGGGACATGAACCTGACAATGAAGAATTCAATGAAGACAGTGATCAAACCTCACCAAATGATTTTGAATGCAACATGGACGAAGAAGAGCATGGTACCGACAAAGTTGAAGCAGACGAAAAAGACGAAAAAGAAGAAAATGACGCCGGTAAGAATGACGAGGAAGGCGATGAAGAGAATGGTCCCGACAAAGATGACGACGTTTCTTCAGAGGAAACGGTGACCCATATCCCAAAGAAATTCTCTTTCAAACTTTCTCAGGAGGAATGGAGAGAAATTTCAGTGCAAACGTCACGAGACGGATCGCGAAAACTCTCACGAAATTGGATATCTGTTTTCGTAAGACACACAAGTCAATACATCCCTTCATGTCCAATAGTTGCCAAGCGGAATTTTGTCAGTCGCGTGAATAGCAGGAAAAGACACGCACCTTTCTTTAAGGGGCTGTCGGCTTGCAAGTTTAAAGGATGTCTTCATTTTGAATTCACCATAAAAAAGACCCCCACTGCTGATAAGCCTGTCAAAGTTCGCGTGAAAGCTAGGAATGGCGACACAATTTGCCACGACAAACAACAACGGATGTCAAGACCCTTTGCCGGTGAAACCAGAAAAGATGCAAAAGAAAGTCTGAGAAAGATTGGCCCTACTAACTTCATTTACAGCCGATTGGCAGAAGCTGATGCTTCAGCACTAGCTGCTGGGAATTTTACTAATGTCGGAAACAAGACAGTTGTCCAGAAGATGTCGTCAGAACTTAATCTTGAAGAAAGGCTTCACAAGGACCTCGTCACAGAAGTCAGCATTACTCGAGAACTGTTGAAAGAACAAGACACCACATCAAAGCACATTAAGGGTTTTGTACAGTTCTTCTCTATTACGCCGTTCTGTGTACATTTGTACAGAGAAGAACAGCTGGAAATTCTATCCAACCTTGTGAAACAAAAGGAAGATATCTTATACTTCGATGCCACAGGCAATGTTGTAAAGAAAATCGAAGGACAATCCAAACCGGTGTATTATTATCCACTGCTTGTGAAAGGACGGAACGAAGGGGATCCTCCACTCCCTGTGGCCGAGATGTTAACAAACAGCCATGCAACGCCAGATATCGCCGCATTTCTGATGAGATTCCAAAGATCTTGTCGCTTGCTACATCCCGCTGCAGCTAGTCCTCAAAGGGTAGAAATCGACTTCAGCTTTGCGATGATCCATGCAATTCTACTCGCTTTCAACGCCGAAAGTCCCCACACTTACATCGGAAGAGCAGCGCGCATAGTAGTAGAGGGGAAATCAAGTGGAATGAAGAAAAAAACAGTGTTGCATATATGTACTGCTCACATGATGCACCTGGTTGCCCGCCGCCTAGTCAAATGTTGCAATGACAAAGGATTGCGTCAGTTTGTTCTGTTTGTCGTTGCCTCACTGATTGACTCCGTGATGTGGAATCAATTCATAGAGACCTATCGCTACCTCTGCATTCTGCTATTGTCGGAAACAACAACTTCACACCCAGATTATTTTACTGCGCTAACGCATCTCAAAAACAGGATTGCAACCAAGGGGAGAGAAAATAAAGATGACGCGGAAATGTCCGAAGACTCCGACACACAAAGTGAAAAAGAAGAAGCAGGTGAAGAAGAAGAAACCTTCAAAGATTCTAAGTTCGCAAAAGAGTGTGCCAATGTCAGAGAGAAGGTTCAGACAGAAATGAAGGAAACTCAAATCACTAACGGTGCTCCAAACGATTACCATTCACCGTCCGTTCTCGAGTCAATCGAAAAACTTACAGGTACGCTGCCTCTTTGGACAGGATTGATGTTAGGTGATTTGAAGAGGCACGAGAAGGGAAGCGACATAAAGACAGGTGATGTGAAACTCCACCATGACACGAACTCTCCTGCCGAAAACTGGATGAAAATAGTGAAAAGAGACGTGATGCAAAGCAAAAAGCGGAAGTCTCCGTCAGTCGTAATAAGACGACTTCACAACACCACGACAGGCCGCCTTGTTGAGTACAATTTGATGCCACAGAAAGACAAGAAAAAAAGAAAGAGGTCTGGAACCAACGAAGCATATGATCAAGAAGAAAAGTGGGGGAAAAGAAAAGTGAAAAAGGGCAAATATTTTAAAGGAACCACTTCCATCCCATTGCCAAAAAAGAAGAAAACAACCGAAAAGACAACTCGAAAGAAACAGCGTCAAAAGACTGTTGACTCAAAAAATACACAAACGGCGTTGCATTGGGGCGGGACTGTAAAGGCACATGGGAAGGTGGTGTACCTGTCAAACACCTGTCCAGTTGACAATTTACTTTACATTGTGTACAGGATGGCACAAGATTCAGCTATTGTCAGAGACTTTTTCACAAGCCATGATCCAGAGATACCAGTGTGTGGCATTTTGTTGAGAATAGTTGCACATTTCTCCAAGAATGAATGGCAGCAAGGTAGAAAACTTTGGCTTGAATCCTGCTGTAACATGTCAGGAACAAATTGGAATCTGTGGGGAAGTGAGTCCGAGAGGTTTGTGCTGCCCTATGGGGTAGTGCAAGAGACAGAAAGTCGATCCACATGTTCCAGTCGTCGCTGTCCACGCAGTGAGAGAATCAACAGAAGCCCTGAGATCCTTTTAGGGTAGGTTACATGGAACCATCATATACCATCATAATATTGTTCTTCCACATCCATAGCATTTTGGGGCGAGTAACTGTAATTCCGTACAAATGACAAATTGTGCCATTCATGTTTAAAGTAGTAACATAAAGCGTCAATGCCAACGAAACAGAGTGAATCAATATCCACTAATGTAGAATCAATAGAACAAAGTGATCAAAATAGTAATAGTCATGGTAACATTAATCTCTATATTCAATATTTCATATTGATATCATTACTCATCAAGTTCAAAATATTAGTGTTAATATGACTTATTATTAATTATTTTGATTTTCAGGGATTTCGCAAGTGACGTGGACAATCACATGGTCATTCAGGAGTCATTTGCTGATTGGGAGTCCGAACACGTCGTTCAGTGCAAGGCACCTCTTCCTAAGTACGCTTTTTATTCATTGTATAACTTTATATGAACTAACTGACATGTGCATTTCCTTATGTTACATGTTATTTTAAGGTTAAAACCTTTAACATTCGACACGAATTCTAATCAAATCATATATGTTTTGGTTATAATTACAGTGGGAGAATTTGCAGAGGGAAGAGATATTGGACAAGGAGAAAGTTCAATGTAAAATCACCAACGTCAGCGTCTTGGCCACAACGGCCATTCATTATGAATATGTTTAAGACAGCACACCAACTAAGAAGTTTTTTCCCAAGTAGGTTTACAACTTTATTACAAGAGCGACGTTTTATTGACATTGTGTCGAATATTATGTTAATACTGTCATCACCTATGGCATCGGATATGCTGTCATCAACACTGTCTTGTTCTTCACCGGTTCTTGCATTTAGATCACCTCCGATAATGACATATGGGTCATCCACCTCACACAATAGTGACAGTAACGATTCAAAATAATATGTTAATCCACAAGAGAATGGTTTAGAGTATTTTAGAGATATTGGCGTATCAGTTTGTAAGGATCACAATTTTGTAAGGGCAAAATGTACATCCTCTTCAGTTCACTTATATTTAAGGATACACATTTTGAACTTCATTAAATTGGTATATATTTACTGTTATGATCTATAGTACTTACCGAAACAAACTGATTGATATCAACCGCGACGAATATTCTCATCTGATAATTGTATGTATTTTTGGAAGATTTGTTTTTTATGTAAGTGTATCGATCGTAATACAAGATCATCGTAGCATCAACATAACCACAGTCAATCGACATATAATGTATTTGTTAAATGCGAAATGCAAAGATCCATACTAAGTTCAATTAGAATTAAAAAATGTGCGATACGTAAATATCTGTGCAATTTGGCCCCGGAAATTATAATTTATAGACATTCGTGGTCATTCATATGATATCTCATTGGCAGAATGATAAAGATTTCCACAGTGATCTTTTGATAATTCTCTCTTTATCAAACATAGTAATGTGTACGATTTGACAAAATTAAATCAATAATACATAACAGACATAGATCATTAATATGATATTATACGCATTACATAAAGAACTCAAGTCATTGTTATACTTAAGTTAAAAGATGTAATACCAGGACAGAGATATTGTTTAATATTATAATATATATTTAATTATGATGTTATACACCTATTTTGGAATTTATTCAAATTAATTTTACACATAAATAAACATTTTAAAGGAATATACATTTTGCCCTGAACGTTCATATTACGTCACATTTTGAAAAAATCTATTTTAAATATCACAATTATGTACTCGCCTCAGAAAATCAATTGTATTTTTTGCAGATTTTTAAAAGCAAAGGGTGAATTTTAAAATGGAAAAACGAGGTTCGAATTGCGCGCGCCATTGTAAACACAAGTTATCTCTAGTGCAAATCATTATCATTGGTAATTCGGCATCTCTTAGACTATAGCTCCGATCTACTTAAAAATTTGAACATATGTTCATATCAATATTCCCTCCTATTAGAGGTATCAGTTTTTGTTGTTTTTTGGTACCAGTTTATATCATGACAGGACTTCGATATTTTAGTTTGTTGTCTTAGCAAAATAAGTTAACACATAAGATTATTTTTCGATCCATTTGGAGCCTCCAAATTTGGGCAGATAACTAAAAAACCAGACCTTAGAATTCAATGATTTTTGCATGAGAGTTAGACATTGGCAAGGTCTTCAAGATAAAAGAATAAAATCGCTCGCGAACAGTCATTTCCGGTCCTGAGGAAGGGTCAAACTTTGCATTTTGGAAAACGGGTGTTTTGGTGGGTATGTTTGAAAAACTCTTGTAAACTAACGACACATGATAAATACTTGTTCTATATATCAAATGAAAGATAAAATATCATACAATCTTGGATAAATCTCATTAAAATTAGATTAAACATTAACATTGAAATTCGGAGCATTTAAATGTGGTCAATCCTACTTTCGTTTTGAATGATTATGATACATTTATGATTGAAAAACTGTAGATCATTGGCAATAAAACACTAGGCAATGTTTTATCTATCATCAGGCAGCAACAAGACTGTATAACCTGAGATGATTCATGTTTGCAGCCATGTTGAATTTTCTATAAAGGCTTAAACTTTGAATATCAAGTGAAATATGGTAATTTTGATAATGTATTAGTTACTGTTTACCTCTTAGACAAAAACCCATGTGAAGGTCAAACAGTATGTGAAGGTCAATCAGGAATCTTGAAGACCTAAGTACTGCCGCGGCAGTCCTAGTTATTATTTGTACTTTTTTTGTGACGAAGATACAACCCAAACGGCTGCTCCAAATTCGCCCAAACTTGACATGCAGATACCTCTTACCCTGGAATCGACGTAATAAGCTTTTGGGCAAAATCGACTCGTACATTAAAAGGTCCAGTTCGAATCCAAAATCAAAATTTTAACATTGATTTTTTTTTCAAAATGCACTTAGAGACTTCATTTTTTTTAAAAAGGAGCGCAATGAAAAATAATTGAAAAAAGGAAATCAGGACAAATTCGTAGGTCACGTGCTTTGGCCGCCATCTTGCTTTTAGTGCAATTTTCACCGTTTCCGACCCCACCCGCCTTTGACAATCTTCTCCTCTGCAGATACTTACACTAAAGAACTGAAATTCATACTGAATGTAGCTGAAGTATTGTTGTGTAAAAGTTATGTTTTTTAAGATCCTAACGTCAATGCTTTTTGTGCTGTGACCTTTCAAAATTGACAAAAATCTCAAAATCGCAAACTTCAAGGGCAGATAACTAAAAAACCAGACCGTAGAACTTAATGATTTTTGCATGAGAGCTAGACATAAGCAAGGTCTTCAAGATAAAAGAATAAAATCGCTCGCGAACAGTTACTTCCGGTCACGAGGAAGGGTCAATTTTGTGTTTTGGAAAACGGGTGCTTTGGTGGGTATGTTTGAATACTCATTGCTAAGCAACGACACATGATAATTGATTGTTCTATATATCATTATAAAGCCAAAAGAACATACACTCTTTGATAAATCTCATTAAAATTATATTAAACCTTAACATTGAAATTCGGAGCATTTAAATGTGGTCAATCCCACTTTCGTTTTGAATGATTATCATATATGAATGATTGAATTTGTTTACTTCTTTGGCAATAAAACACTAGGCAATGTTTTATTTATCATCAGGCAGCAACAACACTTTATAACCTGAGATGATTCATGTTTGCAGCCATGTTGAATTTTCTGTAAAGGCTTAAACGTTGAATATCAAGTGAAATATGGTAATTTTCATAATGTATTAGTTACTGTTTACCTCTTAGACAAAAAGCCATTTGAAGGTCAAACAGTGTGTGAAGGTCAAACAGGAATCTTGAAGACCTAAGTACTGCCGCGGCAGTCCTAGTTAATATTATTCTTATCTAGATTATTTTGAACTTCAGAATACACACCACACACATCATTAAAGTTTAGAGTGTCTTTAAGAAAATGAGCACTTGCCTATGCATGAAATGACGACGTACACTTTGTTTGTTTACAGAAAGTTCTTGGATAGAAGGATAAGAGTGCTTGGATTGTTCAAAGGATGATGATCAAAACAGAAATCTCGACCTTGTAATACAGATAATGAACATTGATGAACAAGACATTCCAGAAAACTCCGACAGTGATTGCGAAGTCCATTTTAAACAATTCAAGGACGACCGGAAAAGGACAAAAGGCAACCAAAATGAAGATCAGGGACATGAACCTGACAATGAAGAATTCAATGAAGACAGTGATCAAACCTCACCAAATGATTTTGAATGCAACATGGACGAAGAAGAGCATGGTACCGACAAAGTTGAAGCAGACGAAAAAGACGAAAAAGAAGAAAATGACGCCGGTAAGAATGACGAGGAAGGCGATGAAGAGAATGGTCCCGACAAAGATGACGACGTTTCTTCAGAGGAAACGGTGACCCATATCCCAAAGAAATTCTCTTTCAAACTTTCTCAGGAGGAATGGAGAGAAATTTCAGTGCAAACGTCACGAGACGGATCGCGAAAACTCTCACGAAATTGGATATCTGTTTTCGTAAGACACACAAGTCAATACATCCCTTCATGTCCAATAGTTGCCAAGCGGAATTTTGTCAGTCGCGTGAATAGCAGGAAAAGACACGCACCTTTCTTTAAGGGGCTGTCGGCTTGCAAGTTTAAAGGATGTCTTCATTTTGAATTCACCATAAAAAAGACCCCCACTGCTGATAAGCCTGTCAAAGTTCGCGTGAAAGCTAGGAATGGCGACACAATTTGCTACGACAAACAACAACGGATGTCAAGACCCTTTGCCGGTGAAACCAGAAAAGATGCAAAAGAAAGTCTGAGAAAGATTGGCCCTACTAACTTCATTTACAGCCGATTGGCAGAAGCTGATGCTTCAGCACTAGCTGCTGGGAATTTTACTAATGTCGGAAACAAGACAGTTGTCCAGAAGATGTCGTCAGAACTTAATCTTGAAGAAAGGCTTCACAAGGACCTCGTCACAGAAGTCAGCATTACTCGAGAACTGTTGAAAGAACAAGACACCACATCAAAGCACATTAAGGGTTTTGTACAGTTCTTCTCTATTACGCCGTTCTGTGTACATTTGTACAGAGAAGAACAGCTGGAAATTCTATCCAACCTTGTGAAACAAAAGGAAGATATCTTATACTTCGATGCCACAGGCAATGTTGTAAAGAAAATCGAAGGACAATCCAAACCGGTGTATTATTATCCACTGCTTGTGAAAGGACGGAACGAAGGGGATCCTCCACTCCCTGTGGCCGAGATGTTAACAAACAGCCATGCAACGCCAGATATCGCCGCATTTCTGATGAGATTCCAAAGATCTTGTCGCTTGCTACATCCCGCTGCAGCTAGTCCTCAAAGGGTAGAAATCGACTTCAGCTTTGCGATGATCCATGCAATTCTACTCGCTTTCAACGCCGAAAGTCCCCACACTTACATCGGAAGAGCAGCGCGCATAGTAGTAGAGGGGAAATCAAGTGGAATGAAGAAAAAAACAGTGTTGCATATATGTACTGCTCACATGATGCACCTGGTTGCCCGCCGCCTAGTCAAATGTTGCAATGACAAAGGATTGCGTCAGTTTGTTCTGTTTGTCGTTGCCTCACTGATTGACTCCGTGATGTGGAATCAATTCATAGAGACCTATCGCTACCTCTGCATTCTGCTATTGTCGGAAACAACAACTTCACACCCAGATTATTTTACTGCGCTAACGCATCTCAAAAACAGGATTGCAACCAAGGGGAGAGAAAATAAAGATGACGCGGAAATGTCCGAAGACTCCGACACACAAAGTGAAAAAGAAGAAGCAGGTGAAGAAGAAGAAACCTTCAAAGATTCTAAGTTCGCAAAAGAGTGTGCCAATGTCAGAGAGAAGGTTCAGACAGAAATGAAGGAAACTCAAATCACTAACGGTGCTCCAAACGATTACCATTCACCGTCCGTTCTCGAGTCAATCGAAAAACTTACAGGTACGCTGCCTCTTTGGACAGGATTGATGTTAGGTGATTTGAAGAGGCACGAGAAGGGAAGCGACATAAAGACAGGTGATGTGAAACTCCACCATGACACGAACTCTCCTGCCGAAAACTGGATGAAAATAGTGAAAAGAGACGTGATGCAAAGCAAAAAGCGGAAGTCTCCGTCAGTCGTAATAAGACGACTTCACAACACCACGACAGGCCGCCTTGTTGAGTACAATTTGATGCCACAGAAAGACAAGAAAAAAAGAAAGAGGTCTGGAACCAACGAAGCATATGATCAAGAAGAAAAGTGGGGGAAAAGAAAAGTGAAAAAGGGCAAATATTTTAAAGGAACCACTTCCATCCCATTGCCAAAAAAGAAGAAAACAACCGAAAAGACAACTCGAAAGAAACAGCGTCAAAAGACTGTTGACTCAAAAAATACACAAACGGCGTTGCATTGGGGCGGGACTGTAAAGGCACATGGGAAGGTGGTGTACCTGTCAAACACCTGTCCAGTTGACAATTTACTTTACATTGTGTACAGGATGGCACAAGATTCAGCTATTGTCAGAGACTTTTTCACAAGCCATGATCCAGAGATACCAGTGTGTGGCATTTTGTTGAGAATAGTTGCACATTTCTCCAAGAATGAATGGCAGCAAGGTAGAAAACTTTGGCTTGAATCCTGCTGTAACATGTCAGGAACAAATTGGAATCTGTGGGGAAGTGAGTCCGAGAGGTTTGTGCTGCCCTATGGGGTAGTGCAAGAGACAGAAAGTCGATCCACATGTTCCAGTCGTCGCTGTCCACGCAGTGAGAGAATCAACAGAAGCCCTGAGATCCTTTTAGGGTAGGTTACATGGAACCATCATATACCATCATAATATTGTTCTTCCACATCCATAGCATTTTGGGGCGAGTAACTGTAATTCCGTACAAATGACAAATTGTGCCATTCATGTTTAAAGTAGTAACATAAAGCGTCAATGCCAACGAAACAGAGTGAATCAATATCCACTAATGTAGAATCAATAGAACAAAGTGATCAAAATAGTAATAGTCATGGTAACATTAATCTCTATATTCAATATTTCATATTGATATCATTACTCATCAAGTTCAAAATATTAGTGTTAATATGACTTATTATTAATTATTTTGATTTTCAGGGATTTCGCAAGTGACGTGGACAATCACATGGTCATTCAGGAGTCATTTGCTGATTGGGAGTCCGAACACGTCGTTCAGTGCAAGGCACCTCTTCCTAAGTACGCTTTTTATTCATTGTATAACTTTATATGAACTAACTGACATGTGCATTTCCTTATGTTACATGTTATTTTAAGGTTAAAACCTTTAACATTCGACACGAATTCTAATCAAATCATATATGTTTTGGTTATAATTACAGTGGGAGAATTTGCAGAGGGAAGAGATATTGGACAAGGAGAAAGTTCAATGTAAAATCACCAACGTCAGCGTCTTGGCCACAACGGCCATTCATTATGAATATGTTTAAGACAGCACACCAACTAAGAAGTTTTTTCCCAAGTAGGTTTACAACTTTATTACAAGAGCGACGTTTTATTGACATTGTGTCGAATATTATGTTAATACTGTCATCACCTATGGCATCGGATATGCTGTCATCAACACTGTCTTGTTCTTCACCGGTTCTTGCATTTAGATCACCTCCGATAATGACATATGGGTCATCCACCTCACACAATAGTGACAGTAACGATTCAAAATAATATGTTAATCCACAAGAGAATGGTTTAGAGTATTTTAGAGATATTGGCGTATCAGTTTGTAAGGATCACAATTTTGTAAGGGCAAAATGTACATCCTCTTCAGTTCACTTATATTTAAGGATACACATTTTGAACTTCATTAAATTGGTATATATTTACTGTTATGATCTATAGTACTTACCGAAACAAACTGATTGATATCAACCGCGACGAATATTCTCATCTGATAATTGTATGTATTTTTGGAAGATTTGTTTTTTATGTAAGTGTATCGATCGTAATACAAGATCATCGTAGCATCAACATAACCACAGTCAATCGACATATAATGTATTTGTTAAATGCGAAATGCAAAGATCCATACTAAGTTCAATTAGAATTAAAAAATGTGCGATACGTAAATATCTGTGCAATTTGGCCCCGGAAATTATAATTTATAGACATTCGTGGTCATTCATATGATATCTCATTGGCAGAATGATAAAGATTTCCACAGTGATCTTTTGATAATTCTCTCTTTATCAAACATAGTAATGTGTACGATTTGACAAAATTAAATCAATAATACATAACAGACATAGATCATTAATATGATATTATACGCATTACATAAAGAACTCAAGTCATTGTTATACTTAAGTTAAAAGATGTAATACCAGGACAGAGATATTGTTTAATATTATAATATATATTTAATTATGATGTTATACACCTATTTTGGAATTTATTCAAATTAATTTTACACATAAATAAACATTTTAAAGGAATATACATTTTGCCCTGAACGTTCATATTACGTCACATTTTGAAAAAATCTATTTTAAATATCACAATTATGTACTCGCCTCAGAAAATCAATTGTATTTTTTGCAGATTTTTAAAAGCAAAGGGTGAATTTTAAAATGGAAAAACGAGGTTCGAATTGCGCGCGCCATTGTAAACACAAGTTATCTCTAGTGCAAATCATTATCATTGGTAATTCGGCATCTCTTAGACTATAGCTCCGATCTACTTAAAAATTTGAACATATGTTCATATCAATATTCCCTCCTATTAGAGGTATCAGTTTTTGTTGTTTTTTGGTACCAGTTTATATCATGACAGGACTTCGATATTTTAGTTTGTTGTCTTAGCAAAATAAGTTAACACATAAGATTATTTTTCGATCCATTTGGAGCCTCCAAATTTGGGCAGATAACTAAAAAACCAGACCTTAGAATTCAATGATTTTTGCATGAGAGTTAGACATTGGCAAGGTCTTCAAGATAAAAGAATAAAATCGCTCGCGAACAGTCATTTCCGGTCCTGAGGAAGGGTCAAACTTTGCATTTTGGAAAACGGGTGTTTTGGTGGGTATGTTTGAAAAACTCTTGTAAACTAACGACACATGATAAATACTTGTTCTATATATCAAATGAAAGATAAAATATCATACAATCTTGGATAAATCTCATTAAAATTAGATTAAACATTAACATTGAAATTCGGAGCATTTAAATGTGGTCAATCCTACTTTCGTTTTGAATGATTATGATACATTTATGATTGAAAAACTGTAGATCATTGGCAATAAAACACTAGGCAATGTTTTATCTATCATCAGGCAGCAACAAGACTGTATAACCTGAGATGATTCATGTTTGCAGCCATGTTGAATTTTCTATAAAGGCTTAAACTTTGAATATCAAGTGAAATATGGTAATTTTGATAATGTATTAGTTACTGTTTACCTCTTAGACAAAAACCCATGTGAAGGTCAAACAGTATGTGAAGGTCAATCAGGAATCTTGAAGACCTAAGTACTGCCGCGGCAGTCCTAGTTATTATTTGTACTTTTTTTGTGACGAAGATACAACCCAAACGGCTGCTCCAAATTCGCCCAAACTTGACATGCAGATACCTCTTACCCTGGAATCGACGTAATAAGCTTTTGGGCAAAATCGACTCGTACATTAAAAGGTCCAGTTCGAATCCAAAATCAAAATTTTAACATTGATTTTTTTTTCAAAATGCACTTAGAGACTTCATTTTTTTTAAAAAGGAGCGCAATGAAAAATAATTGAAAAAAGGAAATCAGGACAAATTCGTAGGTCACGTGCTTTGGCCGCCATCTTGCTTTTAGTGCAATTTTCACCGTTTCCGACCCCACCCGCCTTTGACAATCTTCTCCTCTGCAGATACTTACACTAAAGAACTGAAATTCATACTGAATGTAGCTGAAGTATTGTTGTGTAAAAGTTATGTTTTTTAAGATCCTAACGTCAATGCTTTTTGTGCTGTGACCTTTCAAAATTGACCAAAATCTCAAAATCGCAAACTTCAAGGGCAGATAACTAAAAAACCAGACCGTAGAACTTAATGATTTTTGCATGAGAGCTAGACATAAGCAAGGTCTTCAAGATAAAAGAATAAAATCGCTCGCGAACAGTTACTTCCGGTCACGAGGAAGGGTCAATTTTGTGTTTTGGAAAACGGGTGCTTTGGTGGGTATGTTTGAATACTCATTGCTAAGCAACGACACATGATAATTGATTGTTCTATATATCATTATAAAGCCAAAAGAACATACACTCTTTGATAAATCTCATTAAAATTATATTAAACCTTAACATTGAAATTCGGAGCATTTAAATGTGGTCAATCCCACTTTCGTTTTGAATGATTATCATATATGAATGATTGAATTTGTTTACTTCTTTGGCAATAAAACACTAGGCAATGTTTTATTTATCATCAGGCAGCAACAACACTTTATAACCTGAGATGATTCATGTTTGCAGCCATGTTGAATTTTCTGTAAAGGCTTAAACGTTGAATATCAAGTGAAATATGGTAATTTTCATAATGTATTAGTTACTGTTTACCTCTTAGACAAAAAGCCATTTGAAGGTCAAACAGTGTGTGAAGGTCAAACAGGAATCTTGAAGACCTAAGTACTGCCGCGGCAGTCCTAGTTAATATTATTCTTATCTAGATTATTTTGAACTTCAGAATACACACCACACACATCATTAAAGTTTAGAGTGTCTTTAAGAAAATGAGCACTTGCCTATGCATGAAATGACGACGTACACTTTGTTTGTTTACAGAAAGTTCTTGGATAGAAGGATAAGAGTGCTTGGATTGTTCAAAGGATGATGATCAAAACAGAAATCTCGACCTTGTAATACAGATAATGAACATTGATGAACAAGACATTCCAGAAAACTCCGACAGTGATTGCGAAGTCCATTTTAAACAATTCAAGGACGACCGGAAAAGGACAAAAGGCAACCAAAATGAAGATCAGGGACATGAACCTGACAATGAAGAATTCAATGAAGACAGTGATCAAACCTCACCAAATGATTTTGAATGCAACATGGACGAAGAAGAGCATGGTACCGACAAAGTTGAAGCAGACGAAAAAGACGAAAGAGAAGAAAATGACGCCGGTAAGAATGACGAGGAAGGCGATGAAGAGAATGGTCCCGACAAAGATGACGACGTTTCTTCAGAGGAAACGGTGACCCATATCCCAAAGAAATTCTCTTTCAAACTTTCTCAGGAGGAATGGAGAGAAATTTCAGTGCAAACGTCACGAGACGGATCGCGAAAACTCTCACGAAATTGGATATCTGTTTTCGTAAGACACACAAGTCAATACATCCCTTCATGTCCAATAGTTGCCAAGCGGAATTTTGTCAGTCGCGTGAATAGCAGGAAAAGACACGCACCTTTCTTTAAGGGGCTGTCGGCTTGCAAGTTTAAAGGATGTCTTCATTTTGAATTCACCATAAAAAAGACCCCCACTGCTGATAAGCCTGTCAAAGTTCGCGTGAAAGCTAGGAATGGCGACACAATTTGCCACGACAAACAACAACGGATGTCAAGACCCTTTGCCGGTGAAACCAGAAAAGATGCAAAAGAAAGTCTGAGAAAGATTGGCCCTACTAACTTCATTTACAGCCGATTGGCAGAAGCTGATGCTTCAGCACTAGCTGCTGGGAATTTTACTAATGTCGGAAACAAGACAGTTGTCCAGAAGATGTCGTCAGAACTTAATCTTGAAGAAAGGCTTCACAAGGACCTCGTCACAGAAGTCAGCATTACTCGAGAACTGTTGAAAGAACAAGACACCACATCAAAGCACATTAAGGGTTTTGTACAGTTCTTCTCTATTACGCCGTTCTGTGTACATTTGTACAGAGAAGAACAGCTGGAAATTCTATCCAACCTTGTGAAACAAAAGGAAGATATCTTATACTTCGATGCCACAGGCAATGTTGTAAAGAAAATCGAAGGACAATCCAAACCGGTGTATTATTATCCACTGCTTGTGAAAGGACGGAACGAAGGGGATCCTCCACTCCCTGTGGCCGAGATGTTAACAAACAGCCATGCAACGCCAGATATCGCCGCATTTCTGATGAGATTCCAAAGATCTTGTCGCTTGCTACATCCCGCTGCAGCTAGTCCTCAAAGGGTAGAAATCGACTTCAGCTTTGCGATGATCCATGCAATTCTACTCGCTTTCAACGCCGAAAGTCCCCACACTTACATCGGAAGAGCAGCGCGCATAGTAGTAGAGGGGAAATCAAGTGGAATGAAGAAAAAAACAGTGTTGCATATATGTACTGCTCACATGATGCACCTGGTTGCCCGCCGCCTAGTCAAATGTTGCAATGACAAAGGATTGCGTCAGTTTGTTCTGTTTGTCGTTGCCTCACTGATTGACTCCGTGATGTGGAATCAATTCATAGAGACCTATCGCTACCTCTGCATTCTGCTATTGTCGGAAACAACAACTTCACACCCAGATTATTTTACTGCGCTAACGCATCTCAAAAACAGGATTGCAACCAAGGGGAGAGAAAATAAAGATGACGCGGAAATGTCTGAAGACTCCGACACACAAAGTGAAAAAGAAGAAGCAGGTGAAGAAGAAGAAACCTTCAAAGATTCTAAGTTCGCAAAAGAGTGTGCCAATGTCAGAGAGAAGGTTCAGACAGAAATGAAGGAAACTCAAATCACTAACGGTGCTCCAAACGATTACCATTCACCGTCCGTTCTCGAGTCAATCGAAAAACTTACAGGTACGCTGCCTCTTTGGACAGGATTGATGTTAGGTGATTTGAAGAGGCACGAGAAGGGAAGCGACATAAAGACAGGTGATGTGAAACTCCACCATGACACGAACTCTCCTGCCGAAAACTGGATGAAAATAGTGAAAAGAGACGTGATGCAAAGCAAAAAGCGGAAGTCTCCGTCAGTCGTAATAAGACGACTTCACAACACCACGACAGGCCGCCTTGTTGAGTACAATTTGATGCCACAGAAAGACAAGAAAAAAAGAAAGAGGTCTGGAACCAACGAAGCATATGATCAAGAAGAAAAGTGGGGGAAAAGAAAAGTGAAAAAGGGCAAATATTTTAAAGGAACCACTTCCATCCCATTGCCAAAAAAGAAGAAAACAACCGAAAAGACAACTCGAAAGAAACAGCGTCAAAAGACTGTTGACTCAAAAAATACACAAACGGCGTTGCATTGGGGCGGGACTGTAAAGGCACATGGGAAGGTGGTGTACCTGTCAAACACCTGTCCAGTTGACAATTTACTTTACATGTGCATTTCCTTATGTTACATGTTATTTTAAGGTTAAAACCTTTAACATTCGACACGAATTCTAATCAAATCATATATGTTTTGGTTATAATTACAGTGGGAGAATTTGCAGAGGGAAGAGATATTGGACAAGGAGAAAGTTCCTACATGACAGGCCTCCTATTCTGATTGCATCTGTGTCATATCTGAGCAACCAAAGGGGAATCTCGGGCGACTGTCTCCCACAGGAAGTGAAGGTCCTTGGGAAAAGGTATGGCTTGATGTGCATATACAACACACATGCATATATTTGATACCAAGAAACCACAATAGTAAAGTGGTTTGATAAAGACTAATGCGTGAAAGGCGCGTTGTTACGACGTAAGATGTAATAAACGCGGTAAGATGTAATAACTGCGGTAAATTGTAATAAAAACGCGGTAAGATGTAATACTGCGGTAAATTGTAATAAAAATGCGGTAAAGTGTAATACACATACGTGCGGTAAATTGTAATAGGGGGTGCGGTAAAATGTTAGCACTTGATATGCAGTAAAATGTAATACGATGTGCGGTAAATTGTAATAACATTGGTTTATATAAATGATTGAAATGATTGTGAGTGTGGTTTCTCATAACATGATAGAATCATTACTTTGATTATATATGTACAACGTCCTTTTGTTTGAGTGCAATTCCGCCACCAATGTGTTTCCTACAATCTACACTTATCTTTGTATAGACTAAGGGTATTGAGTTCTTTACTATATATTCTCTTCCATTCACTTCTCTCTCTCTTTAGCGAAAGCCGACTGCAGTTATGTAACGAAGAGTATCTTTTATGACGCCACAATGATACGAAAATACGAGAAGGCTTTGCTAGGCAAAAATTATTTGTGCACATGCTCTCTCCTACTAATATGGCTCTGCGATTTAAGGAGGCTCCATTTTTTTCAATGAGCCTTACACTCTCTCAGGCCTCAGTATAATTTATCAAGTCTAACGGATGATAACAATAACTGTAAATATAACCCAAATTGCCAAGATAATAATCACAATTTTACTTGATTTTTCAATTTCATCAAAAGCAGTTTAAATTTTGTCATCCAGGCATAGGAAAAGTCTACTCTTAGTCATTAATATTTCCAAGTTTAATTTAATATACACAAGTGTTTAATATTCACTCAAATGCAAAAAAAGGACTTAAAAGTGTTTTGTTCACAGATCAAAAATACAAAATTGTCGTTTTTGTTTTGGAATAAACATTTTCATACCATAAGAACAGACCTCATTAAATCGCTAATAGGTTATGTATATTCATACTTAGTTGTTAAACGATGTAAGTGTCTTATTTCTGTGGCATTTTAGATGTTTGTTTAATGAAAAAATACAGATTTATTCCTTCATCATATCAACTGCTAAAATACCTCTGGTCATATGTACATGAACATGTATGTATTTTCAATGTTTAGTTGCATCTGTTTGCTTCTTGCATACGCGTACCCATCTTTACACAGACATCGTGCATGATTGAAATGTCTCTTGGTTGACATTTGATGCATGAACTAAAATCGAAATGACCAGAACAGTTTATTTACCATATCGTTTACAGAACGATTAAATATGATTTAATTATGCATGAACAAACTGGCTACACGTTACATTTTTTTATATTCATTTCTCATGTATATATAAAAGCGCATAATATTAGAACTATTCTAATTCCAAATACTCATTTTACTTCTATCTTCTTTTAACATCTGCATATTCTCACAGGAAAAAATATAGCAGTTTAATTATGTTCACTGACCAGGAAATTCCGAATTTCATAATCAGTGAACGTCAGTATACTTGGCGTTCACAAAAATTTCCTGCCCATGAAATGCCCCGTATCCAAAGTCATTAAACTCTTGGATACTGCATGAAACTATAGGATACTGTAGGAAATTGTTATAATTCTATAATATTTTAATAAACTGACTTCAACAAATTTATATTTGGTGGATTCAGTATTTTGTGAATGCTTAATATTGATATTAAGTTACTTATATTGACTTCAGAAGAATATATTGGGGAAAAACAACTTAATAATTAAACACTCACAATAAGTACACTTACAATATATTCTTTGTCATAGATGCACATATTATACATTATTTTGTTCTACACTTAGAAGAAAACTGGATGCACGGCAGAAACATTGGAAACCAACATATTGTATATTTATAGTCAGGATATCTTTGAAGTCGCCACCAGCTATTAACATCTGTATAATGCCCTTCTTACAAGTATGGGGTTTCACAAACATGAATCAGTTTATAATCGTTATATATTTCAGCAAATATTAACAAGAATAAACGTTTGAATATCAGTAAGTTCTTTAATTTAACTTGTGTAGGTCAACGATATTTCAGTATCAAATTTAAGAAAAATATTACCCATTGAAAATTACAAAATCAAATTTAACTTATTTGAAAATTTGTATATAAAAACAAGGGTGATATGCAATTAAGTGTTTATCAAATAACAATTGTAATAATTTGTCTCTGATATAGACATATTGCATTTTTATTTGTTTTACAAAAACCTTTTGATAAAAAAACTAGTGATAGATAAGATATTTTATAATTTGAACTTATCTGTAAATTTGATGTTATGATAACGTTCACTTCTTTTTGTCTATTTCATATGTACTTACTTCATTTATCATGCTTCTACGTTTACCATATTAATTGCATGATTAATTTGTTAAAAAATGTTTAAACAAAACATACATTGTTCTTCCTTATCTTTTTGTTACAAAGGGACAAAGTAATCTAATGTATTTGACATAGTAACAATCTTACAAATTTTGATATCAAACAATTGAAATACATGGCAACCATATATACAAACTACATATCAAATTACTAAGTTTGCCAAAAGATAGACTGCAAAAGCATGTGAAACTTACCTTTTCCGAATATGAATATTATTTAATCAAATGCACATTAATCCATCACTGATTTGATCAGATTAAGCAACACATGTTTGCCTCTGTCTTCAAAGGTCATTTCAACAATGATCAGGTCGGGTACATAGGTCAATGCAGACATTTAGCTAAAATCATCTCATTGGTTCTTTCTTAACCATTCGGATTTCAATAATCAGATACTGCATCATATTGTTATAAGAGAGACACGTGACAAGCAATAGCTTGAGTATGCCCACCTGTAGGTCTGTATACACAGCAGGTGCCAATCTGTGATATATTGTCAACTTGACAGCAGGGGCTAACGAGGGCTGATTGTTACAATAACAGTTCCCAATTAACGGCTAAAATAGATAAGCTTGATGTTGAACACTCTGTCATATGCAAAATTGAAGAAAATTAATTGTAAAAAGCATCCAGGAAAACAACCAATAAAGCTATAAACTTTTCAGAAACATAAAAACTGAATCTGGATTAATTAATATTATATCATTGTGTTTATTTTCAGTTAATTATTTATCTTGTATAATGTTATTGGTGCATATAATCCTCAATGACTACCACTGTGAATTAAAACATTTAACAATTTCATTATTTGAAATGGTTTCAACATATTTTATTATTCGTGGAAATATAAAACGGACTGGCAAACAAGCCAGGGGCTCATATTAATACCGTTCCGATACAAATGTGATGTTTCAAGCAAAGAACATTCTGATGACATGAAATGCGATAATACAATCAACAATAAAAATAGAAATTTCCTTTCAATGGCTTGGAAGTAAACATCTTAAACTCTTTTTTCGAATCTATTAGATTATATGGAGAGGGTGTTCTAAGTTGGACAACTTGTTCCCAATCCTATTCTTGTGAATAAAATATGTTTAAATCAAAATCATCTGTTAGAAGTGGTGATGAAGAGGTAAACAGATTTTAAAATGGTGAAGTTGCCAAGATCAGATATATCATATAATATCATTCCATATAAAATTGTTTTAAGCTGTATCCTTTTTGGTAGTATAATGCACCATTTCTTAAGTGAGAAAAGTTTGGGCAAACCAGTAAATAATGAGATTAGCGCCTCATGAACAGGTGGGATCGTCTGAAATATGCCTTTCAAATTTATTAAAATCTAGATCACTACGAATGTAGGAAAAAAAGTAACAGGAAAAAAAGTAACAGGAAAAAAAGTAACAGGAAAAAAAGTAACGGAAAAAAAGTAATAGGAAAATAAGTAACACTTCTTATATAAAGAAACACTTTAGTAGGAAATTGAGTTTGAATTATATAAGGATTAGTGTTGATAATCTTGTGAATAAAGAAGATTATCACACTTAACATCAAAGGTACACTTGTTACTTAAAACAACATTATTACAATGGTATTAACTGTTTCCTTCTCACCTGCTCAATTATATCGACATAATACTCTTCCTTAATTGATTTACTATCACACTGGCCTCACTCATTTACTTAATAATTACCTATCAAAACTTAACCCCTTTGATCAGGAAAGCTAATCAACAATATTTAACAAAATTTTAAAAAAATTTAAAAAAATATGTTTTAACAAGCTTAGAGAGGTTTCATCATTTATGATATATAATGTGCACTATAATGTTCAAGTCTATCAACGCTTCAGTATGGAGGTAATAGAAAGTAATTTATAACAGAGGAGAATACTAAACGCAGTCTTATATACCATAGAAAAAGTTCTCCTGTCCCAAGAAGTCTTTCTGTTCTGAAAATAGTGCTTTAAATAACATGTTTGTATAGTATAGTTTGTATATATAAACCTCATGAAATAAAAAAACAAAACAAAAAACTGTTACTTTTTTTCCTGTTACTTTTTTTCCTAGCAAAAACTGTTACTTTTTTTCCTGTTACTTTTTTTCCGATCACCGATCACTACAGCCTAAACGAAGCCTACAGTACTTAATTTGACGAAATCGGCTACCGTAATTCAAATCTAAATGAGTGTACTGAGAGGTTTTTTTTTCAGTGAATACCTTTTGAGATTCCAAATTTGTTATGTCATTTCGTTAATCATTCCAAATCTATTGTACTTGGTAAAACAGACTTTGATTTTATTGGAAATAAATGTTAAGAGAATCAAATTCAACTGGCTGCACAAAAAGATGGTATATGAGAACCAGTTGATTATAGAGTATTAGCCTTAGATTGCTAGTTGTATATTTCAAAATCATTGTTGTCTCTGCATATTATATGTGTACAGATCTGTCCATGTGTGCGTCACTATAATTTAACTGTATTTTGTAAGGGAGCGGCATTAATATAAGCATTATTTACTTGTTTTCCAATCTGGTTTCTTTTTTGAAATAATATATGTTTAACTATACAGCTAACTCTGTTGGATAAACTTGCATGTACTAAGAACGTTCTATAGCTGTAGCTAAACACATTCATCCGACGGCCATTGGTATCCTTGTGAAAAAGACAATATCTGTGAAGTAATTAATTTGCACAATATATAACTGAGTCAATTCTTTTGGATTTCTTTACGTTTATCAAATATATCCTGCCTGAGATTGACTTTAAGCTTGATCTCAAGTGATTCATTCTCAATGAAGAATGTAATTAAAAATGATTTACTTATATGAAATAAAAAAGGATGAATGAAGAATATAAGCTATAGCACATGAAACTATCATGTACAATAATTTAAATTTAAATTGCGGTAGTACATTTTCTCCAATAATACACACTCGTCTTAAACTTGAATGCAGCAATTCGTTTTCGTGTTGGCGTTTGTATAGATACCTAGATAACATTTGTAAACTCACAATGACTTGTTCTTTATCTTGTTGGCGTTTGTATAAATGATATATATATATATATATACATATTGTAACTTCACCATGACATGTTCTACATCTTGTATTTTGGAGCGTTATTAACATAAGCTTCTAGCTTGTTTACCAATCAAAGGCTTCTTGAAATAAATATGTTTAAAACAGAATGTAAGCAAAACAGATCAGCAAACGGAACTTTATATTTAATGACCTATCAAATATCCATGTGTAATTACCCTATTTTATTCATAGTTATAAATTCAATTCAAATAGTAATAATAATTGCATTGAACATAGAAATTCGCCATCTTTATCTACTCTTAAAAAAGCTATAGCCAATGAAACTATCATGTACAGTAATTTCAATTTAAATTTTGGTAGTAGATTTTCTCAAATAATACACACTCGTCTTTGACTTGAATGCAGCAATCTAAATGCTCACAAGTTTGACAGATTTGTATCACAAATTCCCGACTGTTCCTGTGGCCATAACTATGAAGATTCGACACATTACTTTTTTACATGTCCTCTGTACACCCATATAAGGCAAAATATGTTCTTCTATAATAAAGGTTTTGATTTGAGATCTGTCTTATTTGGAAACCCAAATTGTTCTTCTTGTGTTAATAATGAACTGTTGATATCTGTGCACGAATTCATAAATTTAACTGGCAGATTTGTATCTTATTGATGAATTGATAAATGATTTATAAAATATGAATTATAGGCATTTTTTTATGTTGTAGTGTTTAAGATTGTTGGTGTTTATTTATTTAGATAAATAACATAATTGTTAAACAACCATTCGTTATCTAGTTGGCGTTTTTATAGATTATAAGACATTTTTTGTAAATTCACAATGACTTGTTGTTTACCTTGCTGGCGTTTGTATAAATGATATATATATTTTTTTTTGTAAATTCACCATGACATATTCTACATCTTGTATTTTGGAGCGGAATTAACATAAGCTTTTAGCTTGTTTACCAATCCAATTCTTTATTGAAATAAATATGTTTAAACCATAATTGCATTGTTGTTTATGAATAAAGTCACTTTATTCATATGTATACAACTATGCAATTATTTGATAATATGATCTTTTAGCATTGATTACACATTCTCCCTGACCTAACATCATGACAGAGTCTTTGTAATCATATGAGATTCACATCTTATGAATTAATACTCTTGATTAATCCGTGTCTAATATCACAGTTAATTCAATAGATGGAGATAAACTCACATTTTCTTAGTTCTTAATTAATCCATATTAAGATATCACAACATCCTTATTGATACCTCAGTTACAAACAAATTATGTTTTCTTTTCTATGTATTACAATATCTTTGATGTTAACCTGTTTTTATAGTCATAGGAGATTTCCAAGAGTGTATATTATGTTGTTTTAGCCATAGTGTAGTAACAGGGGTCCGGTTGGTGCCCATTCATGACTGATTGCTTGCTGTCATTAATGACTCAGTGTCAAACTCCTCTTCTCTCATGTGCCAAGTTGTGTTGTTAACATATCAATAATGTTCAACGCAGGACGGGTCAGTAGTCACACTGTTTGAAAGGTTTCTGCATTAATTATTTTTATTCTCTGTAAACGGTATGTTACTTTCGAATATTATGTCATGTACCTAGGACCTAGAATGCGTCCAGATGCATCTACTTTTTATTTATTGTTTTCCACTTTATCGAAGACTTTAATTTATAATGCAGAATGAATGAATAATAATGTCATTTTGTTTCCCTATGCATTTACTGTAATTTATAAGTCTCATACGAGAGGAAAAATATATTTGAACATTTATTATGTACAATTGTGTCGTGAACTGATTACATTTCCATGTTTAGTATATTTGACCCAGTAATTACTTTTTCTCATATTTCCTTTAATGAAGAATTCTGAAGGATGTTGTTATATCTTAACTTGAAGATATATGAAGTATATTAAAATCTACAGGAAAATATCTTACTATTTCAGTTTCCAAGATAGGACAAAACTATTGCCATTATTAACAAATAGCAATACTCAGTTACTACATGTATATATATTACATGTATGTAACGTTATCTGGAACAAATATCTTACAAGCAAATACTTAATGATGTGATCTACATTTGAATCTACTTATAAGTAATGAAATACAGATTGTTGATCTCACGCAACTTCAAGTTGGCATAAGTGAATATTATTTATCTATCTATACAACGAAATTCATTGATCTATATTATTTATAGAACGAAATTCATCTATAATCCACACTATTTATTATATATCATATTATAATATATAACAATATAAATCATGGTTTTGAGTTATTCAAAGATAATTTAAGACACTTCTCACAAACGCCACATAGACAACTTCGCTGTCTTTGATCTTTTTATGACCCTGTAATAAAAATCTCGAGGTGTCCCGCCTGGTTCAGCAAAGTATTTGTGTATTGCCTACATGTATCTCGTTTGCAAATGCAGATGCTTAGTTGCTGAATTCGATTTATATGTCAAAATTATGATTTCTTTTCTAATTAGATTTGCAAATTCATATAACTTGATTTGTCAATTTATGAAGTAGGTAAAACATAATTTCTCAAAAAGCAAGGGTGATATGCAATTCACATAATGAGTGACTATCAAATTACTATGATAAATGATTGTCTTTGATGTTTGTTTTACTGAAATATCTTTTATAAAGAAGTGAAGAAAATCCCACTGAAGCAAATGTTATCTAGACTTTCTTCACTAGTGTATACCTGTGTGTATTTTTACATATATCTTGGCAGAAAATAAGTGGCGTCTTTTATCTTTTGATGTAAAACAAATTGATTTTACTTCCTCATATCGTAATCTCTATATCTATACGGTTTGTTGCTAAAAATATTTTTTATAAACGATCTTAATAGTTATATATATAGTTATAGGTATGGTTCTCTGTGATTAACTTACGTAAACACATGAATTTACATATCAAGGCAAACGCTGACTCCAGAAACTGAAAATATTTATTTAAACTATCTTTCAACATATTTCAAATATAAATCCCCAAGTGGTTATTAAAATAATAAAATAAAATTGGAACAGGAATACCTAAACACCAGGAATATATAATAAAGCATAATAATATTGCATAAAAAGGTTTTTAGATACACTCTGTGACATGGATTAGCATTTAACCTATTTTATGTCTCTAAGACAGAATCATGCCTTTTTAAAACAAATATAATGTGAATGATGTTTTGTTTTTCTATGATTGTATATTTTCTGTGATTTATAAGATTAAAAACAGACCAACAAATAAATGAATCTTTTTTTGTAATTATTATCTTGTAAAGTGCATTTTACTGAGAATGTCAGTTATTTGTTCCTGAATTTACATTCCCTTTTATCACATATTCTTATTATTTATATAGTTTTATGTCTGAACCGTTTAAGATTATATAACGTGAACATTTCTTTTTTTATTCCTTTTTGTGGTACGTGAACATTCTTCATAAACAAGTTACAAGTCACAAACAGAAAATACTACAATTATTTCATGTTTATAAATTGTATGATGAAAGGATATAGACACATTACGATAATATATATGTAAAGATTTTTAATCATGCTGGAATATTCCAGCATATGTCAAGAAAACACCTCAACCCAACAAGTCATTATCTCTGTATCTTTGAACTTTTTATGGCCCTGTAATAAAAGTCTCGTTAGTAAATATGTCCTCGCGCGGGTCTGCCCTTTAAATGTGTATTGCCTACAGGTACTTCGTATTCAGGTACATGCACTTGTATGGGTAATTGTTGGATTATATTTAATTCGTCAATATTGAAATGTCTTAGTTAATTCATTTGTAAATTCATATAACCTGATATGTCAGTTAATGTGTTGTAATATTCCAACATTTTGATACCAAAAAAGATAAAACAATTTACTGCCCTATAATCAGAGTACGTAGATCAAGTCTATTTTATTAAGAACTTAAAGTGTGATATGCAATTGTAATATATTACTCAAAGGAACACTCAAGATTTTAATATAGTCTCTGTTAATTCATACCCACATGCATTCCTGACGTTGGGCTACTGATTTTAAAACTGATTTGTAGAAATGTGATTACTTTTTGAATTTCTGTATTATCAATCACATTTCTTCAGAGGATTTCACTACAGGGGATATCACATTCAAAGCAATAAAATAACCCAAGACAAGACCACAATGTTTTGAGCATGTGCAATCTGACGTCCTGTAACTTTCATTTTCGACCCTTGCCTTTAATAAAGGTAATACAGTTTCAATTTTTTATTCATAGATACACACAATAAAATGTTTTTTATTACATTATAGAGGCGAACTAGAACATGCATATTTCCGCGTTGTTTACCAATCCGGTTCCTTCTTTTGTGTTTAAACCACATGCATATTTGTCAATCTTTGCCATAGTTCATTGATTAAGCCCTTCTAGTTGAGGGCAGTCATTACTGATTAGGAGCATAACAACTGGCCATTAAGGGGTATGACATAATCAATTTGAATGTATGAATGGGATAACAATTTCATTTCTTTTAATATGATAAAAGTATACATATTTTGAAAATTGTCGGTGTTACATTAATCTTTTAAAAAAAATTCTTCCTTAAAGTATTATTAGCATCAAAGTTAATAATTAAATTCCAAATGTCATCAATTTCAACAATATCAAAGTCACAAAAGTAGTTTTGTCTTAAATTTAATTAAACTTTTCCTATAATTCCTCTAAAAATCAAACACAGAGAGAGAGAATTTGTTTCTTTATGTTTCATCTTCAACAAAATTGGCACTTGATGAAAAACATGTATAAGCCGCCAAAAGACAAAAAGACAAACAATACATCCCTTAGTACTGACATGCATTCTGCCTTTTTAATTTTTAATCAGTTAATTCGAAATATTACATTTAACTTTTTTAACTAAAACTTGTTTGATAATAATCTAGTGGAAAAAATTATTTCAAGGATGCATACAGGCATAAAAAAAAGCAGTATTTTTAACTCATTTTAGGTTGTCATGTCTTTTTGTACAAAACTATAAAAAAAAACTGGGCTAAATATATATGCAACAAAAGGGAAATATTAATTATATTTTATTTTTATGTGTTCTTTCTTTAAAACCGCGAACAAAATTTTAACTGAATATGAACACAATGATAGCAGGTTTTGGCATTTTTGGTGTAATCAAATATGTTTCACTTATATATCTGTTCCTGTATATCTGTATCTATATATTCAGTTATGTATTTGCCTTTTCAAAGAACAAGCTCATCAATGTAAGCCGTATATTGGAATCTGTTTTTGTAGCATTCAGCCCTCATTACCTATTGGTGTCAATTAGACGATACCATTTCCTCATTAGCTTATGGCGTCAATTAGACAGATTGACACGTGTATTGACAATCCACGCTGACAGGTGAGTAATACTCGAGGCATTGTTTGTCACTGGTCTCTCTTATCTAGTTATCCAATCAGATCTTAGAGGTTAACCAAGACCCAATGCAAAGTTTCTTTCCCTATATTTCTGCATATTCATTTGAACCTAACTTGTGTTGAAGTAAGGCAGAGACTGAAATGTGCTGCAACATAGTGTTATCACTAATCATTGATGGATTTATGTGCTTTAATATAGAGGATTTCATTGTCGATAAGGTTAGTTTCACATGTTTTTTATGCAGCCATTCTTTTGGCATACTTTGTAATGCCGTTGTCACATAATATGTTTAAATGGTATAACGTTGCCATGTATTTCAAAAACTCAATTTATAAGATTGTAAAATAATTCATTCTGATTCTTAATCCCTCATAGAGAGAGTTTATTCAGTAACTAGACCACCGGCCCATTATACATTGCATAGTTATATAATTCTACATTTCAATCCCTCATAAGAGGAAATGGAATTTTTTTTACTGGTATAAGAATAATATCATTTACAATTATACCTAATCGAGCTTAGATAAGAGAGGAAGTATTTCATACATTAAAGTACATTTCATTTATCGGCCTGTCTTATGTAAAACACCCTAAAGAGGGGACTAGAAGATGACTTATGACATTATTCTCCCTTTCTTCCTTCATTTTACAAATTTGTAATCAAGGTACAGCCTACAGTGTAAAGATATTCATTCAGTTGTTTTACTGGAACAGATTATAAACAGCTTCTTCCTTGAAATATATTTAAACACAGTATGTTATCATTTGGTTTGGTTATTTTTTAAAACAGTTTTCATTTTATATACTAACCTGTATAAATTTTCATCTACGAACCTGTTGCTCTACGAATAAACCCCTACAAAGGCTTCTTCCATTAGAAAATATTTTACACTTAGTTAAGATAAGAAAATAGATCAAAAATTTCCTGACGTTTACTTGAGTATCATGACATTTCCTGGCATTTCCTCCGCACATGAAATTCCCTGTATCCTGCTCATTAAACCTCATTAAACGCCTGGGGTTTCCTGGTCATTAAACTTCATTAAACGTTTGTGGTTTCCTGACGTATCCTGGGTCATTATACGTAGGATTTTCTTGAAGTGTCTCTTCTTGTTTCACATGAATATGAGTTTCTTATCCTGCAACAAATGTTCATACATACACGAACCTTTTAACAAAATCCTCTTTTGGTATGTGCCTATTTGATATAAATGCGTTTTAATTCATTTTTATTTCGTAAAACATTGCATACATTTCTTGTTGCCAATGCCAATTCTCTTCTGAATCTCTTAACTACTCAATAACATCTCGTTAATAAAGTTCAGGACTATTCTCTTTTTAGTATGGTGTTCTAATTTTACATGCCTTGGATGTAAAGAGATTATTTCCTAAGACAGACATATGATACATAAGGATACGAATTAATTTCTGCATAAACAGAGCGAGGATATTTACATATTTGAGTTCCGTGAAAGTCATTTATTACGTTTCTGGGCTTAATAATTTGCTGTATTACCGATTCTATTGCATTTTTACAAAATTTTCTACTCGACAAACTTGATGTGTGCACATGTGCTTATATTGAAAATACGAATTACTTCATAAATATATATAGTCTAAAACTTTGTAAATATCCTCGTTTGGTATTAATCCTCGTTTGTTACTCTGTGTAAACTGCAACTATTTACACTCTTGAACTGCTGGTCCATTCTACAAAGTTAACATTTAAAACTGAATTGAAACAATAAGCCTATTAACTGATTTATTTTATGAATGAAATTTTAAAAAGAAACTACGAAGCTTATCATGGATGCAGAACGTTTGATTATACAACTCCTTTTGTAGTGTATGTCTTATTATGTCATCAGTCCTGAAAGTCCCGATGGTGCCATGGTGTCCGGCGTCTGTCCATGCATCCGTCAGTCAATCCATCAGACTCCTTCTCCTAAAGAAATAGGCTTGGAAGACTGAAATCTGGTGTACAAACTCCTTGACTAATAGGAATGATAGTTTATAGCCTTCGTGACATTTTGACCCCTACCTACATCTTTTTGCGACTTTCATCTCCAGAAGCACAAGGCATAGAATGATAAAATGTTGTCTAGAGACTCCTATTGTAATTTGAATTCTAACGAAATTGTACATAATCCTGAAGGGAACATTGGTCAAACGCTTAAGCAAACTTAAATCTTGAGCCTGATAAGCTACAGAACAAAAGGTTTTACTAAAACAGTTTATAGGCAGAAAAAAGA
The DNA here is from genome assembly GCA_916613615.1 of Steromphala cineraria. Classification (NCBI taxonomy): domain Eukaryota; kingdom Metazoa; phylum Mollusca; class Gastropoda; order Trochida; family Trochidae; genus Steromphala; species Steromphala cineraria. The sequence continues at coordinate 9,297,391 of OU744731.1, read as the reverse complement.
TACAGACAAGGCGTATTTCTTTCTTTATAAGTAAATAGGCATGGAACAATCACCGATTTCAACCATTTCGAATATCGTTTTGTAATAATCAAAGACAGCGCTCCTTATAAGACCGTTATAGCTTTTGAGTGACGTCTTGCAGAAATGATAGACATGACGTCATTATAAAAACTACATTATGACGTCACTTGAACGGCCCTGGTATCTCGAGCATTAACTATCATAGTTGAGGTGATAGAGGATACTAAACGACCTTCCATTTAATACTATTTTTATTAAACGAGTTAATGATTTTGTATTAAACGAGCGAAAGCGAGTTTAATAACAAATCATTCACGAGTTTAATAAAAATAGTATTAAATGGAAGGAATTTAGTATTCTGTTTATTACTTGCTCTCAAAATCAAGCAAAACCGGCGACAGTTTGCTGAAACAAACTTTTCCGCGACTCGGCAGCCATTGTGACGGCGCTTCCACAATGACGTCACAACCACATACTACTGTGACGTCATACTTCAATTGTGTTATTTCACTAGTTTAATATTGCCATATAAATATTACACTGCGATATCTAACACGAGCGAGTAATAATATAATTTATTGCAAAGCTCATGATGGTCAGGGATACTGTATTAATTATATAAATAATTGCATGAACGTTATGATAATCAAAAAATGAAGATTGTTGTATTTCTATCATGTAACTTTATTGTAAAAAAAACCATCGGATTGAACCACAATTACTTTATCAGAATCCAAAAACAAAACAAACAAAACAGTAATAATTATTTGCAATATTTGGAGAAATAAGCTTCAACACTGTTTAAAACTAAAAACGTTTTGTGATTATAAAATATGAATTAATTCTAATTAAAAGTTATCTTCAAATTTATGTTCCAAACAGAGTACCCTTTTCTCATAAAGAACATGATAAAAATGTCATTGGTGTATTTGGGATCATAATATATGTGCTAGTAGAAATGTTTAAAGTAAACAAATTCGTTGGAGGACTCAATCAAATAAACAATTAGAATTAAACGACTTAATTAAAAGTCAACTATCTCTGGTTGTCACAACAACTTAGCCCCTCGGCAACATACCCAAAGGGAGGAGCAATGATCAACATTCATTGTAGCTTATTTACTTTCAGTTTTCCTGTTATATATATCTTGCCTCACAAAATATGCTATAAAATGTTACATTTTAATACTTAGATTTCGATTGGATATTTCTGACAGGTAGTCTGACGATTTACATATTTATATCGCTTAAAGTGGTTTCTGAACGAACAGCTTACTTCTTTGTTGGCACTCGATTTTGTCGAAGTCTCAGTTGTTTGATGGATCAGTTTTTTCACATCCAGTTGAGTGATTTGTTCCTGACTATGAGGTAGTGGGTTATTTCAAAGGAATATGTACTATATCCGATATTTTCCAAACAATGTTAACAAAGAAATTGCGATTTGCAATACAAAATATGATATTTCTAATGAACATTTTAACTGAACATCAACCATTTGTGAAAACAAATTATTGTTACAGAAAAAAATACAATATGTTATTCAAACCATACAGAAATGTGGCCTTTATCAGAGAGTGGAAACCAAACTACGATTATGTTATTTACACACCCGGTAAAACAAAGAACATACGATTTGCATTACAAACATAGCATTCTTCCAATGAACATTTTATAGATTAACATGTTCATTTTAATTAAACATCAACAATATTTGTAAACAAATAAAAGTTTTAAAAAACGACATTTTTCTTTAAGGAAAGAATATGTCCGAATTTCAATACTTCATATAAACAAAAAACGCAACATTGTGCACGTATAACACAAAAATATATCGTCTATTCATTGAATTGGCAATGTTGTAATTCATTGTTTGAATTATTTTCTTGTATCCATATATCGAATGGTACCCTGTAAGGGGCAAAGTGAGCCAGGAGCGCTTTGCCTCGAGTGACAAAATATTTCTATGGTCAACACATTAGTGTTAGAGTTATCAATTAGTTTTCATAAGCAAATATCGTTTGATAGAATTGTAATTTTCATTCTTTAATTTTGCTGTATTGAAAATATCTATATATTATCATTGAAGTACCAACATTATGTCATATGATTTTGTTTCATTCAGAAACACGTATATCTTCTTTGATTTTTTAGCATAAGTTTGATATGGATTATATATTTCTTTATTTCTTTTTATATTTTAATTGTTTTCTGATAGTTAATGAGTTAAATTGTCAAGACGCTTATAGTTCTTAAAAGTTCGTATATAGTAATAGGTAAGTTTTTGGTTACGAACTTCGAAAATCTAGGTCCATGACATATAAACAATATGTTGTCTTTGCTTAGCTTTCATAAGGGTACCTGTACACTGTATGGTACTTTAACAAATCTTTGTTGTATTGTAATCGTTGTAAATGTGTTCTACATTTCACATTTGTGTGTCTTTTCGCATGGGGCGCTTTTGTCGAAAAAAAACCCCCTTAAAAACATTTTCCTGCGAACTGAAAATCCTCGATCTAGTGACGTCATAGCCAATTGTTATTGACGCCATGGAGCATAGTTTTGTGATGTTACTCTAAACGGATTCTAGTATTGTTCCCGTAAAGATCAAAGGCGCCGCCCATCATTTATTCCGCAATAGATTTTGAGTGACGTCACGAAACAATGACCCATGACGTCAATAACAATCAGCCATGACGTCACTAGATATGCCCCTGATCAATTTGAGGCCGGACGTGATTTACAGAATATGTTTATATTTGGAGTAGAAATAACTTAAACACGTAAAAATCGACATACTAGAAAAGAAATACAGTAGCCCTAACCATCTTGTGTTTTGCAATAAAGTATAGTTTTGCCTTGAACTATTATAGTTAAAGCATTAGACACATGGCCTAATTGTTTGAAGCTATAAAAGTACAGTGGCTAGCGCTACTTTATTTCTTTGGCTATGACGTCACTAGGTATGGCCCTGATCAAGGATTTTAAATTGGCGGACGGACGTGACTTACAAAATAATTTTCGATTTGGAGAAGAAATAACTTAAACGAGTAAAAAACCGACATACAAGAAAAGTAATAGAGTAGCCCCAACCATCATGTGTTTTTCAATAAAGTATACTTTTGTCCTGAACTTTAATAATGTCTGCCTCATGCTTACACTATAATAGTTCGGGGCAAAATTATACTTTATTGCACAACACATGATGGTTAGGGCTACTCTATTTCTTACAAAACTAGAATGACTGATAATACGATTTAATTTTATTTATGTATCTCCCCCAAACATAAAATAAATCCATATATCATCACAGGTACAAGCAGCGTCCTAAGATGGCCAACAATGGTCGAAAAATATTTACCAAGGTTGCGGAAAGGTTATTACATTTTACCGCATATTATATTACAAATTACCGCACCTTTTAGTAACATTTTACCGCACCCCCCTATTACAATTTACCGCACCTGTGTTTATTACATTTTACCGCATTTTTATTACATTTTACCGCAGTATTACATTTTACCGCGTTTTTATTACAATTTACCGCAGTTATTACATCTTACCGCGTTTATTACATCTTACGTCGTAACAGTTCTAATTGATATTACTCAAAGCGATGACATCATACGATTACTTAAATGATATAATGATTGGATTAACATTGAATGTGTTAATGTAAGATCCCCATCGCATTCGATTTTGTATTAAACGAGCGAAAGCGAGTTTAATAACAAATCATTCACGAGTTTAATAAAAATAGTATTAAATGGAAGGAATTTAGTATTCTGTTTATTACTTGCTCTCAAAATCAAGCAAAACCGGCGACAGTTTGCTGAAACAAACTTTTCCGCGACTCGGCAGCCATTGTGACGGCGCTTCCACAATGACGTCACAACCACATACTACTGTGACGTCATACTTCAATTGTGTTATTTCACTAGTTTAATATTGCCATATAAATATTACACTGCGATATCTAACACGAGCGAGTAATAATATAATTTATTGCAAAGCTCATGATGGTCAGGGATACTGTATTAATTATATAAATAATTGCATGAACGTTATGATAATCAAAAAATGAAGATTGTTGTATTTCTATCATGTAACTTTATTGTAAAAAAAACCATCGGATTGAACCACAATTACTTTATCAGAATCCAAAAACAAAACAAACAAAACAGTAATAATTATTTGCAATATTTGGAGAAATAAGCTTCAACACTGTTTAAAACTAAAAACGTTTTGTGATTATAAAATATGAATTAATTCTAATTAAAAGTTATCTTCAAATTTATGTTCCAAACAGAGTACCCTTTTCTCATAAAGAACATGATAAAAATGTCATTGGTGTATTTGGGATCATAATATATGTGCTAGTAGAAATGTTTAAAGTAAACAAATTCGTTGGAGGACTCAATCAAATAAACAATTAGAATTAAACGACTTAATTAAAAGTCAACTATCTCTGGTTGTCACAACAACTTAGCCCCTCGGCAACATACCCAAAGGGAGGAGCAATGATCAACATTCATTGTAGCTTATTTACTTTCAGTTTTCCTGTTATATATATCTTGCCTCACAAAATATGCTATAAAATGTTACATTTTAATACTTAGATTTCGATTGGATATTTCTGACAGGTAGTCTGACGATTTACATATTTATATCGCTTAAAGTGGTTTCTGAACGAACAGCTTACTTCTTTGTTGGCACTCGATTTTGTCGAAGTCTCAGTTGTTTGATGGATCAGTTTTTTCACATCCAGTTGAGTGATTTGTTCCTGACTATGAGGTAGTGGGTTATTTCAAAGGAATATGTACTATATCCGATATTTTCCAAACAATGTTAACAAAGAAATTGCGATTTGCAATACAAAATATGATATTTCTAATGAACATTTTAACTGAACATCAACCATTTGTGAAAACAAATTATTGTTACAGAAAAAAATACAATATGTTATTCAAACCATACAGAAATGTGGCCTTTATCAGAGAGTGGAAACCAAACTACGATTATGTTATTTACACACCCGGTAAAACAAAGAACATACGATTTGCATTACAAACATAGCATTCTTCCAATGAACATTTTATAGATTAACATGTTCATTTTAATTAAACATCAACAATATTTGTAAACAAATAAAAGTTTTAAAAAACGACATTTTTCTTTAAGGAAAGAATATGTCCGAATTTCAATACTTCATATAAACAAAAAACGCAACATTGTGCACGTATAACACAAAAATATATCGTCTATTCATTGAATTGGCAATGTTGTAATTCATTGTTTGAATTATTTTCTTGTATCCATATATCGAATGGTACCCTGTAAGGGGCAAAGTGAGCCAGGAGCGCTTTGCCTCGAGTGACAAAATATTTCTATGGTCAACACATTAGTGTTAGAGTTATCAATTAGTTTTCATAAGCAAATATCGTTTGATAGAATTGTAATTTTCATTCTTTAATTTTGCTGTATTGAAAATATCTATATATTATCATTGAAGTACCAACATTATGTCATATGATTTTGTTTCATTCAGAAACACGTATATCTTCTTTGATTTTTTAGCATAAGTTTGATATGGATTATATATTTCTTTATTTCTTTTTATATTTTAATTGTTTTCTGATAGTTAATGAGTTAAATTGTCAAGACGCTTATAGTTCTTAAAAGTTCGTATATAGTAATAGGTAAGTTTTTGGTTACGAACTTCGAAAATCTAGGTCCATGACATATAAACAATATGTTGTCTTTGCTTAGCTTTCATAAGGGTACCTGTACACTGTATGGTACTTTAACAAATCTTTGTTGTATTGTAATCGTTGTAAATGTGTTCTACATTTCACATTTGTGTGTCTTTTCGCATGGGGCGCTTTTGTCGAAAAAAAACCCCCTTAAAAACATTTTCCTGCGAACTGAAAATCCTCGATCTAGTGACGTCATAGCCAATTGTTATTGACGCCATGGAGCATAGTTTTGTGATGTTACTCTAAACGGATTCTAGTATTGTTCCCGTAAAGATCAAAGGCGCCGCCCATCATTTATTCCGCAATAGATTTTGAGTGACGTCACGAAACAATGACCCATGACGTCAATAACAATCAGCCATGACGTCACTAGATATGCCCCTGATCAATTTGAGGCCGGACGTGATTTACAGAATATGTTTATATTTGGAGTAGAAATAACTTAAACACGTAAAAATCGACATACTAGAAAAGAAATACAGTAGCCCTAACCATCTTGTGTTTTGCAATAAAGTATAGTTTTGCCTTGAACTATTATAGTTAAAGCATTAGACACATGGCCTAATTGTTTGAAGCTATAAAAGTACAGTGGCTAGCGCTACTTTATTTCTTTGGCTATGACGTCACTAGGTATGGCCCTGATCAAGGATTTTAAATTGGCGGACGGACGTGACTTACAAAATAATTTTCGATTTGGAGAAGAAATAACTTAAACGAGTAAAAAACCGACATACAAGAAAAGTAATAGAGTAGCCCCAACCATCATGTGTTTTTCAATAAAGTATACTTTTGTCCTGAACTTTAATAATGTCTGCCTCATGCTTACACTATAATAGTTCGGGGCAAAATTATACTTTATTGCACAACACATGATGGTTAGGGCTACTCTATTTCTTACAAAACTAGAATGACTGATAATACGATTTAATTTTATTTATGTATCTCCCCCAAACATAAAATAAATCCATATATCATCACAGGTACAAGCAGCGTCCTAAGATGGCCAACAATGGTCGAAAAATATTTACCAAGGTTGCGGAAAGGTTATTACATTTTACCGCATATTATATTACAAATTACCGCACCTTTTAGTAACATTTTACCGCACCCCCCTATTACAATTTACCGCACCTGTGTTTATTACATTTTACCGCATTTTTATTACATTTTACCGCAGTATTACATTTTACCGCGTTTTTATTACAATTTACCGCAGTTATTACATCTTACCGCGTTTATTACATCTTACGTCGTAACAGTTCTAATTGATATTACTCAAAGCGATGACATCATACGATTACTTAAATGATATAATGATTGGATTAACATTGAATGTGTTAATGTAAGATCCCCATCGCATTCGATTTTTTTTGTGATTCCAAACGCCAGTAACATTCATATTTTGTTTCAGTTACCGGATCTGTGGTTTCACAAAGACAACAGACACTAGATCACATTTCCTTGGCTACTTCAGAAGTGGGGGCTGGTACCGCTATGATGGCATGCGTCATCCCGAGGTACAACGTGTTGATGACTGTGAAATACAAGCATCTACTCATTTGGAACATATTGTAATGATCATTGCATAAGTACCATCGTCAAGAAAGAACGGGTGTAGGAGAAATGGAACTTCGAAGAATCATCAATCTTATATCGATTAGATTTGAACATGTTTAAGCATGTAACATGGACAAAGCCTCTTAAAACTTTCATTCATTCGTCGATTAAGATTATTAGACCCATGTACTTAGTAGTGTTTCATAAGCAATATCAATGTGTAGATTGTCAGACAATGGTATCCTACCCTTTTCTGTCCTTTTATGTATTTAAACAATGTAAAATGGTGTGTTACCTGACTATCATCAGCTCAGAAATTATGATGTAAAACATTACACCAAAATTACATTATGGGGATATGATACCGTATATGCTGCAATGTTACCACTAATATGTTGTTTCTACCTCACTGAATCAGATATCCTCATGAGCGCATTTTAGGGGTATCTATATATATACTCTACAACAGTATTACAATAGATAATTTCTTCTTTTTTCGTTTACCTGAAAACTGAATAACTAAATGACCATACTGATGCTCATTATTTAGTTTTTCAAAGCAAATTATTAAAATTATAGAATATCTATTTCTTGTTTGTTTTCATTTGTTTTATGAAAGAAAAATATACATGGCCGCCGAGACACAGCTTATCACATTTGAGTTATGGTTTGTGTGTTTCAGACTTAGCATTCCATTTCCTTAAAAAATATCAAAATGGTAGAATTGTTTCTTAATTGCCTCTTTCTCCCTCTTTCAAAATACTTTCTTTCCAGTCTGTCGCTCATTGTTACTTTCTTCATTTTCATTCGAGAATGACTCTTAATTTAAATTCCGAATTCAGGTTATTATCTTAATAACATACTGATTGAAAGGGTCAATAGGATTATTGAAAAGACGGGGCAAAGGTAAAGCAAACTCAAACATTAGGCTTTGGTTTGGTCTTTACCATACGGCCATTCCAGCTTAGAAGTCTTAAACAGCAGCACGTAGGCTCACCAAGACATACAAACCACAATAAAGGCATCAATGTAAGGATCATTCATCCCAAGGCAGTCTGATAGCGAATCTGAATGTGGAAATAAATTCCAGATTGAACATTCGTTCATGTATGTAGAGTCTATAAGATATGATTTGAAAGCCCAAATTGAAAACCCCCAACATTCATTTTGAATGTGAATGTTGAAAGAAAATCAACATTCAGATTCGAATGTGAATGTGAAATTTAATTTCAGATTCAGATTCGCGAATATTGAGTCTATAAGATATGATTTAAAAACCAAAATTGAAAAAACTCAAGATTCATTTTGAATGTGAATGTTGAAAAAAAATCAACATTCAGATTCGAATGTGAATGTGAAATTTAATTTCAGATTCAGATTCGCGAATATTGAGTCTATAAGATATGATTTGAAAGCCCAAATTGTAAAAAATCGAGATTCATTTTGAATGTGAATGTTGAAAAAAAATCAACATTCAGATTCGAATGTGAATGTGAAATTTAATTTCAGATTCAGATTCGCGAATATTGAGTCTATAAGATATGATTTGAAAGCCCAAATTGAAAAAAATCGAGATTCATTTTGAATGTGAATGTTGAAAAAAAATCAACATTCAGATTCGAATGTGAATGTGAAATTTAATTTCAGATTCCGATTCGCGAATATTGAGTCTATAAGATATGATTTGAAAGCCCAAATTGAAAAAACTCAAGATTCATTTTGAATGTGAATGTTGAAAAAAAATCAACATTCAGATTCGAATGTGAATGTGAAATTTAATTTCAGATTCAGATTCGCGAATATTGAGTCTATAAGATATGATTTGAAAGCCCAAATTGAAAAAAATCAAAATTCATTTTGAATGTGAATGTTGAAAAAAAATCAACATTCAGATTCGAATGTGAATGTGAAATTTAATTTCAGATTCAGATTCGCGAATATTGAGTCTATAAGATATGATTTGAAAGCCCAAATTGAAAAAACTCAAGATTCATTTTGAATGTGAATGTTGAAAAAAAATCAACATTCAGATTCGAATGTGAATGTGAAATTTAATTTCAGATTCAGATTCGCGAATGTAGAGTCTATAGGATATGATTTGAAAGCCCAAATTGAAAAAACTCAAGATTCATTTTGAATGTGAATGTTGAAAAAAAATCAACATTCAGATTCGAATGTGAATGTGAAATTTAATTTCAGATTCAGATTCGCGAATATTGAGTCTATAAGATATGATTTGAAAGCCCAAATTGAAAAAAATCAAAATTCATTTTGAATGTGAATGTTGAAAAAAAATCAACATTCAGATTCGAATGTGAATGTGAAATTTAATTTCAGATTCAGATTCGCGAATATTGAGTCTATAAGATATGATTTGAAAGCCCAAATTGAAAAAACTCAAGATTCATTTTGAATGTGAATGTTGAAAAAAAATCAACATTCAGATTCGAATGTGAATGTGAAATTTAATTTCAGATTCAGATTCGCGAATGTAGAGTCTATAGGATATGATTTGAAAGCCCAAATTGAAAAAACTCAAGATTCATTTTGAATGTGAATGTTGAAAAAAAATCAACATTCAGATTCGAATGTGAATGTGAAATTTAATTTCAGATTCAGATTCGCGAATATTGAGTCTATAAGATATGATTTGAAAGCCCAAATTGAAAAAACTCAAGATTCATTTTGAATGTGAATGTTGAAAAAAAATCAACATTCAGATTCGAATGTGAATGTGAAATTTAATTTCAGATTCAGATTCGCGAATGTAGAGTCTATAGGATATGATTTGAAAGCCCAAATTGAAAAAACTCAAGATTCATTTTGAATGTGAATGTTGAAAAAAAATCAACATTCAGATTCGAATGTGAATGTGAAATTTAATTTCAGATTCAGATTCGCGAATATTGAGTCTATAAGATATGATTTGAAAGCCCAAATTGAAAAAACTCAAGATTCATTTTGAATGTGAATGTTGAAAAAAAATCAACATTCAGATTCGAATGTGAATGTGAAATTTAATTTCAGATTCAGATTCGCGAATATTGAGTCTATAAGATATGATTTGAAAGCCCAAATTGAAAAAACTCAAGATTAATTTTGAATGTGAATGTTGAAAAAAAATCAACATTCAGATTCGAATGTGAATGTGAAATTTAATTTCAGATTCAGATTCGCGAATATTGAGTCTATAAGATATGATTTGAAAGCCCAAATTGAAAAAACTCAAGATTCATTTTGAATGTGAATGTTGAAAAAAAATCAACATTCAGATTCGAATGTGAATGTGAAATTTAATTTCAGATTCAGATTCGCGAATGTAGAGTCTATAAGATATGATTTGAAAGCCCAAATTGAAAAAACTCAAGATTCATTTTGAATGTGAATGTTGAAAAAAAATCAACATTCAGATTCGAATGTGAATGTGAAATTTAATTTCAGATTCAGATTCGCGAATATTGAGTCTATAAGATATAATTTAAAAGCCCAAATTGAAAAAAATCAAGATTCATTTTGAATGTGAATGTTGAAAAGAAATCAACATTCAGATTCGAATGTGAATGTGAAATTTAATTTCAGATTCAGATTCGCGAATATTGAGTCTATAAGATATGATTTGAAAGCCCAAATTGAAAAAACTCAAGATTCATTTTGAATGTGAATGTTGAAAAAAAATCAACATTCAGATTCGAATGTGAATGTGAAATTTAATTCAGATTCAGATTCGCGGATGTAGAGTCTATAAGATATGATTTGAAAGCCCAAATTGAAAAAACTCAAGATTCATTTTGAATGTGAATGTTGAAAAAAAATCAACATTCAGATTCGAATGTGAATGTGAAATTTAATTTCAGATTCAGATTCGCGAATATTGAGTCTATAAGATATGATTTGAAAGCCCAAATTGAAAAAACTCAAGATTCATTTTGAATGTGAATGTTGAAAAAAAATCAACATTCAGATTCGAATGTGAATGTGAAATTTAATTTCAGATTCAGATTCGCGAATGTAGAGTCTATAGGATATGATTTGAAAGCCAAAATTGAAAAAACTCAAGATTCATTTTGAATGTGAATGTTGAAAAAAAATCAACATTCAGATTCGAATGTGAATGTGAAATTTAATTTCAGATTCAGATTCGCGAATATTGAGTCTATAAGATATGATTTGGAAGCCCAAATTGAAAAAACTCAAGATTCATTTTGAATGTGAATGTTGAAAAAAAATCAACATTCAGATTCGAATGTGAATGTGAAATTTAATTTCAGATTCAGATTCGCGAATATTGAGTCTATAAGATATGATTTGAAAGCCCAAATTGAAAAAAATCGAGATTCATTTTTAATGTGAATGTTGAAAAAAAATCAACATTCAGATTCGAATGTGAATGTGAAATTTAATTTCAGATTCAGATTCGCGAATATTTAGTCTATAAGATATGATTTGAAAGCCCAAATTGAAAAAACTCAAGATTCATTTTGAATGTGAATGTTGAAAAAAAATCAACATTCAGATTCGAATGTGAATGTGAAATTTAATTTCAGATTCAGATTCGCGAATGTAGAGTCTATAAGATATGATTTGAAAGCCCAAATTGAAAAAACTCAAGATTCATTTTGAATGTGAATGTTGAAAAAAAATCAACATTCAGATTCGAATGTGAATGTGAAATTTAATTTCAGATTCAGATTCGCGAATATTGAGTCTATAAGATATGATTTGAAAGCCCAAATTGAAAAAACTCAAGATTCATTTTGAATGTGAATGTTGAAAAAAAATCAACATTCAGATTCGAATGTGAATGTGAAATTTAATTTCAGATTCAGATTCGCGAATATTGAGTCTATAAGATATGATTTGAAAGCCCAAATTGAAAAAACTCAAGATTCATTTTGAATGTGAATGTTGAAAAAAAATCAACATTCAGATTCGCATGTGAATGTGAAATTTAATTTCAGATTCAGATTCGCGAATATTGAGTCTATAAGATATGATTTGAAAGCCCAAATTGAAAAAACTCATTCATTTTGAATGTGAATGTTGAAAAAAAATCAACATTCAGATTCAAATGTGAATGTGAAATTTAATTTCAGATTCAGATTCGCGAATATTGAGTCTATAAGATATGATTTGAAAGCCCAAATTGAAAAAACTCAAGATTCATTTTGAATGTGAATGTTGAAAAAAAATCAACATTCAGATTCGCATGTGAATGTGAAATTTAATTTCAGATTCAGATTCGCGAATATTGAGTCTATAAGATATGATTTGAAAGCCCAAATTGAAAAAACTCATTCATTTTGAATGTGAATGTTGAAAAAAAATCAACATTCAGATTCGAATGTGAATGTGAAATTTAATTTCAGATTCAGATTCGCGAATACTGAGTCTATAAGATATGATTTGAAAACAAAAAATTGAAAAAACTCAAGATTCATTTTGAATGTGAATGTTGAAAAAAAATCAACATTCAGATTCGAATGTGAATGTGAAATTTAATTTCAGATTCAGATTCGCGAATATTGAGTCTATAAGATATGATTTGAAAGCCCAAATTGAAAAAACTCAAGATTCATTTTGAATGTGAATGTTGAAAAAAAATCAACATTCAGATTCGAATGTGAATGTGAAATTTAATTTCAGATTCAGATTCGCGAATATTGAGTCTATAAGATATGATTTGAAAGCCCAAATTGAAAAAAATCGAGATTAATTTTGAATGTGAATGTTGAAAAAAAATCAACATTCAGATTCGAATGTGAATGTGAAATTTAATTTCAGATTCAGATTCGCGAATATTGAGTCTATAAGATATGATTTGAAAGCCCAAATTGAAAAAACTCAAGATTCATTTTGAATGTGAATGTTGAAAAAAAATCAACATTCAGATTCGAATGTGAATGTGAAATTTAATTTCAGATTCAGATTCGCGAATGTAGAGTCTATAAGATATGATTTGAAAGCCCAAATTGAAAAAACTCAAGATTCATTTTGAATGTGAATGTTGAAAAAAAATCAACATTCAGATTCGAATGTGAATGTGAAATTTAATTTCAGATTCAGATTCGCGAATATTGAGTCTATAAGATATGATTTGAAAGCCCAAATTGAAAAAACTCAAGATTCATTTTGAATGTGAATGTTGAAAAAAAATCAACATTCAGATTCGAATGTGAATGTGAAATTTAATTTCAGATTCAGATTCGCGAATATTGAGTCTATAAGATATGATTTGAAAGCCCAAATTGAAAAAACTCAAGATTCATTTTGAATGTGAATGTTGAAAAAAAATCAACATTCAGATTCGCATGTGAATGTGAAATTTAATTTCAGATTCAGATTCGCGAATATTGAGTCTATAAGATATGATTTGAAAGCCCAAATTGAAAAAACTCATTCATTTTGAATGTGAATGTTGAAAAAAAATCAACATTCAGATTCGAATGTGAATGTGAAATTTAATTTCAGATTCAGATTCGCGAATATTGAGTCTATAAGATATGATTTGAAAGCCCAAATTGAAAAAACTCATTCATTTTGAATGTGAATGTTGAAAAAAAATCAACATTCAGATTCGAATGTGAATGTGAAATTTAATTTCAGATTCAGATTCGCGAATACTGAGTCTATAAGATATGATTTGAAAACAAAAAATTGAAAAAACTCAAGATTCATTTTGAATGTGAATGTTGAAAAAAAATCAACATTCAGATTCGAATGTGAATGTGAAATTTAATTTCAGATTCAGATTCGCGAATATTGAGTCTATAAGATATGATTTGAAAGCCCAAATTGAAAAAACTCAAGATTCATTTTGAATGTGAATGTTGAAAAAAAATCAACATTCAGATTCGAATGTGAATGTGAAATTTAATTTCAGATTCAGATTCGCGAATATTGAGTCTATAAGATATGATTTGAAAGCCCAAATTGAAAAAAAATCGAGATTAATTTTGAATGTGAATGTTGAAAAAAAATCAACATTCAGATTCGAATGTGAATGTGAAATTTAATTTCAGATTCAGATTCGTGAATGTAGAGTCTATAAGATATGATTTGAAAGCCCAAATTGAAAAAACTCAAGATTCATTTTGAATGTGAATGTTGAAAAAAAATCAACATTCAGATTCGAATGTGAATGTGAAATTTAATTTCAGATTCAGATTCGCGAATATTGAGTCTATAAGATATGATTTGAAAGCCCAAATTGAAAAAACTCAAGATTCATTTTGAATGTGAATGTTGAAAAAAAATCAACATTCAGATTCGAATGTGAATGTGAAATTTAATTTCAGATTCAGATTCGCGAATATTGAGTCTATAAGATATGATTTGAAAGCCCAAATTGAAAAAACTCAAGATTCATTTTGAATGTGAATGTTGAAAAAAAATCAACATTCAGATTCGAATGTGAATGTGAAATTTAATTTCAGATTCAGATTCGCGAATGTAGAGTCTATAAGATATGATTTGAAAGCCCAAATTGAAAAAACTCAAGATTCATTTTGAATGTGAATGTTGAAAAAAAATCAACATTCAGATTCGAATGTGAATGTGAAATTTAATTTCAGATTCAGATTCGCGAATATTGAGTCTATAAGATATGATTTGAAAGCCCAAATTGAAAAAACTCAAGATTCATTTTGAATGTGAATGTTGAAAAAAAATCAACATTCAGATTCGAATGTGAATGTGAAATTTAATTTCAGATTCAGATTCGCGAATATTGAGTCTATAAGATATGATTTGAAAGCCCAAATTGAAAAAACTCAAGATTCATTTTGAATGTGAATGTTGAAAAAAAATCAACATTCAGATTCGCATGTGAATGTGAAATTTAATTTCAGATTCAGATTCGCGAATATTGAGTCTATAAGATATGATTTGAAAGCCCAAATTGAAAAAACTCATTCATTTTGAATGTGAATGTTGAAAAAAAATCAACATTCAGATTCGAATGTGAATGTGAAATTTAATTTCAGATTCAGATTCGCGAATATTGAGTCTATAAGATATGATTTGAAAGCCCAAATTGAAAAAACTCATTCATTTTGAATGTGAATGTTGAAAAAAAATCAACATTCAGATTCGAATGTGAATGTGAAATTTAATTTCAGATTCAGATTCGCGAATACTGAGTCTATAAGATATGATTTGAAAACAAAAAATTGAAAAAACTCAAGATTCATTTTGAATGTGAATGTTGAAAAAAAATCAACATTCAGATTCGAATGTGAATGTGAAATTTAATTTCAGATTCAGATTCGCGAATATTGAGTCTATAAGATATGATTTGAA
The DNA here is from genome assembly GCA_916613615.1 of Steromphala cineraria. NCBI lineage: Eukaryota > Metazoa > Mollusca > Gastropoda > Trochida > Trochidae > Steromphala > Steromphala cineraria. The sequence goes on along the minus strand of OU744731.1, from coordinate 9,281,763 downwards.
AGCCCAAATTGAAAAAACTCAAGATTCATTTTGAATGTGAATGTTGAAAAAAAATCAACATTCAGATTCGAATGTGAATGTGAAATTTAATTTCAGATTCAGATTCGCGAATATTGAGTCTATAAGATATGATTTGAAAGCCCAAATTGAAAAAAAATCGAGATTAATTTTGAATGTGAATGTTGAAAAAAAATCAACATTCAGATTCGAATGTGAATGTGAAATTTAATTTCAGATTCAGATTCGTGAATGTAGAGTCTATAAGATATGATTTGAAAGCCCAAATTGAAAAAACTCAAGATTCATTTTGAATGTGAATGTTGAAAAAAAATCAACATTCAGATTCGAATGTGAATGTGAAATTTAATTTCAGATTCAGATTCGCGAATATTGAGTCTATAAGATATGATTTGAAAGCCCAAATTGAAAAAACTCAAGATTCATTTTGAATGTGAATGTTGAAAAAAAATCAACATTCAGATTCGAATGTGAATGTGAAATTTAATTTCAGATTCAGATTCGCGAATATTGAGTCTATAAGATATGATTTGAAAGCCCAAATTGAAAAAACTCAAGATTCATTTTGAATGTGAATGTTGAAAAAAAATCAACATTCAGATTCGCATGTGAATGTGAAATTTAATTTCAGATTCAGATTCGCGAATATTGAGTCTATAAGATATGATTTGAAAGCCCAAATTGAAAAAACTCATTCATTTTGAATGTGAATGTTGAAAAAAAATCAACATTCAGATTCGAATGTGAATGTGAAATTTAATTTCAGATTCAGATTCGCGAATATTGAGTCTATAAGATATGATTTGAAAACCCAAATTGAAAAAACTCAAGATTCATTTTGAATGTGAATGTTGAAAAAAAATCAACATTCAGATTCGAATGTGAATGTGAAATTTAATTTCAGATTCAGATTCGCGAATATTGAGTCTATAAGATATGATTTGAAAGCCCAAATTGAAAAAACTCAAGATTCATTTTGAATGTGAATGTTGAAAAAAAATCAACATTCAGATTCGAATGTGAATGTGAAATTTAATTTCAGATTCAGATTCGCGAATGTAGAGTCTATAAGATATGATTTGAAAGCCCAAATTGAAAAAACTCAAGATTCATTTTGAATGTGAATATTGAAAAAAAATCAACATTCAGATTCGAATGTGAATGTGAAATTTAATTTCAGATTCAGATTCGCGAATATTGAGTCTATAAGATATGATTTGAAAGCCCAAATTGAAAAAACTCAAGATTCATTTTGAATGTGAATGTTGAAAAAAAATCAACATTCAGATTCGCATGTGAATGTGAAATTTAATTTCAGATTCAGATTCGAGAATATTGAGTCTATAAGATATGATTTGAAAGCCCAAATTGAAAAAACTCAAGATTCATTTTGAATGTGAATGTTGAAAAAAAATCAACATTCAGATTCGAATGTGAATGTGAAATTTAATTTCAGATTCAGATTCGCGAATATTGAGTCTATAAGATATGATTTGAAAGCCCAAATTGAAAAAACTCAAGATTCATTTTGAATGTGAATGTTGAAAAAAAATCAACATTCAGATTCGCATGTGAATGTGAAATTTAATTTCAGATTCAGATTCGCGAATATTGAGTCTATAAGATATGATTTGAAAGCCCAAATTGAAAAAACTCATTCATTTTGAATGTGAATGTTGAAAAAAAATCAACATTCAGATTCGAATGTGAATGTGAAATTTAATTTCAGATTCAGATTCGCGAATGTAGAGTCTATAAGATATGATTTGAAAGCCCAAATTGAAAAAACTCAAGATTCATTTTGAATGTGAATATTGAAAAAAAATCAACATTCAGATTCGAATGTGAATGTGAAATTTAATTTCAGATTCAGATTCGCGAATATTGAGTCTATAAGATATGATTTGAAAGCCCAAATTGAAAAAACTCAAGATTCATTTTGAATGTGAATGTTGAAAAAAAATCAACATTCAGATTCGCATGTGAATGTGAAATTTAATTTCAGATTCAGATTCGAGAATATTGAGTCTATAAGATATGATTTGAAAGCCCAAATTGAAAAAACTCATTCATTTTGAATGTGAATGTTGAAAAAAAATCAACATTCAGATTCGAATGTGAATGTGAAATTTAATTTCAGATTCAGATTCGCGAATACTGAGTCTAAGATATGATTTGAAAACAAAAAATTGTAAAAATTCAAGATTCATTTTGAATGTGAATGTTGAAAAAAAATCAACATTCAGATTCGAATGTGAATGTGAAATTTAATTTCAGATTCAGATTCGCGAATATTGAGTCTATAAGATATGATTTGAAAGCCCAAATTGAAAAAACTCAAGATTCATTTTGAATGTGAATGTTGAAAAAAATCAACATTCAGATTCGAATGTGAATGTGAAATTTAATTTCAGATTCAGATTCGCGAATATTGAGTCTATAAGATATGATTTGAAAGCCCAAATTGAAAAAACTCAAGATTCATTTTGAATGTGAATGTTGAAAAAAAATCAACATTCAGATTCGCATGTGAATGTGAAATTTAATTTCAGATTCAGATTCGCGAATATTGAGTCTATAAGATATGATTTGAAAGCCCAAATTGAAAAAACTCATTCATTTTGAATGTGAATGTTGAAAAAAAATCAACATTCAGATTCGAATGTGAATGTGAAATTTAATTTCAGATTCAGATTCGCGAATATTGAGTCTATAAGATATGATTTGAAAACCCAAATTGAAAAAACTCAAGATTCATTTTGAATGTGAATGTTGAAAAAAAATCAACATTCAGATTCGAATGTGAATGTGAAATTTAATTTCAGATTCAGATTCGCGAATATTGAGTCTATAAGATATGATTTGAAAGCCCAAATTGAAAAAACTCAAGATTCATTTTGAATGTGAATGTTGAAAAAAAATCAACATTCAGATTCGAATGTGAATCTGAAATTAAATTTCACATTCACATTCGCGAATGTAGAGTCTATAAGATATGATTTGAAAGCCCAAATTGAAAAAACTCAAGATTCATTTTGAATGTGAATGTTGAAAAAAAATCAACATTCAGATTCGAATGTGAATGTGAAATTTAATTTCAGATTCAGATTCGCGAATATTGAGTCTATAAGATATGATTTGAAAGCCCAAATTGAAAAAACTCAAGATTAATTTTGAATGTGAATGTTGAAAAAAAATCAACATTCAGATTCGAATGTGAATGTGAAATTTAATTTCAGATTCAGATTCGCGAATATTGAGTCTATAAGATATGATTTGAAAGCCCAAATTGAAAAAACTCAAGATTCATTTTGAATGTGAATGTTGAAAAAAAATCAACATTCAGATTCGAATGTGAATGTGAAATTTAATTTCAGATTCAGATTCGCGAATATTGAGTCTATAAGATATGATTTGAAAGCCCAAATTGAAAAAAATCGAGATTCATTTTTAATGTGAATGTTGAAAAAAAATCAACATTCAGATTCGAATGTGAATGTGAAATTTAATTTCAGATTCAGATTCGCGAATATTGAGTCTATAAGATATGATTTGAAAGCCCAAATTGAAAAAACTCAAGATTCATTTTGAATGTGAATGTTGAAAAAAAATCAACATTCAGATTCGAATGTGAATGTGAAATTTAATTTCAGATTCAGATTCGCGAATGTAGAGTCTATAAGATATGATTTGAAAGCCCAAATTGAAAAAAATCAAGATTCATTTTGAATGTGAATGTTGAAAAAAAATCAACATTCAGATTCGAATGTGAATGTGAAATTTAATTTCAGATTCAGATTCGCGAATATTGAGTCTATAAGATATGATTTGAAAGCCCAAATTGAAAAAAATCGAGATTCATTTTTAATGTGAATGTTGAAAAAAAATCAACATTCAGATTCGAATGTGAATGTGAAATTTAATTTCAGATTCAGATTCGCGAATATTGAGTCTATAAGATATGATTTGAAAGCCCAAATTGAAAAAAACTCAAGATTCATTTTGAATGTGAATGTTGAAAAAAAAATCAACATTCAGATTCGAATGTGAATGTGAAATTTAATTTCAGATTCAGATTCGCGAATGTAGAGTCTATAAGATATGATTTGAAAGCCCAAATTGAAAAAACTCAAGATTCATTTTGAATGTGAATGTTGAAAAAAAATCAACATTCAGATTCGAATGTGAATGTGAAATTTAATTTCAGATTCAGATTCGCGAATATTGAGTCTATAAGATATGATTTGAAAGCCCAAATTGAAAAAACTCAAGATTCATTTTGAATGTGAATGTTGAAAAAAAATCAACATTCAGATTCGAATGTGAATGTGAAATTTAATTTCAGATTCAGATTCGCGAATATTGAGTCTATAAGATATGATTTGAAAGCCCAAATTGAAAAAACTCAAGATTCATTTTGAATGTGAATGTTGAAAAAAAATCAACATTCAGATTCGAATGTGAATGTGAAATTTAATTTCAGATTCAGATTCGCGAATATTGAGTCTATAAGATATGATTTGAAAGCCCAAATTGAAAAAACTCAAGATTCATTTTGAATGTGAATGTTGAAAAAAAATCAACATTCAGATTCGCATGTGAATGTGAAATTTAATTTCAGATTCAGATTCGCGAATATTGAGTCTATAAGATATGATTTGAAAGCCCAAATTGAAAAAACTCATTCATTTTGAATGTGAATGTTGAAAAAAAATCAACATTCAGATTCGAATGTGAATGTGAAATTTAATTTCAGATTCAGATTCGCGAATATTGAGTCTATAAGATATGATTTGAAAGCCCAAATTGAAAAAACTCATTCATTTTGAATGTGAATGTTGAAAAAAAATCAACATTCAGATTCGAATGTGAATGTGAAATTTAATTTCAGATTCAGATTCGCGAATACTGAGTCTATAAGATATGATTTGAAAACAAAAAATTGAAAAAACTCAAGATTCATTTTGAATGTGAATGTTGAAAAAAAATCAACATTCAGATTCGAATGTGAATGTGAAATTTAATTTCAGATTCAGATTCGCGAATATTGAGTCTATAAGATATGATTTGAAAGCCCAAATTGAAAAAACTCAAGATTCATTTTGAATGTGAATGTTGAAAAAAAATCAACATTCAGATTCGAATGTGAATGTGAAATTTAATTTCAGATTCAGATTCGCGAATATTGAGTCTATAAGATATGATTTGAAAGCCCAAATTGAAAAAAAATCGAGATTAATTTTGAATGTGAATGTTGAAAAAAAATCAACATTCAGATTCGAATGTGAATGTGAAATTTAATTTCAGATTCAGATTCGTGAATGTAGAGTCTATAAGATATGATTTGAAAGCCCAAATTGAAAAAACTCAAGATTCATTTTGAATGTGAATGTTGAAAAAAAATCAACATTCAGATTCGAATGTGAATGTGAAATTTAATTTCAGATTCAGATTCGCGAATATTGAGTCTATAAGATATGATTTGAAAGCCCAAATTGAAAAAACTCAAGATTCATTTTGAATGTGAATGTTGAAAAAAAATCAACATTCAGATTCGAATGTGAATGTGAAATTTAATTTCAGATTCAGATTCGCGAATATTGAGTCTATAAGATATGATTTGAAAGCCCAAATTGAAAAAACTCAAGATTCATTTTGAATGTGAATGTTGAAAAAAAATCAACATTCAGATTCGCATGTGAATGTGAAATTTAATTTCAGATTCAGATTCGCGAATATTGAGTCTATAAGATATGATTTGAAAGCCCAAATTGAAAAAACTCATTCATTTTGAATGTGAATGTTGAAAAAAAATCAACATTCAGATTCGAATGTGAATGTGAAATTTAATTTCAGATTCAGATTCGCGAATATTGAGTCTATAAGATATGATTTGAAAACCCAAATTGAAAAAACTCAAGATTCATTTTGAATGTGAATGTTGAAAAAAAATCAACATTCAGATTCGAATGTGAATGTGAAATTTAATTTCAGATTCAGATTCGCGAATATTGAGTCTATAAGATATGATTTGAAAGCCCAAATTGAAAAAACTCAAGATTCATTTTGAATGTGAATGTTGAAAAAAAATCAACATTCAGATTCGAATGTGAATGTGAAATTTAATTTCAGATTCAGATTCGCGAATGTAGAGTCTATAAGATATGATTTGAAAGCCCAAATTGAAAAAACTCAAGATTCATTTTGAATGTGAATATTGAAAAAAAATCAACATTCAGATTCGAATGTGAATGTGAAATTTAATTTCAGATTCAGATTCGCGAATATTGAGTCTATAAGATATGATTTGAAAGCCCAAATTGAAAAAACTCAAGATTCATTTTGAATGTGAATGTTGAAAAAAAATCAACATTCAGATTCGCATGTGAATGTGAAATTTAATTTCAGATTCAGATTCGCGAATATTGAGTCTATAAGATATGATTTGAAAGCCCAAATTGAAAAAACTCATTCATTTTGAATGTGAATGTTGAAAAAAAATCAACATTCAGATTCGAATGTGAATGTGAAATTTAATTTCAGATTCAGATTCGCGAATACTGAGTCTATAAGATATGATTTGAAAACAAAAAATTGAAAAAACTCAAGATTCATTTTGAATGTGAATGTTGAAAAAAAATCAACATTCAGATTCGAATGTGAATGTGAAATTTAATTTCAGATTCAGATTCGCGAATATTGAGTCTATAAGATATGATTTGAAAGCCCAAATTGAAAAAACTCAAGATTAATTTTGAATGTGAATGTTGAAAAAAAATCAACATTCAGATTCGAATGTGAATGTGAAATTTAATTTCAGATTCAGATTCGCGAATATTGAGTCTATAAGATATGATTTGAAAGCCCAAATTGAAAAAACTCAAGATTCATTTTGAATGTGAATGTTGAAAAAAAATCAACATTCAGATTCGCATGTGAATGTGAAATTTAATTTCAGATTCAGATTCGCGAATATTGAGTCTATAAGATATGATTTGAAAGCCCAAATTGAAAAAACTCATTCATTTTGAATGTGAATGTTGAAAAAAAATCAACATTCAGATTCGAATGTGAATGTGAATATAATTTCAGATTCAGATTCGCGAATATTGAGTCTATAAGATATGATTTGAAAGCCCAAATTGAAAAAACTCAAGATTCATTTTGAATGTGAATGTTGAAAAAAAATCAACATTCAGATTCGAATGTGAATGTGAAATTAAATTTCAGATTCAGATTCGCGAATGTAGAGTCTATAAGATATGATTTGAAAGCCCAAATTGAAAAAACTCAAGATTCATTTTGAATGTGAATGTTGAAAAAAAATCAACATTCAGATTCGAATGTGAATGTGAAATTTAATTTCAGATTCAGATTCGCGAATATTGAGTCTATAAGATATGATTTGAAAGCCCAAATTGAAAAAACTCAAGATTAATTTTGAATGTGAATGTTGAAAAAAAATCAACATTCAGATTCGAATGTGAATGTGAAATTTAATTTCAGATTCAGATTCGCGAATATTGAGTCTATAAGATATGATTTGAAAGCCCAAATTGAAAAAAATCAAGATTCATTTTGAATGTGAATGTTGAAAAAAAATCAACATTCAGATTCGAATGTGAATGTGAAATTTAATTTCAGATTCAGATTCGCGAATGTAGAGTCTATAGGATATGATTTGAAAGCCCAAATTGAAAAAACTCAAGATTCATTTTGAATGTGAATGTTGAAAAAAAATCAACATTCAGATTCGAATGTGAATGTGAAATTTAATTTCAGATTCAGATTCGCGAATATTGAGTCTATAAGATATGATTTGAAAGCCCAAATTGAAAAAACTCAAGATTCATTTTGAATGTGAATGTTGAAAAAAAATCAACATTCAGATTCGAATGTGAATGTGAAATTTAATTTCAGATTCAGATTCGCGAATATTGAGTCTATAAGATATGATTTGAAAGCCCAAATTGAAAAAAATCGAGATTCATTTTTAATGTGAATGTTGAAAAAAAATCAACATTCAGATTCGAATGTGAATGTGAAATTTAATTTCAGATTCAGATTCGCGAATATTGAGTCTATAAGATATGATTTGAAAGCCCAAATTGAAAAAACTCAAGATTCATTTTGAATGTGAATGTTGAAAAAAAATCAACATTCAGATTCGAATGTGAATGTGAAATTTAATTTCAGATTCAGATTCGCGAATACTGAGTCTATAAGATATGATTTGAAAACAAAAAATTGAAAAAACTCAAGATTCATTTTGAATGTGAATGTTGAAAAAAAATCAACATTCAGATTCGAATGTGAATGTGAAATTTAATTTCAGATTCAGATTCGCGAATATTGAGTCTATAAGATATGATTTGAAAGCCCAAATTGAAAAAACTCAAGATTCATTTTGAATGTGAATGTTGAAAAAAAATCAACATTCAGATTCGAATGTGAATGTGAAATTTAATTTCAGATTCAGATTCGCGAATATTGAGTCTATAAGATATGATTTGAAAGCCCAAATTGAAAAAACTCAAGATTCATTTTGAATGTGAATGTTGAAAAAAAATCAACATTCAGATTCGAATGTGAATGTGAAATTTAATTTCAGATTCAGATTCGCGAATATTGAGTCTATAAGATATGATTTGAAAGCCCAAATTGAAAAAACTCATTCATTTTGAATGTGAATGTTGAAAAAAAATCAACATTCAGATTCGAATGTGAATGTGAAATTTAATTTCAGATTCAGATTCGCGAATATTGAGTCTATAAGATATGATTTGAAAACCCAAATTGAAAAAACTCAAGATTCATTTTGAATGTGAATGTTGAAAAAAAATCAACATTCAGATTCGAATGTGAATGTGAAATTTAATTTCAGATTCAGATTCGCGAATATTGAGTCTATAAGATATGATTTGAAAGCCCAAATTGAAAAAACTCAAGATTCATTTTGAATGTGAATGTTGAAAAAAAATCAACATTCAGATTCGAATGTGAATGTGAAATTTAATTTCAGATTCAGATTCGCGAATGTAGAGTCTATAAGATATGATTTGAAAGCCCAAATTGAAAAAACTCAAGATTCATTTTGAATGTGAATGTTGAAAAGAAATCAACATTCAGATTCGAATGTGAATGTGAAATTTAATTTCAGATTCAGATTCGCGAATATTGAGTCTATAAGATATGATTTGAAAGCCCAAATTGAAAAAACTCAAGATTAATTTTGAATGTGAATGTTGAAAAAAAATCAACATTCAGATTCGAATGTGAATGTGAAATTTAATTTCAGATTCAGATTCGCGAATATTGAGTCTATAAGATATGATTTGAAAGCCCAAATTGAAAAAACTCAAGATTCATTTTGAATGTGAATGTTGAAAAAAAATCAACATTCAGATTCGAATGTGAATGTGAAATTTAATTTCAGATTCAGATTCGCGAATGTTGATTTTTGTACCTGAAGTTAGCACCATATTCAATATTCAACATTCGAATGTGAATGTTGAATCTTGAATCTTGTGCTAACTTCTGGTTGCTATTGAAAGAAACGTCTCCATTATCTCCAATATTAAGTCAGCAATTTCGAGACACATTTTTGGTAAGATAAAATATTCAACATGTGAAGTGAGCCTTTTGGACCTCAAAAATGTTTGTTGATCAAACCTTCATTAAACATATCTTTGCAACATCTGCTTCCAAACACTATTGGATTAGATAGATCAATTGCCCTCATGTGATATAATTATGGTACAAATCTGTCTAACTACGCACACCTGAATCATATTCATTACGATAGATGTCGTTAGGGGGGAATAACACGTTGCTTAGGGGGACTATAAGGTGATGTCAGGAAATGAAGATAAATGGTTCCAGTTGAAAGGCAATTTATTGAAACTAAACGAGCAGTTATAAATCAAATATGTAACCTTTAGCCATGCGATTCCATTTTATTTTATTTTGTACATATAGAATGAATTAAAGGTGTTTACACTAAAATGGCCGCAAATTAACTTCATGTGAATCTGTATAATTTGTTCTCTGACTATGGATGATTGGGTTGTGTAATGAGATTGTTGACACTGTCAAAATAAAGCATTTAGCATTAACGTACAATTCTCAGTGAAACTTGAAATATATTTTTTTTTCCCAAAAACATGCCTGTGCCCCTTTGAGGTCTTTATGTAATTAAGAACATTGAAAGGAATTTTAGAAACGTAATTATTTATCTTAGAGACAAATACGACCATAATATTGTTTATAAACACTTTTGCGAATATATGAAACATGTTTTCTCAGAAGAAGATAAATTTCACAGAAGTGGATGTTTATTGTTGAGCTTATTTATGTATTATTTTGGATAACAATAACTTATTTTAAAGGTTGATACCCAATTACTTTCCTGACTCTGAGAGGTTACGTTTTTATTACGTGGGGAATGAAAATTCGGCATTTCATTTATATAGTACAAGAATTTTGTAACAATGATTGATTGGTTTGAAGCTTGTGTGTGCCCTGGTTAGACACATACAATTATTAGAAATATTTTTTCTTAAATACTCAGATTGATTTTTTTCATTTATGTAGTAATAATATATTTTGGATGTATTTTCCACAAACAATATAGAAGTAAATTATTTATAAATCCTGAAATCTATCTAATCTCTCCAAGGTCTTAATCGAGTTTCATAATGAGGTGTTTGATTAGATAAGAAGAAGATTTTTGGCTATTTGCAACCAGTTGAAAATTCTTCAACGAATGCTGTGTAGCAAGAAGAACTTATTCAATGATAGTGATGTCATAATGATTGACTATGTTTACAATGAGCTGAACGGGTGCAGCCGAACATCCCGCCATTGCAATTTTCAATTCATCATATCTTTTTTCTTTTTCTTGTTTTTCCTCATTAATGAACCAAATTGTATATCTTGCCTATATAAAGTTTGAATAGAATGGCCTTTTGCTTACAGCATACGTGGTTTGTCAATGGAAGTTTGAGTGAAAGCCTAGAGTTTAGAAAACGGGTTTGTTGAGATGAAATCTCAGTTTTAATATTTTCAAAGTTTTGATTTCCAAACATTTAAAAGTATATCGTTATAATATTTTCGCTATCACTGGTTGTGTTATCTCTATATATTTGCATTGTCCACACCATGTGCCGATCTCTTCTCGCGGAAGAAACTAATTTATTTCCTTTTCTACTTCACATACTAATGATTACTCGTGTATTATTCACATCTGTGTCACTGTTTGTGAAGTTAATTATTAACGTTTATGACATATTTTCAGCAACATTTTTACAGAACATTGTCTTACTCATATTCAACCTGCACGAGGCGAAACATGTTTGAATTGAACTGAAACGCGAAATGACGCGTAATTTTCAATAGCAAAGGCGATACGTATATCTTTATTAGATACTCCAATTAGCGTTGTGCAAATATTTCGCCAATAAACATGACTATACATGTATATGGCATAAGTAAGATGAATAGCGGACAGTCATGTAATGATCGTCGTCTTCCTGCATATTTGACTTTCGTCCAATAGATCTCACATCATTTCTTGGTTGCCTTCTATAGATCGAAATTAATTTTGGACAAAAAGGAGTGATATTTCATTTGATTTAAAATGGACATCTAATTTATATCAAACAACTAAGAGATCTATCACTTCGTATGACCTGTGAAGGTATTCTTAAATTAAATTGAAATATATGTATTATATTATTGATGTTTTCGGAATCAAGAGAATCTCCTCAAAATTTCAAAATTATTTAAAGATATCTTTTCCAAGTAGAAATAGAAATATATCCATTTCAAGGGTACATATTTGAGAAGAAATCGAAATGATAGAGAAAGTATTATTCATAAGTTCCTTTAATTACTGCAGTTAAGAGTTTAAACTGAAGATTTGTAATGTGTAGCCTATAGCAATGAGCAGAGCATAAAACGTGTTAAACAATAAAGAGTATGCATGAACTCTAATTTAAGAACTAAATCAGTAAATAAACAAGTGATTTTATTCTTTACATAGGTTGTGACTAACGTCAATAATGTACATGTATCAGATTCCGAGATGTATGTGTATCTTCATAATTTCATAACTGCCAGTGATGGCAATAACAAATAAGATTACATCCGAAAATTTGGATTCTTCTATGTGAATCTGGGTCACCTTTGCAAAAAAGATAACGATGATAAATTCCACTGGTTTCCTCTGACAATAACTGTGCAACAGAAGTCACATTTATCATTTTGTGGAAGTTTTTTTTATGAGATCATGAAAGTTGATTATGTACAAAAGTGGATATATTTGACACTTGAGAATTGATTGTTTCTTATCGTTAGTAATTAAACTTTCCCTATAACGGTAAAGAAATGCCGCCATATTTATTCTAAGCCAAAAACATTAACTGATACGTCTCGGAATCTGATGCATGTACATCAGTGACGTAAGTAACAACCTATGTTTAGAATTAAATCATTTGTTTATCTACTGATTTAATTCTTGGACTTCCTAACACTGAAATATCATTAAAAACAGTTGAATTAAATATTGTTTATTATTAACAAGTTTTATGATCTGAAATGATGGCATTTGAATAAACATTACATGTCTTCAGTTACAATTATTTGAATTTAAACTACAGTAGTTAAAGGCTGCCATGCTCTTTACGCCGAGAATAACATTTTCTATCTATTATAATAGACTGAAATCTATGCCATGACATGAGACACTGCATAGTCGACGTAGAACAGGGGTCTGATAGCTTGAAGAGCTATCGGTCAATACGTGACTGTAGGTATCTTACTGTTGAGCTATTCCAAATATGGTCATTGACACAATATTTAATACAATGCGTCGTTTGTTTATAGAAATTTGACATTTTGTGAACCTACTCATTCATATTGTCCCCACTTACTCGCAAAACAAATTTCACAATTTCATTTTGGTACTGATGAATTAGGATAGGTTACATGTAGTATATAAATCATTTATGTCATATGTGATATGTTTTCATTGAGAAGTGGTAAATAAAATAAATCTATATCAAATAAGGAAATCGGTTACGCTTGTAATTTCTTTGATTTAAAAAAAGTCTTCCTAAAAGTATAGTTATTCCTAAGAATTTGACAGATTCAAACACTACTCTTAAACTTCAGCACGACTATTCATTTGTTTTAATCTGAATTAAAACTATCTTTTCTTAAGTACATTCAATGTCTTCATGAATAGAAAAATCTCTCAATATATGACAGGCAGATTCTTCTCAAGATTTGTACTTTTGAAATGGATACATTTCGATTTATACTTTGAGAAGATATCTTTCAATCATTTTGAAACTTGTGAGGGATTTCCCAACTGCAGAACACAACAAAAATCTATATATTTCAATTTAATTTTAATTAAGTGTCAAAGCATTTAATTTTTGCATACACGTACAAGTCAGTGACAACGAAAGTAGAATCTATTTCGAAACATTTGCCCAAACAGAAAAAACCAGATGTATATCAATAACAAGTATTTGACATTCAACAATACACAGCAACACGATTGATGTCTAAGTGCAGTTACGAAACGGACACAGCAATCTATGCATCTATATATCTAAAAATGATAACTTGCCTAATTAGACGGTATCATCAAACAAAAAGGTATAACTAAACATAATGCTATTCAAGTAACGATAATTGTAAAATATTTCGCTTATATTACATTCTATCAGATAACCTTTCAAACCCAAACAGGGTGATGGATCTTACTTAACTAACATTAATCAAATATCCATTTTCAATCAAAATAAATATCACTTCTTTTGTCACAAATTAGTTTCTATTTAAAGAATACAGAGTCAACCTAGAAATGCTATGACATCTATGGAAGTAAGTGAAGTATCTGCTGCAAGAAGAAGACGATCAATATATGACTGTTCACTCGTAATCTTACTTATACCACTTATACCATATATAGCCATGTTTACTTGCGAAATGAAATAACTGTCACAAAGCTGCCTTGGTTTATGGTTCCATAATATTTTGATATCCGTCTGATCCGTCTTATATATCATGACACATCATTCTACGTCATTTGCGACCAAATGTAGACATTATATCTATGTGATATTCGAGTACTTATATTTCGACTTAGTTGTACATGTACACAGACAATCGTGTGTTTTTGACAAAAAGATAAACACATTATTTGCCTATGCATTTTCAAACTTTTTAAAAACATGTATCTTATTTTGAAAGTTTCCTCGTACTTCTACAAATTGTAAATGTTCTGTTCATTAATGATTTTTAAACCTCTGTCGGGGATATGGTTCAAACACATACGCAAAGGTTAACTTCTCTTTATTTCATTTGATTAGCTGCTTCTAAAGAAAGACCTGTGTTTGAAATATTTTACGATATATTTTTACAACAATTTTCTGTGTGCTTAATTCTAATCAAACTGATATACGTATTCTGTAATTTCAATAAAAGTTTTTGTTACGAAACACCAACGTGCCATTTCAAAATGTGTTTTACACAGGCGTTTAAATGAATAACAATGGATGTTAAGCTTATATGAATTCCTGAATTATGACGGAATATTTAGACAAGGAAATTGGACCTCATTGTCCGTGACAGTTATTCATTACAATTACCAGTTCAAATCTTTGTTTTGTTTGTCCAAATAGTCTCCATATCCATAATACGGACCCCCTTAAACATTCCAATTTTAAATATATAAAAGACATCAACATGGAGCTTAATGTTTGATGATTGAGATACTGTCAATGCAAAAATAAGTGAGTAAACTAATTGAATTTGCTTGGAATTGTACACTAGAGAATGGAACCAACTACAGTATATATATACCTCTAACTTTTAATTTTTTTTTACAAAACTTGAAAACTTTGTCAAATTTGGTATTATTTCTGATTGTGAGTAGTTTTGAAGCAACGATAACATGGTTTGTTAAAAAAATGCTATTTCTCATTTCGAAATGTAACTCATGTCAACAGAAACGACAACACCTCCACATCATTTCAATGCTGTTGTTTCGCAATGTTGACATTATACATTTTGAATAAAAGCACGAGTCAAAAACAAATAAGCAAACAGTTTCAATTTGACTCCTTTGCTGCAGGCAGATGTCATTCTCTCCCCACAGAGGCAGTCATGTTGATTTAGCCTGGGTTCCGGCAGTTTCCCCTGGTGGTAAAAACTTTCATCACACTACATTTGAATTTCTTCACAAATGATAAGGCTTCTCGCATGGAAAGGGTGGTTCATATCACAATACCTTGTTTCAGTAGCCAAAATGATGATTTAAAAACAGCATCGCTGATTGCACAACTAGTTTTGATTGCCTCCAATCAGGCATCTCCCATTCTATCCCACAAACTCGGCGTAATATAACATGACTTGATCTGCCTCTGTGGGGAGAGAATGGAAGATGTATGCAATAGGATGAATACTGTCGTATTATAAATACAGAAAATGTCTTATTTTACCATTTCATATGAAATACATATATTTCAGACATATTTATTTGTTTTAAGATTGTTTTTGAAGTTAACTACTTCAATGTAAAATACTTTAATTCAAATCGATTACGCATCGTTATTGTAGGACATAACAGGACATATTGATTATATTCTTTTGACCTCCGATCTTAACTATTAGAGGTATGACAATTTCTCAAAAGACATGAATTTTATTTCAGAAGCATGAATAGTTTTTCAAAATGCATAACTCAATTGAGTTCGCTTTTCAAGACATGTTCAGACCACAACGTTTCACGTGTTAAATATCTGGCATTTCATATGGTGACTTCTTTATTGCTACTTTGCATATGTAGCTTCATATCGGGGCCGTCATTACTTCAGTTGGATTATTTTCATTTTGAAAACATGATGTTTGTCCAATGCATAGATTGTCATTAGAAATGCGCCTTCAAATAATCAAACTGCAAATGAAGAAAATTACCTAAGACCTTAAATGAATTCATATTGAGAAAATATGATAAAGAGGGTGTCTTGATCTTATGTTCGTCTTATGGGACCATTAAACTCTAAAAGGCTCGCAAAATACAAACATTATATGTTTATACATAATGCTATTTACAATCACACGAGAGCCTCTCGAGACAAAGTGGCACAATCATGACAGCAGTTCGTCCATTAATACTGTCAAGGGAAATCAACTACAAATAATTTTCTGTAATTAGATAATTAGTACCGATCTACTCTTGATGTGTTTGATAAGATGAAATATTCTCGGGATAACATGTATTCACATGGACAGGACTGAGGTTGGATTGATGACAACATATTGAGGTTCGACTCTCTCAAAGAACTATCTTTTGAAAATAATATTTAATTTTTTTTTTTTATACGATAGAT
Organism: Steromphala cineraria; assembly: GCA_916613615.1. Taxonomy (NCBI): domain Eukaryota; kingdom Metazoa; phylum Mollusca; class Gastropoda; order Trochida; family Trochidae; genus Steromphala; species Steromphala cineraria. The sequence continues at coordinate 9,265,342 of OU744731.1, read as the reverse complement.
GCAGATAAATACATTGCACGTGCAACACATAAATTAAATAACTCTATCCAGGGATGTGAATTCGTACACCAGTTATCAAGTATCAGGCGAAAGCTGCTGACAGTCCTTTTGGTTTGAATACCTTTTAATCATATGAGATAGATAAATGGATTCAGTTAACTTAACTTCATTCTGTACTGTAACTTTTGTTTGAACAAATTGTATTAGAATTGGTAACAAAACTTTTCGTATTCGTGAGACTCTTTTGTTTATATATTATTTCCTGACGTATCCATAACATTCTACCTGTTAATACATTCTTAATTAAGATGCATATTGTTGACAACAATAGGGTAAGCAAATCTTTTTGGAACACATTTTCAGAATGGATTAAATCAAAGTGCCAACATGCATCTTACTGTAATCCTTTTTTTATATTGTCCAAATTTTAAAAGTGATAATATCTTGGATTTGATACGTTTACTAGCTAAATTCCACATATATGCTCGGTAGAGGTGAAATGCCAAAAAAGTCGACCACACATTAAACATTTTCAAAATGATATAAAATTCTACTATTAGAGAGAAAAAACTAGACACTTTTGCAAATCAGAACATACCAAATGTTTTTGGCTCTTTATAAAAATCTTCTCTAATTTCATTCCACTATAATTGTCTTCATAGCCTCTGTGTGTAGTGTGTGTATGAAAGTGTGTGAATGATGTAGATGTTTTTGTTGTTGTTTTTTATTCCACCTTTTGTGTGTGTAAATCCTGGTATTAATGTACCCTACCAATAGTTACCTTTCCCTATTCATACTGTAAAATTTTCCAGGAGTAAAAAATAATATTTTTAAGACGGAAAAGCATCAACGGGCTCGAAATCACAGGCCCCCGGGTCATTGAGCAATATTATGTATCTACATGTACGAAGGCTGTCAAATCTGGGGGTCATCTCAATTTTTTTTTTTTTTTTTTTTTTTTTTTAAAGGGATGATTGCTCAATGACCCGGGGGCCTGTCCTCGAAATATGCTCAATGTGTTGACATAAGGTGCTGTCGTCTAGTGTAGGGTTCGCATGCGCTCTGCACATTCAATTATATGCCACATGGTGATACGCAAATCATACGCATATTCAACGCACCCCCAACCCCCGCCCCAACCAGACTTCAAGAATGCACCAAGCTCGTGAATCAGTCGCTCAAAAAGCGGTACAAGTAAGGAAAATAGGTACATGTTTGAGCGTACTGGTTGCGTACGAATAAGTTTCCTTAGGCAACTCATACGCACTTACTATACGCTTAAATGTGACAGGGTTCTAAAGAATCACTTATGAAATATGTTGTATACTCCAGAGTACATATGTAGTGTCAATGACTTCTCAGAAACAACATAAAAAGTGTTTTGTGTTGATGGTCCTTACGGTTTATCTAAAAACCGGTAGGTCTTTGATCTGTTTCGTGTGGTAACCTTGTCGCACGCTAGTTCCAATAGTGAAGTCATTGAACCGTTGTGTATCTGCTTAAAGTACTTTCTACTGAAGAATGAGCGTGTTTAACTCCTTCATTGTCACTTCAACGTACTTAATAAATTACAGTCTACATGAATGCTTTTTGACATGCTTGCAATCATTTCCATCCTTATTTTGGTCAGAACTAGATGTGCTGATATTTTAAATCGAGTGTATTACCAAAGGTAAAGCCATTGCTCAATAACCCCCATTCAAAATAAACTAGTGTCCAAAAGAAACGCTGCACACATGTTTTCCAAATAAATGTTTTACGTTGTTATCATTTCGTTTGGAAATATGATTTTGTATATCAGGTATACCAATTACTGTGTATTTGAACGAAAATACCGGGAACATGCCATCACTTCCGGTTAAGTCGGGAACTTTGTGAAAAAGGAATTATTGACTGTAGCAAGATTTGCATCGGCAGATAAATTGTATAAAACGGCTCGACCCACACGTTATTGTCATAGGACAAAAAGAACACCAAAGAATGCCATTTTTGACAGTCAATAAAAGAGACTTGACAGTACATAAACTTTATTGCATCTATTTATTTTATCCTGTCCAATCATTATGTATATCGCAGTTATGTTCAATCCACTAAAATTTATAAATCAATAATATTATTTAAATAATGGAGTCGATATACTATGAGATCTTGTCACACGTAATGTGATTTGGTTTGACTTCCTTTTGCAAAAATGAATGTACTGTCATTTTACATATCTTACAGAGAAGTGTCGGTTATCCATGAATGAGTGTCAATTTAGTGAATTAGCAATCCATCGATTATCAGAGTACAGCATGTACTGCTGTCGATTCCATTGTAGTTATTCGAAGTACACGGAAGGTCATGTATGTTTAGTTTGCTGACAAGGTAACCCAAGGGTATCATCTTAAAAGCTTTAACAGCTTATGTTGATAAAAATGTCATGCCTAGACAAGGCCATATAAACCTTGTGGAATTTCCGATGGAATATGGCCATATTATGATTGTAAATACAGTTATCACATAATACACATATCCTAAATTTCTTTACTATACAATAATTTGTCTTGGGAAAACAACTTCTTGTAATAATAACTTTATAGTAAATGTTCATATCAACTTTGAATAATTTTTGTTTATGACTTTACGTCATAACTCTATTCTGATTTTCATTTAGGGGTTGTATGTAATGCATTCATTACCCTTTACCCTCAAAATTGCAATCAATAAATCAGATCAAATGAGAACAGGGTGAATGATGAAATATAACAATTCCTGATTATATCATCACAACAGTAAGTAGTTTGAAAAAAAAGTAACATCAAAACTATTATGTACAACTTTGTTGACATGAAGGACAAAAACACTTTCCTACGGTTATGTGAGACATATACCCAGACTTCCCGAGGTGTATCGCTCAATGCACCTCCTGTTTGGATCCTGGGTCTCTGTGGCGTAGCGTAGTGAAGCCGAGGAACCACGACTCAAACAGGAGGTGTATTGAGTGATGTAGCGAGGGAAGTGTGGGTATATCAAACTTTTACCCCAATCCGGTCGAGTTTTATTTGACGAAACAACGTTTTTCATCATTCTCTATGTATTAACGTATTGACCTTACTCGACCAATAGAATATTAACAATATTCTTCTAATTACGGTTTAAAACCATAAACTAACTTCCTTTTCTTAAAAATTGGACAAACTAGTGCCTATACATAGGCTTATGTAGGAAATAAATGACAACATTTACATAACACAACAGAAAGTCCCTCTGTTTTTATCAGTCCTCAGTAGCTGCTCTGCAACATAAAGGCCCCGGGTTTGATTCCCGACATCGTTTTTATGATTCTCAACAATATATAATTTTAATTTTTGCCAGTCCGATCTCTTCACCTGACTAAGTTTAGATGTACAAATAAGTAGGTGAATTAGAGAAGTAGAGGTGTATTGGTAAATACAGCTACAGCTAAGACATAGAAAGTAGAGGTGTATCGATCAATACACCTACAGTTAGAACAAAGGAAACCATAGCAACGTGACCGGAAGTAGAGTACAAGTCATAATATTTTGACTAAAAATCCTAAAAGGACATCCAGTATACGACGAATTCTAGATACATTGAAAAATATCTCGAAATCGTCATTAATTCATACTGAATTCATATTAAAAATGAAAAACCGAAAACTGTATACCAAGAAAAACTACATCCCGTCATATACATTGACACATCATTTTGTCGAAAGTTGAATCCCCCGAAAACAAAACTGCATGCGATGATTAGTCAATATACCAAATTTTATATCTCAAATGCCAAATTCTGCTCCAGAAACAATGTGATCATATACAGACAGACGGACGGACGTACGGACAGACGGAGCCACCGACTATATCCCCCAGCATTATATGGTTTCATTATATGGGGGGTTTCAGATTGTATGTCAAAAGCAGTCACGACAGGAAATTTTGTGAAGATGCGCAAGTGTATGTTGTTGTTACTTGCTAAAACAAATGCCACAGCGTATTACACAATGTATTAAACACAATCTTGAAAACACTACAATTGATTTAAAGCAAAATAATCCAGGTATAATTTATAGACGTCACTATTAAAAGCCTAATTACTTTTGTGTTAAGATCATTATGCAATCATCCATTTGATCGGTTGTTCTTAATAAGGTGTGTTTTACACGGGGAATATTAATCAACGTCTTCTCAGACTCTAATCTTATCAATGCCATAAAAATTGAAATGAATTATTTTATCTCGAAGCATATTTAAAACTCATCCCATTGCTATACCATGTCATGAGCATTTATTGTTGAAAACATATACATATTTATGTCTTGGAAATGAAAAAAAAACCAGTAAATGCATTTATTGACTTATGAATACAATATGAACAACGGTTACCATCTAAAAACGACTTTTCTATAATAAAGCTGTATATGCAAGATTATTTTTTTTCATAATATACCCTGAATTCCAAAAGAAACTTTGCAATTTTAAAACTGAAATTTCGAAAATGATCTCATATTTACATTTTCATTTAAGTTGGCAATGACATAGTTGAAACCTCACTTTCAAGTTTAAAACTTTTAATTGGCCAATATTCATGCATTTTTGCAGAAATGGCAAAACTGTCAAAATCATGTGACGTTTCCGTTGGAACTTAGTCATGTGACGGAAAAGTTTGATCACTGTCCATAATGAATGTTTGTCATTCCAATAGTGAAAAAAACCATCTTAAAACCAGTAAACGGTATAGCAAAAATATCGCAAATCCTCTCTGAAAATTGACAAAATTGATCAAAAACAGCCCTTTTTACAAGAATCGTTAGTGTTCCTTCATTTCTAATGGTAACTTGATCCGGCTATACAGAGAGGTTGTGAGGATTGCTGACAACCCTGAAACACAAAAAATAGTTGTTTTTTCACTGCATGAGAGCCGATATCTGTGACGTTAGACCACCGCCAACGTTGTCTCTTAGTGACGTCAGAGATAGAAAACATCAAAGTTCGGCATGTTGTTATGTTGTCGTGCACTTTATGAACTTGGACAGATCTAATCAGAGCTCATCGACTGCTAACTTGATAGCTATTGGTCACTAAACATCGACACATGGCAATTTCATTCGAAATTATGACAATAACACGATTTAATTGCGATTGTTGAGCTCTTTAGGCTGGTTACCATTTGTACGACTCAAAGATGTGTCAATATGACAAGTAAGACTTGTGTCCACACCTTTCCCATTAATGGAAAAGCTTCGATGCAGACGAAATGTGAAGTTGAACCTGCTGACAGAATACGTAATTTAACGTTTGACCTCTTTGTTAATCAAGGCAGTTTTTAGAAGTTATAACATTCGGGCTGCTCAAACCTGGTATTTAAGTAGCACATTTTAGTACTTTAACGAAATAATTGCGAAAACATCATTTCAACGAACGTCTGAACAACCAAAATTTTGACCCCTGTCCACTTCAGATCAAAAAAGTACAAAACTGGGTTTCCCACCTATTATTTGGATTCGCTGGTTGTTTAAACAAATGACTGATTAATAAGAGGTACTTTGTTTTAAATTCATATCGTTGTTCATTCTTCAATCAAAATCATTACAAAATGGTGCAAAGATTCTTTTGGAAGTCAGTGTAAATACTCGAAAAAAATGTCTTCCTTAAATGAATACAAAAAGACATTGCTGACAATGTGTAAATCAATTCTGTAACGAAATCTTTTTACAAGGTTGACATATCAATAACACCTAGCAGAAATCACTCAGTTTGTATCGTTTTGCACCATTCATGTCTTATCCTATGTTCTATGTGAGAAAAGACCGTACTTAAAAAGCTCTGAATGCCTTAGGGAAACACTTGTATTCTCGTTACTTGGGAAACAAAAGGCAAAGATTTGTCAAATGCACTATTATTATCATGCTAAAGCATTAGATAATTTTTTTTTCTCAAAAGCATAGTTCTCCGGTCCTCTCAGCTAGGAGCATGTGGGCGATACTTTGATTAAAAATGCAAAAATGTAATTGTTTTAAAAATGCGGAATGCATTTATCAACGAATCTAATCTGCACAATGATCACTATCTACAAACAACCTAGGGGAAGAACTGTGAATGAACAAATGGAAGATTATCTTCCTTCGTGATTTAAAGTTTTGAATAGTAGACTTTACAAGGAAGTTAAATCTAAATGCGACAAATCAATACAAGACAACAGGTAATATTCATTGTATTCTTTTGCACCATTCATGCCATCTCTTCCTCCTGTGTTTTCCGCTGTGTAAAGACCGTACTTCAGAAGCTAGTAATGTATGAATGAACCACTTGCCAATCTGTTTCTTGCTTAGAGAGCTCTGGCGGCAAGCAAATACCACGTGACCGAGCGAGGGGGAGGATTTCAGATTAAATAGCGATTACAGCTCGCTTTGTGACAGTGCGGACAGAGAAATCAACAGTCAGACAGGCTGACTCGTCCACTGGCTGGACATCAGCGACATACGGGTGGAGTGAATTACAACATTTAGGATATACTTCAACAAAGGTAGGTTACTTGTTTATCGATACATGAATTGTGAATTGTATGTCCTAAAGATGATCGTATGTAAATGTTAGGTTACTTTTTTGATAATGGTATGTGAATGTTATATGAAATCCTGTAAAGGATATTTAGCATAGAGCACATTCACGGTTTACAAGAACCGTGTTCTTTGAAATGTGTGCTTTATTTGGAGTATGGTTTAGATTGATTAATGAATAAGGCTCATTTTTCGACGTTTTCTTATCTGCTATTCAAGGTACTAGCAAGACATGAGAAATAACAATCTATGTGGTGTTGTATATAAGGCTGATAATGATTAACCTTTTACATTACTTGCATAATTTTACATATTGCAAGTGTGTCGGTTCTGTTCCTGAACTTAAAACCGAGAGGCTTCATGTATCGATTGAACGGCAAATGTTTCATTCTCTGAACTGGTGTTGGCTATCCGATGTCTTAAAATTAACTTAGGTTCACATTTTTTAATAAAGGATCTAGGAAATAGTGTACGTTTTTGTTGAAGGATCGACAGAATATATTGATTTGAAGTAATTTTTCGATTATGTTTTCAAGGTGCAGAAGACAAATAAAATGGGACATTTCAGAATCGACTTAAATAATGATATATGAGCAGAAGCGGATTCATGAGTTGTACGAGAACTTATGAAAGTATCGGACAATGTAACTAAAGAAAAATAATTACTATTTATTGGTCTTCGGGTGAAGAATTATGCTTTTGTCCATGATATAGTGATATAAGCGACAATGTCAAGCCAAACAAGTTTCATTCAAAAGGGAAGCCTCTACTGTTCAGCAACGAATCATTTCAATATATATATATATATATATGTATATAAAAGTAAAAGTAGAAGGACTTAATGATAAAGACAATGACATGATGAACCTAAACTAAGGTAGTCAAGTTCATGTTCGATTTTATAAGTTTAAAAGAAATGAATCATTATTATTATCAATATATAGGTGGATGCCAATTGTTTTACAGAAACAAAGTAACATACAATACAATTGATACATCGAATTATTAATTCTTTGCAACAGTAGCATGTTTAAGTGTAGCTATATACTTGTCGTGTGGAGGAGAAAATGCAGTATTGTCGCCAAGTAGCTTTGTAAAGCCTGACATAACGTATTCTTTCTTTCAAATAGTGCATTCGCTTGTCAATGTACAAAACATCAGTCATGAATGGCATAATGTGTATAATGAACATGTCAGGAATTGGTAATGTGCATGATGTTGTTCGATTTTAAGATGCGAACTTTTGGCATCGAACATATCGGCTGTATTTATATAGGGCCGTTTGCATTTCTTATGTTAATCTAAACTGTACCTTAGATGACTGAATCAACATAAAAGTTACATAATCCAATAACTGAAATTAAATAAGTAATAGTGAATGTGTGTTTATATTTTTGTTTACCGTTTGTGTTTTCGTCATTGTTAAAACAATGTTTCATACTACATTTCTCCTAATATTATAGGGATGATTCAGGAAGCATTAAGCAAACCCTAATGATAATCACGTTTCAGTGGTAGGGCTTATGACTACTTGTTAAGCACCTGTTTTCCTGCGTGTGGATGTTAATTACACTTTAAACATGAAACCGATGCTTTTAGCAAAACCAATAACTGAATGGCGTGGACCCTGTGATGGTATCCCCGGGAATGAATCCGCTAGCCATTAGTGACAGTTGGTCTAATTCACTGCCTATTCGTTGTCGCCAGGACTATAATGATGAAGAATGGTGATACTGAGCTGTAATAAGGAACCATAATGAAGCTATCGCGGCCAGTGTTAGGCCGCTTCTCTATCAGGGACGAGAAGGACACTGACATCAACTCTGAAAGAAGCAAATCAATAAGGAATTGTTATTCATTACGGTTGCTGAACCTAAAGGGATGGGTTGGATGAGTCTATGTAATGACTAGGCATCAATTCAAGGGCTCAAGTGAAGTCGCCGATAACATGAAAAATGATAGAAGTTGCTTTCCATTTAGGTGGCATTATTGTTCACTGGATGGAATGATACAGGGGAAGAACCTTATTGTAAACGTATTATCCTTTGCTTCTACATTCATGTTATAATAGGCGTACACTGCAACCAAACCAACGTCGAACTTGGTGCTGAAAATATCACACGAGAATGTATTAGTAATATTTCGTCATTCATCATGAAAATAATCAAACCTGAATCAGATATGTAAAGATATATGTCTATCATTACAGAGATTGTGACACTACATCAAGGTTTACCAAAGCCAACGTTTGATTTAAGGTATAAGACAAGGCGACTTCATCCATCGAGCTGACATATAACTTCTCAGACGTGTTTGTCTGGACTTTGTCATCTGAAAAGCTTTCATTATCATGACAAAGACTTCAAAGGATCTTAAAGCACAAAGAAACCACTATTTTCCGGCAATACAAGCGAGGCTATCTTTCAAAGATCTCAAAAGCAGGATAAGCACGCTGTGCTGTGTTGCAGTATGAAGTGTATCGAACCGTTTAGTACCAATATGGAAAGATGGAAACAGGTTATTACTTTTCATTTATGTGCTTAGGGAGTTACAACTCTTTTTGTCTTTTGATCGGTTGTTTTGAAACAGTCAAATTGAACGATATGCAGGAACTATGTGTCATTCATGTTTCATACTTGTATTCTATTGATAATTTTATCCGTATTCTAAATTAAAACAAGTTTAACTATTATATGCTGTTGCTATTTGTCCGTCAAATGTCACGAAAGAATATGAATTGTCAATAATCGGATAATGCTTTGAATGCTTCGGGTTCCATTCGACTAAAATGACGACATGGTTACGAGCGCCCATGTCGTCAGATTGCCAAAGACGACGTCGTGCCAATTTTAGTTTGCACAGAGTAGTATTGTGCTACGTAAGAACGTCGATAATCAGAAAAACGAAACTTTAAACACCAACTACAGTATATTTTTATTTTGTAAAACACTTCGCAACGGATCATACTTAGCCGTGCGTACAGGTGTACATGTAGGCAGATCTGGAGTGAAGCGACGGCAAACGCGTATGAATTTTCAAATTCACCCTTTGTGATATCCCTTATATATAACCTAAGTTGTAACCTTGTATTTGGATATATAAGTTTATCATACAATGGATAGTGTTCTCGGCATAATAAAGCCAACGGATATTTTCGGTATCCGTTGGGCGTGGCTAAGGGTCATATACGGATACCGATGCAAATTTCAAAGATCAAGATCGGAACTTCTTTCGAAAATTCCGATGACGTCACAAGCGTTAACATTTTGAATGTCTTTAGTAACGGAGAGAGACATTACAATATGAATGATATATTGCATAGACATTGATCTAAGAAATAACAACAACACTGCATGGATGTTTAGCCATCTGCATGACTTAGTAGTGCCAAAACACTGTCATCACGGGATGAATGAAACCGACCGAACAATTTTACTCACAGATACCAAAGGCAGTTCAAGTCTCATGTTCAAACACTTCATTTACCCATCTTCGGTGTTCTTTACTTTAATATTGTTTAGTTTGGATTGGGAAATCCACAGACTATCATCTAGTTTAGCTCTCCTGCCATCAATGTTCGTTCAATCGCTGTTTCAACGCAAGCTGCCATTGTCACGTAGGCGAAGGGAAGCAACTCTTGCCCCTTGGTGAGATTGACTCTTCCTCTCGATTACGTCGGAATAAAGAACGTCAGTTCAATCCCGCCAAAGACCATTTAAAATGTTTCTAATTTTAAAATTCATCGTATTTTATAGATTTTTAAAATTTCAAAACTTTTGAGTCGTGACAAAATAGCTCAAACGGCAATAAAGGGCATATATAAGAAGGAAGTGTATTTTGTCAATTCACCGTCAGAGTCATTGCTCTATTCATTTGCATATATCAATGCGCGAATCTTAAAACAATGTCAACTATTAAAGTAGTATTTTCAGGCATTTTTTCGAATTAAATTTTAAAATGACATTGTATGATAAAGAAGTTATCATGCTCGTGGTTTTTGGGATCGTAAATATCCTGCATTAGGAATAAACACTATGTATTTAGCTCGCCAAGGCTCGCAAAATACAATGTTTATTCCTAATGCAGGATGTTTACGATCCCAAAACACACTCGCATGATAACCTCTATATATGGGAAATATATACATTAACCGGCGAATGAATGATTATCTTTCCCTCGATATATTCATTTTTTATTCCTTTCGCAAAGGCACGATAATGAAGAAATAAATGTAACACTTGTTCGTTAATGCCTAATACTTTTCGTGCACAGATAATGATTATTATGCATCAACCATTAACGCTTAATGCTAAATGCTTCATTAGAAGTATTTAGACTTGCAGCAAAAACATAACATATCTGCTCGAAAAATTTTCTTACCAATTTGCGAAGCTAATTGAAATTATAATATTTTTAAAATCAGATTTTGACATCACATTTAGGAAATAATGAATTTATCCACTACCAGGGTATCTCATTCAAAGCAACAAAATCACACAAGAAAAGATTTGGGCCTGCACCAGCAGTCCTTTACAACAGTAGTCATCTGATATTCCAGTTCGACATTTTCTTTGTTTCTCAAAATTAGGAATAATAAAAAAAAATCAATTTCAATTTCTTGACTTATTTAGATCATCTTTTAAACAAAGTTGTCTCGACACAAAACGTAATTGCATAAAACTTATCAACTCATATCACCGTTTCGTGATTATACACGTTGTTCGTATAGTATCGACAATTATACTTTTTAACGCAAGATTGTGTAATATTAAGAGACGTCAATGTTTACCATTAGGTAATCAAGTGCTTGTAAAAACTCACTCGGTGATGGCTTATAAAAACTCACCCTTTATCCTGATACTGTGTTAGAAGATAGTAATTTGAGTTGACAGTAAATGCTGAGAGCAAGGAATGTCACTCCATACACATGTAAGAAGATCAGGACCTGCCATTTTCAATTTGTTTTCCATTTATTGATTCGATGTTTACCGTTTCTTTGGAGTTTTATACCACAGTCGTGATTCCATCTGGACGAGAGTTGGGCGGATTTGAGTTGGACACGAGTTGGGCGCAATAACGCTAAACAGATTAAGTACAAGAATTTAATTACCTTCAAGCCTCATATTTCTTTGTATTTGCTATTATGGACGTTTTAAAAATGAGACAGAGCTAGAGGGATTGACGCCCCATCTGCGTCGTTGTATTGAAATTGGGTTTACGACATGAACTTTTCTTGTATGTACGTACGCCATATTTTTCTGTTTGAAGAAATGTTCTTATTTTGCACCCAAAAACCTCGTTTGTCAAACTCAAGAGTTAATATTGGTTTTTCATTATTCTTTTTCAATAAATCTCGATATTGCTTTTTCTGCGTTAGAAAGTTTTAATAAAATGTCTCATATAGATTATCCAAGCTTTAAGGCCGGCTGCCAGACACCCTGTCAGTAAGCTATGGTCTCTAATCTTGCCTTGCCAATACCTGAAGGACTTGGCATTTGCAGGCTTTTGCGACTTAAGCACACAGGTCCGCAAGAGGATTGAACTGTCATGCTAGACTGCCGTAAACCTGGTTCGTAATGAGAAGAGATTTCGGGACGGTCTCCCGTTAATAGAGGATATCGGAAGTTCATGATTAAGAGTATTGGTTCCATGCCACTTTGATCAGAAATTAAGAGCAGCAGTTTAGATGGGAATACAGGATATGTCTCCTTAAAAGATCACTCAGGATGTTAGCCTTCAGCAGGTATGTTAGACGTCTTCCAGATTGAATAAGGTTTCTCTGTATCATCGTTCCCTTCTAGCATATCTACGTCTTCTCTATTACCGCCTTGCCTGTAACTACATAGCATGAGAAGTTAACAGGATAAATAATACTGCAGTACTAGTGTTTATTCTCTCACACCATACACAGGATACAAATTTCAACGTATAGTTTTATTGTTGGTAGTGTTTGATAACTATAGTGCATGATAACCCAAATCATTGTGTCCACCCTACATGGACTTTTACTTTCGGTTTCAATCAATCAAGTTTATTTCGCAAAAAGGCCTTAGGCCCACGTACAATACAAAATAATCAGCAATTGTCAGTCAGGTGTTCAGAGTTCGGAGTGACAGTGCTTCTTTTATATAATTAGAACAGCTTGTTGTTACAGAATAATTAGTACATTGTAGAATATTTAAAAAGTAATGTTGATCAATGTGATTTGGAAGTGCCTTGAAATATTTGCAGCGCAAATCATGATAGACTTTACATTCGAATAGAAAATGAAACTCATTTTCTACAACGTTATCACTACAAATATAACAACGCCTTTGGTGCCTTGGAAGTCCATCAAATCTACCAGTATTCTTGTATATTGGAAGTGCACCGATGCGCAACATTGTCAATCTCCGCCTTGCATCTTTAGATTTCACAAATGATAAATAAGGTGACCACCATCATAAGCATTTTCAATGACGAGAAATTATCAGGTTTCAACAACTCACATTCAGCCTGATTTTATGAAGAGTTGCCTTATTCGCAACAAATACATGCAGAAAGGTTGGCAATGACACTGTTCTATGATTTAAGGAAACAATTTGACTAAACACTACGAGATATAGTATTGTTAACGAGTACACCTGCGTCTGCCCTTGGAATAATTGCAATTATTTACACAGTAACCGCCACGAAAGAAATGGCAATTTTAATTGAAAATGACATATGCGCATTATGAACTCTTTACCCCGAGCCTCTGTGGCTCGTAAACAAGGAATATTTATGAACCTTAATTGAATACTCTGGAGTACAGTTTAAGATGCTTCCTCGATTCCTACATGTATATCATGACACTGATCTGCACGACTAATGGCATTTACAATAGATCCATCAATCACTGTCAATTTCTAAAATACGTGTGTGACAACTGTTTGCCCTAGCTTGTTGCTTTTACCTTAACCGAAAACGTCTTTTCAAATCGAACTGAGCAAAATGTAATTTCGCTGGTATCAATCAATGACAACTTCCAAATGAAAAAAATCATCCATACATAAAACAGACTTTATCGTCAAATCCCCCTAGTTGTAAGTGAGTTTGATTATATGAATAATGTATAGAATAACCGATAAAATTCATACCAGTCACAATTCATTATCCTCTCAACTTAACATGACTTTCCACTTTTATTCAAGCCTCGTCCTCACCACTCGTTTAAGAAGAAGACTTTTTTATCCCGAAGCTCCATCTAACTAAAGATGTATCGTAGGATAGAAAAACCATGTCAAAATCAGAATGAGAAGGTTTATGATTGAGTGCCGGTGGTAACAAGGATTGATCGATGCTATCTTATTTGTTTGGAATACAGAAAGACATCACTCTCATCTGTGAGACGAGAAAGATGTCTGATTATTGTCTCTGCCAATTAAGCTTCGATTAGTTCTTGCTTTCGCTTAAACCTTAACAAAGATTGATAGTCCATTCTTTATAGGATGATTATACTCCAGGTTGTCTTACTTGTTGTGAAAAACATTCCATGCAAAATGTTTAGTAACAACTACATGTAGATGTAAAATTTGCTTTAGATGATTTTTTAACAAGAGGTCAACGGCATCCTTAATCTATTAATCAAGGAACCTTACATGAAATATAAAATTCATGCACATCAATAAATGAAAACGGATCTATCTTTTAATAAAGAAGCTGTAAGCCCATAGAAAGTGTTCTCTATTCATCTTCCAGATGCCTCTCACAGAAATTGTTTGTAACGTCTGTCATATCTGATTACAACATATTGTCATGATTTTTAAAATTCTGGTCATTCGAATTATAAGAACTACTGATTCCCTTAGCAAATGTGCTTGTCGTATAGATGCTGTAATGAATCCATCCATAGCCATTACGGAATTTGAGATAAAAATCATCATGTTAAAATTTCCATCACAAAAAATATCAATTAAATTTGTGCAGGAAAAAAAACACGATATATTTTCCATTGATTAATCATGTTTAGACTACTTGCACACAAGGACAGATGAAGGTTTTGTATGGTAAAAACAGTGTTTGTAAGAAAACTGATAAAGTAATTGAATCAGCAATGTTGACATTTTGTGATAAAGGTCTACATATGATAATAGCTGTCTACGAAGTACCCTGGAATTTAGTATCATAGTGTTGTAAAATGCCACGACAAACAAGACCCACACATTACCAAGGTAACAAGAGAACATACCTCATAGAAATGATTTACTATATTCGTGGTAATTATGTTTCGCGCTAATATACCTAGCATTTGTTTATCTTTGGTTTTGTTTTCGTTAGAAAAACCGAGATCAAAGCTACTGCGATGTAGAATACTATTTCTGGTTCATTCGTTAACGATGTTTCGCGCCGAAGTTCTTACTTTCTTTGAACTACGAAGATTGCAAAAATGAGGTTATATTTTTGTTAATCGGATTTGCTAATAACTGGCCACACATTGTTAAACGTTGAGCTTTTCAAAAGCGCAGAGATCTTCAAAGTCCGAATCATGCACACTTAAATCTTTGTGTTCAAACATATACTATATTATGAGAATCACAAATAAAATACGATACAGACATGTAAATAAATTAATAGATGGTATGTCAAGAAAACTTCATCTTGCAGAAAGATAAAGATGTGTTTGTTTAGACCATTGATCATCTATTGTCAGTGTGATGTTGATTAGGTACGCGGTAAAAAGATAATCATCTATTGATTGATTGATTGATTGATTGACTAGCGTGACATATTCTATGATAATCTAAAGAAGTGACTCTTATCGTGAATGACGATTAGCACTTAATAATTCATCACGCATGTAATCACACAGAGTCACAGCTATTATCGGTGCTTAATAGACCCAAATAAAAACTGATTAAGTCACGAAGAACTGTAAAATGTCCACGTCGTACGCTTTTGACTATCTGACATTTTCATTATAACTAGAAATGTTTAACTAGTAAGGTTATATACAGTTTTATCAGTTCAAATTATCATTGCTTCATTATATCAATCAATCATAAACTGTAATGGAGGAAACACCACAATGATTTCAGTACTATCAATAACAATAACATAAAAAAGTTTATTACCTACTGAGTTTTGTCGTTAAGAGTATCATTTTGTTTTTTCTTTTGTAAAAATAATGATTCAATCAGTCACTGCATCTGTGTATAGACAATTTCAGAACAGTTAACACATATTCCTTATAAACCCTTGTCATAGGTTTTAGTTTGTGGCGGTATTCTTCATTGAAGAGTCCATTAACATAGTGAATAGAGAGATGCCTTTAGAATATGAAAGCAATGAAGGAGACAACCATGATCATACCAAACCATGTTTACTTAGTTGAATAAACATGGTTGACTTTCTATCCAAGAAGTTTGAATACTGTAAGTCGTATGATTATGTTATTTATTATATATTTTTCGAATCTAAATCGTATCTAAATGTTCTTATACCGTTCTCAAACACTAAACAATACTTATGTTTTCTGTGTATTCCAGGTCGAGGATGATCGAGCACCTGTTCCGGAATGGGTCGTGGTTCTCCTTCAATGGGAACCACAGTGTGCTGGAGTACCACGGGATCATGATCACAGCCCAGGAGGAGGACCACTGGCTTCCCCCTGTCACTGAAGCCGTCCTCGTGTGCTGCTACTGCCTCGTCATCCTCTTCGGGCTCCTCGGTAACGTGCTGGTCTGTGTTGTCATCTACAGGAACGCCCAACTCCGCTCTCCTAGGAACCTGCTAATCCTGAACCTGTCTGTCTGTGACATCATCATGTGCATCTTCTGTATGCCATTCTCGTTGATACGACTTACTCTCAAGAACTGGCCCTTTGGGGATGCTATGTGTCGCATTGTGCCTTCCTTGCAAACAATCGACGTGTTCGTGTCCACCCTGACGATTGTCGCTATTGCTATTGATAGATATAAGGCCATCGTGTGTGTCGTGAGGGAGAGGCAACAACGACGTCCAGTGATTTTAATTATCGCGGGAATATGGATCGGAGCTCTGGTTCTATCTCTTCCAATGTTGCTGTTCCACCGTGTGCACAAGACAGAGATAATCGGCTACAAGGTGTGTGTTGAGGACTGGCCTTCTGATCCCTTCAAGGGGATCTACACCACTCTGATTATGATGGTTCAATACATGACACCAACTCTTGTCATCACGATGCTCCACGCAAGAATCTGCCACTTCCTGCGACTGCGCATTGAGGAGAATCCCACCACGGAAGCGGAAACGAATCGCGCCTTAAGATACATGCGGCAACACCGCCGTAACCTGCTGCTCCTAACATCCATTGCCATATCATTCTCGATCACTTGGCTTCCTTTGACAATTCTCAACGTGACAGCTGACTTCGATTACATGGTATTTGCGGACAAAAACTTTAATTTAATGTATGCTATATGTCTGCTCATAGCCATGGGATCTGCAGGGTTGAATCCGCTGTATTATGGATGGTTTAACGTTAATTTCAAGATCGCGTTTTTCGAGCTGCTTTGTCAGCCAGACGAGAGCTCTACTCGAGATCGAAGCAGTGGAAGCGGTAATGGTAGCCACATTAAAACGGGTTTCAGATATGAAACTTTCAAAATCGATTCTCGGGAGGGGTCGCGGGAGGGATCTATTAAACAAAGCAACTGAGGCTTCTTTTTAATGGAAAGCTGTAGCACCACGAGTTTGATTACGCATTTAGAAGCCTAAGTTTTTAACTAAATTATCAGCTGCTTTGAAAACAAATAATAAATATATATTTTAAAGGTAATTGCTCAATAATGAATATTAATTTTTTAACCGTACAACAGTACACAAATAGATTTAAATTAATTATCTATAAGCTATTAAAAACTTACAATAATTATTATGTTTTAAAACAAAAAATTTGATTTTAATTTTGTTCATTTTTTCAGTTGAGGATGTTGAATTGCAGTTAAGAGAGTAACACCTCGACCAAGTCCTATCCTGTTCCTCACACCGCGAGTCGGATATCGCGGGGCGAATCTAAGCAATCATGTGCTGTAATGTACGGGCTCATCAAACATGGCCATAAGTGTCCTTTGCCATCGTAAATAAACAGAGAATAACAATTTTGCATGCAAGTACCAAAATAGATATATTTCTGGCATTGTAAAAAAAATTAAGGTCTTCTGATGGTGATTTATAAACGAAAACAGCCAAAAGTGACCTTATCCTTGACCTTATGGCGCTCGTGTTCATTTGTTCAAAAATTGAATACAGTAAAAAAGGAATTTTGGGTCCTTTTAAATGGCCATATAAGACCTTGTAGATATAGATAACTTCTTTCATGTCGCCATGTTTGCATGCTGGACAATTGTTTTTAAGTACTGTCAAGCAGACTGTTCAGGGACATTTTCCAAAAGTTTGCTTTTTTCAGAAAAGAAAACTTATCGGAAAAGCAATTTCTTCATTATCCATTAAAAGACGATTTGCGGAATATATTTCCTAATTTGAGAATATATAAACATGGCAAACAGGCATGTTATTATACAATGAGAGGCGATTGTTTTTTCAAGAATAGAGTAATAAACTCTATAATATCATTGTATGCAAAGGAATGTTACACATTGTATTACTACGGATGCCTTATGGCTTGAAGCGCCGCAAAGCGGTCCTTGCCTACTGCATGTTACGCTTTATGAAAAATAATGTACATACTCGTTTAAAAGATAAACCAAAAAGCTTTTATATATTTATGAACTAAAGCGTTATTTTCATAACTGTTTATGCTTGTGAGTGCGTGATCAAACTTGTGGTGCTGCAACTATAACAGCTAGTTAGTCCCCCAGAATCACTACCATGCCTGAATTCATCTGTACTACTTCCGGTCTCGTTCCCATTGACCTTCGACCCCAGGTCAAGGAGCAAACCGCGCATGCGTAGGTCATTTTGTAGGATCTAACTTGAAATTATCTGTGATGTACATGTATATTGAATGAATATGATTGTTATTGTATTTGTTGGTACATTTTGAGAGTTTTATATGTACCGTATTTTTGTAGACATGTTTCAAGTTATTTTGTTTTCTATTTGCGCACATTGAAGGAAAGGGGATAAGTTGTAATATGAGGTCTGTAATTTAATGGACTAGACTGAACAGTACCGGCCAATCAGCGTATCAGGAACACGCGTTTTATTTCATCACAAATTCTCTATTTTGAATTAGTTTTTCACAACGCACAATACCGATGAATTATAGAACAGATTTTTGTACATTCCCAATTTTCTAACATTTTTCTTAATTATTTATTCACAATCAAATATTTATCAGCGGATATTCGCCATGAATACAATACTTTTTAATACTTTTCGATAAGCATTGTTCTTTTCCATGAGAAATACACTTTGTAACTGTATTGTTCAAGTCACATTCAACTTTCATTTCCCAATTTTCTTAAAGATGTTATCATATTAATCATCCCCAATTGTTTCTGCCATTGTTACACAAAATCAACGTTATATATTTCGTCTCAGTAAATGGTTTTAGATCAAAGGCTTTAGGAAAATACAAAATGTTGTAAATTTCCAATACAATTATTTTCATTCCCCCATCTTCCATCTCTGACATCTTTTTGGCATTGCAAAGATTTATAATGATTATTGTATGGTCTGAGCTCCATAACATGCTCTATTTGTGAGCCTTTTAGCAGTCTCTCCTTGTGCCATTCCAACATGAAGTCAACCCCCTGTGATCTTTGCATTCTTTGAACATATTTTTGAGACATATTTTGGTCTATACCAATGACATTGTAATAGTGTTAACATATATGTGTGAACATCGTGTTGAATCATTAATCATTACACAGTTCTTGACACCATCTTGTGCCATCGACATCATCAAGTGACCTACTAAGTCTCAACTGCTTACACCCGGCTTCCATCAATGACCTCCGATCTGTAACTCGTACTCTTGGTAATAAAGCTCTGCTTCTGGTGAACCCGGCTGTCTCATATTCACGTTTGTCATACCATGCCTCACAGCACAAGCGCTGTACATAGCGTTCACCCTGTTCACCTGTCCGTCTGGGGCATATCTTCTAAACTGGACACGCTAGGTATAGCAAACCTTATCATTTATCAACCATGAACTCCGACGATGTTCCTTTTGAGGGTCAATCCTAACCAATCATTTTAAGGATTCAGCTAGTTTGGCTGAAATCTCATTGTTTTTGGCGTGTCTTTGATTATTATTTAACATATCTTTGCCGTAATTTTTAGCAGAAAGGGCTTCTTGAAATACAATCATACTTTACTGTCTTGTAGCCCTTTTCCTGGAATCACTAGATTAACCTTCTGGGCCAAATCGGTCTATTCATAAAAGGCCTAGTACGAATACAATATCGAAAAATGAACATGTTTTTTTTTTTAAAGTCACTAAGAGACCTTTTAAATTCTTTTAAAAGGTTCACAATAGCAAAAACTGAAAATAAGAAAATCGTGACGAAGTCGTAAATTAAGTGGTTTGGCCGCTTTAATGATGTTTTTGCACTTTTTCGAAAATGCTTACCCCATGGACATTTGAGGAATCACTACTCGGCAAATACCTATGCTAGAAAGTTAAAACTTCTACATAATGTAGCCGAGAGGCATTGGACTATAACAAACCTGTGTTGAAATTTGAAAATTCAAAATAGTTTTGGTGCAGAAACCTTTCAAAATTATGTTGGGTAAATAACCTAAAAATAAGAATTTCTTTATTTTGGCATGAGAGTTAGGCATGACCAAGGTCATTTGGATACAGAAATAGAAGCGCCTGCGCACAGTTATTCCTGGTCACCATGAAGCATTTTCCTAACATGGGGTAAGCTTCCACAGAAAAATGTAACTGGATTCTTCCCGATGCTGCAATAGCGTATTACATTAGAAGATTTACATGAGATTTCAGGAATTATTTTTTACATTAACGTCTCTGAAATCAAAATGTTAATTTTTCGACCGAATCCTTTTATCGTCGACTTTTGTATTTCTGGTTTTAATGCAAATATGACTAAATCTGTGACACTAAGAGTCCGTTGTCAGGGGTATATCTGATAAACTAGACAAAGGGGACTAGACCAAAATTCATGAACCAAGCAAATCAACCTATAGTCATTAAGTGAACGAAAGTTCGAAAAGTGTTTTAGAAGCGTTTTGACAATTGGAACAATGGCCACATTATGACACTACTGAGAAGTTACCTCGATTGAAAATCGAAAGGTTCATTTTTATATGTGTGTGTTAAGTAAGAAGCCGTAAACCTCTTTATTCCATGTAATGCGAAGCTTCGATGTTAAAGCTATGACGGTTTTCAAGAAAATGACAGATAACGTGTCTTACTCAATTACCAATTACCGCTTATATCTGACAAAAGAGATCATTCAGTCATCAGTTAGATCATTCGATGGAGGGGACAACTTTTTTTCTATTTCTTTAGATGTTACGAAACATATAAAGGAATGAGGTCTGATTAATACTAGGGAACCTGAAAAAGAATGGGATATCTGAAAGGAAAATACACCCAAAAATACAAATTCTGTCGGAACAAGTAGATCACAATTCATTGTAAGAAAATATGAAAACAATGTTGTTATGGTGTCAAACAATTGCTCGTGATGTAGTCAGATATAAAATACTAACACAAACTGTTTAAAGAACAGAATGGAAAATCAATTTTGATTAGTAAAAGCCACAGGAACGTAAACATTTAGCATATAATATGTTTTATAATACACATGATAACATAACATGATACAATAATCAGTCATTTCAGTCATTTCATAACATATAAATCATTTTTGTCGTAAATTGTCTAATCATGTCATTCCATCCCATATATATCATAACAAACATATATACATACAAAATATAACATTGATTACAGCATGTCTTTAACATATCTCCATATATGAAGCATCACGAGAAGCTGTTATATCTATCACAAACGGCAAAAGACACAATTAAATCATTCTTCATCGTTTGAATATGTTTCTTCGGTGCATTTCTGTTTGCAATTGTTTCATATGCAGAATGAGAGTGTGATTGAAAACCCTATTTTCACACATGCACTGATAATGATAACCAGATGAGATATCAGATACATACTGCTGTTTGTTCATAGATCCAACCAAAACTCGTATAGTTATGGCACCTAATGTATACTTGTCGTGATGCCAGATACCGACCTGGGAGTGTTTGCAATTTGCCCGACTTTATCAATATTTGATAAGTCAATATAGTCAAATTGTTCATCTAGATTAACTGTGAGTTCCATGTGATTTGTGCATCTCAAATATACATTAAATGATTACAAGGAGAACTGCGTGCTGTATTTATCACTGGTGTTGCGTGCTGCATTTATCACTGGTGTTATAAACAATAATCCTATGTCCCCTGCAAAGCTTTGGTATAGACATAATGTGTTCGGCTCCGTCTTTGTTTCCGTGGTTCCAAAATGCTTTCGTTTCCCGGTCATATCTCAAAAACAGTTCAATATTCTTTTGCGAAATTTGGTTTGTGTTAAGATCTAGTGGTGAAGTGCTGCATGTTGGTATTTTGGTCCTATTCTGATATTTTTTTACCCTTTTTGTTACAATTGAAACTTAGTGCATATTAGGTTGGGTTATTTTCTGGCCTCTATCTCAAAATCTTTCAGTATTAATTTATGAGACTTAGAATGTTGTATATCCCTAGATGTAGTGGACCCTATCACTCTTAAGGCTACTTTTTTCTCTTTTTTTTCAAATCTATCTTTATGGAATATCTCTGGTTTCACAAGCAAATAAAGGAAGATGATAAGATTTGAATAAAAGTTGGTGATGTTGATACAAAGTGCACCACATGCACATAGATCTAGTTTCAAATACATACTCGTATTAATCATTTATACTGATTTGATTTCACACCTTGGGTAACAATATATGAGACTGTAATCATTCCCCATAGAATCTTCAAGTCATATCTTCCATAATAACCTATGTTACAGTAACTATTCGCAAAGCTAGATTATTGTCAAAGGCAATAACTATTGCAATCAGTAGCATTATTAAAATTAGCATTTTGATAATCGTTTAGGAGATAAAGTTCTTTACTTCGCAATTCCCATTTATCTCTTACACGGCAGAATGAAGTCGAGTTTTAATGAAAAACTAAGATATATGATATTTCCCGCTATATTATTTTAAACCTGCGTGATCAGCAAAAAGAAGAGGAGATTCGATGAGCTATATGACTACAATATTCACTGTGGGTGCTAAATGGTCCAGATTAAGTTTCCTTCTCCTGTGTTGTCCATCACGATCAGATTTAAATTCTATTTCATAAAGTCAAGATGGCAATAAGATTTACAATATTGATTCTCCACAGTAGTTGATTAAATAACATATTTTCAATGCAAATAATATCCATAGCAGATAACTGAAAGTTAATTCGTATAGTCCGGTGCATATGGTGCGTACTACTCAAAATAATCTCTTAACTAAATTTTAAAGCAAATATTCTAAATATTCAGCTCAAGAGAAACTATTAGTTTTATTCATACCATTATGCATACCTGAGGGTCTACTGATTTGTAAACTTTACATATTTGATTGACAATTGTTTAACTCATGATATAATTGGATATACCATACACGTAGGTATATTCGAATAATAAGTCTATTGCAAGCTTCTCGCTACCAGGCCTATCAGACAATATGATCATACAAAACAAGACTGCATATATAGTTTTGAAGTAATCTGACAAATGTAATTTTGCTTTTTACCCGCTTCTGGCATTAAAGCTCATAGCTTTCAGTTTTTAATTCCAACATGCAATACAGTCGAAAGTTTCATAAAATACATAGCTTTAATCATGAACTCATTTATCAAGTATTTAAAGGACAAAAACTAAATCAAAGAGAAACAAAGCTGAAAACAGATTTGTATGTCTTGTTTTAGTGATTCTGTTCAGAGTTAGAAAGCCTTAGTTGAACAACTGTTTTCAACTGAAAGTAAAGACTTGGCAGCGCTAGCGCATATGACAATAAGGGACACTTTTGTCTGACATTCGCCTTCCATAGATTGAAATTCTGTTACCTCTTGCAATGTTCTGATGGTCTTCCTAAAGCTCCCTAGCATGTTACATACTAAACTAAAATCCAAAAGAAACGTCCCCTTTTTTTTCACACACATCAAAAATCACGAAAGATAATTAAAAAATGACACCATTCTAATATATGCCAAGGCACTATCTCAAGAAACACATCGCTTCAACGCATAAAATGCAGTGGTTAAGGAAAAAAATTATATTTTAGTTATATTGTTTGTTCTATCGAGAATCGAGAATCAAATATAGAGGGGACGTTTCTTTTGGATTTTAGTATATTAGGTAACCAAGACAGACTGTCAGATCCCATATGGGTGTGGTCCATCCTTACCCAAGACAACTAGGGTTATGCAATGCAACTGCTTGCCGAACTCCCCTTCAGGTACTTTGATACTCTTATGATTCTGACGATAACTGACGCTCAAACCAAAGAACCCATGTGTTTTATTGTCTTTTAAATTAATTCCATATTCAAAAAGGCAGATTGTATTGCATCTTGGAAACATATGTTCAATCAAAATGGAATCAAACTAGTAAATAGTTAAAAATACTTTCATCCTAGACATACTGCTTAGATGCAATCGTGTGATTTGTTGTACAAATACCCCATGATATTCACTGGATATGCGTATTTTTATGAAAAGTAATAATATTAATGTTCCATAGGATATCTTCATAGTACTAAATGTTTCAAGTTGCATTTCTCCTGCAAAGACTTTGTTGATGTTATTGATCTGTAGCAGATCCTGAAATGGAAACCAGCTAATCTCTACACTTTGTTTCCAAGCAACGGTAGTTATTAGCTGAACGCGGATCAAATCACAGAATGCAAGAACGGTCAAAATCGGATTAAAATTGTTAATGCCGTTGTGAGGCTTATTGATGCAGTTGTCTGAAGTGTAAATCTTCCTGAAAATAAGAAATAGATAAAACAGTTCTTTCAAACGTTGAGCAATAAAACTGCTACTATGATGTGATTCCGCAACAAGAAACAAATGACTCGTTGACGTTAACACATCGGATGATAGAAAGAAAGTTTATATAAGATGTGGGATTGTTACTACGCCTTTCAACAATGATATGATTCGCCTAATTTCGCGCATCTGATACTCGATGTGACAAATATATGAACTGCAAGTTCCTAAATTATCATACAAGGGTGTAACATCGTTCAAACTTCTTTTTATAATATTTGGGACAAACTCAATTCAATTTCCTATAGTGGTGGAAAGCTTTATCTAAGAGCTTATCTGCCAGTGGACAACGCCTTGACTGAAAGTACAAAAACAAGATTGATTAAAAAACCCTTTTTTGAACAGAAAATACTTTATCCTTTGATCCTTTATACCAAGACAATTTGATGTTTATCTTGAAGCTAGCTTCAGTGACAATTATTGGCTGATGACTTAAAAGAAATACTAATTACGTTACTGCTTTTCAAAGGGACAAAAATAAATCTCTTAAATTGATTCAAGTACCTCTGATGGTAATCAAAGGCAATTCAGAACAACCATAATGTAATGATATGTCGTACTCGGGAAGAGAATATAGTTTTTAGTGCTTATATCCAGTAAAATTCTGACAATTCTATATAGGTAAATAAAATACGTTGTGATTTTTATTTGATTTATTGAAAGATTTAATTATACTTGTACATTCATGCCATTCATTTTGAGCTTTGGCTTTGACTGTAAATAATAGATATTCTTCTAAACGAAAAAACGCCCGTACACTATACAATTCATACACATTTTGAGTTGAGAGAGTATATGGGTTTAACGTGACGTCAACAATATTTTGATAATTCAAGACGTTGATGAACATCACAAAAAAGAGATTTGATTGATCCAGGTAAAGAGATTCAGGAATAGAAGGGAAAAAGAAGGTTATGAGGAATCAAATTGCATGACATGATATAATAAAGAAGTAAACTGACTTCACTCTAATTTATCATCTTTGGCGTTGTCTTATTTTGAGAATGATGTTTAAATTCCATTAAATGTTCTGTGTCATCTTTTTGTTTATGCCTAGGCGATATGTGCTGCAATTTTGTTTGTCCCTGTTTCTATTACAAATGACGTATTTATTTACTGGACATTAACATTGTATTTACATATGAAACATTTAGCTTTTGTTTACTAACATCAGGTTAAGGATCGCCTAACAAGACAATGTCGATTGATTTAATTCGGCAGCGAAAATTGATTTTAAATGGCAAATTTGTAAAATTGAAATTAATGTGACATTATAACTTATGATATTTCTTATTAAAACTTTAATATCTCAATGAGATAAGGTGAAGGTTAAAAGGGTTACTATTTTCGAGGTACATATTTCTATATTCAGATGCAACGACGTTCATTCTTGTATATAATCCAAATTAGAAAATGACTGGCGATAACGGTGAATAGACCTAAAGCAATAAATCTAACAGGTCCGTTTACATAAACGTATCTTGTGCACTCAGAAACCCCAGGACAGCAAGCATTACTCCCTAACACTAGACAGTATAAATATTTAATGTATCAATTCAGTCTGCCAAGTCTTCTGGGGTTTCTTCTGGTATGTAATTTGTGAATAGAAAACGCATGAGTCGAGTTATCAAATTGGTAAAGAAAACATGGGTTTCAAAACTACAAGCAATTTAGATACTGGTTCTGAGTGGTTCATACTTTATAGATAAACAAAGAGCTCACGCATTGAAGCTCGTTCTAGCAAATATGTCGCTCACATGGTTCGAATGCTGCATGCGATCTTTTGTCTTGTGCAAATAGTGTAATTTGAAATGGAGCTATATCAAACCATCGGGCTTTAATCTAGTTCTGTGGTCATCAAATTAATTGCTCAAAACAGTTGGCTCAGAAGCATAACTACGATCATGTGTTAACCATATAACAATTATAACAGTTTACATCAGAGTATTTGAATGGTATAAGCATCCTCTCACAACTCCACGTGACAGCAAAACTTTAAAAACAATCTGGTTTCAAAGATTGTTTCATTATTTGGATATTATTAGAACGCACATCTCTCAACAATACTGTTGATAGAAATATTTACATTATCAACAAGGAAGAACAAAGTCAATAAATTGTTTGTACATACCGCGCTGACGATTAATATTTAATATATTTTGAGTAAACGTAGTTACTTCCATTTTATATGATATTATCCTAGACAAATCAATTGTTAATATTTTATTCATTTCGTCTATTGTACGCGACGAAACGCCCAAACACCTATCAATTGTGTCGACATGTCTTTGCATCCTGAATACATCGGCGCTTGCAGCTAAATCACTCTATCCAGTGGACTTGTTTGTAACCAATCTTTTCGATAATTATTAATGATCATGAAATCATTTATACTTATTGACATTTGACACGAGTTACACAAAATCATCCCATCAGTATCATGTTTTTATACAATAATCTATCAAAAGAAATAGTAAAATGCATGTGCTATGACATGACAGTTATTGTCAAAACTGTTTCGTCCCCAATTCCCGGTATGTGACGAGGTATAGTAGTAAGCATAGTCGCCTTCCCGCCCATGATCAAATCGTTCCAGTGATTGAAGTTAAAAACCGTAAGGTCGTGGTTCCTGAAGGTTACTATATGAGAGAATCACGATGTTTTTATGTGTATTTTGTAGTTTTAATTTTTCCGACTTTTTAAGATTTTTTCTATGGAAACGTAAGCTAGATTACATTTGACTACCGGGGATAAAGAGAGACTAGCTAAAGGAAGCATGTGTTGAAAGCTCTTGTTTACTATTGTCATATATTAGAGTTCAGATTTGTTAACAACAAGTGTTTACCACTAACATGGCAATGTCCCCCGCCGTTCGGATATTGCGAAATAATTGTCACAATAAGCAAATGCTCTATTCCTATAATTACATTGAGTTCAATGGTTCAAGAGATTTGGCGTTAAGAAGAGTGTCAAAGGTGGACAAAGTACCGTAGTGACTTTGAAAATATAGTCACGGCCATTGAAAGTGACTGATGTCTGAGTAATCCCCTAATGTAGGCTGTGAAATAATTTGAAGACATTGGGTGCAATGGTTCATGATATATCGCGTTACAGGAGTTTCAAAAATGGTCAAACTACCATTGTGACCTTGAAAATAAGGTCACGGACATTCAAAGTGACTGCGCAATCTCCAAAGGTAGGCTGTGCCCACATTTGAAGACATTTGGAGCAACGGTTCGTGAGATATCGCCTTAGCAAGAATCCGGACGTCCTTACGGACGGACGGACGCCGCTGAATACAAAGTCCCCCGTTCCGCGGCGGGGGACAATATTTTCCGATTACATCAAGTTAACTGATCATTTAAGTTACCTTTCGGCCATGTCCTGCTGCAAACATAAACGCATTGTACACAGCACTATTCCTGACATTTCATTTTGTAAGGGAACAAACTTCCTAAGGACAAATGTACTACACGTACATCTTATATAACGCTTATCATAAATTCAAGCGCAAAGCCGAATTTAACGTAAGAAATGCTAAGAAAAGACTACTTTCTTGTAGAGATCGGCGTTAATCTTATAGATCTGAAACTGACACACAACAACAACAGATGGCTCTCTGATATTTCCAATAAAAATATGGATTCAGAAATCAAAAGATATTTCAATTACAAATACTCACTTTGGATTCATTTTATTTGATTTTAGTCTACACGTTTTCTTGGGAACAAGAAATTCAGCAAAGTTTAATTAGTTTGAAGTATATTCTAATCTATAATGGACAAGAAAAGTTAGGGATAGTATAATCTTTATGCTGAATCTTTCATCATGTTTCGATTAGTAGAATATATTTAATATTCATGACATCAATATGTTGAAATTACGCTTTTACGATTACGATTTTTTTCTAGTTCAAATATTAGCCCATTATTATCAATTTGCATTTGGCTATAAAGGAATATATAAAACTGTTTATACAATTAAATAATTTCTGTGATGTCTCATCTCTGTGATGTCTCATCTCTTAACAGCATCTGCAAAAAGGGTACATGTATTGCCTTTCGGAAAACCTGCATGACACTATTGGTAGTCTTTCATAGCACATTTAACGAAATGAGTTCACGACGTAAATACAACCCGGCAGTTACTTGACAGTTCTGTAGATAATTTTTCAATAACTAAAGAGTAAAGTCCTCCTATCCCAGTCAATCTCAAGATTACAACCAAACTCAATTATATATCCAAAAAATAAAAAAAATTAGTCAAATTTACATATTGCCTCAACCTTTACAAGTGGCTCTGAAACCATTTACGGTTGCTAAGAAGAACTAAGACAATCTAAATACATCGAGTTGACGATTGGTGGGTTAGCTGGTATGATATGCTGTTTGGGAAATGACAGATTCAGAAGACATAAAATCTGGGAAGTAATTGTTAATCATCTTTTAACTATAAGTTTCCAAAAATCAGGATTTGAAAAATATCTTACAAAAGTTTGTTATTACTTTTCGAACTTTAATTATGATTTCCATATGATAAATGTATTTCTCCTGAACCACCACATTGATTTCAAGATCACAAGAGAGTTATTAATTATGTATTATTTATTTTCACAAATCACTACGGCTATACCAAACTGCTTTACCCAAAACAAATATGTTTTTGTAATCTTTAACAGATATCCCCTGGAGTTGTATGATCCGTAACTCAAGACGGCGATCACATGCACTGTACAAAAGCGTGACCTTGCTTTATAAAAGGAGGTTGTTGACAAAGACGCCATTCTCTCCCAAGGTCGATAACCAAGGGATAGACTAACGGCTATTGTTAAAAAACAGCGTCAGGGACACACTACCTTCAGCAATGACTGAGTTCCTGGAGATTCACCCACTTGCAGAAAGCCCCGTAAGCACCAGAGTTGTCTTTAGCCTACTTCCATGAAAGGGCCAGTAGCACGCTTTTTTTGCAAATAAAATGATCAATCACCAGAGGGAAAATGCCACGAACTAAGATACGGCTAAGAGACGCAAATCGTTTATCGTTTGCAAATCATTGAAAGATGTTCACACAAAAATGGCCGCTAGTAAGTATTGCTTGATATTTGAATGTTTTTTTCTACTACAACAGATTATCTGCTTAGGTTACGATGATAAGTTTGACATTAACGTATACTTTCTAGAGAAATCCCGTTTCAAAAAACGTGTTTATGTTATGAGAGTTGGAGTCACATGTAACATACGTTAAATCTTATTATTTTATCTAGAAATAATGTCTGTCCTTATTAAATAGGTTCCTATGTAATGAGTTAAAGAGCAGTTTTCATCTTATATTTTGTCAGCTTTCATACGAACATATTGACTTAATTGATGATATATACCGCACATTACTAGTTTTACTATATTCCTGTTGTCACTATACAACGTCGATTCGCCTAAAGATTATCAGTACTTCTCAATTAAATGACACTTTCAATGAAGGTTTGCATATATGTAACCTCAACAACTTTTTAGCCATCCATTCATTAAAGTTGGAGTTGTATCTTAACTTGTGTCGTTTATTCATGTTGGAAAGAGAGAAAAATGGTTTGGAATCTGTTGTTTTAGGTTCAATGGGTAAGTTCAATCGACTCAAACATTGTTAATAGCGACCTCCGTCCACAAATGTGTGTGATGATTTAAAAAAACACTTCTCAATATATCAAAATAAGCAACAAATAACGAAACCAAATTACTGTTCCAAATTGCAGGAAAACGCGTTTTAGAGCTTCAAATTTCAATAAATTCCTGGAGGGGGGGGCATGCCCCCAGACCCCCCTAGCATACTCGATTGCTTCGCAATCACGCTTGGACTGCCGTTTCTTCCATGGGACGAGTACTCGAGTACTAAAATCTGCTACCCGTTTCAGCCCTAGTCCTTAACAGTTTCAATTTGGATGGCATACTTTAAAATACAAATTAATAACGGATCAGCCACATTGGCCATGTTAAAAGCATCCCATCATTTATGCGTTTATTTGTACCACTGATCATCGTGCGTGAAACATCTAGATGTATCAGCTCCAATCAACAGAACCTCCTAATTATTGTTCCTAAACACAACCTCAAACATTTGGTGCAAGCTCTTTCACGTGTGCTCTGGAACTCACTGCCGTTAGATAATAGACTCAAAACCAACATTTTCAAAAGATATACCTTTGAACTGCTGACGAACTACAGCGGGTGGCCACATAATTACGTAAAAGGTTTTTTTAATAAAAATAATCAAAAACGCTAATCGAAATTATGTGTCTGTAGCTTTGTCCAAGCTGCCTGCAAAAAATGACAGCAAATAGATTTCAACAAAACTTACGATAATTATTCTCGCAACAGCTAATTAACATGTAAGTCAATGGGAACGACGTCACGCTCCAACATATTTCAAGACAGACGATGATGTAATGGTAGCACTAGCAAACTTTACGTCACAGATAGAGGATAATAGTGTCGATTTTCTTTAGTGTGAATTATTGTGGTGTCGCCGGTATAAAGCCGTTTCCTCAAGATTTTTGGAATCTTGAATAATGCCAAACTATCTGTAAAGGTTGAAATAAAAAGGTTTGTAACCTTCTCGGTCAACAACATAATTTTTCTTCTGGAGAGGTGTGGGCGGTTTCAGACAGAAGGCACTGTCCAAACTGTCGTCGTCCAGTATAATATTTGCAATCTTCCTGTCAGAGAGGGGAAGAAGAAGATACGGAAACAACTGACAAACCACAATAAAACGTGCTAGCGAGACCAAATTATAGTATGGAATATATTTTAAGTGGTGCTATTCTAACAAAATGTCCACAATCCTTGTGTCTGATAAGCTACTGTGAAGAATTGAGATGGCGTATACATTGGCTATACGGTGCTTGGATTACTTCGTCTTATATGCAAAAAATCACAAAAAAATATTGTTTTATGGCTGGATGCTTTCAGGCACCTTGGTCAATAGAAGATCTAGACCACCCATTTTTCAACCCATATTTCTGGCTTTGAGACGAAAGCTTTATATATAATACATGGTTTCCAGAAGGCAGGGCGCTTGGAGCTACCCCGATCGTCTTTTTTGCCTACTGTTACGCGGAAATGTTTGCTGAGATAGGTTCGTCGAGCGTGACGATCGGCTCTTGATAGTTGATCTCATTTGTAAACCGAATATACGTCTGCATCCTTGAATGTACACTCACCCATTTACCGTTCGACAAGTCATGACCTAGTAGCATTAGCGGGAGTTAATGTACTGTCTCCAGAGGCAAGTCCTACCCCACAGTTCTTCAACACGGTGACGATTCGTGCTGATTAGTCGCTTGGTGAGGCCATCTGAAGTCGTAACTAGGATTCATTCATTTGGATTTACATAAAGCGAGATGTCACTAGTCTTGTCTACGTTTCGTATTCATTGGCAGAGAAATATCTCGATAGATGCTAAAGTCGGAAACAGCGGTATGTCCATTGATTGGTTTCTTCACGATAGACACAAGGGAGATGACAATTGCAACTAGGTCTTCCCGCTTGTACTAATTATCGGATTCATTCATGTCGCCAGCTGAAACGTCTTGTCTCGTCAACCAAAGATCGCGAAATTGTGTTGGCATACATCTGTATTTTAGATTTGCTGAAATACCGTATACAAAGAACTAGTATTAAGGGAAGACCAGTGACTAACATTTAGTCGTAGAAGGACGGTGACCGAACTGAATGTAGGCCTGACTGGGAATTTATACAGAAGGAAGAACTTTGACAGATTTACGAGTCCTATCCTTTTCATTTGTCTCGCGCATAAATACTAAAGATTCTGTCCATATGGATCTCGTCCACACAAATTCATACAATGTACAAATACATACAAAATAGAGCAATTGGCTCTTTACCTCAGCAGGCCAAATGTTAAGCTTTGCTTTAGGATGTGGTCATTGTGGATCCCTCCTTAAAAGATCACGAACTTCACATTTAAAAACCCAATTACCTAAGGTCCAAGGTTTTAGTAGGTACAACTGGTCAACAATAATAACATAAAGTATGTAGGTGATGTAATTCAGATCGAGGTAATCTATTCAGAAATGGAAATTACCCAAACATTTAAAGAAAGTTGTAACGGAGTGACCCTAAATTGGTAAACGGCTACCACATCTGCAATTGATAATCTAAAGTATAGTTTTCAAAGGTTTACATCGCCCTTTTGATGGACTATAGGGTCATCAAATCCTTCATTATAATCTTTAGTAGTCAAGGAATCTGTACATTATATTAGGGGCCACATAATGGTCACCAAATAAATTATATATCATAAATTATAATCCTCACTAGTCAAGAAGTATGTACATAAAATTTCAGCTTTGTAACCTTATACTTGTAGAGAAGAAGACGAAACTAGAATAAAGGGCGTGGTAAACAGAATTAACAAGGAATAACAAACAGTCGATCGGTTATTTTGACTACAGAGAACTGTTCCCATCCAAATCACAATGACCATGTTGAAATCGACTGATAAAAGGGCTTACCCGAATCACAATTGTAACATATCTGTGCAAAATGAGTGAATAAGACGGCTGATAGTGTTCATTAGGATACGTTTTTGTGTCTCGAATTCATGAATAGACTCATAGGTATCAACAACCATTAGGGCCTGTGTCGAATAGGTACCTAACATTACATGTTTCTTTTGGTGTTCACTATATTCGACTCAATTCGGACGTCATTACATGTATTTCACTTCATTTCATATTCTCTTCTGTTATATACATCTGATTAACATAACCGTATCGGCGAACTTAATATCAATTGTATCCGTATGAGTTGCCTAAATCTCAGGAAAGTACACAAATCTGTATTTGTTGTACAACAAGTAAATTGCACCTGGGAAATCTTGATGAGGTTATAAGATCCGTCACGTTTTCAATAATCTCCACTGCAGAAGAACTGTTAAACGTATATGCAAGCAGATGTTTTCAGACGGGCACCTGCCGTGAAATGCTAATCTGCCTTAATGACAAAAAATCTGTTTTAAGATGTCAGTTAATCTCCAGAGGAAAAATATGTTTACAGTTTGCTTAAATCCCTTGTTTATTAAATATCAAACATCATAAGTTTTTATTCGCGTTGTTTTCCCTCAATCGGTAGATGCTTGTCTCCATGGTTAATCATATTTCTTTTCATCCTATCAAACAGGCAGATTTTTCAAAGCACTTAATTAAAGTAACTGCGGGGCACGCCAGTGGTTGATTCATCATTGAAAGAGTCTGCATACAGAGTTGACTCAATCTTTTGAACGCGTTGAAGTGTGGGATCTTATCCGACACTTAGGTCTTTTTATGCCCCAGCCATATATGGCAGGGGCATATTGGATTACCCTCGGTTGTCCGTACGTCCGTACGTACGTAACCACTCTATACAGGGTATTGTTTATCCACTTCTCCTCAAAACCCATTCAACAGATTTAATTGAAATCGCACACATGGCTTTTAGGCATCCTAAGGGTGTGTATCTCATATTTAGTTTTTTAAATTTTTGCATTTCTTTCACATTTCTGACATGTTGAACTTTGGTGAATTTTTGTGCAAGTGAAAGCTCATAGTAGTGTGATAGGGGTGTTGTTTATCCACTTCTCCTCAAAAACCATTCAACAGCTTAAATTAAAATCGCACACATGGCTTGTAGGCATCCTAAGGGTGTGCATCTCATATTTTGTTTTTAAATTTTTGAATTTTTTTCAAATTTCTGACATGTTAAACTAAGGTGAGTTTTTGTGCAAGTGAAAGCTCATAGTAGTGTGATAGTGGGTGTTGTTTATCCACTTCTCCTCAAAAACCATCCGAAGTAGACCAAATAGTTATAATTGTTCAATGAGTTTCAACGAATTATCCTAATAAGGAATAAGTAGCGAAAATAAACTTTTTTTTTACAAACACTTATGAGATATCATATTAGTTAAACCTAAATTAAGTGTCATTATGTATATTTTGCTTATGTAATCGCAGAGTTACAGTCCTATATATTTGCCCTATTGGTGACCTTTCTTGCATATAGGTGTCTTGATTCTGCATATTGGCGTCCTAGTTTTGAATATTGGCGTCCTAGTTTTGCATATTGGCGTTCTGGTTTTCCATATGGGCGTTCTAGTTTTGCATTTTGGCGGCATGTGTAAACGTGCCCAACACTTGCACGTGCGATGCTGTGATACAAAAGATTACAACAAAAACAATGTAAATGGATTTTATTGTAATTTCGAAGTAAAATGATAATGTGTTGGTCCCAAATGGGAAAACTCTTGGTGTAAACTTTGGAACATGTTGAGAATTAGTTGAACAGCTCTGAGACGGTCTAGATGCTGGTGAAGTCTGTCCTCTTTGACAATCCATGTACAAAATGAGCATTGGGGAATCTCTCAAATCTGAAATGAAATAAGAACGTTTTAAAATGTTGTTTCACCTACCAAACAGTAATATATACACAGTTGTACGATAAAGTTGTAACTTATGGTATTTATTTCAGCAAAACTCTTTAGTAAACGTTCACGATATTATTGCGTAGATACATTTATCGTAAGATTGCTTTGGAACTGGAGTATGTTCTGAGACTATATTGTTACAAATTTCCTTAACTGTTGTTGCCGTGTCGTTTTTTTAAAGTTAAAGTGACATAGTATGTTGTTTGAAACATTTATGTAAACGTTATTTTTAAAAATATTATTTCACTAATTGCGGACTGTTTTTGCAAACTATTCTAATGCTAATCGGTATAGTATAGAAAACCGGAGAGGATGGTTCAAAATGACTTTCATTAAAAACATTTATTAACGGGTATATTAAATGTAAGAAGCCTTCATGTTTTGACAATGTTGCTAACAATCATTACATAACATACGATGGATATTTACTTAGGAAGCGCTTTGGTTTATGGCTAAATTACATTTTTACAAGCTGCAATTACTTTTAATTCAGTGTGTTACAAACCATTTTTTAGATATAAAATGGGTAATGAACTCGGACAGTAGCTTGTTCGTAGGAAAATGAAGAGATTTAGTGGAACAAGAAGGACGAAAATGAATATTACACAACATATACTTGCAATGTATTTGTTCTCACAAACAGCAGTTATGAAACGAACTAAACCTTTAGCTAAGTTATTTGAATCTTTTCCCTACCAAAATGATGTTAGTTCATAAATGCACTGAAATTGCCACATGCAGTTTTCGCGCAAAATGTCGAGTCTGGTTGACCTTTTGAAGATTATAATTTTTGCAAAAACTATTATATAAAAGGGGAATAGATTAGATAATATCATTCGTTGAAAACGAGCTTCAATATCTAAAACGAGCAATGCAGTAATGCTTTATAGAATGTTAACACGATATTCAAGCGGAAAAAATCATAAAGCTTACCTGAGTGATTTCATTTGTTGTTCCATACGTCATACACGATGCCTAATGTGTGACAGGAAATGCAAGCAAAATGCGAGTATTTATACCTGTCCAATACTCCTTGAGCTCATGAACCTTACATATGATTGTTTCCTAAATATACTCTCTATGTTATTTCTTCTCATGTTCGGTGACGGTTGTTCACACATAGGAAAATGTAATGAGGGCTAGGTTCGACAAATATAAACATAACGTACGATGACAGTTTTCTAACACTAGGTAGATCCCCTTGCACTCTATTGTAGATTTTATAGCTGACGATATCAATTAACGGCACTTTACGTATGAATTCTAAATCATCATCCTGAGGTCAAGCAGACAATACAAAGTCATGTCCATTATTGTAAAACCCAAATCAATAAGACATTATTTTGTAGACATTAAGCTGAGATAGGAATTCCATTATATTTGTTAATCTTCATGACGTAAATATACAGACAAAATAAAATATTTAATGTGTTCTTCAGAACCAGTACACAGACTAGAACCAAGGTAACGTATGTCCGCGGTGCAAACAGAACTACAATACCTTAGGCCACTTCTTTACTATGGCTTGTTATTCACAGTATGTAATGTAAGTTGGGTTCATCAAAGAGTGGGTCCCTGATGCAACAAGGGAGGATATCTATTATGTCCTGAGATATAAACGACCTCTGGGTGGATTGTAAATATATCATTCTCACGAAAAGCTGATATATGGAAGTTCAGTTGTGCAGAATTTAAAATCGATCTAGTGTACAAGTGTTGCTCATTTCGTAATAAATCCTATAAAATATACTATTCCGTGAAGATCCGTGTAACACTTTTTAGATTAAAGTTGTCATCAACGTAGTAACAAAAATGATTGACAATGGACGCACGCAGATTTTTGTCAATGTAAAAACCAATTTTGATTTATTTAAACCTGATGATCAATGTTCTCTCGCATATTAAGTCCTACAATGTTATTTCGTGGCTAATATATGGTGAGATATCTGAGAATACTACAATAATTTATATTTATCATCAAGTATCTTCTAAAACGAACTGTACCATCTCGTTTATAGCGATTTGCTATATCAAATACTCTGGCTAGGGAACAAAGTGTGGAGGTTTCATTACAGGTTCATTTTCAAATCGATGATACCATTAAATGAATTCAAAGCATATAGAGAAAGATCCTGAGTAAACACAAAAAAGCCTGCTAATTGTATGTTACCTATTATCAAGGAATACAGCAACTATTATCTCAGATTCTAAATAATAACTATCATTAAAGTCTATACGTTAATGACAGTTTTCATGTAGTAAGCTAGCCTTTGTTCTTGAGGCTGCATATTAAACTTAGATACGCAAGTAGTCCACCAGGGACCGTTGCAAATGTTACGGTAAACACGTTTTCATGTTTTTTTTGTAGAAACGACAATGTTGCCCATTGCAAGACAATCTTTACAATGTTAATTTGTTTTCAAAAGTTGATGTCACATGTTGCGTTTCGCTATGCGAATCCGTTTCCCTAAATCGAATAACATAAAGAGAAGTAACGATTTTTCATATTTTCCATAATGAATATCAGTTGTACTTGTAAAATGTATAAACTTTAGAGGGTAAAACATGTCACTACTTAATCTCATATTACGTAGTGGTTGACGACAATATCCGTTATAAAGCAAAAACGACTGGCGGCCAGTTTCGTGTGAGGTATTGAAATAGATTTGCGCCGCTTAACATGAAAAGGAACGTAATTTTGATATGCATTTGTTGATTTCAAACATTGTCTTGCATTTGGTAGAAGCTTGATATTTTGTTGAAATCTTTAAATCATGAAAACAATTATTCTGCAACTTGTCAAACTCTCTTTCAAATGGTTAAAGAGTTTTTAAGTTAATCAGGACATTCATCACGTGTAACTGTATAAATGTTTGAATATGGATATTCATTTTAGTCTCTGACGACAACTTCAGTTTCAAGAGCAAAATACATATTTTAAACAGCGTAACCTTGAACCGAAATATTCTTACTATAGAAGAAGTAAACTGTTCTTCATTAAAAAAAGTTTTGGCATAAACAGTATACGATAAACGATTAATTTTCGACGACAAAAAAGCGTATACTTGATAAGCTTTTTTGAAAAAGTGAGAGTTCTTTCTTCGGCATCCTCGACGCATCCTATTGGTGAAACCGTGCCTGAATGATAATCTTACATCTTTTCGTATTTGGGTTGTCACTGATCCTTGGATGAGTGACAACCCAAATACGAAACTAAGCTTAGAGATCGAATCCTAGATTTGATTTCAATGAGATTGTGTACATTTCCAACGCGGCCTTATTTGCAATTATGTCTCTTTTTCTTCACTGTCTGTCATTAATATTTATCATATTGTGTATATCCGTTTATAACTGTTAAAACTATCATCAAAGGGGACATTCCGTACAGAGCACTTTGTTTAACCCAGTAAACTTTTTTAATGCACCAATTTGATTGTCTTTTTTATGTTTTTATGGACCTATTAAAAGCAGAATCCTGTCATGAGAACCCACTGTAATTCGATTCTGGAAAAAAGATAGATATTAAAACGTGAGGGCTTATATTTATACTACAGGTAATAGACACAAATCAGTTTCCGTCCATCTGATGAGTTATGGACAAAAATATATAAAACCGTTGTTTACAGATATACACATAGAAGAGACCTTCTGATTGATGATACAAGTGATTTTGATTTTTCTTCTTATTTCAAAACAAATCATCACTTTGAAATCTTGTATTGATTTTTCTGATCTGTTGTGTATTGATAACTCAATTATATAAAAGGTCTAATATTATGACGATGCTTTTAAATTATTAATGAACTCCGATATCCCTGACATAAATCATTAATATGAAAATCGCCGCTAATATGGGAAATCTTTCCCAACCTGTGATAAAAAAAACTCACATTTACTTAAATTGATTATTCAAATCATTTGGTGTTGATAATAAAAAGTCAAATTTTCTATTTCACATTTCCCTATTTTTTTTTTTAAATTTACACAAGAGAAATGTTATAGAGATGAAACCAAATAAACCTGAAAGCAGTGTCTTATTCAAGCAGAGCCAAAATCACCATGGTGCCAGTAGTCTACAGCTTTTAGCATTCCGATCATACATATTTAATATGTTAACTTTTCTTGGATGACACTTCAACTTTTCGCACGCAAGCTCTTTTAATAGTTTGACAGGCAGGAGACCAGAAATTGATTTAAATCCTTTTACAAGTTTAAACCCATGATTTTGTAGAAAGGAAGTGAGCATTGTAAAAGCCTTAACATCTTCACGGACAATATGCAATCAAACTATCTAAAATCTTTTTTTTTTCAAATTTCTAAATCCTGCAGTCATACATTCATGCACCACATGTCACAGATAAATGGTTACTTGCTTAACATTCAAATATTGTGTGAGAAGAGAAATTATGACGCCAAAACATATCTTTTAGGCAATAATAATTAAATTGGAATTAATCGAAATGATTATTTTTCCTTTTTCATGCATGCAGTTGAACAACAACAAAATTGTCGAAAAGTTATTAATATCCGCTGGAATCGTGTTTGAATTTTATTGATTACACATTATTTACCTACAATGTATCTCTTCTCTGTATGTCACCAATTAACTGTTGAAAAAAATGAAAACTGAAAAATATATACTCAAAAACTGTACAAACAATAAACGAAATATCAAGATCATGTCGTTTTCTTCATTAAGAAATATAAGATGTTTTTCCCTTTGATGTACCGTAGTAATTACGTCTATTTAATCGTTACCCTTAAGCAAGACCCTGGTCCTTGACATATTCAACTCATGCGTTGCACGTGATTGTCACAAATAGAACCTAATATCCTGCTGTTAAACACTTTGTCTCATGGAAATACTATTCCGCGATTCAACAACAACCTTCCTCTTTTAAGAGAGGCAACTTGTAATGTTTCTAAGATATTGCTTTACCTTTTTAGAGTTGTTTATGTATTTCCCATGCTGAAGAGCGTGTTAGGTTTATTGTACTTCAACTTCCGGCATCGCTAAGTGTCCTTGACATGTCACAGTGCCTTTTCTCCCTTGAAACTAATTACCGTTTTTCCTCGAATAGACGCCCCCGGCGTCTATTTTTTCAGACCCCATTTACCCCCCGGCGTGTATTCGAGACCCGGCGTTTATTTATTTTTTGTTGGAAAGTTCGTCCAGGTCACAACCTCAAAAAGCAGTAATTATGGCAAATTCTCTACGGGGGCATTAATTAATCAACTTATCACCTGGCCTCTATTCGAAACCCGGCGTGTATTTACTTAAAACAGCCATACCCCCGGCATCTATTCGAGACCTGACGTCTATTCGAGGCCCGGCGTCTATTCGAGGAAATACGGTAATGCCGTTTCTATATTTTGGAGGGGGGAGGGGGCACTTCATGCTGTTAAACTGCTGCCTATAAGACCGTACATTCTCTCCCCACAGAGGCAGATCAAGTCATGTTGATTTAGCCTCTGTTCTATTACGGCGAGTTTGTGGGATAGAATGGGAGATGCCTGATTGGAGGCAATCACAATTAGATGTGCAATCAGCGACGCTGTTCTTAAATCATCATTTTGGCTAGTGAAACAAGGCTAAGGCATTGTGATATGAACCACCCTTTCCATGCGAGAAGCGTTGTCATTTGATAAAGATATTCAAATCACAGGTCCCCGGGTCATTGAGCAATCATCCCTTTAAAAAAAAATAATAATAATAATTTGAGATGACCCCCAGATTTGACAGCCTTCGTAGATACATAATATTAATAAGGCAGGACGCTAATGCGATTTTCGGTCTGTAGACATATACTTGGATGATTCACCTATCGATCTCCATTCACTGAAACTACCAACTCTGTATTGCTATTTCTGCAAGTCGCCCGAAAGCCGACGCGGGCCGCTCAACGTAGCAAACACAGAACAAATGGCCGCCAGTGCCGAAGGGGTGTGTCACAACCGAGCGCTCTCATTGGTCGGCGCGCTCTCAACTGCACGTACTTGATTTCCGCGTGGTTTTCGAATATTAGCGATTGATTTACTGTAGGAATCACAACAGACATAACCTTCGTGTAATGACTTATGCAAAGAAAACATTTGCGGTGAATGTTTCCTGGTAAGTATTAAGTTTTAGTTCCGAAATTAATACAAAATACCACAATATAATTTGGAATTTCTGATTATTTGTACCTAAATCTTTAAATTAATTGCCAACTGTGGTATTATTCAAATTAGAACTTTTACTAGAGTTGACTTTTTAGATCATAACATCGTTATGACACTTGTAGAATAATATGCACAAATTTATTTTTTGATGGATTAAAGATTTGTTCAGCATTGATCAAAATGAAATCCTCATTAATAATATAAATGCCATGGTTTTCATTTTTTTCAATAATTTTATGTAGGACATGAAGTGGTTTTTTTTGGAGAATTTTTTACTTGCCTGTAGCCAATGGTTAGTTGAAATAATTGTTAGCTTGCCACATAAAAATATTGCTTCTTTGAATGGTATAATTCAAGGATTATAATATCATTTATAGATTTGGCTAGTTTCAAAGTTTGATTTTAATTATTATTACTCACCTGTGTAAGAGATCACCGGTCTAATATCTATACAGAAATATTTTGAAGTTATGGTATAT
Source organism: Steromphala cineraria (assembly GCA_916613615.1). Lineage (NCBI taxonomy): Eukaryota > Metazoa > Mollusca > Gastropoda > Trochida > Trochidae > Steromphala > Steromphala cineraria. Next base: position 9,223,603 of record OU744731.1, on the reverse strand, counting down.
GATTGTTAACTGTCTTTGTCTGTATAGTAATTATTTGAATAACATTTTCCCCAACCAACTGTCACCAATTAACTGTCACTCGTGGAAATGTTGTGGAGCAGAGTGGACTTTCCTGTGTCTGCTGACCCAGTTATGAGCACATCGTGTCCTTTTTGACACAATTCGTCTGGATTTAGTACGTTCATTTTGTCCAGAAATCTCGCAGTAACTCAGTTTAGAGTTATCGCGCAGTTGAGAGCGCGCCGACCAATGAGAGCGCTCGGTTGTGACCCACCCCGTCTGCACTGGCGGACATTTGTTCTGTGTTTGCTACGTTGAGCGGCCCGCGTCGGCTTTCGATAGGTGAATCATCCAAGTATATGTCTACACAAAGAAATATTGGAAAACATGTCTCGTTAGCGTAGCGATAGGGCCCGAATGCAAGCGTCTGGGCACAAACCTGCCGTAAAATCGCATTAGCGTCCTGCCTTGTTAATATTATGTATCTACGAAGGCTGTCAAATCTGGGGGTCATCTCAAATTATTATTTTTTTTTTTTTTAAAGGGATGATTGCTCAATGATCCGGGGGCCTGTGGAAACTGCCAGAACCCAACGATTTTGGCGTAATAGAACAGAGGCTAAATCAACATGTCTTGATCTGCCTCTGTGGGGAAAGAATGGATGAGGGGGGAAATGGGTAATAATTGCAATTCATACAAAGATCCGGTCGATGAATTTTTGCAAAGAGCACCAACTAAACAAGCATAATTAAATGAACATGTCTAGACCTGTGGAAAAACGGATTCAAACAATAAATATTACTTCGCTACATTTGGTCTTCCGCACATATACACTGAAGAGTACAGGGGTGATACCAATATTTCTCTGAGGTTATCTTTCATTTTGAATTATTATCCACATGGCATGTCGGTTCAAGAGAATGTAACATCTACTCATAAGATGAGCTTGGGGAACAAGCAGCATGAATAGTCGTGCCTCTTTGACTTTTTCATTGCTTTGGATTATTTGTATATGATTTCCATGGGAATATAACATGCAATTTTAATACTAGAACCAATCTTTGAAGTTAACTCACGCCAAATAAAACTTGTTGTGAACAATCCTTATGTGCCTGTTCAATTCATTACGGATGTAAAATTATGCAAAATTATGGACATTGAAAAACTTGGCGACTGAAGGTTTACTCAGAAATGTGACTTAATCATCAGAACCTCTAATGCATTTCATAAATGAGGAATATTGTCGCGATATGTTGTTTTTGCGGCTTACTATACATTCGGCTATCGGGATGAAAATTTAGCTTGTTCAGATTTATCGAAAGAAAACAGTACATTATCCCACAAATAAAGTCATATCAATTATTAAAAAAACGAGGCTCCCTTGATGCTCGCGCCCAGAGTCGTTGACTTGCTTAAATTCCATTTTTGCAAGACATATTTCTACGATAGATTATAGTTTACCTTAGAAAGCGTTTTACAAACTGTAAGTGCCGTGCATTATCTCCAAAGAGAAAAGGTTTAGGTTACACATATTATAGAATGTTATTATGGAAGACTGATGTCACAGATCTTTGATGCGTTGATTAAAAGTACTGATCTAGCCGGACGAGCATAAACTGATCAAACTGATTATTTTCAGTAACAACAGTACATCATATTTTTTTAGGTTATTACTCAATTCTACATTTACTAACGAATGAGAACAGTCTCAGGGGTCCTCATATTTCAAAATCATTATGTTGAAAATAAACTTCAGGAATGACAATAGTTGCATAATGTCGTAGTAATCAAATATCCAGTCTTTGAATAATCTTAAATTTTTTTTTACAAAGCAGTAACTTCAAAGAAACCTTTGCTTTCAAATACCTTTCAGTTCCAGGGATACACAGTAACATGTAAGTAAATGTGGGTGACGAATTTCAGTAAGCAATTCTTCACTAGTGTACTCATTATATAATTATCGTTATATTATTATATTCATTTTCTATATCATAGTTACGCCATTGAAATCTGTCGGAACCTTTTTGTATATTCAGAATATCAATAACAACCTTTAGTCACTTTTTGCAATACATCTGCTATTATATGAATGTAAATTGCGTCAATGGCTCTAAAACAACTCAGGGAAGTTCCTCTTCCGCGTTCTTTCCCTAATGAATTAATGGCGATTTTATGTGCGCATTACATAACTGACTATTTGACGGGGTTAATATTCTTACAACAGAGTTTTAATAACATTCAATACACAATAAAAGGGACAGTTCAATTAATAATTTTCGAGACTGACATTCCTTTAGAACAGTGAAAGACATTATTAAGACAGAAAAACAGTGCAACATGCAAGTGTTCACATGTAAGCGTCAGATTGACGATATAGGATGGACAAGCCAATAATCATTTAACTAATTAACTATATTAATTAAACAGTAAATTTGTTTTGCATTAATTCAAGATACTGCAATATATAAATCCCAGAGCTCCCTTCACCTTAATAAGCTATAGGTTTATTTTACGTTGTTTATTAAAGTGCTAAAGAACAGTATGAAGTTCCGTAAAATATTGAACATATGCATTGTTGGAATATTATGCAAAATCAGTGTAGGAGCGGTGTACTCGCCATTTTCAGTACTATATTATATGCACGTGTATTCAATTTGGCAGTGTTGCCGCAGCTTAGATATTAGAAGTCATTTTTGAAACAATTTCTGAATAAAGCTTTCGATAGTCGCTGTGAATTTAAACATAAGCATTATTGTCATTCCAACTTCTAAAATGCCTCTCAAAGGTGTTTGAAGTAATATTTATCTACATTAAGATGGGACTAGTCTTCACTGGGTTCGATTTACGTAAGTTTAAACGTTCAGAGGAGCGAATCCTTACACATCAAATATGTTTGTAAATGGTGGAATAAAATATTGATGTAATGTTCATACATATAGTCATATCAATTTAGGAGGGGGATAATAATGACTTTCATGTACATACAATTAATTACGTGGAAAGGGATTGAATCTATACACTGATTAATGTGCATATTTATACATTTAGGGGATCGAATGGGTACTCGATTTGATGCAAAATTATAAATACACTCAGAGAGGTAAGGTCATATTGTAGGTTTGTACAGGCTTATGTAAGGAGAATCTATACTATGTATTATACACACATTTGTTGAGGTCGAATTTATACTGGGTTGCAAAGATGTCCTTTGCATAAATCATAGAATTTATCCTTAACATAATTCATGAACTTATCTAGAAATCGCGTACTTATACTGGTAACAGATAAGTGTCTATTGAAATAGTTGCCTATTTTAACGCGAATATCTAAAAAGACTTAAATGTGCTCTTAAATTCCCAATTCATTATTTTTAAAACAAGTGCTGCTATAAGACGTAAAGGAAAATGAACACATTAGTCAATCCGTGCCTATATTCATTCTTGTAACACCCTTTAGGTAAGTCTACATTTGATGTTTGGTTGCTGATCGTTGTATAGCCTTTCTATTGTTGTTAAATGTTTGATTATGGAAACACATTTCACTTATCTGTAAATGCCGTGAAATGAATAAGAAACTTTGCTCTTTGGGGAACTGATCATTGTCATTTATCTATCAAAGCTTTGAAAAACACATGTTTTATTGAAATTTCTTTATTCTGTGAAGGCAACATTTCAAACATCAATTTTAATGTCGTTGTCATACAAGTGAGAAATGAGGAAAAACACTGAAACGTGAGAAACTTTCGTTTTCAAAAATACAATAGATGTTACCAAAATTGAATATCTGAGGAGAGTGATAAGCTTCATAATTTGAATATGTACGGAAATAAAAAGAATTGAGCAATTTGGTTAACATGATATATCATAGCATGGTATTCACATAACAACATGAAACTGACGTGGATAAATTACAACTTAAAAAATATACAACTCGCAGTTCACATATACAAAGCAAGTGAATGTTCTAGATAAATGCAAGAACAAACTAAAATATAAGAATTTTAATGACATCATAATTTTTCAGATGATAATCATGACACTACCTTTTAACATTTGCATTAAAATGCTTAGGCATACTGTCAAGAAGTTTGTTGATACAATATTGGACAAAATAATTAGGGATCAGGGAGTTTTCTAATTTGTTAAGGGAATGTGAAGTACTTATCACATACGCAACAAGTAAAGAAGGTTCTGCAATGACCCGATTAGAACTACACGAGAGCAGCAAGAACAACACATTGTCCATGTCATTGATCCATATGGGTTATTGCCTTACAAACAACACGGTGACAGTGTGACAGGCTGTTGGAATGATAAATTGAGTACGAACGCAATGCGATGTTGGTGCATCATTCAGTGTGTCTCCGAGTGTCATCTGCAGACTGTGGACAATGACGAGATTCTCAGGAAGTGGTAAAGTCAATGCCAAGTAGTGGGAGACAATCATCCACAACACAACGTCAAGACTGCTACATCGTTACGATGGCCGGAGATAATGCTTTGTACCTGTTCCAGCATGGGCTAGAGAGTTCAATGCTGCCACTAGAACGCACGTTTCACCCAATGTAAGAAATAGACAACATCAAGTCAATCTGGACTGGATTCTGCACGCTAAAATGTGAACTGGGATAGAGCCAATTATTTTCAGAGATGAGTCCTGGTTCTGTCTGTACTTTCATAGACCAGTTTGGAGAGTTTGGTCATACATCGTTACTGCAAGAATAATGTTGCTGAACAGACCGGTTCGGTGGTGGATTTCGCTTGCCGGCGGCACCATTGGTAGCAATACGACACGAAGGACTAAATGCCAGGTGATTTGCAGGAGGTGTTGGTCAAGAACTAGTTTTGGTGGATGATAATGCTCATCCACATTGTGGCAACGTGGTAAATGACTACATTGAAAGGGAGGCAATCCACTGTATGGAGTAGGATCTTTAACCGATTGAGCATGTCTGGGACCAGCCAAAACATCGGCTTAAACAGCTTCCTAACCGACAACAGGCTCTTGATGACCTTGAAAATGCATTTAGACAAGAATGGAACAGTCTCCCACAACAAAACATCATGCATAATGCAAATCCGTTGTTAGGGCACCTTGTGACCATACGCAGCATTAATATTGGTTTCTCATGTGTTATTGCACTAGTAAATAGTCTCTTGACCAGCTCTTGGTCTCTGGGTTCGATCGGGTCAATAATGTTCACCATACTGATGGCCTTGTAGTTGTTTAAATGAAGATTTCACATTAATTATTCCTTATTATTATTATCATGGTTGTTATCATGGTAGATACGTGTTACTCCGTATCGGCATCGTTAAAAACCTTCATGACCCCTATTTGTTTTGTCCAGTATAGATACGAACATCTATGGTTGATGTTAACTGCACTTGTTAGTTAAATCCGATATTATCATGAAATAGTGATGCATTTAAGCGATGTCAAATTGTTAGATTACGTAACAGCTGTCCTAAATGGTAATTTGTCATCGTAAAGGCTTACATGATCATGTATTGAATTCTTGTTTGTTTTTTTATACCGAAAACGAATGGTACACTCAGCCAATCAATGTAGATAATAATGAGTATAACCAAAATAAAAAGAAAAAACAGGTTTGTAGATGATAGGACATAGTGGAGGATGAAACAGGTGAAAGGGTACAGACGTAGAAGGGACTCACAGTACACTATCCATTTGGTAAAGACATTTTATTTTATTTCGCTAACTTAAAACAAAATTCTATTAAGTTAGTTCATTGATGTTCAAACCGTAAATGCTGAAAGCACATAATAATGTTGTTGGGTCCTATTTGGTACGACACAATAACTCTCACTGCCAAAGCGTGAATAAGTGCATATCTCAATTATTCATGTTTGATTGATACACGTAAAAAACTCTCAAATTAAATGGGAAATAAATTGAAAAATGTATCAAAAATAAATTTCTAATGATCAAGAACTGATATACATGTATGGGCAGGTGATGCACTGTGATGTCCCCGCCCCAACCTTTAATCAAACCTCATTAGCTTACCCTTATTTGCCAGTTAAGCAGGAGACAAACCACAAATGCCTTTATGTTCTGTACAAACAGACATGACATGAGGCAAAACAAGCATTAACAATAGCATAGGCAATAGCATCTATCTAAGTAATTGGACAGTTATGTGATTAACGCTAGCCGTCTGAGTGTTACTCGTCGTTTAGGGCTATGTTTAAGGAAGAGACACGAACCTCCACTTCAGGTCAGCAACAAGTGTATCATTTTCCGACCTGGCCAGGATCATCTCACAGCTCTGTGTGAGGCTGTTGTAGTTCAGGCCTTTGCAGTCCACGTTGAAGAAGCATCGGCTTAGACAGTCTGGTAGGCAATCGGATGCAACCACTTGTTGTGATGCCGTCAGGAGCATCTTTCCTCCATACACGGGCACATTGTTGGGTCCGCATTCTGAAATAGACCCATAAAGATAGCACTAATTTCTAAATATGCATACATTCTTGCATTTTAAGGAAACGTGACGAAAAGACTTTATGTAAAATTACATATCAAGAAATGTGTATAAACACTTGCATTTTAAGGGAAAATCATCATTAATTGTAAGGTATATTTCACCATCTAAAAACTCTACTTCAATTTTCTATGAGCTGTCACATACTCAGATCATATTAATGCTGTTGCAATGGAGTCGAAATTGAATAGCACAAACTGAGCAATTAGGAGTTATGACCTATATGTCTACATTTCCGACCAATGAACTGTATGATTGGATAGATCAAAGTTGAGGACAAGAAGCTCCTGTCGTATATTCCTCACAAGCCCAACGAGAGTTCGGGGTAAGATCATTGAGGTTATTTATATTCTGTTTGTCTAGAATTCAACTTTGTTTTGCAGATGTTGACTATTATTGTCCAAATTTGATCTATGTTTTGTAAACAGAAATTTAGTCAAAAGTCATGTCAATCTTTTAGAATGTCACATAAGGAATAGTTGTACGCTGAAAATGGCAATTGTTTAAACCTGTGCGCAAAATATGCCAAAGCAGCCTTTACGTTTTGCTGTTCTCTACTTTAATTGCATTTTTATAAACTTTCGTCCAAACGAAACGTTACCATTTTTACACTTACATTTCAATCTGATATTGTTGTTGTCGGTTTATTTGACAATGACTTAGTTGTAACCATAACTGTTAAGTTTGGAACTTTTCATAGAGACTCTTACTTTTTTACAAAATTGTAAAATGCTATAATCACGTGATCTCTGCACTGGTGCTAAGTCATGTGATGAAAAAGTTTTATAACATTCCATAATGATTGCTAGTCACACATTGAGTGACAAATTCTCTGAGAATTAAGCATAGAGGAAGCAAAAATATTGCAAATCCCCAAAATGATCCGAAACAACTTTTGTTACATGGTTTTGAAATGTTTGTTTATTTCTTTTGTAACTTGATGTGGCTATGCAATCACCGCTAACTGTTAGATCACCGCTAACGTTGTGACTTAGTGACGTCAATTACAGTACACATCACAAGTCAACAAGTTATTGTTTCCCTTTGGAGCTTGTACTGGTGCAACCAAAGCTCATCGACTGTACATTCAATAGTCAATTGTCACTTAACAGCGGCATATGTATAATTTCAATCGATTTAAGAATGTTGGTATTTAAAACTAAGAATAATTTGAAACTGTTTAGATCTTAAGGCTAGTTATAATCAGTGAATGCGGTACCAAAGACGTTTCAAATTTGAATTGATACCTTACATGTATTTCTACTTTCCTAATCAATGGATACACTTCGATGTAGATTAAACTGAATGGCTGAAGCTGCCAACAGATGATTGCCGCTTGAACTTTGTCATTACATGTGGCGGTTTGGAAGTAATGATTCATACCTGGTACTAAAGTATCACATTAAAAACTAAATTGTTACTCCTGTTTACTTTGGATTAATTAATTGCAAAATTGTTTATTCTCCCCTTGATATCTATTAGTTGGTTGTTTAGAGAAATCATTATTATCTTTGGTAAGACAAAAATAACCAACTCGATGCTCGGAATTACGGAATATCTGTCCCTCATGAATTATTGTGTCAAACTCCTCGCTGAAGTTTCATCTGGAGGGTTGTTTATTTTATCAACCTCTAAAATGTTATGATCTTTCAATTCATGAATCTGTAAATGTGATCGTGTTTTAAAAACTGTACACGGGATTGTGGTTTCCATACTAAATAGATTTCTACATCCCATATAAATACTATTCACTATTTCCATCTGATATGTTTCAGCGATAATATGTGAAACGACGGGTTTTTCAATGATTACACTTTCTGGTAATGTTGGTATAAAGAATTGAAGATGAAGAGGACATTAACTATAGAGTACTCGTTTATATCAAGTCTCCACTTCTATCTCCATTTCCCTTAGTCTTGATGCCTGATCGATTTTTAACATATCAAAACTTACAGCTCTATATTCATTGTTGCAAACTGCATATATCATAATGAGGCACCTGCAACACTTCACACCATCAGGCTTTTGACAAAGTGACTGTGTATGCTGATATTCATAAACATATGTTGAATAAATGCATTATTATCTAAAACGATTAAAATCCCAACTCGATGTACTCAGTCACTTAATATTCATAAATAATGAATTAGAAAAATAATAGTAATAAGCAAAATTTATATAATGCCCTATTTGACTTAACATAAAATCACTCTAAGGCGTGAAGTGTAGTATACGTACGATATTCCGTCCCTCTGATTTCAACTTCACAGAGATACATCGGTCTAAGCAATTCATTATCTGCTATTGGTATTTTCCGAATCCTGACAAAGCGTCCTGTGACTGGAACATCGCATGTCAGGGTGACCTTTGTAGAATGAGGGAACGTCCCGTTATAGAAGAGACACTGCTGCGATGTTAGGAAGCCCCACGTCAGTGGATTGACCAGGAACATCTCGATGTAGAAGTCATAAAGGTTCTTCTCTGAAATAGAGGATCAATGGAAGTGTAATGATAATGATTTATTAAGCAAGTATTCACAACTAGTGCAGGGGTATGATTGATGCATTCATGTGCATTGTTCCTAAGCGTTTTAATTCAAACTATCATACCCTCGGACAAAAAAACAATTCATAAGTAATCTCTTGGATATTATTATTGCAACGTTTGCAGTCTGAGGGCACAGAAACATCTAGGATATTTTGATTAAGCTATCAAGATTAATCATCTTTTTAAAAGGAACAGAAACAACATTCTTTCATATTAATTGTAAACGCTTAAACTTTTTAAGACAACATTTATTAAAACAGTTTCAATCAAAATCTTTAACAGTTTTGAGTGTGATGTTTTTAATCGTTATTTTCATTTGAAACGTTAATGGGATAACAGAAAGTTTGAAATCATAAACTTTTCAGAAACTGATAAAATATGATTATGATGTGGTACAAGAAATCTTTCTGTAAGTGCCTTCAAACATTATAAGAATATCATACATATACATACTCTATAGTAAACCCTTTAATACTTCTCCTTCAAACCGTTTACCTTCAGAAGTTCATTTTCATATTCAGGAGGTAATTATAATTACAATCTTGAAGCAAAACACTTTACATAAAAGAAACAATTTACATAACCCATCTATCCTCGTGACCTTGGTAGTCCAAAACTAGGGAAAATATTGGACTGTTAACAAAGTAAAGTCCTGCCATAGCCTCAGTTCAGATATGCTGAACTTGTCCTAAGGATATAGCCTTACGATAAAACAGATTTGATGTATATAAGTTTAATATCTCTTGGCGCTTCACATCAATTTATACTAGATTGTGCAAGACATATGTATTTGTAATATACATACTCTTGGTATCTGATCGGATGGCTATTGTAATGTTGTGAATCTCGAAGGCTGTCCCAAGATCTACCATCCACCAAGGATGTAGGTCTTCATATTTTGTTCCTGTGCAACGTCCATTGATCATATTCATGCTACTTTTACCATCTACAGCATTTCCAGGATCTGTTGAGTAACTCGCTGTAATAACACTTGATTGGTAGGTTGGCTTGAGGAGAGCAATGTTGTCACTTGCCAGAACTGAAATGCAAAAAAACAATTAAGTGAAATAACTTTCAATGTGAATTGACAATATATCCAAATGTAGAGATATAAAGATAATGTGGAGATGTGGCCTTACAGATGGCTTTTGGGTGTTTTTCTTTTCATTCTGCAATTATGAGGGGATATCAAATAGTTTCAAATATCACAAACACATATCAAAGGTAAAGACTTTATTTTGTCCATTGTTCATATTCATGCTGCTGTATCCATCTACAGCATTTCCAGGATCCATTGAGTAACTAGAGCTGTATATAACACTAGATTGGTAGGCTGGTTTGTAAAAAGCAATGTTGCCACTTGCCAGAACTGAAATGAAAACAACTCTTTGAAGTGACAATGACAGTCAATATTAGAAAAAGAAGAAGGATAACGTCCTCAAAAATGTCATTGATGTAGATCAAATATGACAATTGCCCAAGAACAGACCCTTGCAGGACTTAAGAAGATTTAAGTTTATTTGAATTTATTCCTCTGTGCAAACCTTTGTCCATCCTCGATAATCCAGCGCTTTAGTTCCGATAAATCTACACTACAAGCCCTGGAAAACTAAACGGGGTTTTACCTCAAACCCAACTACCTACCTTTGCAATGACTCAGCTAAACGCTTGTTTTCTATCTCTCACTATGCCTTTCTTTCCGTCTTTTCCCTCATCCTTTCGTTCCCTTACTCCCTGATCTGTCAACTCTATTTTGGATGGCAACATCCACGTGTTAAATAGCTGAAAAATTGCTGACAACACGTTAAACCCCAAACTCACTAACTTGATGTAGCGAACGGTGGAGTTGTTTACGCACTTGGTGTCTGCATTTCATTTCTGATTGGATAACGTGTACATAAACGGAGGTATTTGGGTTTGAGATAAACCCCAGTAAAGTATTCCAGGGCTTGTAGTGTAGATTTATCGGAACGAAAGCGCTGGGTTATCGAGGATGACCTTTGTCAAAGCTTTGCTTACATTGCAAAATACTGCTCGTATCTCTTTACGTTTAATAACTTTCTTAGCAAGAAATTATAATGAAAGATCAATTGTTTGGAGGGTGAGTCTCGATGGATAAAACCGAAAATGAGATCTGTTACGAGATTGTTATCTCTGAAATAATAAGTGCATATTTGAAAACGTAGTTTCTGAACACTTTTTCTAAGCAGACTGTTAATAATGCTGGACTATTTATTGGGGCATTAGTTGATGTTACATTTCTTATGAATTTGTGTTATTGATTTCGTTTTCCAAATATTTGGAATTTTGACTTTGCTAAGGAGATGTAAAAAAGTTCTGATAACGGATTAGCAATAGCTTGAGCACAAAGCTTCAGTAAATGGGTATCCTGATAAGTGATAAGGTAATTATGCACTAGTTTTTGTATAACATTTTTGTGTTCTTTAGTGAGTCACACTTATCATTGTTTTGATTATGTAAACTCGTTATGTCTAGAATCTTCGAATCTAGAATGTAACATTTTTTCTTGAATACCTGATGTGGACACTTTTGATTGGATATAGAACTTTGACTCTAAAAGGCATCAAATTTTTATAAGGGCCGCCTTTAGAACTAGCTAACATCTTGCTTCTTACAATCAACTTTGCGATCATCTTCTGTGCCACTGGTTTTGGATATCATAATAAGCCGGATACATATATCTATTTTCAAGACCCTTTGACTTTGTAATAACCAAGGATTGGCGAATGTATTTAATAGCTGATAAGTGTAACTCACTTAATATTGTATTGTAACTTGTATAAGCTTGATATTGAAATCTTGAAAATATTGAAAAACTTTTGTTTACTATTTGATTAATTAAATTGTAATTATTAAATACTATTGTTTTTCATATTTTGCTTGTTTGACATGGGACATTTTCCTGTTCTCAATTTATTGTCAAAAAAAACGACGTATAGTAAATATAAAACATATCTTTAACTTCGATATTGGTCAAACATGTAGAAGATAATGTCCTATCTGTTTTGAGAATAAGATCCGGTATATCTTTGTCCAGACTTTTCACATTTGCCTCATAATTGTCCATTATTGTATTCATATAATAATGATCATCGTATACTAGATCAATTTATGTAATTAGTAGCTATACTAAGCGCCACCAAATTTTACTACCGTGAAATTCGTTAAACTTGCAATTTATCTTGACTACATATGATCTCTTTGCAACGCCAACAGCTGACATTACTTTGTTACAAAGTTTACGAAAGGTTACCCAATCAGAGGGTTGATTACATCTTTTAAATTTTTATGTACATGGTTTAGATTTCTTATCAAGCTACGTACTTTACCAGTTATCCATAGTGGATCTATTGGTCTTATAATAACTGTTCTAAATGGGAGGTGTGTGGCTAACAATGTCCAGAAAAGATTTTGTAAAGATGTTGCCATATACTATACTATACTCTACATACTATTTGTAATAAGATAGTTTATCAGTCGACGTAATTTAGACTATCTACTAGGTCAGCTTTATCAAACAGATCAAAGTTGCAGATCTTCCCAGTTTAATTTATATTTCTAGAGATGTCATCTTTACACACTTACAGGGCAATGTTCACTACAAATAGGATCAGACATAAAGCCAATCAAAGTTGGAGGTGGATGTTATTCTAGTTGGTTCGGTAGGTAGCTGTGTCAGTCCGTACATCGCCTTTAGTTTTCAAATCTCAAGGCCATAGCATTGTCCCAACATTCTCCACTTTTTCAGAGCGTTAACATTTTCGATAAAGTATGATTTTAATTTAACATTTTATTTGTACCAATTCCGCTTCAAGACCTTGAATAGAATGATGGTGCGTATAAATAACGTAAAAAAATTATCTTTGAGATATATTTCTACATCCCCATTCCAAATATTTTGAGGAACCCTCATGCAACCTAGCTTAGTCAGACAGATTTAGCCATCAGACGGGAATCATATAAAGAGAAGACATACTTTACCATTTAAGCTTCTAACATTGAAATGAACAAAGATAATAATTTTTTCGGACCATTCGGATCAATGAGAGTACATACTTTGAATATACTTTACTAGAATTAAGAGAATAATATAATTTGACCGGCATCAATCATAACAGAAATGAAAATAGAAATTGCATTGGTTGATTAAAGACTTACCACAGCTTTAATGATAATAGTTTAAGCGAATTAGTGTCATTGTGAAACACATGCTGTAGAGCTATTACCTACATATTAGATAGTATCTCCTTCGTAGGACACACAGGGACGTGTTATGTAGAAAATAACAGAGTAAGAAGCTTTTTCAGTCGACGATCCAGCACATACTACTATAAAAAAAAGGTAAAGGGATCTAAGGACAGCAACACCCCATGTCCGTTTGAAAATATATCTCAAAATGATTTTTTTCCAAATACCTACCCTGTCATATATAGCTTTAAAGGCAATTTCTCTTCAAAACAAGCCATAAACAATAAAAATCGGTTGGGTATTTTAAAAGATACGAATTTTCAAAATCGAAAAATAGCCCATCTCAACTTTTCCCACCATTTGCTGGTCAACTCATCTGTCTTGTCAAATCTTCTGTCACACAGTATTCAGTGTCTTTAAGTTTCTGACTGGCCGCTTTCAAAACTCGCGACAGGTCCTGAGTAAGCACGAAACCAGCTAGAACTTGCCTTTCCTTTTGAGAGCTGGAGCTACAAGAAGGTCTTTAAAGGGGCAGTAGCACGTTTTTAGGGGGAATATAAGGTGATGTCAGGAAAATGAAGATTAATGGTTCCAATTATTGAAAGACAATGTATTTAAACTAAATGAAGCAGTAATAATTCAAATATATAACGTAAAATTTAGCCATGCTATTCCTTTTCTTACACAAAATGAATTAAAGGTGTTCTTACAAAATGACCGCCAATGGCTTGTGTGTGAGTCTTCATACTTTGTCCTCTGACTATGGATGATTGGCTTTTGTTATGAGATTATTGACACTGTCAAAATAATACATTTAGCATTAACATACAATTATCAGTGAAATATTTAAAATCTAAAATTTATCAAAAAACGTGCTACTGCCCCTTTAACGTTTTCAATGCCAAGTCTCTCTTCCATAAAACTTCTCACTTTTTCCTCTGAAATGTCCCAAGATTCATGTCTATCACCCTTTATGTCATGGAATAAAAGATTAGTTATCCGTGACCCCATTTCTGAAATTGCAAGTTTTTCATTAATCAGCTGGAGGTTTTCATACTATAAAACCGCTATTTCTTCCGACACGTGGTTTGCTTACTTCTCGAGGTTCGTTATCCGTTCATTTGTAGATTCCCCACTAATTACCAAGTCCATTATAACCAAAATGGCCGAAACGTAAACCACGGCATCTCGACATGAAGGCAAATCAAATGTGGCCATCTCACAATTTCCAGTTCCTAAGTATACACTGAAAGCCGTAATTGTCGCCCACAAATATTTGTTTTCTCTTTATCGGAGTCGGGTTTTAGTTGCCGCCCAAGTTGATATCCTTCGGACGCAATTGCGGTAACCGAAACGCGTTGTACAACCTACACACATAATTATGATGTCACCGAAAGCGGGTTCCTTGAAAGCTTTGGCACTTTTGCAGTGTACTGTACTTTTGACGTCGAAATGTATTGTTGATTAAGACATGTAAATATAACATAAAACCTTCGACGAAAGATTTTTCAACAGAGTGATGAACCGTATGCAAGTATGATAATGTCCCTTCAACATGAAGGCTATGGACTGGCCGATTTTTCAAAGGGCTTTTGAAAAGCAAGCTTTAATGCATGACCTTGCTTTTAGGTGATTGACAAGTAGCAGAATTAATCCAATATCTTTCCAGAAACTCTGATGTAAATCCATCAGGGCCGGGGTTATTGTCATTTTCAGTGCCTTCAATGCTATCAACAATTCAGCTTGTCTTAGTTCTCCTTCTAGGCTATCAGTTTCTGTATCGGTTAGTCTTGGTAAATCAACATTTTTGAAATATCGAACAGGACTATATGACTGACGCTAGTGGTGCTGGAAAGTTTTTAATGAAAAGTTTTAATGTTTACAACATTGAGTCGGATATCATAGTTCAACCGGATTTTCTATCTTTCTACAATGGAATTCTTACGTATCATCACGAAAAAGATGGTCACAATCATGAACATTCGTAGACATTTCGTAATTATTTCTTGAAATTAATAAAAGATTCCTCCAATTCGTAATCAGATTTGATATGTCCAAAATGTTCATGAATCAACTACACATTTAAAATTCGTGGTTACTTCGGGGACTATTCGTAGATTATTCGTGTAGTTCGTAACCAGTGCTTGGTTGATAATATTGATGGTCTCACCCGAAGTTTTCATCAATCATCTACGAATCATGCACGAACTGTCGTAAACAAATTCGTACATTATTTGAGATATGGGACTTTTTTCGTGAAAGTTTGTAGAGTATTCGCAACTGATATCATTTCGTATAATTTGTAAATAATTCGTTTGTTTCATAGGATTTCAGCATGAATAGGTACGTAGGGGTTTTGTAAAAGTTTTATCCTAGTGAAATTGCCGTTCACGAATGTTGCCGAATTTTTTCTAATTTATACAATGACCTATTCGTGGCTATTCGTGGTTAATGCGGCTAATAGTAAAATAGGGGCATCTGAAGATGTCTAGATTCGAGTTTAAGGACATATTGTCACTCTGTTCAATCCAAATAGCTTCCGATCATACCATCATTCCTTTTATGTTTTCTTGTTCGTTAGGTATTTTTAGTATTTTTCATTTATGAGCAATTCATTATACAAATTACCGAAACTTATATTTTCCCATCAATGTCATTTCGTTTTAATAACCTTTCATTATATTTATTAATATTATTTTGTTTTTCAACACATAAATGGCTCATCCATTTATTTGACTTGGCAACATTACCTTTGCATCAAAGTCATTGTTTCAAATTCTACAAATTCCTATAAATTTTATCAAAAACCTGATCTACATGTGGTTAGCCCCGATTAAGTATTAGTTCTTTTAGGAGCATTTCGGTGTAGAAACTAACACCGAAACGTCTGATGAACTTGTGTGATTAATATTAAATGTAGTATTGGTCTCTTTTGATTCTTTTGGTTTTTGATTTTAAAAAAATATTAACTTACCAGAACTTCCAATTGTCAGACAAAGGTAAAACATCTGAACGGTAATCATGTTGATTAGGATATGAAACTTGCCAAGAGTTGATGAAACTTCAGTTAGCAACAACTTTAAGAATACCAAAATGAGTTACACTTGTTCATTAATAAACGAGACGATTATTGACTGAGGCCAACAAGGCTTTTCAAAAATCATATTGATTTAAACTGTGTAAGCATGCCACTATAGTTTTATTGAAACTTGCCGAAGAGAAGAAAAACAAACTTTGTAATAACAACAAATAGTTTCTTAATTTGTTTGCTTATTATCTTATCCCCCCAAGCAGTAGATCTTTTATGTACATTTAGATGTAACCCCGTGCTTTCACAGCTGCTTAGATATTAATGATTGTATTTCTAAGCGTTTGCATTTCTAGTATAATTAATATTGCAGAACATATTCGTTGAAATAGTTTGTAGATAATGCAAATATTAAATATCACGTCTCCAATTAGAGTGTTCATTAACACAACTTGTTTTCAAGTCATATGCAGATCCAGTTATCACCTTAGTCACAAAACAGATACAAATTAAGCTGTACTATTAGTTTAATCATGTAGGAATTATATACAAGACGAACGTATTCAACTTAAGATATGTTTTTGTTTGTATATAAACATGTATGAAAAGTTAATGTTGCAAGCTGGAAAGAAATACATATTGTCAATATGATCGTGGCTCGTCATTAAGTACTTAATTACGGGTTAACATTCTTAGTCCAGCAGATATGTGAGGAAATTGTGCTTTTTGTGATACAAGCATGAAACTTTGTATACTGATAGAGCATTCTTTTATGAAGATTTTTAGATATAGGGACATTTAAATTTATTCCTAGAAAATAAATGGCGGCGATTCAAAAATGGCGGCTTTCGGGTAGTGAGATAACATTATATAAGTCATAGTACTTGGAGAAGCACACCAAGGATTTTTGTGTTTATGATGATAATTTAAGTCAAAAGACTCAAAAAACATTATTTGGTCTTTATTTTTCACTAAAAATTAAGATTTTCGAAATTTCTAATGATCTCTCGACAAGATTACACAGATCAAAGAAGACGAGAGTTACCTGTCCCTCGGCTAGCTTTGGTCACATGACCAAGCCTGAGAGAACGGACACCAGAGCCAACTTTCTCCCAAGAGGGGAGGTAAGGGTGGGAATTGAAAATTAGTGAGTTCTCAACGCAAAATAGAAATAATGGCGGTTACTGAAAAACGTACTATTATTTAACGTATTATTACCAGCTCCGACTCACTGTAGCCCAGACTACAACAGCGGTGGGGGGCTACGAGACCCAAGTAGGAAGGTAACCACCTTAACAGTCAAACTTATGGTAAAGGGGTCCGGGTCCCCGTTAAAAGGGTGTAACAAGTCCCGAACCAGGAAGAAAGGCTTGAAAAATGAAAAGCAATGCAAAGTTTTCTTTTGAAACAACAACACGTGAATGCGACCGGTTATTATTATTATATGAATATTTATTTAGCGAGCATATCCATCCACTCGTGGTTGCTCAAGGCGCTTATATTGTTTCCCCTGGTCAATGGCATTCTTTCACCGTCCGATCAATTTTCCAATTCAACTCCCTGGAGAGTATTCAACCAGCATCCACATATGTGGCGCTCAAGTTAGGGACCATTCTTTTCCTCACAGGGTACAAATTCGCAGCTGGGTGACCTGAGACACATAGTCACAGCAGTTTGTCTAACACTGCTGAACGCTGATAACCGACAGCTCGGCTTATGCACATATTCATGTATCCACCATTCAGCCACTGACATTAATTCGTGGGATCTTTTATGTGCGCAGTTTTTGTTGCACTACACACTAAGGCTCCAAGGGGACACATAATAGAGTTCTAAAAGAGGTGAACTCTAGGTTTTTACACCTTGACCTGGATGGGATTCGAACTCCAGACCTCAGCAACGTGAGACCTGCGCTCTTGCGCGCTGAGCTATCCCGTACTCCAACGGTGAGCTGCAGTCCATCTGGGGTAGCAAGGATTGAAATGTGTTGCTGAGCCAATACCTGAGGCATCATACATGCAATTCCCGTAAGGTCTTCCGTAGAAACGTCTCGAGGTTAGTGGTTGGCAAAGACCATGTATGACTTCCAAAAACAACCGACGGATGTCCGTCACAGCACTATTGATGTAAAACGCTCTGGTGGCACAGACTGCATGGATCTCGTAAAAGTTTGAACGAGCTGGTCGCGGTCAACCCGAGGCTTTGTAAGTCTCGGGATAGCAGACCGCAGATAGACACTGAAGGCTCTATCTATCTCCTTTGTACTTTGCTGCGAATGGTGAAGGCCTCCTACTCCCCTGCCAGAGGGATTGCATGTGTTCCGAGTAGATACGGAGAGCTGGAACAGAGCAGAGAAACTGCACTCTTCGTCCGTGAGGAATGGCAATCACGCAAGGGCGTGAATGTGAAACACCCTTACTTATCAGACCCCTGGTTCTTACACACGAAGTTCCTTTGTGGCTCTTCCCTCATCCCTCACTTCAAACCGAAGCAAATCAGCCTGCAAAGCATTCAGCTCCGAAATCCATATCCACCAATAAACTGTCTTAACTTTCAGGTGTAGGATGATCATCTCTAATAATGGCTTGCAGACATTTGAGCGTAAGTGCTCAGGGACAATCACCAGATCACACTGACTCTGAGACCAGACACCTACCGTGTGTTCTATCCCAAGCTGCGCTTCCCATCATCTTTAGTGGGTGGAGCTGGACACCCTTGAAGACGTTCGCCTCCTCCCTGAGGTCATGGCAAAGCGGGAACACAAGTCTGCACACTTTTCCCCTGACGTTTAGAAAGACCTGAAATGGTCTCAACTGCAGCTGGCCCCTCCGAGTGGAGTCCTGCAGCAAAGCACCACGCGTTAGCGGGGGACTGAGCAGTGTCCAGAATAGCGCCAAGGAAGGTGAGCGAGGGCTGACTTGGACAGTTTAATCAGCAACCCAAGTCTCCTGAACAGAGGGATCAGCGATGGGTACCGAACCTGTCGTCCACGTATGTGGTGAACAGGACATTGTGAGTGAGAAGACATTTCACTATTGTTGCGTCACCCTGGTGAAAAGGCACGGAGCGAATGATATTTCAAATGGGAGCACTTTAAAATGAGAACGGCGCTCCGCGAGAACAACACTGAGGTACTTGCGGTGGTCCCGGAAATGGGAATGTGCAAGTATGAGTTCTCCAGGTCTAGGACACAAGCAACCGAATGACTGATGACAAAACCAAGCGACAAAGATATATTGCGGCAGTACGAGGAAGGAGTGGTTAACTTCAACATATCGTTAATCAGCCTCTTTTTTGTCTCTTGGGTTGAACGAACACAGGGGAGTAGAACCCCGACTTGAGGTTTGGGACCAGGATATCCCCCATTGCCCCCTTGGATAAGAGAATCTCCATCTGTTCAAACGTAATGTTGAGCATGTCTTCGCCCGCGGTGCTCCGTTGAGTCGTAGGTGAGAGATGGGCAGAGACGAAACTAAAATCTGGAACCCCCGCCTGGAACTTAGTCTCAATAATACTCGATTCACTCCGATATTGAGTCTAGCAAGATGTAGTAGCAGGTCGTGTCAGCCGACCTTATGACCCTCCAACGTTATATGGGCGAATGCAGACTATTGCGGCTTGGTAAGACGATCCCTGCTTGATCAATTCCAAAGATCGGCTGACGCGACCTTCTACTACATCTTGCTAGACTTAATATCGGAATGAAGCGAGTATCATTGAGGCTAGGTTTACTTAGACTGATAGCATTTGCACAACAAGTAATTACATAATAGCTAAATTGTGTTTTAAACCAAACACATGTGATAGGATTTTGAACTGGTTGGTATAATTCATTAATTATTTCATTTCATTAATTTGTGGGCGCCATTTAAATCTTGGAGGGAAACTGGAATGTCCTTATATCCAAATTTCACTCTTAGGGTACCCCCTATCTGTGTACCAAATTTCATGCTTGTATCATTAAAGACACAATTGTATATACATTCTTCACATATCTGCTGGACTATCTATACATATGGAAAAAAGTTGAGCACCCCTGTTTTTTTCAACTAATAAGAAAGAAGGCGATATGGTTGTAGAAATAATTGTATGATATGATAGAAGCATAATTTAGCCGTTTAGTGAGGAAAATTCATTATGATACTATCTTTTGGATACTCGTATTCATAAAATTGTTCTTGTTTTATGTAACCAAAAAGTTAGATTATTCTGAGGAACGAACGTTGCTCCTTGTAGTTGTGTTGTGGGTAGTTCCATTCCTTCAAGCCCTCTTGTCAAACTTTAGAATCAACAGTTTTGTCAAAAGTCACCAATTAGACCTCTAGTAACCTTCAGTGGCAATTCTGAAATAAAACAAGATTCAAGGAAAATGGTTAATAACAAAATATGGTCACGCAATTTTATTACAATTTACCGCAGTTATTACATCATATCGGATAAAACATGTAGAATAACAAGTTCATGCCGTTAAATATAAAATCATTTGAATACTAGTTGCAAATGATTGATTCAACCTCTGCACACTGAAAGAGTGAAAGTGTTTGGGTTTTTTAAAATTAAACAAGCTGACATTGTATCCTTTATGTACATTTTTCAGGTGTGCCCGCCTATATAAAAAGGTCAGGATGAAATTGCGACTAAATCGGATAAAATTGTTGAAACCTGTGCTTTGAAAGACTTTCAATTCAATTAAATGCTTAAAATGTTTGTGTGTACTTTTCTGAAATATTTTGGTTTGTGTGGTATTTTAATAATGCGTACAGGTGAGGTAGTTATTAGGAGGGTTGTTTTGTTAATTTCGGAATAAAACCACTTAGATTCGGAATTCTTAGAAATTGACTCAAGGCGAAGTCAGGAAGCAATATCCGAACTTACAAAATGTTTCATTTTCGAAGAAAGGTACCTAGTCCGAGGTGAAGCCGAGGATGTAAGGTTTCTGCCCTTGAGAAACATGTCAGGGCAAATACACAAACCTTTAAATTACCACCGCGCTCGTTCGCATTGCCACAATAACCCACCTCATCACATGAAGACAGAACAGTAGACATAACTTTCCCTAGTGATGTAATTACTATTGTTAACTTGGTTAATTAGACCAACTCAAAGGTTTGTATCTCATGGATAAATAGATATTCGTTATTTCCTCCAAAGCATGAATATTACAAACATGAATATATCAAATGTATATCGTATCATACGTAGTGTAGTTCCTCCCATCTGAGCATAGAATGTGACCTCATCCCTCTATATGTATAATTATTATAAGATCAAAGATTTGCAACAATTTTAATTGATCAAAAGACGGTGTCATGACAGTCCATAGAAAGCGATATTGACTTGAGAACAATAGCAAAAGTCAATCACCTTTTCAACAATTGCTTAGCAACGTTTCGACACCTTCGATGTCTGCGTCTCTTACCTCTTACCGTGAAAATGAATCGCTTTGCCGACGTTAATTGTTGTTACAACGTAAGATGTAATATACGCGGTAATGTTTGAAGCAATGTCATGAACACTACTGTCAAGTAAACTAACATTTGCCCTTAAAAATTTATAATTGATTCTATGTAAAGTCATTCTTATTGCTGTTTTGTTATTCGCCATTAGACGGTAAAATGACTTAATTTCTTTTAAGTGACATACCAGTAATTTATTTTTATATATGACGGGTTTTTTTCAGTACTTATACTTAGTACATTCAGATGTATATCCCATCATTAAGTTATTTGTTTTTTCTAAAAATTCTAAAAAACATTGCATAGTATATATACTCTGCAAGGTTCTGTAGTATCTGAGTATTGCTATGTGTTACCAATGACAATTGTATTGTTCTATCTGGGGAACTAAAATAGTATGATGTCAGATATTTTGTCCGTAGATTTTTATATACAGGACAGATTAAGAGGAAATTTCGCTCATCTTCCATAGCATTCTTATTACAAACTTTCTTTATTTTGTTTTTATTTTCCACACAACGAAAACGAAATAACCACTACGAAACTTTTGAAAGATAGCTTTCTAAACATATTTCAGATTTCTATATAATAAAAGCCTTTAGTTGAAAATGACATTGATTCTGTCAAGGATTGTGAATACCAATATTTCATTCTTTAATTGCGTGATGGACATTATAAATTTTGATTGTGAATAGACAAGTTGGTTGTGCCAAATATCACCATTATCTATTTTGTGTATAGAAGCTCTCTTATGTCCAAATGATGATTTAGTTATATGCATATAAAATACACAGATAGTTTTCACTCAGATTTTTTAGACGTTTGACTCAATTGGTTAACAGTCGCTATGTTGTCCGATGATCTATCTTTCTTTGTAACTATATGACTAGAAATTGACATCAATACTTAACTTAATTGTTGCTTGTCTGTGTTGGTAGTTGTCAAAAGCCTCAACACAATGCCAGACCTGCTTCGTCAGTAAGTTCCACAACAAAATTTTATAAACCTCTGGTGAGTCATCCCTTTGTTTAGCACCGTTCCGTAACCTGGAGGTAGGACCCTTGCTACATCAAGTCAGGTCTATCTGTAACTTACGGACCTCGTTTGAGGTCTATCTGTGATTTAGAGACTTCATATGAGGCCTATCTGTGATTTAAAGACCTCAACATTAGATTTTAGACTAATTTCTTTTCAAATCTCAAACATTTCCCATTATAAAATTCATATAATTTCCAACACAAGAGTTTTCCAACTTTGTGCTTATAGTTTATTTTTGAAACATCATTTGAAAGTCTAAAACTATACTTCTTTATTTTTCACTGTTGCAAGTTTTTTTAAACAACTATGATGTAATACAAACTGAAAGTCATAATAACGTCACTATGCGTGACTTTCACAACGTTACATTTTAGGTCTTTTGGACGTTTTCACAACTTTCTCACAAACACAGATACACAACGTGCTTGCAACGTTGTGCGAACGTTATTCTATCCCCATTTTTTGTTAAATTTAAAATTCAATGTTGTATTTCACAATCAATCTTTATTCTAAATTAGTTTACTTTTACACACTAAGGAAAAGTGTCCTCTCCCAAATTAGCAATGAAATAATAATAAGTGTCTCGACTAAATATCTCAGCATTTAAAAGTTCGCGCCATCTTAAATATGACGTCATGAATATTGCATCACAAGCCAAGCGCTTTCACCGCCATGTTTGACGTTGCCGTAGCCTGAATGTTTACATCGCGTGTTATCGGCAATGACGCTTTCCTGTTTATTACTTAAGTTTAAAGGTAAGTTTTACAACATTTATTCATACTTTCTATAATTATTATCCAAAGTTAGCCTACTTTTGATATGATTAGACTTTTCAAACACCAAATAGGCCAACAACTGACCCGACTGAAGTCGCACAGGTCAGCAGAGTGTGTTATGCTCAATGAGAATCCAATGCTGCTGTGTTTCTAAAACATTGAAGATGTAACCGCAATTGATTCTCAACCTTTCCTACGGTAAAGACAGTGATCTTCGACAGTCGCAATGTGCCAGTTTTGTTAAGATTACCCGTTTGGTATGAGCTGCGTGGTCAAAATCCTCACAGTGTTTAGGCATAGCGTAACGCGCTTGATTACGCATCTCATGTCACAATCTTCTTTCTTTCACAATCGGAGTATGAAAGGATCCGATCAGCTGTTTCGAGTTCACTTGGTGCAGGCTCTGTTTTCAATTTCATTGTTTATTTGATAGACAGATTGCAATGCGACATCTTGAATTACTTTTGATACTTCTATATTCCATAACCAAATATAAATTAGATCTTACTGAAGTGTGTGACGTCGATTATTCATTGATGACCAGTGTCTATTAAGACAACTATTGTGTTTGCACACTACACAGTATTGTTCTACACTCAGGTGCCAAATTAAAGTTCACAAGATGGCCGCCGTTTACTTCAGTGGTTTTCTCACCTGACATGTTTGACAGCTAATGATTCATAAACCGTAATATCAACTTACCTGAAATATTCAGTACTTAGTTATAGACCCGTTTGCTGCAAGAACTGTCCTCATTCGCTTTGGAAGACTGGCATACAAAGATTTTATGTACACAGGTGTACGTGACGTCCAAATGTCCATGACAGCATCTATTAAATCCTGGGTGTTGTTTATGTCCAATACCTTTAGCTGAAGCTTGATTTTGACAGTTCTCCATACATTTTCAATTATGTTTATATCTGATTGTGGGGGCCAATGCATGGTGTTGACATTGTTGATTTTCCGCTGAGTCGTCTCTCTTGATGTATGTACATGTGCATTGTCTTCTTGAAATATGTATGCTCTGTTGGCAGGAAATTTGGCAATAACGGGCCACAAATTGTCTTCTAATACATCAATATACTTTCTAGAGTTTATATTCCCCTCTCCATGGGTTAGAGTGCGCACACCATCATATGTAAGGCAACCCCAAAACATAGCACTGTCATTATGCAATCCAAGACATCTAGGTTTCCACTTTTCCTCATTTCTTCTCCAGACATAAACCCTCCTGTTTTGCCCAAGAACAATCTGTGTTTCATCTGAGAAAATTACCCTAGCCCAGTCTCTGATAACATTCCAATGCAAATGTGATCTGCAAAACTTTCTTCTTTTCAGTCTATTCACCTTTGAAACTGTAGTGGTCTTCTTCACAACCCTCCTGTGATATCCATTTTCATGCAATCTACGCTGACTTGTCCGTTTAGACAGTTTATGTGGTGTAGTTTTGTTAAATGTAGAAGAAATGTCAGATAAACTCTTCTGCGGTTGTTTTTCACAACATTAAGTAACAGTCTATGAGTCCTCCCTCCTGACTTTCTCTTCCTACCACATTTTTCCTTCCTTCCACTCAAACTGACTGTTTTGGTATTTTTCTTATTTTGTAGCCGCTTCAAAATTTTACACACAGTAAACCCGTTAATCTGTAATATCTCACCAATCTTCTTTCACTGTAGCCATCTGCACTAAGCTTCAGTATCAGATCTTTTTTAGCAGGGCTCAAATCTTTCCCTCTAGCACCCATGACTCAGTGAGCAGACGTCATGCTAGGCAGTTCAGAGTTATTCCCCTTTTGTTTAGAAAATCTAACAGGTGTTGAGTCAAGTTTGCACCCCCTAAAATTTTATTTCACTTAAATGCTACTGAGGTGAAAATATTTCAACTAAAATAAAAAATCAACTAAAAGCTGCCATCACGGCGGCCATTTTGTGAACTTTGATATGGCACATGAATGTATACTTCCAGTGAAATTTGGATACCTGTAGAAGACTTGGGACAACTAGTATTTAGATCACGTTGTGGGGACATGTTTTCGACTCCTCACAAGGGACATTGTTGGGACGTTTTAAAATAACGTTTGTCGGGGCGTTATTTTTAGTCCGTGTGAAAGTCATAAATTTCGTTGTGGGGACATGTTTTCAACTCCACACGAGGGACGTTTAAGGGACGTTCATTGGTGACGTCCGGTTGACCTAAACCTAACGTTGTGACAACGTCCTAATAAGGTAATTTTGTTAGCTGGGTGTATCATGCAATGTATGTTACACAGGTTAAACAATAAAATATTATCAAAAGTACTCAATTCGGGCTCCGCCCTCGAAAATCTTTTTCAATAACTATCTTGTAAGAGTGATTATCAATAATCTGCAATACAAATTTAACAAAATATTCTATTGTATTGAAATTGACAGTTATCATCTCTTTGAGAATGTCTTATCCCGAAATTGTTGTTTATTTGGGGTTATTTCTTGTAGCAGTATTACTTATTCAAAGGATAAAGAGGATTTATATCACTTCTCTGTTCCATTCCTTATATGGTGGGAAATGATAAAACTCGAACACAAACTTGCTTGAATCACAAGAGTTTGAATGTAATGTTGACATCCTTTATTACCCAGTGCGAACACACAAGCTAACATTTAAGTCTTAAAAGACCTTACTTGTACAAGAATAATTTGACTTTTGAAAACTCATGATTACATCTTAACTACCAAAGCAATGAAATAAACACTTGATAACGGAAATTTCTTTATTTAGTAAAGGCGACGATTCAGACATAAATTTCAATTTTATTGTCAAGCAAGTGAAAATGAGATAAAATGCAAAGATTATATTAAGATTAATACCTGAATCTTAAATTTGACACAAAAAGGTTATTTTGAACATGTAGATGAGATATAGTTTTGAGTGAATTGCAGTATTTGGTAAACATGATGTTTCATAACATGGCATACACACAACAGCACCAAATGAACTAGGAATTTAACCTATTTGAAAATATGAAATACAGTTTACTTACAAAGCCAGTGCAGTTTGCACATGAGTACAAGAATGAATTTGCAAAATCAAAGATTTGCCTCGACATACTGTCAATAAGTTTGTTAACACTAGATAGGAACAAATGTAGGAATGCTGTTAGCTGCAATGTGCTAGTCACATATCAGTGCAAAAGCGTACATTATAATGTTGTTTGGTCCTTTTGGATACGACAAAACAATGGTTGTCCCTCCTTTTTATTTCCTAAGGACAACTATTTGTGGCATCTGTCACTGCCCAAAGCATTCACAGTGCTTAAAGCGATTCGTGGCAAGGAACTTGATAAATACAAAAATCAATGTTTGATCAAGTACATTTGGATACAGTGGATATTTTAATAAATGATACCAATAAAGTAAAAACATTATTTTTGAAATTCGTTGCATAAAGTAACTCATTTGAAACTAAATTTCAAATAATCAAGATTTAGTTTGAAAGTTCAAAACCAATCAACAATCCATGTTTGTGAAGAGAGACAATATGCGAAAAATATATGACATTAGGCAAAATAAACATTAACAATTATTGGCGATAGTATCTGGGAAGTATTAATGTAAATAACCAGACAGCTGATGGATGGTTGGTTCATTTTGCTTAAAAAGGTTATCAGTCTCTTATGTTTTTCTAATGGTTTAGGGTTGTTTTTAAGGTTGAAATAATGACCTCTGACTGAGTGAATATCTGTCGATGGTTATCTCAGAAATATTTACGAAGTCAAGGTCATTATTTCATATACACCACATGGCAATTGTTGAAAGTTATTTTCTTTCATAATAATTGTTAGTGTAAATCAAATAAAAACGTTTTAAAAATTGGGGTAGTGGTTTAATGGTTGAGTGAACTCCATTCCTTAACATTACTTCATTATCGTTTGCATACTCACGAAACACGCATTTCACGTGCTGATTGAGAGTGTCCTGACTTGGTTGTCAGACAATTCTAAACAAGTAACTTCTACTAACTAACTGTGTTAAGTGAGTTCTTAAAATACTAGCGTTCTCCATCTTGAATTAAACTGAAATATGTCCAAAACAATTGTCAAAAGGTATTTGATATTCCTACATTAAACCGACATTAAGTCTATGAACTGTATCAGTCTGTAACAAACAAATTTACGTGAGGCTGCGAGGATGTTGTCCATTTCACCTTGAGCTGCACGGAATTCATGAATTTCATGGTGGTTATATGACAACCAAACCATGGGTTGGTTATCCAGGAGAACGACCTAGATATTACCATTGATAACCACACCACGTGGTGTATGGCAGAGACACGAACCTCCACTCCAGGTCATCAACCAGTGTATCATTCTCCGACCTGGCCAGGATAATCTCACAGCTCTTTGTGAGGCTGTTGTAGTTGATGCCTTTGCAGTCCACGTTGAAGTAGCATCGGCTTAGACAGTCTGGTAGGCAATCGGCTGCAACCACTAGTTGTGATGCCGTCAGGAGCATCTTTCCTCCATACACGGGCACATTGTTGGGTCGGCATTCTGAAATAGACACGTTAAGAATATACTTATTTAGAAATGTGTCTACATTCTTGTATTTTTGGGAAAAGTCATCAATAATTTGAAGGTATATTTCACCTACTAATAACTTTACTTCAATTTTCTATGAGCTGTCACATACTGATCATATTAATGCTGTTGCAATGGAGTCGAAATTGAATAGCACAAACTAAGCAATTAGGAGTTTATATGACCTATATGTCTACATTTCCGACAATTAAACTGTATGGTGGGATAAATCAAAGTTGAGGCCAGGAAGCTCCTGTCGTAAATTTCTCACAAGCCCAACGAGAGTTCGGGGTAAGATTATTGAGGTTATTTATATGCTGTTTGTCTAGAATTCTACTTTGTTTTGCAGGTGTTGACTATTATTGTCCAAATTTGATCTATGTTTTGTAAACAGAAATTTAGTCAAAAGTCATGTCAATCTTTTAGAATGTCACTTAAGAAATAGTTTTACGCTGAAAATGGCAATTGTTTAAACCTGTGCGCAAAATATGCCAAAGCAGCCTTTATGTATTGCTGTTCTCTACCTAAATTGCATTTTTATAAACTTTCGTCCAAACGAAACGTTACCATTTTTACACTTACATATCAATCTGATATTGTTGTTGTCGGTTTATTTGACAATGACTTAGTTGCAACCATAACTGTTAAGTTTGGAACTTTTCATTGAAACTCTTACTTTTTCACAAAATTGCAAAAAGCTATAATCACGTGATCTCGAGCTCTGCGCTGGTGCTAAGTCATGTGATGAAAAAGTTTCATAACATTCCATAATGATTGCTAGTCACACATTTAGTGACAAATTCTCTGAGAATTAAGCATAGAGGAAGCAAAAATATTGCAAATCCCCAAAATGATCCGAAACAACTTTTGTTACATGGTTTTGAAATGTTTGTTTATTTCTTTTGTAACTTGATGTGGCTATGCAATCACCGCTAACTGTTAGATCACCGCTAACGTTGATACCTAACATGTATTTCTACTTTCCTAATCAATGGATACACTTCGATGTAGATTAAACTGAATGGCTGAAACTGCCAACAGATGCTTGCCACTTGAACTTTGTCATTACATGTGGCGGTTTGGAAGTAATAATTTATTTTATCAACCTCTTGAATGTTATATGATCTTTCAATTCATAAATCTGGAAATGTGATCGTGTTTTAAAAACTGTACATGAGCTTGTGGTTTCCATACTAAATAGATTTCTTCATCCCTTATAAATACTATTCACTATTCCCATTTGATATGTTTCAGCGATAATATGTGCAACGACGGGTTTTTCAATGATTACACTTTCTGGTAATGTTGGTATAAATAATTGAAGATGAAGAGGACATTAACTATGGAGTACTCGTTTATATCAAGTCTCCACTTCTATCTCCATTTCCACTTAGTCTTGATGCCTGATCAATTTTTAACATATCAAAACCTACAGCTCTATATTCATTTTTGCAAACTGCATGTATCATTGTGAGGCACATGAAATACTTCAAAACATCAGGCTTTGACAAAGTGACTGTGTATTCAAAACATGCCTCTATGCTGACATACATAAACACATGTTGAATAACTGAAATATTATTGACATCACGGTAAAACCCCAACTCATTTAAAAGTCAGTTAATATTCATAAATGATACAGTATACGTACGTTTCCTTTGAGTTTCTGTCCCTCTGATTTCAACTTCACAGAGATACATCGGTCTAAGCGATTCATTATCTGCTATTGGTATTTTCCGAATCCTGACAAAGCGTCCTGTGACTGGAACATCGCATGTCAGGGTTTCCTTTGTAGAATGAGGGAACGTCCCGTTATAGAAGAGACACTGCTGCGGTGTTAGGAAGCCCCACGTCAGTGGATTGACAAGGAACATCTCGATGTAGAAGTCATAAAAGTTCTTCTCTGAAATAGAGGATCAATGGAAGTGTAATGATAATGATTTGTTAAAGCAAGTATTCAAAAATAGTGCAGGAGTATGATTGATGCATTCATGTGCATTGTTCCTAATCGTTTTTATTCAAACTATCATATCCTCGAACAATAAACCAATTCATAAGCAATCTCTTGGATATTATTATTGCAACGTTTGCAGTCTGAGGGCACAGAAACATCTAGGATATTTTGATTTAGCTATCAAGATTTAGTATCTTTTTAAAAGGAACAGAAACAACATTCTTTCATATTCATTGTAAACGCTTAAACTTTTAAGACAACATTTATTTAAACAGTTTCAATCAAAATCTTTAACAGTTTTGAGTGTGATGTTTTTAATCGTTATTTTCATTTGAAACATTAATGGGATGACAGAAAGTTTGAAATCATAAACTTTTCAGAAACTGATAGAATATGATTATGATGTGGTACAAGAAATCTTTCTGTAAGCGCCTTCAAACATTCTAAGAATATCATACATATACATACTCTATAGTAAACCCTTTAATAATTCTCCTTCAAACCGTTTACCTTCAGAAGTTCATTTTTATATTCAGGAGGTAATTATAATTACAATCTTGAAGCAAAACACTTTACATAAAAGAAACAATTTACATAACCCATCTATCCTTGTGACCTTGGCAGTCCAAAACTAGGGTAAATATTGGACTGTTAACAAAGTAAAGTCCTGTCATAGCCTCAGTTCAGATATGCTGAACTTGTCCTAAGGATGTAGCCTTAGGATAAAACAGATTTGAAGTATATAAGTTTAATATCTCTTGGCGCTTCACGTCAATTTATACTAGATTGTGCAAGACATATGTATTTGTAATATACATACTGCTTGTATCGGATCTGATGGCTATTGTAATGTTGTGAATCTTGAAGGCTGTCCCAAGATCTACCATCCACCAAGGGTGTAGGTCTTCATCTTTTGTTCCCGTGCAACGTCCACTGTTCATATTCATGCTGCTGTATCCATCTACAGCATTTCCAGGATTCATTGAGTAACTCGAGCTGTATATAACACTAGATTGGTAGGCTGGTTTGTAAAGAGCAATGTTGCCACTTGCCAGAACTGAAATGAAACAACTCTTTGAAGTGACAATGACAGTTAATATTAGAAAAAAAGAAGGATAACGTCCTCAAGAATGTCATTGATGTAGATCAAACATGACAAAGAACAGACCCTTGCAGGACTTAAGAAGATTTAAGTTTATTTGAATGGATTTCTCTTTGCAAACCTTTGTCAAAAGCTTTGCTTACATTGCAAAATACTGCTCTTATCTCTTTACGTATAATAACTTTCTTAGCAAGAAATTATAATGAAAGATCAATTGTTTGGAGGGTGGGTCTCGATGGATAATACCGAAAATGAGATCTGTTACGAGATTGTTTTCTCTGAAATAATAAGTGCATATTTGAAAACGTAGTTTCTGAACACTTTTTCTAAGCAGCCTTTTAATGTTGCTGGACTATTTATTGGGGCATTAGTTGATGTTTCATTTCTTATGAATTTGTATTATTGACTCCGTTTTCCAAAAATTTGGAATTTTGACTTTGCTAAGGAGATGTTAAAAAGTTCTGATAACGGAATAGCAATAGCTTGAGCACAAAGCTTCAGTAAAGGGTATCCTGATAGTGTTTTTAGTGGGTAATTATGCACTAGTTTTTGTATAACATGTTTGTATTCTTTAGTGAATCACACTTATCATTGTTTTGATTATGTAAACAAGATATGTCTAGAATCTTCTAATCTAGAATGTAAATTTTTTTTTAATACCTGATGTGGACACTTTTGATTGGATATAGAACATTGAGGAACACTCTAAAAGGCATCAAACTTTTATAAGAACCGCCTTTAAAACTAGCTAACATCTTGCTTCTTACAATCAACTTTGCGATCATCTGCTGTGCCACTGGTTTTGGATATCATAATAAGCCGGATACATATATCTATTTTCAAGACCCTTTGACTTTGTAATAACCAAGGATTGGCGAATGTATTTAATAATTAATAAGTGTAACTCACTTAATATTGTATTGTACGAGAAGCTTGATATTGAAATCTTGAAAATATTGAAAAACTTTTGTTTACTATTTGATTAATTAAATTGTAATTATTAAATATTATTGTTTTTCATATTTTGCTGGTTTGACATGGGACATTTTCCTGTGCTCAATTTATTGTCAAAAAAACGACGTATAGTAAATATAAAACATATCTTTAACTTCGATATTGGTCAAACATGTAGAATATAATGTCCTATCTGTTTTGAGAATAAGATCCGGTATATCTTTGTCCAGACTTTTCACAGTTGCCTCATAATTGTCCATTATTGTATCCATATAATAAAGATCATCATATACTAGATCAATTTATGTAAATAGTAGCTAAACTAAGCGCCACCAAAATTTACTACCGTGAAATTCGTTAAACTTGCAATTTATCTTGACTACATATGATATATTTGCGACGCCAACAGCTGACATTACTTTGTTACAAAGTTTACGAAAGGAAAGGGCAATGTTCACCACAAATAGGATCAGACACAAAGCCAATCAAAGTTCTAGAGATTGATGTTATTTTAGTTGGTTCTGGAGGTAGCTGCGTCAGTCCGTACATCGGCTTTATATTTTAAATCTCAAGGCCATAGCATTGTTAATTGGCTGATCTTGTAAGTCCCAACATTCTCCACTTTTTCAGAGTGATAAAAGTTTCTGATTAAGTATGATTTTAATTTAACGTTTTATTTGTACCCATTGCGCTTCAAGACCTTGAATGGAATGATGGTGCCTATCAAAAAGGTAAAGGGATCTAACGACAGCAACACCACATGTCCGTTTGAAAATATATCTAACAATAATTTTTTTCCAATTACCTACCGCAATTTCACTTCAAAACAAGCCATAAACAATTAAAATCGGTTGGGTACTTTAAAAGATAAGAATTTTCAAAATCGAAAAATAGCCCATCTCAACTTTTCCCACCGTTTGCTAGTCCACTCCAAAAGCTCGAGAAAAAAACAACTTAAAAAAAGCTAAAAAAAGAACAACTTAAAATTTGTTATTAAATCGCAGAATCCTCCCGCTAAGTTTCGATCGGTCAAAAATATCTTACTAATACGATTCCTTCACAAAATTAATTTACAAAAACTTCTAAATCATCATCAGCAGCATTTTTTTATATCATCGTAACTCCAAGGGCCGACCGTCCGCCATGTTTGACCGGTGACCCCAGAAAGGTCACAACTGCCCCGCTCTAAACCACTCACACTATCTGATTGGACACACAAAGGGTGGTCAAATAAGAATAAATGAATAATTTATCTTTATCCATTCAGATAACGTGAGTGGTTTAGTGCGGGGCAGTTGTGACCTTTCTCGGGCAACAAGTCAAGCATGGCGGGCGTCCTACCTAGGAGATATTTTTATTGTTTTTTTTTCACGTGATTCTAATAATAATAAACTAATTCGCTTCTATATAAGCGGACAGTTTGAATCAGTGTGAAAACATTGTACTGCTGGCATTCCACTGATTTATGGTGTTAACAAAAGCTGAATCAGAAATCGGAAAAATTATTTGTATTAGGGTGTCCAAGGTGGGATTTGTCCTTGGTCGGGATTGTCCTAGGTGGGAATTGTCTGGGTGGTAATAGGTCTCGACTCGCGACGCGTGTACAGAGTGCTCTCCCCTGCTGGTGTGTTTCCTCTGTTCGATGTAAACAAACTAGTTTGTTGATCAGCTGATTTCTCGGCATCACGTTTGTCCTTACTGTTAGTCGTGTCATTCGTCCCACCTTTTCCATAGGTACATACTACATACCACGTATTTGCACACACTATCAACACCATACACTTGATTTCCGACGATCAGTTTATATGTCTTATTTTGGTTAAAACCTCAGTTTAAGGCCTCCGAATATGTAAAAGTGAGCAATACGCCATCTTCTCTCATCTGTCTTGTCAAATCTTCTGTTACACAGTATTCAGTTTCTTTAAGTTTCTGACTGACTCCTTTCAAAACTCGCGACAGCTCCTGAATAAGCACGAAACCAGCTAGAACTTGCCTTTCCTTTTGAGAGCCTGTCTGAACTCGCTATAAGAACGTCTTTTAACGTTTTCAATGCCAAGTGTCTCTTCCATAAAACTTCTCACTTTTTCCTCTGTAATGTTCCAAGATTCATGTCTATCACCCTTTATGTCATGGAATAAAAAATTAGTTATCCGTGACTCCGTCTCTGAGATTGCAATGTTTTCATTTATCAGCTGGAGGTTTTCATACTATAAAACCGCTATTTCTTCCGATACGTGGTTTGCTAACTTCTCAAACTTGGCTTCGAGGTTCGTTTTCCGCTCATTCGTAGATTCCACACTAATTTTCAAGTCCATTATAACTAAAATGGCCGAAACGTAAACCACGGCATCTCGACATGAAGGCAAATCAAATGTGACCATCTCACAATTTCCAGTTCCTAAGTATACACTGAAAGCCGTAATTGTCGCCTACAAATACATTTTTTTTCTTTATCAGAGTCGGGCTTTAGACGCAATTGCGGTAACTGAAACGCGTTGAACAACCTACACACATAATGATGATGTCACCGAAAGCGGGTTCCTTGAAAGCTTTGGCACTATTGCAGAGTGTACTATACTTTTGACGTCGAAATTTATTTTTGATTAAGACATGTAAATAAAACATAAAACCTTCGACGAAAGATTTTTCAACAGAGTGATGAACGGTATGCAAGTATGATAATGTCGCTTCAACATGAAGGCTATGGATTGGCCGATTTTTCAAAGCACTTTTCCAAAGGGCTTTTGAAAAGCAAACTTTAATGCATGCTATAAGACCTTGCTTATGGGTGATTGACAAGTAGCAGAAATAATCCAATATCTTTCCAGAAACTCTGATGTAAATCCATCAGGGCCGGGGTTATTGTCATTTTCATTGCCTTTAATGCTATCGACAATTCAGCTTGTCTTAGTTCTCCTTCTAGGCTATCAGTTTCTCTATGGCTTAGTCTTGGTAAATCAACCTTTTTTAAATATCGAACAGGCCCCCTATTCTCGAAACGTTCGTAGCGCTAAGAATTCTTAAAAACGTTCTTAGCGCTTACAAACTTTGACTATCTTATTCTCATAACGTTCTTAGTCTTACGAATTCTTAAATTTACGAAATAAGATAACACAGGTAGGGGGGGGGGGGGGGGCTGTCGTAACTTGAGTTACGCTGATAAAAAATGGCGGCAATGTGTTTGACGCCAGCCGCTTGGCATTGAAAAGATGGAATTCCCTTTGGTACCAGCTGACCTGGATACACTGAACGGGATTTCCCAGCCGAGTGAGTCTGGTAATCGCGATCTGCATTCTTTCATTTGTGGTAACTAGATATATTATTGAATTTTATATTGATGATCAAGCCATCGCGAGTGACCATTGCGGGAATCTCCCAGTTGTAAACAAGAATAAATAAAATACACACTTCATCGCCGTTTTTCATCGTACTAGAAGTTTAGAACAGTAGATTCGAGGCCTACTGTCTGTCGGTAAATGCCCCAGGCTTTCAAGATACAAGACAAGCTGTCTACAGGGCTTATTTGTCATTTTGATAAGTTAAACAATGAAGCAAGCATGTTCTTTTTGGCAATCACAGTTACATTTTAGAGCTATTTATTCAACCTGTAGGCCGAATCAGAAAGCGGGCGATGTGCCGTTGACCTTCACCTTAACTCAAGACTAGAAGGATTGGAGGGGCTCTGTTGAGGTTATTTTTTGTTATATACTAAAAACAATAAAACAAAATAGCCACAAATTGTTATGGACTTTTATTTTACATTGTTAAATCTAAACTCAGTGATTATTCAAGCCTGGTGATTATCTTTTTTCAAGAGGCCCTAGATCCAGCGTTTATTTAAGGCATGGGATTTAATTCAAGGATTAAAGTTTTTTTTAGTTTTTTTCAAATAAGTCTATTTTGTTGGATACAATTAGAAATCATGCAATATTTGAACATAAATATTCCCTTTGTTACTTAGTAATGTAGATCTTGCTTATGAGGGAAGATAAGTTGTTCAACACCTAACTGGTTGATAAAGATTGTGTTAGTCTTGGTAAATCAACATTTTTGAAATATCGAACAGGACTATATGACTGACGCTTGTGGTGCTGGAAAGTTTTTAATGGAAAGTTTTAATGTTTGCAACATTGAGTCGGATATCATACTTCAACCGGATTGCTATCTTTCTACAATATAATTCGTAGGTATCATCACAAAAAGATGGTCACAATCATGAACATTCGTAGACATTTCGTAATTATTTCTTGAAATTTATAAAAGATTCCTCCAATGTCCAAAATGTTAATGAATCAACTACAAATTGTAAATTCGTAGTTGCTTCGGGGACTATTCGTAGATTATTCGTGTAGTTCGGAACCAGTGCTTGGTTGATAATATTGATGGTCTCACCCGAAGTTTTTATCAATCATCTACGAATCATGCACGTAATCATGTCGTAAACAAATTCGTTCATTATTTGAGATATGGGACTTTTTCGTGAAAGTTTGTAGTGTATTCGCAACTGCTTTCTGATTATTTCGTATGATTTGTAAATAATTCCTTTCTGTTTCATAGGATTTCAACATGAAAAGGTACGTAGGGGTTTTATCCAAGTGAAATTGCTGTTCAATTTATACAATGACCTATTTGTGGCTATTCGTGGTAATGCGGCTCATAGTAAAATAGGGGCATCTGAAGATGTCTAGATTCGTGTTTAAGGATTTCGTGTTTTCTTGTTCGTTAGGTATTTTTGGTATTTTTCATTTATGAACATTTCATTATACAAATTACCGAAACTTATTTTTTCCCCATCAATTTCATTTCTTTTTAATAACCCTTCATTAAATATGTTATTAATCAATTATTATTTATATTATTATATTATTTCAACACATAAATGTCTCATCCAATTATTTGAATTGGCAACATTACCTTTGCATCAATGTCATTGTTTCAAATTCTACAAAATCCTATAATTTTTTTCAAAAACCTGATCTACATGTGGTTAGCCCCGATTAAGTATTACTTCTTTTAGGGGCATTTCGGTGTAGAAACTAACACCGAAACGTCTGATGAACTTGTTCTTCCCCGTTAAAGTTTGTTTACCAAGTGTGATTAATATTAAATGTAGTATTGGTCTCTTTTGATTCTTTTGGTTTTTGATTTTTAAAAATATTAACTTACCAGAATTTCCAATTGTCAGACAAAGGTAAAACATCTGAACGGTAATCATGTTGATTAGGAGATGAAACTTGCCAAGAGTTGATGAAACTTCAGTTAGCAACAACTTTAAGAATACCAAAACGAGTTACACTTGGTCATTAATAAACGAGACGATTATTGACTGAGGCCAACAAGGCTTTTCAAAAACCATATTGATTTAAACTGTGTAAGCATGCCACAATAGTTTTATTGAAACTTGCCGAAGAGAAGAAAAACAAACTTTGTAATAACAACAAATAGTTTCTTAATGTGTTTGCTTATTATCTTATCCCCCCAAGCAGTAGATCTTTCAGGTACATTTAGATGTAACCCCGTGCTTTCACAGCTGCTTAGATATTAATGATTGT
The DNA here is from genome assembly GCA_916613615.1 of Steromphala cineraria. Classification (NCBI taxonomy): domain Eukaryota; kingdom Metazoa; phylum Mollusca; class Gastropoda; order Trochida; family Trochidae; genus Steromphala; species Steromphala cineraria. The sequence continues at coordinate 9,185,927 of OU744731.1, read as the reverse complement.
CTTTCTAAGCGTTTGCATTTCTAGTATAATTAATATTGCAGAACACATTCGTTGAAATAGTTTGTAGATAATGCAAATATTAAATATCACATCTCCAATTAGAGTGTTCATTAACACAACTTGTTTTCAAGTCATATGTAGATCCAGTTATCACCTTAGTCACAAAACAGATACAAATTAAGCTGTACTATAGTTTAATCATGTAGGAATTATATACAGATCGGAGAATTTCCGTTGCAAGGTATTGCCTATTTGCCAAGACGAACGTTAACGTATTCAACAATAAGATATGTTTTTTTTGTTTTTTGTATATATACATGTATGAAAAGTTAATGTTGCAAGCTGGAAAGAAATAAACAAATTGTCAATATGATCGTTGCTCGTCATTGAGTACTTATTTACGGGCTAGCATTCTATACATATTGAAAAAAGTAAAGCACCCCTGTTTTTTTCAACTGAAAAAGTTCCATGATAAGAAAGAAGGCGATATGGTTGTAGAAATAATTGTATGATATGATAGAAGCATAATTTAGCCGTTTAGGGAGGAAAATTCATTATGATACTATCTTTTGGATACTCGTATTCATAAAATTGTTCTTGTTTTATGTAAACCAATAAGTTAGATTATTCTGAGGAACGAACGTTGCTCCTGGTAGTTGTGTTGTGGGTAGTTCCATTTCTTCAAGCCCTCTTGTCAAACATTTTTGTCAAAAGTCATCATTAGACCTCTAGTAACCTTCAAAGTGGCAATTCTGAAATAAAACAGGATTCAAGGAAAATGGTTTATAACAAAATATGGTCACGCGTTTTTATTACAATTTACCGCAGTTATTACATCATATCGGATAACAAGTTCATGCCGTTAAACATCATAAATCATTTGAATACTAGTTGCAAATGATTGATTAAACCTCTGCACACTGAAAGAGTGAAAGTGTTTGGGTTTTTTTAAATTAAACAAGCTGACATTGTATCCTTTATGTACATTTTTCAGGTGTGCCCGCCTATATAAAAAGGTCAGGATGAAATTGCGACTAAATCGGATAAAATTGTTGAAACGAGTGCTTTGAAAGACTTTCAATTCAATTAAATGCTTGAAAATGTTTGTGTGTACTTTTCTGAAATATTTTGGTTTATGTGGTATTTTAATAATGCGTACAGGTGAGGTAGTTATTAGGAGGGTTGTTTTGTTAATTTCGGAATAAAACCACTTAGATTCGGAATTCTTAGAAATTGACTCAAGGCGAAGCCAGGAAGCAATATCCGAACTTACAAAATGTTTCATTTTCGAAGAAAGGTACCTAGTCCGAGGTGAAGCCGAGGATGTAAGGTTTCTGCCCTTGAGAAACATGTCAGGGCAAATACACAAACCTTTAAATTACCACCGCGCTCGTTCGCATTGCCACAATAACCCACCTCATCACATGAAGACAGAACAGTAGACATAACTTTCCCTAGTGGTGTAATTACTATTATTATGCGAGCGCAATTTTCCGGCAATCCGATTGGTCGAGAACCGGTCACGTGACAGTCGACAGAAAGTGATATTGACTTGACCCCCGTGACCCCGGGTCCGACCAAAAGTGATATTGACTTGAGTTACTAAAAATAGAGCCGATGACGTCAAACCGTTGTTTCATGACGTCATGCTATTGTTATCATGACGTCATTGACCCGTCATTGACCCGAAATGCCGCTCATGCCTGTAGTTTTCTATTTCCTTTTCGTTTTTTAACCGAGACATAATAAAACAATTATAGACTGGTGAATTCGGTCAATACCTGTTTTTATAGACCCGAGGAAAACAATATCGACCTCGGACTTCGTCCTCGGTCAATATTGTTTTCCTCGGGTCTATAAAAACAGGTATTGACCTCATCACCAGTCTATAATTGTATATTATTATATTATCAAAGATTTGTAGCATTTTGATTGGTCTAAAGATGGTCACATGACAGTCCATAGAAAGCGATATTGACTTGAGAACAATCGCAAAAGTCAATCAACTTTGATATTGACCCATTGTTGACGTAATGCCTATGTGACGTCACGTCACGTCAACAATCGCTTAGCAACGTTACGTCACCTTTGATGTCGGCGTCTCTTACCGTGAAGATGAATCGCTTTGCCGACGTTAATGTTGAAGAACAAAAAGAAATTTTGGACAATATCGATGCCAAAAACACAAAGAAAGCAACTGCTACAGCTGTAAAAGTACTTAGAGATTACCTACGTCAGAAGGGGAAAGATGTTGATTTTGAGGGCTATTGCGCGGAGGATCTGGACGCTACCTTGTCGAAATTTTACCTGGAGGCGAGAAGTGAGAAAGGCGAACACTACAAAAAAGTTACTTTGATGTCTTACCGCCATGGTATTCAGAGACATTTAGAAACAACTAGAAAAGATATCGACATTATTAGAGGATCAGAATTCAAGAATTCCATTAAGTCCTTTAAAGCAATGGGGAAAGAACTGAAACGTATCGGCCGTGCTGCCATTGACCACTACCCTCCGATTGCTGACGCTGACATGGCTAAGCTGCATGACTATGTATGCAGTTCTGAAAGTTCACAGTTCCTCCAGTACAAGGTAAGTTTGTATAAATCAAATCATGATAACTTATATCCTAATATAGAACGAGAAACATGTCTTCAGTACGATAAAGCGTTAATACTCTCGCTGTAATTAGGATAACCAGTTCGAAAGAGCTACCGCATGTTATTGTAAGAAAAGCTTGTTTACTCGTTACAAATAAATGTCAATTTCATTATTAACAGGTATTTATCGACTTGATGCTACACTTTGGACGCCGGGGTAGAGAGAATCTAGCTGCAATGAAGATCACTGACCTGGCTGTGACAACTGATGCTGACGGTGATATGTATGTCTACCTGAGCACAGACGAACAGACAAAAAATCATCAAGATGACAGCGACCGTGCTCAGGGCAGGATGTACGAGAGAAAAGGTGCGTTTAAGCATTATTATCGATTAATGCCATTAATTAAAGCCATATTACATACCATTAATCTAGTCCTAAGGATACTGCAGCAGTACGTTCATCAAAACAGTGATGAGACATAACGCTTGTTTACACGCCATGAATATAAAGGGAAGTAACTCTAAATTCCTGGGCCGAAGGTCAGTTTACCAAATTGCAATAAACTCAATGTTCGAGTCCCTGTTTTTTTCCAGTACAAAGTATTTTGAACTAATTTATTTTTTCAGATGATCCGAGATGTCATGTTAGGTCATACGTGAAGTATGTTCGACGTTTGGACAAGGAAAGCATGAAGTTGTTCCAACAACCAGCTTCTCAAGAGAAGGATGGCATGAACTACATCGGCGTCCCTCTTGGACACAATCGACTGGGATCGATGATGGCCTCACTCAGTGTCAAGGCGGGTCTTTCTGTAAGATACACTAATCATTCTCTCCGAGCTACAACTGTTCATGTTCTAGACACTGCCCAAATTCCTTCGAGACACATCATGACTGTGACTGGTCATAAAGCCGAGTCCAGTCTAAAGACCTACACTGGATACACTAATGAAACTACAAAGAAACTGATGTCCAAAACAATTAGCAACAAGACCTGCAAGAGTGTAAGTGTCAAAACTGCTGCGACTCCGTATGATGACAGTGATCTCAATGACTTCCTAAATGACACAGACTTTGATATGATTCTGCAAAATGTTCCAGTAAATGGACCTAATGCACAATTTCAAAGCTACCCGCTTTCAAACCAGAACTCTTGTTTTCAAATGCCGACACCAGTTCTTTACAATTGCAATGTGACTTTTAACTATAACATTCAGAAACCCCAGTAAAGTACCCATGTACAATGATGTTTTGCTCTTGAATATTTCAAGAAAGTTGTTGAAAGAAGTGCTTGTTCAATAAAGATATCTTAATTTCTCATTTTCTGGTTATTTTTTTATCCAAACATTCGGGTTTTTATTCCCTCAGGTAAGTGAGTTATTTGTGACTGTTCTTTTAACGATTTCTTTTTAAAATATAATAAAACAATTATAGACTTCTGTAGAGGTCAATATCGTTTTTCATTGACCTGAGTAAAACAATATTGACCTCGCAAGCTCGGTCAATATTGTTTTACTCAGGTCAATAAAAAACGATATTGACCTCTACAGAAGTCTATAATTGTATATTGTTAACTTGGTTAATTAGACCAACTTAAAGGTTTGTATCTCATAGATAAATAGATATTCGTTATTTCCTCCAAAGCATGAAGATTACAAACATGAATATATCATTATTATAAGATCAAAGATTTGCAACAACTTTGATTGATCACAAGACGGTGTCATGACAGTCCATAAAAAGCGATATTGACTTGAGAACAATAGCAAAAGTAAATCAACTTTTCAACAATTGCTTAGCAACGTTTCGACACCTTCGATGTCTGCGTCTCTTACCTCTTACCGTGAAAATGAATCGCTTTGCCGACGTTAATTGTTGTTACGACGCAAGATGTAATAAATGCGGTAATGTTTGAAGAAATGTCATGAACACTACTGTCAAGTAAACTAAAATTTTGCCCTTAAAAATTTATAATTGACTCTATGTAAAATCATTCTTATCGCTCTTTTGTTATTCGCCATTAGGCGGTAAAATTACTATATTTCTTTTAAGTGACATACCAGTAGTTTATTTTTTTATATTACGGTTTATTTCAGTACTTATACTTAGTACATTCAGATGTATGTCCAATCATTAAGTTCATTTTTTTCTTCTTAAAATTCTAGATAACGTTGCATAGTATATATGCTCTGCAAGGTTCTGTAGTATCTGAGTATTTGTTAATAATGACAATTGTATATCTCAGTAACTAAACTAGTATGATTTCAGATATTTTGTCAGTAGGTTTCGTTATACAGGGCAGATTAAGAGGAAATGCAGCTCATCTTCTACAGCATTCTTACTACAAACTTTCTTTATTTTGTTTTTATTTTCCACGCCTGCATATCTGCAAGTTTAACCCTTATAGTGCCCGGCCTTTGAAGCTATGCGCTCACGCAGTGCCGTTAACTTTTGGAGTAAACTCGAGATTTTGGTCAACGTTGACAAAACATGTCCCTGAGGCGTTATCTATGTTCGGAAATTCATGACATTTTAAGTGAAGAAAGCTGAGTTGTTTACCATTCAATCAATGTAATTTTAAATCATAAGTGACAACAATAAAAATGAATTTAATCTAATTATAAACTTCAGAGACGTTTTTCATGCAAATCTTCAGCCGAGGAACGTTAGCATACCCTTGTTTCATCGATTGTAATTAAATTGCCGTTATCTACAAAGTAATTAAATTGTCATTTATCAAGAAAGCGGATTTCAGTGATCACGTTGATGTGTTTACTATCTACATGCGACCGATTGTTCACGAAATAATACAAGTTATCTTTTTGTTTTCATTTGTTGAACATTGTTCGCCGTGACGTCATAGACAAACTAAGTGCAGTAAATGTACGGTGCACGCAAAGTCCTTGCAATTTTTCCACAGCCGATGCACATGACTGAATTTCCATCCACAGAAAGTTATGGATTCGATCTTGAAAATGATATAATTTTCGGAAACATTAGAGCTGAAATTATGTTGCTATCACAAGGTCGAAAACAAAAGCAGTTTCAAGCAGACAGAATCATGATTTGAGTCGCATTTTTGCAAGCGCATAAACAACTCAATATATATTGTTGTACAATAAACTAAAACGATGAAAAAGTACAGATTATCAAATTAGAATTCATAAGCAAACTATTGGAACAGTTTTCCATGTATGTTCTAACAGAAAATTCAAAACGATCGATCAGACAAAAGCGCGAAAAAATAGCGAGAACACAACACGGCAGTTTTGGTATTGCGTAATTGGCAGAATTCCTTTTCCACATAGATTTAACATTAGCATGTATTTTCAATCTCAATCACAGTTTAAATTGTGGTAAACATATATATAATATAACCTTCAATAAATCCATAATATATCAAGCAAATTTGGTCACTGCCAGACGTATATCAAACTATACTCTCGAGTTAAAACAAAAAAAGGAAAACACCAGCTTGGTTTAAAAAATCATCAACATCAAAATTAGATTTAATAACAAATCTAACTATAATTTACCCTGAATAACACAAAGGAAGGTTGCAAACTATATATACGATCAACTGGATATAATGTCTTTACTTGACATGGAAGAAAATTACTAAAATATTTAAAGATAAAACAGGCCTGCTTCCCGAAAACGGCCGACTTGATTGACGGGTCGTCCACTCGCGGCTTTATGCACGATGAAATTCGCGCATTAAATATGGTGGGAAGGTTGTCGTACTTCAGTGTTTACTCTTTAAATTTCTCGGGTGCCTAAAATTTATCAAGCAACACTTTTATCTATAATGTTCTTCATCTGTATCAAGTTTTTCGAAAGCCAACATTGACGCTCTTCAGCGTCGTCTGTTACTGGCCACGCCCCTAGCTCAGCGAACAATGGGTTCCAATTTTGAGATCATATTGGTGAATAGACCAGTAACTTTTTGTTTTTTGATCAAACTTTTATAACACACAATTTGTTTCACATTCTCTATTATATCAGATGTTGTATTGCATCCAGGGATTCATTTATAAATTCACAATCAATGACAAATAAAAAAAACTATGTTCTTTATATATTTCAAGAAATTAATCAATTTAAAAATCATATTGAGACTAGATTAATTTTGCATAATTTTTAAATTAAAATATCGTAAAAACTCTATCAGTTGGACGAAATAATTCAAATGAAAAAAATAGATTGTTAAAATGGGATTGAATTAATAGAGAAAATAGAATAAAATATAATAAAAATCGAGGATGTATACAGAATTTTTTTTATATTAATGTATTTTTTTTCAATAAACATGCATGTTGATATTTATCATAGGCCTACAATAAGAAATGTGCGATGGCCCTTATAAATTGAAAACATGCGCCCTGATCACTGGGGTTTTTTTTCATTTGAAAGATTTAAGGAATACTGTACATAATCACTTTCCATCTGATAAATTTCAGACATAATTTCCAGAATGCCACTTCATTTTATTCCTGTTCAGTATTTTTGTAAGCGTATCATATTAATTAAGATATATATATGGCTTTGATAAATATAAGAAAATGTCAAATTCAATGAGAAAGACAGCAAAACCAAAGTTCGACATGACAAGAGTCAGCCGTCATCATCTAGATTTATATTGCCAAGGTCACTGTCATTGTAATCAAAAGGATTTTAAAAATATTTTTTTTATTTCGGCAACGAGGGATTTCCCGTACTATAAATAGCGCTAATGGTCACGAGCAAAGTAGACCGGATATGACGGCAGAACATGCGAAGACGTCACGACTCGCGTGTCTCGTGCTGTTCACCAGACGACAGGTGATTGTTCCGCGCCAGAATGAAGGTTCGATTTGAAGTTGAAACAAACTCTCGTAATCCTTGGCTTGTTTATTCCTCAAATAAATCGATTAAAATCATCCTCAAAGTTTGAAATAAAAAATATATGACAATGACATATGAATGACACTATTTTGACATAATGATTGTTATTTTCATAGGAAAAAATCATGGTTAAAATATATTTATCCAGAGTAATTAACGCTATGGAAATGACTTTTGCAATCCGTTAAATTTTATTCTATATTTAGCACATTTCGAGGCAAACACAAATAACAAAATGGTAATGTGATGTACTCTTTCGTTTCACTAAAACCAACAGACGTCCGTACCAAATTAGCTAATAGAAATAAGATCTCACGAAAGTGGTATCTACAATGTCACCGCCATTCTGTCAACAAAACAGCCGCGCAATGCAACGTGTACTACATTTTAAAATTATACGTTTTGCAATCTTGCACTCATAAAATCATGAAAACATGGACTCATACATAAACAAAAATTAAAATGCTATCTTTCGATGGTATTTTCAGGTAACGTTACTTATTTGTTCGATGTAAACGGGCTGTCAGGTCGCGAATCGTTTTGAAACTTTTTTGTACCGATCAGATTTGTCTGTGACCCGAAGTGTTGGACTGTTTTACTATGCGGCCCCGCAATTTTTGGATTTACGATAATTCAAATGATACGCATGACCTGTACATCGTTTATCAACTGTAGAAAATGTATCAGTCATTACATTTCTCGAAACATCATGGGTGTCACAAAATATCCAAATTAGAATCAGATGTAATCTGTCCACTGCCAGTTTGACTGGCCATTTTGTTTATTTCCATTCAAGAGCTGGCAGTGACGTATGCTGGTTTGCCAAATACTTCTGGAAAGGTCTGCTGCATATTATTGCTAATTGATTACCATATTTGTGTATGATATCGATTTCAGTACCCATATAGTATGTTTTGTCAAGAATTTACATTTGAAAAAGAAATCTAGGAGCAAGTAATGGATCATAGTAATTTTCCTTTGTCAAGGAATGATGGCCATTTTTACCAAATCAAAAGTAATAATTAATTAAGTCGGTTCATTAATTATTAGAATGCATTTTCCATTGTCAATATGTGATTTCAAAACTAGAGATACTGTAGATTTTGGTAATACTTGGGATTTTTCCTGTTTCATTAAATTTTGTCTGTTATGCTGGTGAATTATTTACACTAGTATTTGTGAAAATTAACCCCATCGGCCATGCCCAAGGACCAAAATGTGTCCCAAATAGGTATTTTTATAAAACCAAATTTCTCTGTTAATATCAGGTTTTGTAGTACAAAAGTGGTATCAAATTAAATCTAATTTGACAGTGATTCTGAAAATGTGGGTTTCAGTTAGAATTGGTTGAGATATTTTTACCCATGCATTGAAGAGGATTAACCCCTATCGGCCATGGTCATGGACCATATGTGTCCTTATCATTGTATTTTGTTAAAAACTTAATATCTCTGTCAATATCTGGCCAAATAGTGTAAAAGTGGTATCACATTGATGACTTTGTTATGGAGATTATTTAAAAACAGGTGTGAACTTCAATTGATTGATATAATTTTTCATTTGCATTGTAGAAAACTACCCCCAATGGCCATGCGCAGGGACCATATGTGTCTCGATAGAATTATTTAGTGAAAAGCATGATATCTCTGTTAATATTGTGTTCTATATTGCAAACGTGATACCAAATTGAAGCTATGTTTATATAGATTCTAAAAAAATGACTGTCAACTTGAATCAGTGCAGGATTTTTTCAACAGCCCAGGCTGTATATTGGGTTATGGCTAGGGACCATATATGGTCCTGCGGCATTATGGGGAGTTTGGGGGGAGGGGCACATATATGGTCCTGGGGCACTATAAGGGTTAAACAAACAATTCATGGAACGAACAAAGAAAACGAGATAACCACTACGAAACTTTTTAACATCAACTTTTGAAAGATAGCTTTCTCAACATATTTCAGATTTCTATAAAATAAACGCCTTCAGTTGATCATGACATTGATTCTGTCCAGGATTGTGTATACTAATCTTTCATTCTTTAATTGCGTGATGAACATTATAAATTCTGATTTTGAATACACAAGTTGGTCGTGCCAAATATAACCATTACCATATATATATATATAGATAAAAATTGGAAAAGTTTACTGGTATACAGTTTTACATAATCAAAAGATAAAAAAATGACACGAAGCCAATCAAAACTCCAACATGTTTCAATGGTATCATCAGGGAGTCTGACAAAACACAGTTATGACGTTATGATGTCACAATGAATTTGACATAACAATGGTATGACGTCACAATCAGGCAAGCGGTAAGATGGACACAATAAGAATATGATAGAATAAAAGATGCTACTATTAAGCATTAAGTTGTGGTTTTAACATTTTAATTAAATAGTCTTCTTTTAATTGTCGCATTATTCTATTATTTGTGTCCATTTTGTAAAATGGAAAGATCTTGAATTTAATGTCCTTGTCTTTTGCACATGTATCCAAGTGAGCACTCAGTGGTATACAGCGTGTCTCAGGACATTTTATTTGCTGTTTATGAACACGGACCCTGTCTCTCAGGCACTCAGTATAGATAAAAATTGGAAATGTTTACTGGTATACAGTTTTACATAATCAAAAGATAAAAAATGACACGAAGCCAATCAAAACTCCAACATGTTTCAATGGTATCATCAGGGAGTCTGACAAAACACAGTTATGACGTTATGATGTCACAATGAATTTGACATAACAATGGTATGACGTCACAATCAGGCAAGCGGTAAGATGGACACAATAAGAATATGATAGAATAAAAGATGCTACTATCAAGCATTAAGTTGTGGTTTTAACATTTTAATGAAATAGTCTTCTTTTAATTGTCGCATTATTCTATTATTTGTGTCCATTTTGTAAAATGGAAAGATCTTGAATTTAATGTCCTTGTCTTTTGCACATGTATCCAAGTGAGCACTCAGTGGTATACAGCGTGTCTAAGGACATTTTATTTGCTGTTTATGAACACGGACCCTGTCTCTCAGGCACTCAGTATAGATAAAAATTGGAAAAGTTTACTGGTATACAGTTTTACATAATCAAAAGATTAGAAAAATGACACGAAGCCAATCAAAACTCCAACATGTTTCAATGGTATCATCAGGGAGTCTGACAAAACACAGTTATGACGTTATGATGTCACAATGAATTTGACATAACAATGGTATGACGTCACAATCAGGTAAGCGGTAAGATGGACACAATAAGAATTTGAAAGAATAAAAGATGCTACTATTGAGCATTAAGTTGTGGTTTTAACATTTTAATGAAATAGTCTTCTTTTAATTGTCGCATTATTCTTTTATTTGTGTCCATTTTGTAAAATGGAAAGATCTTGAATTTAATGTCCTTGTCTTTTGCACATGTATCCAAGTGAGCACTCAGTGGTATACAGCAAGGACATTAAATTCAAGATCTTATCATTTTACAAAATGCGCCACTCGTGAAAATATAAACTTTCTACCTCACTCGATGACATAAACATGGTATTAGTCAAGAAAAGACAGATATCCTCTGTATATCATTCAGGGACAATATTTTCGTCATTTTCGTATTGCTTTGAAACTGAACTAGATTCCGATGCGTTGTTGACTAATTCACTCTGGAGATGTTCGGGTGGACACGCGTATGAATACTGATCAGCTGATTGGCATCACTTACTACGATTTCTCAATCGCATTCTTTCAGTCGTTTTTTAATTATATTTCATTACAAATGGGTCACATATAGAATTACCAACTCGGTACGAGTGATTACGGGATATCTGCCCTCGTCAAAATAATGTTCAGTCGCTCGCCAAGGCTCGCGACTGTGAACATTATTTCGACTCGGGCAGATATCCCGTTATCACTCGTACCGAGTTGGTTTTTCTCTAAATATGCTGTGTAATCCTTGGGAACCAATAAAAATAATAAATAAAAAATAAAAAATAAAAAAAATGAAAAATATAATCATTACCTATTTCGTGTAGAAGCTCTCTTACATGTATGTCCACATGCTGATTTAGTTATACGCATATATATAAATACACAGATAGTTTTAACTCAGACGTTTGAGTCAATTGGTTAACAGTCGCTATGTTGTCCGATTTTCTATCTATTCTTTGTAACTATATGAATAGAAATTGACATCAATACTAAACTTAATTGTTGCTTGTCTGTGTTGGTAGCTGTCCAAAGCTTCAACACAATGCCAGACCTGCTTCGTCAGTAAGTTCCACAACAGAATTATAAAATCGGAAAGCATGAACCAACCATTCTGTCCTCAATGAATTGCAATAAATTTAGATCAACAGGTTTTTATTAGGTCATAATGTTGATCTAAGATTGGCCGGTAAGGCGGGTCATCCCGCTGGACTCTGAAATCAGCCGCCCAGCCAAACAGAAAAGATGCCCTAGCTCGCTGAAAGTTTTAAATAATAGAGCCAGTGGCTCTGTAGCTCAGCAGGCTTCATATCAATTTTGCTTTAGGGTGTGGCACATGTGAAATAAGGTCAAAGGATGTGGCGCCTGAAGCCCTTATTAGGGGCCACAGGGCCACAAAAGCTATCAATCATAATACTCACTAGTCAAAGAGTATATTCACAAGGTTTCAGCTTTCTGGGCCTTTTGCCCCTGGAGAAGAAGATGAAAATAGGTTTTAAGGGCATGGCCCCTCTGGCCCTTGATAGGGGTCAATTGGCCACCAAAGCTACAATTTATAATCCTCACTAGTCAAGGAGTTTGTACACAAAGTGTCAGCTTTCTATAGAAGAAGATGAAAATATGTTTTTAGGGTGTGGCCCCTGTGGCCCTTATTAGAGACCTCAGGGTCCCTAAAGCTACAATTTGTAATCCTCACTAGTCCAGGAATCTGTACACAAAGTTTAAGCTTTCTAGGCCTTATGGTTCTGGAGTAGAAGATGAAAATGGGTTTTACGGGCGTGGCCCCTGTGACCCTTATTAGGGGCCACAGGGCCACCAAAGCTACAATTTATAATCCTCACTAGTCAAGGAGTCTGTATACAGAATTTCAGCTTTCCAGGCCTTATGGTTCTAGAGAAGGAGATGAAAATATGTTTTTAGGCTGTGGCCCTTATCGGGGGCCACAGGGCCAAAAAAGCTACAATTTATAATCCTCACTTGTCAAGGAGCCTGTACACAAAGTTGCAGCTTTCTAGGCCTTATGGTTCTGGAGAAGATGATGAAAGTAGGTTTTTAGGGCAGGGCTCCTGTGACCCTTATTACGGGCCGAAGGGCTACCAAAGCTACAATTTATAATCCTCGCTAGCCAAGGGGTCTGTACACAAAGTTTCAGCTTTCTAGCTCCTTATGGTTCTGGAGAAGATGATGAAAATAGGTTTTAAGGGCATGGCCCCTGTGACCCTTAGTAGGGGCCATAGGTTCCAAAAGTCTACTATTATAAATCCTCACTAGTCAAGGAGTCTGTTTACAAAATTGCAGCTTTCTTGGCCTTATCCTTCTGGAGAAGAAGATGAAAATAGGTTTTTAGGGTGTGGCCCCTGAGGCCCTCATTGGGGGCCACAGGACCACCAAAGCTACAATTTATAATCCTCACTAGTCAAGGAGTCTGTACACAAAGTTTAAGCTTTCTAGGCCTTATGGTTCTGGAGAAGAAGTCGAAATTCCACAAAGCTTACGGACGGACGGACGCCGGACACCATGCCATGCCATAAGCACGTCGGGCCTTACAGGCCAGATGAGCTAAAAACGTCAGCAGGTCATCTTTTGAAATGGATGATGTACGGAGCTCTGTCATTCGGAGCGGCGCATAGCGACCATCTCGACGAATAACCCGATTGCTTGGGTGCATTAATAGATTATATTTTTTCATTTAAAAGGAATTAGCGTAGTTGTTATTTGTCAATGTCGAATGATGGTTGCACATCGTACAGATACTAACGTTGCGAAAATTAATATCAAAGTTAGAGTATGATAAATGTAAATATTTACAAAAAAACGCATACAAAAACGTTAGTACTAATTTCTTTCATTTCCTTCCAAACATCGATCCTCTATTTCCTTAACCTGTACACTTTAATTATGTTGTCTAACTCTCTTTTGTAATATGTTTTTAGAAATATTTGCTTGTGAGTTGATTTTTTTTTATCTAACAGACGTCGATCATTCATTGATGACCAGCGTCTATTACAACAACTTTTGTGTTTGCACCCTTACACAGTATTGTTCTATACTTCCAGTGAAATTTGGATACGTGTTGAAGACTTGGGACAACTAGTATTTAGATCACGTCGTGTGGACGTTTTTTCGACTCCACACACAGGACATCGTTGGGACGTTTTAGAAATAACGTTTTGAAAACGTTTTAACTTGAACGTTGTCGGGGCGTTAATTTTAGTCCGTGTGAAAGTTATAAATTTCGTTGTGGGGACCTTTTTTCGACTCGACACGAGGGACGTTTTAGGCACGTTTATTGGTGACGTCCGGTTGACGTAAACCTAACATTGTGACAACGTCCTAATAAGGTAATTTTGTTAGCTGGGTGTATCATGCAATGTATGTTACACAGGTTAAACAATAAAATATGATCAAAAGTACTCAATTCGGGCTCCGCCCTCGAAAATCTTTTTCAATAACTATCTTGACAGAGTGATTATCAATAATCTGCAATACAAATTTAACAAAATATTCTATTGTATTGAAATTGACAGTTATCATCTCTTTGAGAATGTCTTATCGCGAAATTGTTGTTTATGTTGGGTTATTTCTTGTAGCAGTATTAATTATTCAAAGGATAAAGAGGATTGATATCACTTCTCTGTTCCATTCCTTATATGGTGTGAAATGCTAAAACTCGAACACAAACTTGCTTGAATCACAAGAGTTTGAATGTAATGTTGACATCCTTTATTACCCAGTGCGAACACACAAGCTTACATTTAAGTCTTAAAAGACCTTACTTGTACAAGAATAATTTGACTTTTGAAAACTCATGATTAGATCTTAACTACCAAAGCAATGAAATAAACACTTGATAACGGCAATTTCTTTATTAAGTAAAGGCGACGATTCAGACATAAATTTCAATTTAATTGTCAAGCAAGTGAAAATGAGATAAAATGCAAAGATTATATTAAGATTAATACCTAAATCTTAAATTTGACACAAAAAGGTTATTTTGAACATGTAGATGAGATATAGTTTTGAGTGAATTGCAGTATTTGGTAAACATGATGTTTCATAACATGGCATACACACAACAACACCAAATGAACTAGGAATTTAACCTATTTGAAAATATGAAATACAGTTTACTTACAAAGCCAGTGCAGTTTGCACATGAGTACAAGAATGAATTTGCAAAATCAAAGATTTGCCTCGACATACTGTCAATAAGTTTGTTAACACTAGATAGGAACAAATGTAGGAATGCTGTTAGCTGCAATGTGCTAGTCACATATCAGTGCAAAAGCGTACATTATAATGTTGTTTGGTCCTTTTGGATACGACAAAACAATGGTTGTCCCTCCTTTTTATTTCCTAAGGACAACTATTTGTGGCATCTGTCACTGCCCAAAGCATTCACAGTGCTTAAAGCGATTCGTGGCAAGGAACTTGATAAATACAAAAATCAATGTTTGATCAGGTACATTGAGTGGATATTTTAATAAATGATACTAATAAAGTAAAAACATTATTTTTGAAATCCGTTGCATAAAGAAACTCATTTGAAACTAAATTTCAAATAATCAAGATTTAGTTTGAAAGTTCAAAACCAATCAACAATCCATGTTTGTGAAGAGAGACAATATGCGAAAAATATATGACATTAGGCAAAATAAACATTAACAATTATTGGCGATAGTATCTGGAAAGTATTAATGTAAATAACCAGACAGCTGATGGATGGTTGGTTCATTTTGCTTAAAAAGGTTATCAGTCTCTTATGAAAAATGTTTTTCTAATGGTTTAGGATTGGCTTTAAGGTTGAAATAATGACCTCTGACTGAGTGAATATCTGTGATAACCATTGAGCGAATAGTCACGGTCATTATTTCATAAACACCACATGGCAATAGTTGAAAGTTATTTCCTTTCATAATAACTTTTAGTGTAAATCAAATAAACAAGTTTTAAAAATTGGTGTAGTGGTTTAATGGTTGAGTGAACTCCATTCCTTAACATTACTTCATTATCGTTTGCATACTCACGAAACACGCATTTCACCTGCTGATTGAGAGTGTCCTGACTTGGTTGTCAGACAAAACTAAACTTCTAAAGTAACTTCTACTAACTAACTGTGTTTATTCTCAGGACGAATTTAAGGTGGGTTTAATCGTAAAGTATCATTAGCTCTTTCAATTGTGCTCCTTTCAATTTTGTGAATTGGATTGTACAATAAATGATTATCGGGGGTAACAATTGACAATAATGAAATACGTTTTTTCCCGTCAACTTTCAGCAATATCACGTCAATGTTAATTTTTTTTCTGAGGGACGATACGACAACGGATGCCGTATCGGGCCGAGGCAACTGTTCAACGAATTGTCGTCCATGTTTGCTCTCTGATAATCCACCCTGGTGGTTATATGACAACCAAACCAAGGGTTGGTTATCCAGGAGAACGACCTAGATATTACCATTGATAACCACACCACGCGGTGTATGGCAGAGACACGAACCTCCACTCCAGGTCATCAACCAGTGTATCATTCTCCGACCTGGCCAGGATAATCTCACAGCTCTGTGTGAGGCTGTTGTAGTTGATGCCTTTGCAGCCCACGTTGAAGTAGCATCGGCTTAGACAGTCTGGTAAGCAATCGGATGCAACCACTTGTTGTGATGCCGTCATGAGCATCTTTCCATCATACACGGGCACATTGTTGGGTCGGCATTCTGAAATAGACACGTTAAGAATATACCTATTTAGAAATGTGTCTACATTCTTGTATTTTTAGGAAAACCATCAATAATTTGAAGGTATATTTCACCTTCTAATAACTTTACTTCAATTTTCTATAAACTGTCACATACTCAGATCATATTAATGCTGTTGCAATGGAGTCGAAGTTGAATAGCACAAACTAAGCAATTAGGAGTTATGACCTATATGTCTACATTTCCGACCAATGAACTGTATGGTGGGATAAATCAAAGTTGAGGACCGGAAGCTCCTGTCGTAAATTCCTCACAAGCCCAACGAGAGTTCGGGGTAAGATCTTTGAGGTTACTTATTTGCTGTTTGTCTAGAATTCTACTTTGTTTTGGAGATGGGGACAATTATTGTCCAAATTTGATTTGTTTCGTTTCAAACTTATAGCATGTCACATAAGTAATAGTTTTACATATTGTCAAACATTTTCCCGCTTATTTTGGATTTGTCTTTGCTTTCTTATGTTTGTGATTGCACATTCTTAATCCTGTTTTGTTCCCAGGATATCCCTCGTGATAGTTGTTTAAATCCACATTGGTTACTATTTGTTTGTTGTTAACTACTGACAATACTGTTCTTGTTTTCAGCATTTAGTTTTCAAGACATGCAACAATAATGTCATATAACGACTTGCGAATAAGTCATGTTGTCCATTTTTATATTTATATAAACAACGCAACTCTTATCGGTCATATGCAAAAATGAAAATGACAATTGATTAAACCTGTTAACAAAATATGCCAAAGAAGCTTTTATGTTTGGCTGTTCTCTACTTAAATTGCATTTTTATAAACTGGCGTCCAAATAAACGATACCATTTTTACACTTACATGTATATATCTTCAACAATCTGATATTGTTGTTGTCGGTTTTTTTTAAAATGACTTACAGACGGTTGCAGATATCTTTACCGGTACCTACCGCGATCAAACTGCAATCTGATTGCAGTTGACCGCGATCAAACTGCAGTCGGACCGCGGTTGACCGCGATCAGATTGCAGTCAGACCGCGGTTGACCGCGATCAAACTGCAATCTGATTGCAGTTGACCGCGATCAGAATGCAGTCGGACCGCGGTTGACCGCGATCGGATTGCATTCTGATCGCGTTTGACCGTGGTCAATTCAGAATCATTGAAAGAAGGAAAATTTTATCTATAAAGCCCATCAGTTGATATAAAGAGGACAGTCAATTTGTACAGATATGTTTGTAGCCAGTTATAATTTGAAAACGCATAAACAATGTTATGGTTGATTTACATATGTATGGAAGAGGCATATGTTTTATGACCAAATAAAACATGTTAATTGTAAAAACTATACATGTAGTAGTTATATGCAACATCGGTATCACCGTTTCATTTGTTACGGCCAGAAGTGATTATCAGTAATCAATACAAATAATTTTCTTTTACTCAATTCGAATTGAATAAGACTAGGTTTTGTGTTGTGAGGCGTGATTTTAATAAACATTATAGTATTTAAAAAATTGCGTAAGGTTTGACAAATCGTATTCTGGAATTAACATATAAAGGATATTTTAAAGGGACAGTAGTACGTTTTTTGGAGGAATATAAGCTGATGTCAGGAAAATGAAAATAAATGGTTCCAATTGAAAGACAAATATTTTAACTGAATGAAGCAGTAATGAATTAAATATATTTTGTAAAGTTCAGCCATTGGATTCTTGTTTTCTTACACAAAATGAGTTAAAGTTGTTCATACAAAAATGACCGCCAATGGTCTTTATGTGAAACTTTATAATTTATTTTCTTACAATGGATGATTGTGTAATAAGATTTTTGACATTATCAACATAATACATTAATCATTAACATTTAATTATCAGTGACAAATTTATATTGTTTTTCTTCAAGAAAGAACGTGCTTCTGCCACTTTAATATAAAGAATAATTTGTCTACAATTTCATCTGTACACATTGGTTATTTGAGATGAGCAATATTTATTTCATTATATTTTCAGTTTCTACTGATAATAAGAACTGTTGAGTAGACAAAGTGTAGGTTTTTCTATACATATTTCATGTAATGATATGTAATAGATTTGCGTGAATAATATTACAGTGAACATTAAACAAAAGTATTATTACGCAATGAGCAAGATATTTAACTGGGTGATATGGTAATAATCATTTGGTTTTTCAGAGACCCCATATTTAACTGTTTATAAGAAAGCCTATTGTTTTAACACTGATGAATAATCTATTCAATCTATAATCATACTTAAATGAAATTAATGACAATAACAGTATACGTTTAACCTGAAACGTGGGAATCTGAACAGGTTAAATTTTCAACTTCTTTTGCAGATACTCATAACAAATACGTAAAATATCATAATCACACACGAAAAGCTTACAGCAATATTTAGTCATACTATACTGGTTTTCAGATAACAATGGACAATGAACTAATTTTTCAATTACATTCAGTTCACGTGTATACACCTTTGAGTTGGTATCCAATTCCCCCAAGTTATTACAAATATTTCGGTCGATTATATGTAGGTGCTGATCCTGGTACTAATCATTACAATATTACAATCGATACTTGGTTTGAACCAAGTCCAAAACGTATCTTCGACAAAAATTAAATTTAGAGCTGCAGACCTCTTCCTCATTTGGCATACCCAACAACATGACACTTTTCATAATGTATTCACTGATTTGATGTTTAAAACACATTATATTGTTCTTTTCATTTTTGATTTCATTGATTTGGTTTAAACATATTCATTTCATTAAAGATAAATGAATCGGTTTGGCCAACAAGTTATGCTAAGGCGGTTTCAAGATATATTTGCAAAAATAATAATGGGTGACGTTCACTAACAGAATAACAGAAAGTTTCATACGCTACATAAAATATATGGCAGAAAATTATACAGTATATTCATTGAGTTTGATATTTGTTTTTCATCCAGATTTGAGAAATATGAATTGAAGCGGCGTTGAAATAAATACTAAACTGTAGGAATGAGATACGCTAGCAATCCTTCTTGTCTCACACTATCATAACACATAATACATATACATAATACAATATGTGCACTGGAATATTTGTGTGTGTCGATCATTTTTATTGTCAAAATGGTGCCTCATTCAAAGGTGTCTAAACGGTTTGATGAATTAGTGACCCAGTAGTTATACCATATTCGAAATTAACCTGCTTGTTGGATGTTTATAACACACTGTGTTTCGCCATATCAGTCAGATCCCTTGAACTTGAACATTCGAGCGGCCATTTTAATGTGTGAACATTATGGAATACAATGTGGCCGCTCGAAGGGAAATCGGCTCACATGACGTAACCGAACATTGTGCATTCGTTTTAGAACTATTTCTATTGATACAAAGTATTATTACCCATACGGTTGGAAATAAGTGGTGACGTATTTTCAATATGAGCACTAGTGCACATATCAATTTTTCCTAGCAACGATTGTTGTAGCGCGAGTTCCCGTATTTTTTCGCCTGGGACGTCATAACACCATTGTTCGTGACGTCATCGTAGTCAGCCGTCGCAACGGAAGCGGCCCGTTTCTTGGATATTTTTAAGATGATAAAATGGAATAGAATCGGTAATAAAGAAATTATTACCCTCGGAAGTGTGTCATATGAATTTTACGAAACTCGTGCAAATTTGTGTATAACCCTCGCTCTCGCTCGGGTAATACAAAAATTCACACTTGTTTCGTAAAAGTCATATGACACACTTCCTCGGGTAATACTCTCTATTTATTTAGCCATTGTTAACACGTATTTATCTTTTCGTAAGATCCCTTTATTTCAGTAAGAAAATCGTGCTTTAAATTGCCATGTGAGCATATTAATTACCGTAAATGAACTTTACATGTCAATCGTTAAGTTAAACATCCACTAACCTCGACTTTACCACTTTTCGATTTTTCAAAAAATAAAAAAGGAACTTGATTTTTGTTAATTTGTCAAATAAACACCTTTAATTGGCCTTTCATTAAGACAGCGTAATTATCGGCTGTGAAAAACCCACCTGGGTTAGGGGCAATAAAACTTGCGCGGTTGTGACACAATAAACATAGAAAGTAACGCATCATTAATTCAACTGATATACCGCCTAAATAATTGTTTAATTACCATTGATATCCCTTTTACACCAAATGCTTAGTAGTGTTACATCGTCAAATGATTTATCCAACTGAGTGGAATCATTTTCTGAAAATCGTTATTTATTGGGTTTTTTTCTGTGGTATTGTTACGATAGATGTATAGATAACGAGGCTGATTCTGTAAATGACGCCCGGTCACAAAAAGGGGGCGTGTGTAGTCATGCATTCACTGGTTTGTAGCCAAACAAGTCTAAGCTACCCATCAAAAGTGGCTTCCATTACAAAACTGAACAATTACAGCCTGATCCGTCGAATTTTAAAAACTGATTCTGTACCTATCCGTCGAATAACGCTTGGGTGATTTTGTGACGATCATTCGAAGTTTGACGAGCAAGAGACACTGGGATAATCTAAGTTAATAAATGAAGTAGGCTACAGTACCGATCCGTCGAATGGATTTTTCTATCCTAAAACTATAAATTCGACGAAACGGTATGCGACTAACTGAACATATTTGAGTAGCGACCTTTGACGCACTATACAATATTTAATCAGACTTTCATATATTTCAAAGACATAGAAAAAAATATGTTTGTGGTTATTAGAACTTTCAAAAGAGTTTCCTTTCATTTTCGAGATGAAGACTTAGTGTTTCCGGGAGATTGGGGTGTTGGCACAATAATATAACAATCTAAAAAACGACTGCAGGTGGTAATTATTCGTGCTGATAGATTGGTTGTGTAAACAAGTGAGACACAAATATTCTGTCTGTCTGTTTGTCTGACATCGTGTACATACAACAGGTGTACATGTGTATGTCTCGGTGATTAGCTAGCTCCCTCGGTGAATCAGGATTTACTTAGAAGAGACAGACCGACGAGTTTATTCATGTGTCACTCGTCTCGTAGTTACATAACATCGGGATTGGTTGGAATTCTAGTGAACATTTCGGGAAAACATAAGAAATGATTGAATGTAAATATGTCATGAATTAACATTTGGCTGTATTAATTTCCTGTAAATGCTGCTATTGAACAATTGACACTGTTTCAATAACTGAATTTTAATATACCACTGTTTGTGTCGCTATGCTACATTACGGGTTCATGTTATTCAGAAACATCATTATTATCAAATTTAGGAATTATTAGATATCAGACTCTTGCTTTTTTATATCAAAAATCATTATTACATTATTTATATCTTTTTTCAGTGGATAGTTTGTAATTTAATGCAAAAAAATAGAATAATAGATAAGTCGTTAATGTCATATTCTTACTATCATATATGTCTAACGTATTATGATAATCTCTTTCAACATCATAGATGACATTCTTGATTTAGGTTTTATCAAATATGAGAAGTGTTCAGTAAAACCTTTTTGCCCAGTACCAGAAACTGTCGTCGTTTAGTGTTTGCACAATTAATCCTGACACTAACTCATCCTTTTTTTAAAGTATATCAATGAATGGTCGCCTGAGGTCAAAAGACATTATTTTTTATTGAAGCAGTCTAAATATATGACACAACATACAAGACACAGTGATGACGCCATTGTCACTCAATACATACCGACAAACTGGTCACCGGCGGTAACATAAAATGATCATGTGATATACCACTTTCATCAGTGATTAGGAATGTGTATCCCTCATCAGTTCTTATCGTTAAGGAGGACTAAAATGGTCTATAGCCACTTTGAGGATTCATGAAAAGGGGCTTGCAATTTGAATTATATTCAACTTTGAATTTTCGAAAGAACGACGGTAACCTGCCTAAATACAGCTTTTTAAATACCCTGCCTAATTAGCCGCGAACAGAATCTGTGGTCACTGAAGCGTGTCACGAGCGTATCTACCTTCTATGACGTAGGAGAAGGGGAGTAGTTTCAACGTGTAATGACACCCTTTTCATCGTTCATTTTACATACAAATAGTTACAAAATACATTCAAGTTTTATTTATTCCGAAAGCATAGATATCCGACGGCTCAATAATAGTTTATTCAAGCTAATTTTTAATTGTATAAACATGTCGCATTGTATATTTCAAAACCCTATAAATGACGCAACAAAGCTTCATCTTGATAAAATTTCCTTGTTATATTGGCACCGTTGTGGCTAGACTTGTCTGTTTAAAGTGATAATCTGATGGTCTGTTGTTTGCTGAATGTTACATAACATACACTGACTGTTTTTTCTGACGGTGACATATAACAAATTGTTTATATTTTCAGTGACCAAACCGAATATTTTCTAAAAAAGAATACCTAAATAATGTTACATTTTTGTGAGTTTACTGCAAAATAAAGATTTATTCTAAAGAGCCATTAGACGGTGGATAATTGTATCATGGTGATATGAATGGAAAGGGAAAGTGTGGACGGTTAAACGTTATTTATTATGATATCTTATAAAATATAGACGCCACAGTGAATAATCTATAGTAAGTTATGATCAATATCCGTATTTTTACAACACATGTCAAGAATAGAATAATTAAACATACATTATTGTTACCAGTGATTGATATATTTATGATATATAAGGTTTCGATTCGTATTGAAAATGCACCAATGTTATATTTGGGATCATCACATTCCGCATAATGGTACAGTCACATCCATCAAAGCGTATCCGCAAATAAAATTGACTCACCGTTTTATTAAGTTCGAGTTTAGCGTATTTCTTAGATGTTAATGTACCTGCTTCTGCCATTTTTATAAATCAGAATTTAACACATAAATGGTTTAGGTTTTAAGGGGGTTTATCTCCGGACAGGCGACAGGCCTGGCCATGCTCTAATGAGTTTTCAAAGTGTTCGCCTGGTAATTTCGGTTGCGCTCTAAAACCGCTCATTCCCATAGATAACGGTACTGAAATAACGATCTATCATTCCTGGAAAAAATGCATTACATAACCTCTTTAGCAATATCAGACAATAAATACCAACAATCCGGTCACCGGCGTTGATATGGTATGAGTATGTGATATACCGCTTTGATCACTGAATAGGACTTTGATGTTTCCGACTTTGTATCTACAGATGTATGTGCGTTCAGATTGTACAGCCGAGCTGTAGGCAACACTGAATAATGGATGGTAAAACAGTGTTCTCCCCCCCCCCCCCCTCCCCAATTAAATCAGTGCAGCAAAATGACACAACAACGGTAAAACATACTATGTTTCGATTCCTTTTTAATTTTCGTGAAACAATCGGGACTTTATTGCCCCTAACATAACCGGAAGTCTTTCTTGTGGTGATTTGTCTCCTAGAGCGAGACAGTAGGACAGCGAGATGTTTGGTAGTGAAGCGGGTCAAGGGTCAATTAACGAAGTAAGGTCGGCGGCCTTTGTAACAGGCATGTAGGCAAAGCAATACACAATATAGAGGAAAATAGGGGCAACCCCCCACCCTACAGTGAACGAGATAAAACTGCTGAGTTCTCAAAAATCAAGTTCAAATGTCCTTGAATGAAATGAACAGGGCCGATCAACAGACAGAGAGAGAAAATAAGTCACGTGCTGGGTTACATAGTACATTTACAAATAGATAAAACAAATTAAAACAATATTAGCATCTTTAGCATTACATACATATATATTTTGTTAAAGAAAACCACATAAGAGCCAATCGTTGATATGAGGGTTATGAGAGACTACAACATATGAAATATAAATACAACAATATTGACTATGAAATATATTTAACCTTACATAAAACAGATTTTCCGTTTTCTGAAATAAGTCTGCAGGTTTTGGCAACAATACATAAAAACTCTGGACTGAACATTATAAAGCTATATTGAAAGGCACAAAATCTTGACAAATTTCCAAATTAATA
Organism: Steromphala cineraria; assembly: GCA_916613615.1. Taxonomy (NCBI): domain Eukaryota; kingdom Metazoa; phylum Mollusca; class Gastropoda; order Trochida; family Trochidae; genus Steromphala; species Steromphala cineraria. Next base: position 9,161,548 of record OU744731.1, on the reverse strand, counting down.
GATTAAATCTCTTGTCTATGGTATGTATACTGTGGACAATAGAACATGGTACTCAACTTTAACAGCGTTAAAACAAATATAAGACATATACTCTTTCAGCTAATGGTAAATTAGTAAAACGTCTCGTTTTAACTCGCTTTGGGGCCACCCCTCATCAGAATTGCGCCATGTATGTATGTATGTATGTATATGTTTATAGAGTAGTAGAGTATGTCTTTATATATTAAACAAATATAATAATCTTTTTTGATCATTTATTATTTACTTGTACATGTATATCACTGCCTCTTACATATTACCCTTCTTTGAGAGGCATGATATAAGTTGGAATGACAGTAATGCAGAGGAATATATGGATGACAACTTCTTTGTTCATTGCATGCGGCTTTTCAACACAGATTCTTGTAAACTTTGCATTCAATGAACAAGGAAGTTGTTATCCATATATTCCTCTGCATTATTCTCGATTAGTGGAGGTGACATTCACGCGGGGTCGACAAGATTTTTGCCGATTTTTAATCCGCGTACTTAAATGGTTGATCCCACTTAAATTGTTGATCCCACGTGTATGAACCTGAACCATTTTAAAGTACAAGACTTTTGACATACTGATAACTGGTAATTTGGCAGCAACACTGAATGACTCGATCAATAAACTACTTGTTAAACCTGTAAAAGATTAACGTTTTTGAAAAATCAATGCGGTATATGACACCATCGGTCAGAAGTCGCTGTTGTACATACAAATTAATTCGTAAACTTTTCTCTGACTGTTTCTATCGGGTGTTATCATAATTATAAACTTACCCGTGAAAACATAAACACTGTAATAATTACATTCATGACAGAATTACAAAATCTACATAGAGGTTGTCTCTTCTCATTAAAGGTATGCGGCCCGGAGATGGTGAAATTCTCAAAATTCTCAATTCGCATATAAATTAATGCACATATATCGGCAAAACTGATCACAGATAATCAATATTACATATGTGTTCTTGTTCTATTTCAGTTATACCTTGAAAATAGACCATTAGACTTGATTTGATGGAAACATTTTATATTACTACTGCTACTGGTTGTACCGTTTCAGTTATGCCTTACCATACTGGCATGTGAGATTGTCACGATGATTGATAAGCCATCTTTATTTCTTCCAAATGTATTAAAAAAAAGGTCGTGCACACAAAGAATTAAAATGTACAGTTTTGAAAAAATATTTGAAAATGACAGTCATATACCAATAATACCACTTTCTCCCATTGTGTCCTGTCTAAATTACCCAGTGTTGTCCAAAACCCGAGAATATCATGATCAGTAATTATTCCTTCTTCCTATTGTCTCCAAAATTCAACAAAATCAAATATGATATCAAGAATTCTTTAACAATTTACATCTGTCATTAAAACTTGTGTTTAACGTTATGACGTGTATTGGCATGGAGATTTTCACGATTTCATTCGGCCGTCTTAAAATTTAAACACCCACAAACTACAGAGAAGTCAAAGGGCTTTCATAACACCATAAAGTGACATATCTCTCCTGTATGAATGAGGAATATAAGTAATGATGAGTTAACGATGTTCATAACTTCACACATACGCTACAAAAAGTCGTAGCAAGGTACATTCAAATTACACTTTATGCAACAGGATATTATTTCATTTTTTAACCAGTGCAAAAAATCGCTATACGTTTTACGACAGTGTAGAAGGTAGACATGAAGTATCTGAACAAAAGAATAGTATGCGTTGTTAAAGTTTGAATAACAAATAACAAATCAGGTAGTAAAATCAATTTGGACCGAATACGGCAGATTTGAGTTTCTCAATCTATTATGATTAAACTTATGCTGTAATGCCGACATGCAGACACTGTCTATAATCACTCTCAACCCCTGATCGGATCGACCGCAGTTTGACTGCAATCTGAGCACAGTTGATCGCGATCAGATTGCAGTCAGACCGCGGTTGACCGCGATCAAACTGCAATCTGATTGCAGTTGACCGCGATCAGATTGCAGTCAGACCGCGGTTGACCGCGATCAGATTGCAGTCAGACCGCGGTTGACCGCGATCAAACTGCAATCTGAATGCAGTTGATCGCGATCAGACTGCAATCAGACCGCGGTTTTCAGGTAACTAATTCTGCAAGGGTCTGTAGTTGCAACCATAAGCTTTATGTTTGAAACTTTTAAAAGAGACTCTTACTATTTTTGAAAAATAGTCAAAGCTGGTTCTGGTTCCAAAGTTTAATTATGGCGTCAGGTTCACATACATCCATAAGGCATCAAGGTATCAGACTGACTGACTGACAAGCACATGTCACTCACATGGCATGGTATATACCAAAACTAAGATTCACCTGTGGAACCTTATGCTCCTTGGAGTTAGTGGTTTACTCGAAAAGGAAACATTGAGCCGAAAAGGATTCAAAAATTACTTTCTCTTTAACAGCCGCCCCCAAATTTTGTCCCAAAATTTGAAATGAAAAGATATTCAACAAAGTATGATAAATCTATTTTGATATAGATATTAAGAAGGAAGAAATCAACTTTAAGAGAGAAAAAAGGGACTGAAAACTTCAGTTACAACACTTTAGAGTCACATGTATATGTCATCTTGACATTATTGGCTCATCTTGGCATTACAGTCTTTCCGGCGTCAGGTTCACTCATTGTCAAGATCAGGAAGCCTCACCAATCTGGATACTGGTCTCAGATAGTCCTGTTTCTCAACTCGCACGCTGGCAGAGCGCACTCTATTGTCTAAACCACTGAACGTCTCAGTGACTCGTCCAACGAGCCACCTTGCTCGTATCTGCAGGGGGTCCATGATCCTGACTATATCACCCTCTTTAACACTGCTGTCCTGATCTTTCTGCCATTTACCACGGGGCTGAAGTGATGGTAAATATCTGCGTATGAAAGTCTTCCAGAACTGGTCAGCTAGTATCTGACTATGCCGCCAGCGCTTCTTACCAAGTAGCTCATCTTCTGGATAAACTACCTGAGGGAGGGAAGCATCATGCCTACCTAGCAACAGTGAATTCGGGGTGACTGGGACAATATCAGCAATGTCACTGGAAACATAGCCTAGAAGCTTTGAGTTCAGGATGCAGACTATTTCTGCAAGTACTGTTCTGAGTACAGGTTCAGTGACGGTCTGCTCTCCAAGTATAGCACACAGTCCCTGTTTGACCGACCTTATCTCACGCTCCCAAAGATCTCAAAAATGGGGGGGATAAGGAGGATTATATCTGAATCGGATTCTTTGTGACGACAGATGATTGGCAATATCTGGATTCAACACAGTAAAGGCATCGTGAAGCTCACTCTCTCCACCTTTAAAGTTTGTCCCACAGTCTGAGAGTAGCTCATATGGTTTTCCGTGATGGGATATAAATCTTCTTACTGACATCAGGAAAGCATCAGAGTCCATACTTTCTAGGAGATCAAGGTAAACTGCTCTGGTGGTCATGCATTTAAAGATTATGCCCCATCTTTTCTCCCGACGACGCCCAATCTTTATCCACATAGGCCCAAAGCAGTCCATTCCAGTAGAGTAGAAGGCTGGTTTGTAAAGACGAAGTCTCGCTGTTGGCAAATCTGCCATTTTGGGCAACTTCGGGCTTGCTCAGAGTTTCTGGCATTCCATGCACTTTCGTTGGTGTTTCCGGACTGCTTCTCGACCTCGAAGAATCCACACTTTTCTTCGTAGTTCTGCAAGTAGTCGTTCTGGTCCATAATGGTGAAGATTCTCATCATAGTCTTTGATTAATAGTTTTGTGATGCTATGATTTGGGTCAAGGACAACTGGATGTTTTGTATTATCTGGTATTTCCTCTGCTTGTCTGAGTCTGCCACCTACTCTGATAACATCATCGACTTTATCATATTGTTGAGCAAGTTCTATCAGTCTGCTTGTTGTGAGGATAGGCTTCCCAGTATGCACAGTATCCTGTACGTTGGTTACCACTAGCATCTTCACTACTGAGGTTTGATGGTTTCTCATACCTGGAAGTATTGGAGTTGAAGACTGATGTGGGCATGTGTGATGAGCTCCTCTTCACTATGGAGATTGATGTATCCCGTACTGGCTTCGGAACTTGATACAGACTAACTGCCTTGTGCGCAATCTTCTTTGCCCGGGCTTTGAGTTTTAGCCAATCTGAAAAGTGAATAAGATTGTAAGTTTTGTCTTGGTACAAGCTCGAAATACCCTTGTTCAAGCAGTACTCAATAAACCAATCTCGGTTTGTCTGTGGCAGTTTGCTAAGTAGCCTATCTACATGTGACCCACATCTGAGTTCAAAGCCATTGTCTCCCTCTAGTGATTGAAGCAAGATTCTCAAATGTATCAAAGTCATTGTATCTCACGGTAGGAAGGTTCATGATCATTGCTAGTTCACTCTGGACTAACTGTCTAGGCTGCCCATATGTCTCTGATAAAGCTTGCATAGCACAAGTGTAGGGTCTAGCATCATACAAGAAAGCCTCTGCAAGGCGCTTGGGGGAACCACCCAGGCGATCCAACAACACCTGAAACTTGTACTGCTCTGACAAGTGAGCATGGTTATCTACAATACTGTCAAAGGCCATTTTGAGAATAGCAAAATCTCTCTCCTTACCAGTCACGAATGATGGCAATGTAGGTTGGGGGATGCCATAAGATGTGGCAATTAACTGGTCTGCCATGTATGGTTGTCTAGGGGATCTGGGTTCTTGTTAATATTGGAAGCTTTCTTGAGGATTGGAGTCAAACCTTGGAGGACGGTCCACATGTTGCACTTGAGGGATGAAACTGGAATTAGATTGCAAGTTGTCATGATGCTGCTTGGCATAATTGTAAGCAAGTTCAGGCTTGGTATCACTTTAAGGATTGACCTTTTTACTAAGTTCACTATCAGGCAGCAATGATGTAAACACTGTGGCATCAGGGTTCAATAGTGATTCATTAGACAGAGAAACTTCAGTCTTTGGCGTCATTATGGTCGAGTTATGCTCTAGCAACTGGTCAACAAGTTCTACTTCAGCTAACTGTCTCTCTGCCTCACGTACCTGCTTTTTCATGAGATTTCTATCTGCAAACGCTCGTTTTCTTTCAAAGCTCTCCTTTCTTGCACTTGTACTTCTATTCTAGCATGAATTATATCTTCCTCTGCCCTTTTTTGTGCTTCAAAAGCCTCATCCTCTACTTTAGCAACCAAAACATCTAATTGTCTATCTTCACTTTGCCTTCGTTTTAACTCATCTAATTCAGCACGCTTCCTTAATTTCTCAAGTTTAGTAGTATGATTCTCAGAAAGACTGCTAATAACAGACTTTAGACTGCTTGAAGAGTGTTTACTCAGATTTGAATTTCCAGACCTGTGTGAAGATAGAGATTTCCTTGAGGTTCTAGTGAAATCCTGTGACACTAGACTGAGTCCTCCAACTGCTCCTAAGTCCTCAACAAATGCTCCTGTATGAACATCCTTGTCTCTGCTGGTATCCTGAGTAGAAATTGGAGTAGGCAAACTCTTACACACATAGTCCTGAAGATAGGCAGGCGGCCTCCTCTGCCTTCTCCCACTTTCACTGGCCATAGTTCAAATTTTTCAAAAGTTCAACACATCCGGCTCGCGGGACCATGAAAAATAGTCAAAGCTGGTTCTGGTTCCAAAGTTTAATTATGGCTTCAGGTTCACATACATCCATAAGGCATCAAGGTATCAGACTGACTGACTGACAAGCACATGTCACTCACATGGCATGGTATATACCAAAACTAAGATTCACCTGTGGAACCTTATGCTCCTTGGAGTTAGTGGTTTACTCGAAAAGGAAACATTGAGCGGAAAAGGATTCAAAAATTACTTTCTCTTTAACAATTTTGTAAAATTGCAAAAAGCTATAATCACGTGATCTCTGTCCTGGTGCTAAGTCATGTGTGGAACAAGTTTTATTACTTTTCTTAATGATTGCTAGTCACACATTTAGTGACAAAATCTGGTAGAATTAAGCATAGAGGAAGCAAACATGTAGAAAATCCCCAAAATGATCCAAAACAACTTTTGTTACGTGGATTTGAAATGTTTGTTTATTTCTTTTGTAACTTGATGTGGCTATGCAAAGGAGTAATGAGGATTTCTTGCATTCCTTTAACGCCACAAAATTGTCTCTTCCCTGCTTGAGGCTTGATATTTGTTAGATCAACGCTAACGTTGTATCTTAGTGACCTCAATGACAGTGCACATCAAAAGTTGCTAAGTTGTTATGTTCTTGTGTACTTTAGGAGCTTGAACTGTTGAAACCAGAGCTCAATGACTGTGCATTCAAAAGTCAATTGTCACTAAACATTGACATATGCATCCTGTCTCAGGCTACGAACATTACGCTAGCTCTACTACTCTGTACCCTGGGATCAGAAGCTAGACTCGCTCGCGTGGCCCGTTTTGGGATATAGCTAATCAAATCATTTTCTCTTTGAAATTTTATCGAGACGGTGGCGAGAAAATGATTTGATTGGCTACATCGTCGCTTGAGCAAATCTAGCTTCAGAGCCCAGGGTACAAATTTGTGTAGTTAGCGTAACGTTCGTACCCTGTGAGGATGTGACACATGTGTAATTACAATCGATTTAAGAATGTCGGTAGGCAATAATAAGAATAACTTAAAACTGTTTAGATCTTAAGGCTTGTCATAATCAGTGAAAGCTTTTCTTATCAATGGACACGCTTCGATGTGGATTTAGTTGGACTGATGAAACTGTCAACAGATGCTTGAGGCTTGAAGTAATTGTAAAACTCTTTAGATCGTATCTGGAAAAACAAAATTTTGACCCCTGTTTACTTTTGATTAATGATTTGCATAATTGTTTATTTCCCTTTTGATATCTGTTAGTTGGTTGTTGAAAGAAATCATTGATTTCAAAATTGTTTTTAATTTCTATCGTTTTTCGTTATCTAATAACAATGATAGCAGAATGTTATTAAGTTTTTTTTCTGGTTGGTAGTTTTATCTCATCTACCTCTAAAATGTTATGATCTTTCAATACAAAAGCATCATACATGAATCTATTAATATGATCGTTTTTGAAACACTGTACATGGGCTTGTGGTTTCCGTACTGAATAAATTTCGTCGTCCCGTATATATACTATTCATTATTCACACTTGATATACGTGTATGTTTCAACAATAAAGATGGGTTATTCAAATGATTACACTTTCTGGTAATGTTAGTGAAAACAGAAACTCAAAGTATAAAGAATTTCAGATGAAGAGGACACGAACTATGGAGTACTCGTTGACACCAAGTCTCCACTTCTGCCTCCATTTCCCTAAGTCTCGATGCCATTACAAAACCCAAAGCTCTATATTCATTTTTGCAAACTGCATATAATCATAATGAGGCACCTGATACACTTCAAAACATCAGGCTTTTGACAAAGTGACTGTGTATTCATAACATGTACTTTTCGATGCTAACATTAATAAACACATGTTTAATGACCCCCAACTCATGTAATAGTCCCTTAATATTCGTAAATAATAATGTGTACGTACTTTGAGTGTCCGTCCCTCTGATTTCAACTTCACAGAGATACATCGGTCTAAGGGATTCATTATCTGGTATTGGTACTTTCCGAATCCTGACAAAGCGTCCTGTGACTGGAACATCGCATGTCAGGGTGACCTTTGTAGAATGAGGGAAAGTCCCGTTATAGAAGAGACACTGCTGCGGTGTTAGGAAGCCCCACGTCAGTGGATTGACAAGGAACATCTCGATGTAGAAGTCATAAAAGTTCTTCTCTGAAATAGAGGATCAATGGAAGAGTAATGATAATGATTTATTAAAGCAAGTATTCACAAATAGTGCAGGAGTGTGATTGATGCATTCATGTGCATTGTTCCTAAGCGTTTTAATTCAAACTAGCATACCCTCGGACAATAAACCAATTCATAAGCAATCTCTTGGATATTATTATTGCAACGTTTGCAGTCTGAGGGCACAGAAACATCTAGTATATTTTGATTTAGCTATCAAGATTTTGTATCTTTTTAAAAGGAATAGAAACAACATTCTTTCATGTTAATTGTAAACGCTTAAATTTTTTAAGACAACATTTATTTAAACAGTTTCAATCAAAACTTTTAAAGGGGGACTGAAATGGTCTATGACCACTTTCGGGATTCATAAAAAGGGGCTTGCAATTTGAATAAGAGTCATCTTTGAATTTTCGAAATCGGACGGTAACCTGCCTAAATACGGCTTTTAAAATACACTGCCCAATTAGCCCCGGCGAACAGAATCTGTGGTCACTGAAGCGTGTCCCGAGCGTGTCAACCTACTGTGACGTAGCAGTAGGTGAGTAGTTTCACCTAATGATCATTCTTCAACGGGTGATGACACATTTTCGATCGTTCATTTAACATACAAATATTCACAACAACACTAAAGTTTCCTATATTCCGATAGATTAGATATCCGACGGCTCAATAACGATTTATTCAAGCCAATTATTATTGTATAAACATGTTGTATCGTATATTTCAAAACCCTATCAAATGACGCAGAAAGGTGACTGCCTTGGTAAATGTGCGCCGTTATGGCTAGACATGTCCGTTTAAAGTGATAATCTGATGGTCTGTTGTTTGCTGAATCTTACATAACATACACATATTTCCGACGGTGACAAATAACAAATCGCATATATTTTCAAGGAACAAACCGAATATTTTCTTCAATCGAATACCTAAAATGTTGAATTTTTGTGAGTTTATTGCAATATAAAAATATGTTAGACGGTGAATAATTTTACCATGGTGGTTTGAAAGGAAAGGAAAAGTATGAACGGTTATAAGTTATTTATTATGATAGTTTTTCTCTTATGAAAAGATAGGCGCCCCAGTGGATAATCTATAGTAGGGTCAATCTCCGTATTTTTACAACACATATCAATAATAAAATAATTATTTACCAATGGTTGATGTATTCAAGATATACATTTCGATTCGTATTGAAAATGACAAACAATGTTATATTTGGGATCACACTGTTTTGCATTAAACATTCCGCATATTGATACAGTCACATCAATCAAAGTGATTCCGACAACAAAAGTAGTACAGAATACTTCTTAGTTATAATCGTACTTGCTTCTGGAATTATTTTATAAATCATAATTTAACACATAAATCGTTTTGGTTTGAAGCAGGTTGTCTCCAGACATAATGGTAGATACGCAAGTGGCGACAGTATTGTCTCAATTACATGCTCATTGCATTCAGATAATGGTACTGGAAATAATGATCTATCATTCTTAGAAAAATAACATTGCATGACCTCTTTAAGTTACAATTCTCAATGAAAGGCATGTATTGGATTATGACTGATGTCTTGTTTATAATATTATTTTAATAGAGCATTGGAAATATACTTTCAATGACAAACTTAATGATTTCACACTTGTACATAGAGAAGATATTGTTCACAACAATACCCGAAACATGGCCCAACAGAATGAAAATTTATTACATGAACCTTACCAAAAATAATTATTTGATAGAGCAAAAACCGTATTCCTAATTTCACCAGGTTATAATTTACCAATCGGAGAAAAAAAGGGATGTTAAGAAATACAATTGCTCTCAGATGTTACCTAATTAGCTGATGTCATAAAATAGCCAGGTGTTAATAATTTTGCATTATATAACCTACCTACTGTAGTCATCATTTAATAGCTTTTGATTAGGAAACAGACAGGAAATACGATAGACAGTAAAGTAATTGTGTAATAAGTGAGTATTTGATCTAAGGAAAGTAAATAACACCTGCAGACCAATGTTGTTTATTCAACTTTTTTACACAACGTTCACATCTAAATGTGACCATTGTAAATTCGGATTATTGCCATAAATCAGCCAAAAACTTTGTGTTTTGTTTTATGTTTTACTTATCATACAAGGATTTGTCTCTGCATGCCAAACTGTTCATTCAGTGAAAATGCGAGCTCGAAACAAAAAATCGGTGTAGTGATCGGAACACGTGAGTTCGATATAGATAGTCCCATTGCTCTGATTGACCTAACACAGCGGTTCAATTTGGCGTAGAACGATCAATGTGATGGAAATTTGTCAACGGAGACTTCATCAAGAGATATTCTAGGACAGTTGACAGTAACACAATGATATGACATACTGTTAATCGCTTGGAAAACGCAGAATTTCGGATTTCCTCTACCATTTTCCGTATAAGCAGACGAACGCTTCATCTTCGGCCACGTCATTTCCGGTATCCCCTTCCCGTGGCCTATCAGCCTTGTTTTGGTTTGTCGCTGGACGGCGACAAGCAGACGCCTTGTTACGCAATGTTTACTTAGCTGTAGTTTCATTGAGAAACTGTTTATCGTTGCTGTTTTGGCCTAATATTTATGTTATATAGTTATTTGACAAATATCTTATGAAAAAAAATATTTTAAAAAAGTTATACAGCGTCTCTATAACAGTTTTGAGTGATTTTTTTTATTGTCATTTTCATTTGAAACATTAATTGAATAACACAAAGTTTGAAATCATAAACATCTCGATGTAGAAGTCGTAAAGTTCTTCTCTAAAATACTAGATCAATGGAAGTGTTATGATAATGATTTGTAGCATGGAACATAACGATTAACGCAAGTATTCAAAAACAGTTCAGGATTATGATTTATGCATTTATGTGCATTGTTTCTCGCCGTTTTATTTCAAACTATCAACCTGAGACAATATATCAATTCATCAGCAATCTCATTTTGCAACGCTATGAAACGCATGAAATACACTCTCTCAAAAAAGAAACGCAACCCCTCTCTCGATATCTGACATCCTCTGAACAAAAATGGTGAATGTAAAATGGATTTTTTTGTCAGGTATTCTTAATATGTTCTCGTATGATTAATAATGGCTTCCATATGCAGCCTTATTAACGCACGCCGACATTTTATCCGATTTTGTTAGAGAATGTGCGTAACAGGCATAGGCATAATACTAAAAGTGAACTGCTCGTGCAAATCAAGGAAATGAAAGTTTAAGTCGAGGTCTATAAAAGGACGCGTAGTTTTGCATTATAATCAGTTTATTTACTCCGATCAAGGATGAAAATGCCCCGACTGAATAAAGCAGATCGTAATATTGCCATTGGTCAGATTCAGGCCGGGCAAAGGTTTGTAACAGTTGCCCACTATCTAAATGTCTATAAAACAAAGATCTCCCGACTTAAGAATCGCTATAGACAGTTCCATGCATCTGAAGATCGTCCTCAGAGTGGTAGACTAGGGATCACCACACCCGCTCAGGATCATTTCATCTGGGTCATTCATCTCCGTAATCGGCAAGCCAGACCAACCGTCACTGCAACACAAGTGCCTGGTTTGAGGAGATTGTGGGGCCAAATCATCAGCAACCGTTTACGTGAGGCTAATCTTCATGCACGACGACCATTTGTCGAACCTCTTATGAGACGCCTAAATCGACGTCAACGTCTCAGATGGTTCACTATCGTGAGGATATGGAACCAAATGTACTGGAGACCTGGTCTGGTTGGGTGACAGTTTCATTGTCCTACTTTATAGAAGTGACGGCAAGCAACGTGGAAATGAATGTTTTGCTCTTGAACTGCGTTCGACTGGTCGACAGATTTGGGAGAGGGAGCGTCATGGTTTTGAGAGCCATGTCTCATATCAGACGATCACACCTGGTCATCATTCTCGTAAATTTGTCATCCCAACGCTACATCAATGACGCTTTTCAGCCACACCTCCTTCCGATAATTGAACAACAGAGGGAGCTATTTCAACAGGAAAATGCCCGCCCTCACACAGCTCGTGCATCACTGAATTTTCTATGGAATTCCAATGTCAACACCTTGCCATGGCCCTCCAGCTCGCCCGACATCAACAACATCGAACATCTTTGGGACTATCTTGATCATCGTACCCGTGCACGTACACCACCACCGCAGACGTTAGATGCACTGGCCACAGCACTACAGGATGAGTTGAGAGCAATACCACGTGCACAGGAAAGGATTCGTCGTCTGATCCGTTCTGTTCCGAGGAGGAGCAATGCTGTAAATACAACTCGTGGCGCTCATACTAGATACTGAAGAAAGCGCCCCCTTGTTTTCGTCGAATGGATAATAGAGACCTATGAGATTGATACCTTACACCACACATAAATGTGTTTCACCATGTAAAACTTCATTGTGTTATCTTTAATAATCTATGTGTTATAACAGATCAAAGACTGATATAAACACTGCATAAAGTCAAGGGTTGCGTTTTCTTTTTAAGAGAGTGGTTTAAAGGGGCAGTAGCACGTTTTTTGGTAATTTTATATTTTAAATATTTCACTTGTAATTTTAAGTAAATGTTAAATGTATTATATGGACAGTGTCAACAATCTCATTACACAAGCCGATCACCCATAGTAAGAGGACAAAGTATGAGGATTCACATAAAATCCATTGGCGGCCATTTTTGTGTGAACACCTTTAATTCATTTTTGTAAGAAAAGGGAATCGCATGGCTGAACTTTAAGTTATATGTTCAAATTATAACTGCTTCATTAAGTTTAAATACATTGTCTTTCAATTGGAACCATTTATTTTCATTTTCCTGACATCACCTTATATTCCACATAAAAACGTGCTACTGCCCCTTTAAGAAAGAATGTTGTTTAAAATGGCGAGTTTAATCTGATTTAGCTATCACGATTTTGTGACTTTGTGTCATATGTATTTGTGAATTTGAAAATGACAAATCAAAATTAGATGAATATTTATTCTAAACACTGATAAATTGGAATCTAAAATGATTATCTTGTATGATTATATATTCATATTTAATAATACTAACTTTTGTTATTTGTAGATTAAAAGTAAATGTTATTTCATATTTGTTTTGTTTGAAAGTTTTTATAGCACTATCGGACAATACCTATCAGCAGTAAAAATGCATAGAAAGGTCAATTTATGAATTAAATGTACGTGCCACAATGAAGCATTAGAATATCTTTCACGAATCCACGGCTTTGAATACGCTTGCCATCATGATTCATAATTCAGTACTTTACAAACAAACAAAATGTATTTTTTTAATTTATATAGAATTCCCATATTTGCTATCAAGATATTGTTATTTTCCTAGATTTCATTTGAGACGCTCTAAATGGATTCCTCTGCACATGCATTGCACATTTCCCTCACTGCACGCGTGACCTATCAAGTCTCATCTAGACCTGAAAAAGGAAAATAGCACCAAAGTTCTGTTAGCTCCCTTTCCGTAGCATAGTGGATAAGAGTGCTAATTTACCACTTGGAGAGTTGTAAGTTTATGTTCAAATTCCAGATGTTTTTAAGTAACCATCTTGAACCATAAAACTCATGACCATGACAGTCAAGGAGAAGTGGATTTCTTGAAAAGTTTCCGCTGTTAACAAATACCCGTCACTAGCATTGATTAATCTGGATTACCGAGGACAATAAGTTTCCATAAAACTCAATTATGGTACTCTTTGTAAATTATAACCGATTGTTAACGATCACATTAATTCTGGATAGCGTCAGTTAGTAGATATATACGCGAACCTGATAACTTGTGCTAACATTTTAGCCTTAATATATAATAGATTTGATATATCCAGTTAACATGTCGGAATGATGTTCAATACTTATCAATTTATGTTACACTATTGTGAAAGATATGAATAGTGATAGTATTCATACTCTTGGTATCTGATCTGATGGCTATTGTAATGTTGTGAATCTTGAAGTCTGTCCCAAGATCTACAATCCACCAAGGGTGTAGGTCTTCATATGTTGTTCCGGTGCAACGTCCATTGTTCATATTCATGTTACTTTTACCATCTACAGCATTTCCAGGATCTGTTGAGTAACCCGCTGTAATAACACTTGATTGGTAGGTTGGCTTGAGGAGAGCAATGTTGTCACTTGCCAGAACTGAAATGCAAAAAATCAATTAAGTGAAATAACTTTCAATTTGAATTGACAATATATCCAAATGTAGACATATCAAGATAATGTGGAGATGTGGCCTTACAGATGGCTTTTGGGTGTTTTTCTTTTCATTCTGCAATTACGAAGGGATATCAAATATCACAAACACATATCAAAGGTAAAAACTTTATTTTGTTCTCATGTTTTTGAAGACCTCTCCACTTAGTCACCATCCAGAATAAGAGATTTTTCTCATCACTTCTTGACCCTGCGCAGACCGTCTGAATAGAAGACCCCTGATTTCATGGAAAACCAAGCCTCCATCTCTCGGATGATGTCATTGGTGTCCTCAAAAGCACGTCCATGAAGTGGACTTGTCATAATAAAGAAACTCGGTTTTTTTAATTATATGTGTGTATAACAAAACATCCGAAAACGATTTCTTCTTAATTCGTTCTTGACCAAATACGTGCACTGCTAGATTTTGTTCACAGTTTTTTTTACATCGTTTACTTCATATTCAAGGGTGTTAGACCTCGATTTACATATTTAAATGGATGTGTTTCATATTGAAAAGCACTTGAATATATATTTAAGCACAACTCACTTTGGGAAACACAAGATATATCAAATGGATAACATGTATGTTCTGTACTGTGGTATTAATTTAGATAAAAAACGATATAACAAACATCCGTCCAATAAAATCAGATTTTATCCTTTAGTGGTGAGACAGGGAATCGGCATGAAATAAAATTTTAGTACATCAATCTATCTTATCAAAACCATGAACTAAAACGACTTTTATATTAAAAATATAGCAGGTTAGAAGTATCTGTCATGAGCTCGCAAGGTATGCTCTTTTGTCTGTTTCGTCTGTTATAAGCCTTCAAGATAATATATTGGTGGACACTCTCTTAATATCCTTTATAAACCTTTAGTGACGTCACTCCATTGTTTTTGTTTGTGTTTATATATTTCAATTTCCTTCTGACTCGTAGAACAAGGGAATTATTCGAGTAATGTCCCTCGGATGCAGGTTATTATCGACATAATCGCCCTGCAAGGCAGGATATTATTGTAATATATCCCTCTTCAAATAATTATTTCGGAACGATGTAATTAATGAATTTGGATAAAGTCAAAGTGTCACTTTCGGAAAAATATCGCAAATGTAATTTTGATTCTGCAAATGTTTTGACGATACGCCGTCTCGAACCCGCCGAATTCACACTGCCGAACGCTTAACCCAACGCTCTAACCACTGAGCTATTATGACAGCGCCGACAATCGTCCTTTGTTATGTCCTCTTATAACACAGGTCTTAGTTTGGGTTTTTGGATATTTTACGGCCGCCTCAGTTATTTCAAGCCCTTTCACGTTATCGGTTATATCAATGTTATTATAACTGGTTGGCGGTTTATAAAATAGATATCACATAGTCCCTGGGCATTATCAATAATAAAGGATGTTTGCCCTCGTGATTTGCCCGTGGGAAAACCCGCGGGCAAACATCCTTTATTACTGATAATGCCCGTGGACTATGTGATGTCCATAACTTAACATCATAGCTTTTTCGCCGGACTAGAGTCAAATGACATAATACAGATGAATAAAACTTCGTTTATGTATTAACCAGTAGACATTTGGGCTGATTTTAATATTAGTGCATCTAACTCACTTTCGGTTGTCAAAACCTCAATAACGGTGCTGCCAATAATTGAATCTATGATTGCGAAACAATGAACAAGTGTCGCTATGATTTGGCCGACTTTTGATTTTCAGGATTGTTTTCAATCAAACCAGCCTTTATAACTTCGAGAGGACTTTTATAATTATTTTAAGCGTTTTAAGCATAATTTTGAACGTTTGAAGTTTCTAATTTGCAACAAGGTATTAGCACGTTTTGAAATGTTTATATTTTCAATTTTTCACTGGTAATTAAACGTAATGCTGAATGTTTTATTCCGAAATACTCAACAATATCATTACACAAACCAATCCATAATCAGAGAACAAATAAAAAGGATTCACATGGTATCCATTGGCATCTATTTGTGAACACCTTGATTTAATTTTGTGTAAGAAAATGGAATAAGGTGGCTGAACTTTAAATTATATATTTGATTTGTTACTGCTTCATTTAGTTAGAATATACCGTCTTTCAATTGAAACCAATTATTTAAATTTGCCTGACATCACCTCATATCCCCCAGAAAAGGTATTGCTTCCCCTTTAAGGGGTTGTTATTTCAACCTTGTAAGTTGTATATTCAAGCACACATTTGAAACGTGAATATATACCATTTAAAACTTTGTTTTACAAGTTTAAAAGTTTTCATTGAAAGGGTTAAAAGTTGTCATTTCATCACAACAAAACTTCTAAATACAAACATCGTAAATATACATTACAGTGTTGTAACTGCATGCTCCCATAATAAAAAAATTTCTTGATATATGATATTGACGGTACATACTCGGTTAATCTCTATATGTCTTAAACGTGAGTATTTAGAGCTGTCTAGCAGAACATGATATATGTATATACATGTATGTGTATTTATCATCCGCGACTTGACAATAGTTTTAGATTTTAATTTCCTTATCTGGTTGTTTGGAGAATCGTGTTTATAAAATCTATAAAATCTACATCTATAAAAAGTAACAATTCTTCGTAGGTGTATTGAAGTTAAAGAAGATACAAACAGTTAAGGCTGAATAAACGTTTTGAATGCAGTGTAATAACTAATACTGTTTGACGACCTAAAATCACAAACCTTTCCTGCTGATAAATGTCTTTATTTGTTTACTTCAACAAACTTAACTAGACAATTTGTGTCAATGGGACACAGATAACTCAGCTAATAAAAAAGCTCTCAATGTTTTCAACCATAGAATGTAAAAAGAGATACACATCTTTAGCTTAATTTAAGTTAAAACATCCAAAAAATGTAGAAAATTAAAAAACTCCCAAAACATAATATAAGGTGAGATATAATATATATTATAATAATAATATGAGATGCACACCCTTAGGATGCCTATAAGCCATGTGTGCAATTAATTTAAATTAAATCGATTGAATGGTTTTTGAAGAGAAGTGGATAAACGACACCCCCTATCACACTTCTATGAGCTTCCACTTGCCCCAAAATTCATCTTAGTTCAACATGACAGAAATTTGAAAAAAAATTCAAAAATTGAAAAACAAAATATGCGATGCACACTCTTAGGATGCCTATAAGCCATGTGTGCAATTTAAATTAAATCCATTGAATGTTTTATGAGGAGAAGTGGATAAACAACACCCCCTCTATTTACAGAATCAAATGCTTTGCATAAATCCCAGAATACACAATAGAACTTGCCTTTTTTCGCAACTGTTTATGTTCAAGACTGTGCATAGTAAAAAATCGTAGAAATCCTAAATTTTATTTCAATTGTCTATAATTGTAGGAAATATGTATTCAGTAAGGCATTTTCTTTGAAATGGCGTAAGGAAAAAGGATTATTAGGGAATATAAAGGAAATATTCGAAGAATATTGGGACATTCACTCTCGAAAACGTGGTAAAAAAGCAACTTAACTAAGGCAAAAGTAATGAACTAATTTCTTTAATAACACGAAAGCCATCGTCTCCCATTCTCTCCCCTTAGAGATACGAGGCAGATCATGGGTCAACATTTCATAACTTGATTTCTTGTGAGGAGAGAATGTGCTCGCCTGGTGGTTTCTCATTTGTCAAAGTATCATTATTATAATATTCGATTTCACTATTATCTATACTAATTCCCGAACAACGATCTGCATTTAGTAGTCTTCACACTCTTTGGAATTATATATGGTAGTTAAAGTAATCTGCGACCCTTTCACCACAGAGGTCATCAACACTAACGGTCTTATCATGGAGTCATTTTAAATAATCATACCATTAAACAGCCTTTATGTTCTGTTTCTTCTCGACAGTTCTTTATGTTTTGGGGTATCAATTATTTCATTAACTATATTTTGTTCATCTTCGTTTTTATGTATACGTCATACGTCCCCAAAATCATTTTTGATTTGTATATATAGATAGTGGTTATTAAGTGAGTATAATTTGAGCCGTTTTATTTGATCGTATTGCCGGTCCAACCATTGCGGGGTGGTGTTGACCTTTATGATCGTGTATGATCTTCCGTGATTGCCTGCTTTCCTTTCTTTCTGTATTTATTACAAAACGCTACTAAAATATTTGTGTCCGACCCAAGTTCAAAAGGATACATGTCGAAAATCTTTTACATTCACTTTTAAATTGCAAATATCAATTGAAGTATGATTATGGTAGTTTCTTGTTTAAAAGGGGACAATCTTTAAGGTTTTGGCGCTTCTTATATTCAATCAACTTTGTGTTACGTTTACATGGAAGAAATATGTCGTCAATGTCTTCCATGAATTGGTAACATGTTCCTGTCAGAAACGTTCGTTGCAAAAATGTCCGATAATGACATGTTTATCAAAAGAAAATGACAAAAAACCAGACTGAAAATAAAATTGTTGAAGCAAATAGCAAATGCAAAATTTACACATCAGCTCATTATCGAAAGCATTCGAAGATCGGGTTACTTTGGGTGGTGTTCGAACCTCGATCAGTTTGCCCTATCTCATGATTAGGACATATCCCGCATTGATTGATTGTTCTCAAAGTACTTATATCTTCAACTTTCAATATGAGCAAAACCAAAGCAAGGTAAAATATTAACAGAGCCGTAACATTTATAACAAGCAGCTGACATGGTCGAGCTATATCCCCCGCAAATTGCACAATATGTATAGGTTTTCCTTATCATATTGCCGATTAATTTTTGTCGCACAAAAATTAACAACAAAATTCCAGGCTATGAAAGAAACTGTTCTAATAAAAAAAACTAAATCATACCAACTTTATGTTCACTGTTGGGCATAATTCGACTTAACTGACACAATTAAAATCAAACAAATGAATTTACGTATTATGTATTTGGATCTCCAAGATCAATTTGATCATATCTAAACAAACATATTTTCAAAATTGTTCTTCATGACACACCAACATATGATTGTGTATCTCCATAACAAATTTGATAAAAAAAATTGATGATTAGTTTAGTTGTGAGATAGACAGGACTTGTAACTGATTTCCAACAGAGTCCTCATTTCTTGCCAAAAAAGGCAAAATTTTTGAAAAATATTTTCAAAATTGTTCTCCATGACACACCTTCATATGATTATGTATCTCCAAAGCAAATTTTATCATTATGTGATGATTATATGTAGTTTAGAAGTTATGAGCCGGCCAGGACTTGTAACAGTTTTCCAACAGAGTACTCATTTTTTGCCAAAAAAGGCAAAATTTTATAAAAATATTTTTAATATTGTTCTTCATGACACACCTTCATATGATTATGTATCTTCATATCCAATTTGATCAATATGTGATGAATAGTTTAGAAGTTATGAGCCGGACAGGACTTGTAACAGTTTTCGAACAGAGTCCTCATTTTTTGCCAAAAAAAGGCAAAATTTTATAAAAATAATTTCAAAATTGTTCTTCATGACACACCTTCAGATGATTATGTATCTTCATATCAAATTTTATCAATGTGAGATGATTAGTTTAGAAGTTGTGAGCCGGACGGGACTTGTAACAGATTTCTTACAAAATTTACAACTTTTTCTCCAAAATCCTATTATTTTATGTAGATTTTCAGAAAATTGTTTCTCATGACACATTATTACATGTTTCTTCATGTCCATAACAAATTTGAATTAAAATGGTTGATTAGTTAGAAACTTATGAGCCGGACACAAAGTGTAACGGACGGACGGACGGTACCCATTTTAATACCCCCCGCAACTTTGTTGTTGCGGGTTATAAAATGAGTGTTGCTTTTCAAAACTTACCAGAACTTCCAAATGTCAGAAAAACTTTAAGAATCAGGATAGCATTCATGTTGGCAATACGTTGGTGGGAACAGCGCTGTACAACTTCGGCTTCCAACTAACAGAATAACATGCATGTGATTGCTACTAGTGAAATCAATATCGACAATTATGTGGATTTTGAGCAGTATTAGCTTGCTTTAAAGATTTCCTGTCACGCAGATTCAATCGTTTTTGTTCATTTTCTTTATCGAAAATGTACAATGCTAACTTTAACTAACGAAGTTTGTATAGAACTACTATAGAGAAGCACAACAAACTTTAAGGTGACAATAACATTATGTCTGGTAATTGTTAAACCTCCTATCTTAAATTTACAAAGTAGTGAATGATTCAAACACTTTCACATTTAACACTTTTTTGTAATGTAATGTTTAGCCAGTTGCCAGGGAGTTCAAGTTTTCAAACTGTTATTGTTCAATTCAGGAACATTTGTCTAGATTGTTGGTATTTGTTTTCTTTCTGATTTATTTTAATAAATACACTGACAACCTTTTTCCATTTGAACAGTTAATAAAGAACGGACTATGTACAAAAATACCATGCATTATTTAGATTATGTTTATCTAATATACAAGTGATTGTAGTTTGATACACAAACATAATATCGACACATCTATGTATGTATAACAAATGTAAAAGGTATTTAATTATCACTACAGTGTGGAAATATGAATTGAATGAGAAACAAAAGGGAAGAAATGGGAAATTACTGAACGAGAAATCAGAAAGCAATGGACGTATTAATAAATTAAGAAACCACCATGGAAAACTTGTTAAAGTTGTATAACAAATTGGACAAGAAATTAGTATAAAAGACGTTCTTGAAACTTTATGCAAGAGCTACATAAATAAACTTGAATCTAAAGTATTATCTGCGAAGATAGGAATTCACTCCAACTTTTGACTGTGTAAAACTATTGTATGGACATTATCTTTGAATATCAGATTGTATATATACATACGGAAAAAAGTTAAGCACCCTCTAAATTCGAAAACCAAAACATTTATGCTGTGGCAAATTTACGGTACCGTGAATAAATTTATTACTCCTAACACAAAAATTAGATTTTGTTAATAATTTCTCCAAAGAAAGATCGTCCAATTAGACATTTTATGAAATTACGATAAAATTTGTAATGGTACTGAATTTCACCCAAAATAAGTATGGCTGTAGTGCCAACACTAGGCAATAGACAATGGCTTTCAGACATCAAAAATAACATTTGTGTTACCAACTTGACTTCAACACATCAAAGCATCTCTTATCTTACACAATAAGGAAGTATCTGGCCGTTGAAATGGCATCCTTTTTTCAACAGTTATTGTCGATTATTGATTAGATGGCAGGAATCAAACGATTTTGGAATAATCTTTGGATTCTTTTGAGTTCAATCTGTTAATCAAACACTTGGCATTGATTTCTAGGGGTATTTACAGTTGACACTGACCATCTTTTGTTATTAATCCATTTTTCTTGAATTTTGGTTTTTGGATAATTTGCGACTTTGAAGGTTATTAGAGGTCTAAATAGTGATTTGTGACTAAAATGTTGATACTAAAGTTTGGAGGGCTTAAAAGAATTGAATTATCCACATCACAACTACCAATAACAACTTTCTTTTCTGAGTATAATGTAACTTGTTTTTTGACATAAAACTACAACAATTTTATAAATGCAAATATCCAAAAGATGCGATACGTTATCAGGATGAAACGTTCTTCTCTTAACTGTAAAAGTATGGTTCTATCATACCATACGATTATTTCTACAACCACATCGCCTTTTTTCTAATCGGGCAATTTTTGCAGCTTAAATATCGTAGGGGTGCTTTACTTTTTCCAATATGTATATATGAATTTGAATTATGAAGCATACTGGTTATTAAACATTTATTACAATACGCAACATATTCAAATACCCCATTATCAACTTTCAATTGAGCAATCATGATGACATGTTTACAGGTCCGATAGATTTTTCCTGCTTTGGATATTGCAATTTTCATTCCTTCACAACCATATCCAAGTCAGCTGTACTTAAGTAGTTCAAGCTACGAAGCGTACTTGTCAGTTTAAAACTTACCTATACGCATAACAATACGTGCAAGAAAAGTAAACTTGTAATTTCAAAATGTCCCTTATTGTCATAGTCATTCATGTCTTCATTGAAAATAAACAATGAGGCAGTTTGATTTCATTCTATTTACCTCATTTTGAAACTTCGATATATAAGTGTCTGTTCTGACTTCGTGTATATTTATACAGGAAATCCAAAATATTCAACTTTTTATTTATATCTAGCATAACTTGAAAATGCAACTTAGAAGTTAGAGTTAGAGTAAGGTTTGAGCAAATGACATCACAGTGTCTCACATACACATGTTTATGGTTGTTTCAACGCTGATATCCTGTCCTTAGGCATTCAAAATTCACCAACATTACTTATCCTTTCATTTAGTCGCAAGATTTAATATACTGAAAGGCAGTAAAATCGCAATTGGTATTTAATGTAAGAGAACATGTTGTGATCACTTGATGCCTTTTGTAGAATCAGAAATTATGAGTTAGGGTTCCAAGAATGTCAGATGATTCATGTGGAGTTCGAATCCACGGCCATGTTAGGAGGAGCTACAGCCTACATGATGATCTAAACGGAACATTGAACATGACGCGCAAACGCAAGCAAGTACATGGGTCGTAAATTGATGTTCTTCATTTCACCAAAGTCCTTACAACCACACACAATTTTGAAGGTCAGTCAAATTGCGGACCTGCTACGATTGATAAACTTACCATGGACATTTCCATGTGCTTCTGTCAACCCATGCACAACGATGCCAGGCAGCTGGAACAGTCAAAGGTTGTACTCTACTTAGAACACATCTTGGGTCATCGTTTTGCAGTACAATGATATCCTGAATTCCTGATATCCTTTCCATGATATAGTCATATGACTTTCTCACAGACTGGTATGACGGCATTGGACAGCTAGCAGGACCAATCTTGTTACCAAACCGTGGCAATACGTCATAAAGGCTGTTGATCATGATTCAATTATTTTCCCTTTGCAGATGGATAAGAAGACATTTGACTCTTCACGTGTAAAATTCTTTTGCAATAGTTGAACACAATATCAAATTACGAATTGTTTCTGATCAAGTTTGGAGGAAAAAAAAACAGGAACAACCCAACGCCGCGTCATCCATTACCTCTTCATTGGTGATAATGGTGATTGATAAAATAATTAAAATGCCAATAGATGCGATCTTATCTATTTTTTTGTACCAGTAAATATTAAAGGTCTGCTTCGTGTGTATGATATATTATTTGCAATGATATAAAGGAGCTGGTCGCTCAAGCTCGTTATCCCAATAATTATCCGGACTAGCTGTCATGATTAACCCAATTAATATCGACTGACCACCATAGGTTATATTAATATGAAGCAGACATTGCCCCATTGTCATACTTGCATGAGGTTCGAGATTAACTTTTGCTATTGAGAAAAAGAACACATATTCATTATACGCACATTGTCTGAGTTGTTTATACATTTATATAATGATTGGTGAGTAGTATTCACCAATCGGCATTAGCGCTAATGCCGCTTGCAATTAGGATAATAAAGTATATATCTTGCAGGCAATAGCGCTAATGACTGCGAACATTCGGCAATAACGCTATTGCCTAGTAGTCACTATGTTATTTCCTAGGCATTAACGCCATTGCCGGATAATCACTATTGCCGCTAACATATACATGTTTTAATCAACAATAAAGTAATTTATTCGACGTCAAGAGCACAGTACCCTCTGCAAAAATGCCATAGCTTGTAATGAAACCGCTTTCGTTAACATCATGATTATGTGATTAGGTTTAACGAAAATGTAGTCGTGCCCGACAAAGACGGTTTTCAAGCACGAATTTAGGAATCGGAAATTGTGCGAAAGGTCTGCTTCATGTGCAAAGCGGGCAATATACTGATAATGACTCACATCCACCCCTGCTGTGTTTCCCTTTGTTGTGACGTACGATATAATGATGTCAGTCGAAATTTGCCCTTTGAAATATGCGTAGATGTCTACAGCTGCATACCTTAAGTTTGTTCTAATGCCTCCTATGCCATATTTTTCTACAAAGGGATCCTCATTCTTAGATCCGATTCAATTCTGTCCCTTTGCACACAAAATATAACCCTAACGGTCTATTTATGACATATTTCAAAACTGTGTACCAGAGACATCCAAAACTATGGTCTGAGAGTTATTTTACGCATGAACAAGATGGGATCATTTGTCATTGCAGTTGGAGTTTTAGTTTATTTGACGTCAAAATGAAACTAACTTTACATCATATTTTCATTATAATACACAAGCAAGTAAACAATCTTAAGGTACGCATGCGCAGTTGTTGATAAAACATTTCTTTTTTTTACTCTAAGTTGTTAATTCATAATGCGTTTCTATCGCCGTTGAGTATATAACAGCAGGATTAATGTTTCAGGTCGGTCAATGGTTAGAGATAACGTTGATGAAAAGATTTATGCTTACTACAAATTTGAATTACACTCATATGCTAGCGAACCAAACCAGTGTTTACTTAACTCTTTCAACAAGATTGAAAATCATTAGCGAAAGTTGCTTATTTACATGGCTTGTATGCAATAACGTTATTTTATTCATATTGTTTCCAAAACATGAATTATTTCAAAAGACTGTTGAATTTACTTTAAACTAAATTTCTAAACCTTGGTTAGTACAGCAATCGAAAGTCCGGGAATTGTTTGTCTTTTCATAATAGTGTGCAATGCAGTGTTTTGTCCATATACATCCACATTGAATATTGTGGTTTGCAAGTGTCCAAGGAAGCTGTTGCATTAATAATATAAAAGTTTGTAAGATCATCCAGGACCAACAGTTAAAGGAAACAGAAAACAAATGTATTTTAAAATGTACCCACGTCTATCAAATTGTTTTCCTTACATCTTCATGAAACTTTGCATTGAATTCCGCGACACAACTGTCGTTAGTGTTATCGAAAAACCTGCAAAGTTCACTCAAAATGTATTGTAACAGCGACACTGTTGTGGTTTCGGTTCAGATGTCCAAAAATATGAACTTTTGAATGCCATGATAAGGATTACCTTCGAGTGATTGAAATATCATGAATCCACTTACTGCCACTAATGTTTGAGTGAGGATATAAATTGAAACCCTTTGAAAATAATCTTAGAGATTACCGATTTCATTTCAGTGAACGTATCTCGGAGATTTTTGTTTTGAACACTAGAGTCTTAATTGTATATAGCCAAGAGGTGTTTTGTACTATACACGTTCCTGGGGTAAAAAGAATGTAAAAAGTTTGACAAGCGCCCCTAGTGGTTGCTGCTCGCACTTATACAGCAAATTGTACCAAGCTGTAACACTTATCCTATTTCTTATCGCCTTCCCCAGCTCAAGACGTATCCTCAGAACACAGCCATCACACGTATCTCCACACACGTCTATGACAATATCAGACAAAGATCGAAACACTGATACTTCGTCCGATGATTCTTGACATAATTGTGGCTATGTCGTGACTCTCTCTATGTTCGTGATTTATCATCCTTTGATATCACTGATAATTTCAAAGAGAAATCCTTTTTATATTACAAATTAGAAAAGTGATTTAAGCTATGGTGAATGGAAGTGTTTATCGACCTCTAAAAGTTATGTTTACATCTTCCCGATGTCGATAAACCATTTGTTTTCAAAAAAGTTAATTACTATTCTAATTAACTAAGAAGAACATCAATGTACATTTTTATCAATGAACGCATACGCTTTGATTGAGCAATAAGAATTGAAGTTTATTATTTCAAAACAACTTAATACAAAACATTCATGTTAGTCTTTAGTATTACACTTAAAGGGACATCTCATGTACAATCTCTATTAAATTTATTATGACCAAAACAACTTGAACGTGAACATCAGACATTAACCAATGAATATTTAGGTACAAAACTTATCAGCCATGAGTGCTAAGGGAAGCAATTCAAAACAGAGCTCTGCACGCAGGCGGGATATTTTTAACTCATAACATGAACAAAGGCCTAATTGCATTCGAGATAAGAATGTCGGAATTACATGTAATAATGATATTTATCCGCGATTATTAAGCTCTCAAGGCTATTCAACGATTGTACGATTCAGACATTCCACAATGACACCTTCCTTTTAATGGACATGCTTCAATGAAAATGTAATTTGAAGGTTGAAAC
Organism: Steromphala cineraria; assembly: GCA_916613615.1. NCBI lineage: Eukaryota > Metazoa > Mollusca > Gastropoda > Trochida > Trochidae > Steromphala > Steromphala cineraria. Next base: position 9,135,342 of record OU744731.1, on the reverse strand, counting down.
TGCTGGCAAGTAAAACTCTTTGATGCTATAAATCATTTCGTTACACATCGCGATTGTTTGTGGATGCCCTGACCCCAAAAACCTAGGTAAAGACACCGAGTTTAAAACTGCAGAACAGATACAGATCGAGTTATATGGTTTATAAGGATGCGGCGGCCATCTTAGATGCCATCTGTAATTACAACTTTCTGCCCGACATTTGGAATGCCTACCGAAGTTTTAGTCGATCTCCTAAGGGCGTCCTACAGGAATCAAGAGTCAAACTCTGGGGACCAATGTTTGCACACAGGACCCCCCTCAGCCCCAGGACTATATAACCATCACATGTAGTTGTACCTTTTGGGATTTTCAACGTTTTGGATCTGTTTATTTTTCCGTTTTCCATGGAAACGCAACTTAGAATTGCTGTTCAGGACAAGCTCAATGAAATTGTTACAAATGTGTCTATTGGTGTTTTCAAATTGCAACTCTTTGACATTCTTTATTCCAACATAATTATTCATTTCTAAACTGTGTCTGATCAACAAGGAATTGTGATGTTTTAATCAAACAGCATATTCACTCAAACAGGATGGTTGTTGTGCTCTCTCTTCACATTAAGTAAGTGAGTGAGTTTGTGTTTAACGTGTTAATTCTTTCAGCTATTTAACATTCTCTTCACATTAAAATGAGGAACTTGACGATGACATAACATAAGTATTTACTAATAATAAAGACCAAAATGTGATTTTTCATAGTCTTATGATAGTAATTAAAAGTCAAACAAAATTAGCTGCATGTATGCATACAACATAATTCACACAATCAGTATATCAAAATATATGATAAAACTGATCATTCAACTTTAGTCGGGCGAGGAAAAATATCATTCGTGATGGCCCTTGTTTATCTAAATAAATGCTATAGCTAATTATCGATTTTTCTTTCGTACATGGCAATAGCATTATTTCTGACACCATTAGGTATTGATGTAAATGAAATAGCTTTTAATCAGACATTATATTTCGTGTTCCTACATGTAAATAGCGTAATTAATAACATAATAAACATTTAATATCGACTCGTAAGTTAGCTTGTAATTGGATATTACGCCTTGAATGTTGTTTGTACGGGTTTATAAAACATTCAAAATGTTTGCAAACATTTTGGGGCTGTTTATGAAAGCATATCGATTCGCCAAACCTTAAACAAAGAAGTTGAATCTCATAGACATACTTCAACTGTGCCGAATCATTATCTGCGCGCTTAATATTTAAACGGAATACGTTTATGCATCGGACATGTTGGCAAAATCAATGATGTTCTTTGTGAGAAATGATTTCAGATGCATCCAAGCTCGAGATGTTTACTCTGTGGTTAATGAGGACTAATTTTGCTTTGAGCCAGGGACTAATTAAGATTTGCAATCAAGATTTGTTAAATGTAGATTGTGAAGCATGTCTAGTTGAATACACGGTGTTACGTTTGATCAATATCTAATATGTTTCGGGAAACATATCTTTCAAAGAAATGATATTACCGAAATCGAAAGTGTTCTATCGGAGAGCTTTTCCCCTCCGATTGTCTTCTCGTTCTTTCAACATAGTGAAGAGAAATCGTAAAAACACATTGAAACATTGCCATTCTTTATTAACAATCTTTTACATATACAGATCTTGAATAATAATCTCTCTCAATTGTGAATTTTTAGATGCCTGAAACAGAATCAAAGTAACAAGTTCACTTTCTAAACCATCAAACATGCACAACAATTATATCCCAACATCATCTTACTTCGTTTTAATCTTATCTTTAGGTAAATTGATATTTGATATAAGCAATGTGAAAAAATGTTAATATGTGCTCACAAATAAGTATAACTTTGGAATACAAACAAAGACAAGTGTTTGTCATTAACATGACAATGTCCCCCGCCGTTGGGATATTGCAAAATAATTGTCACAATAAGCAAATGCTTTATTCCCATAGGCAATGAGTGCAATGTTATAAGAGATATGGCGTTAACAAGAGTTTTAAAGGTGGATAAAGTGCCGTGGTGACCTTGAAAATATAGTCATGGTTACCAAAGTACTTGTTATCTGCGTAGTCCCTCAATGTAGACTGTGGCCAAATTTGAAGACATTTGGTGCAGCGGTTCATGAGATATATGATGTTTGAACAGTGTTCAAAGTACCACGTTGACCTTGAAAATTAAGGTCTAGGTCATCCAAATTTAAAGTAAGTGGTATCTGCGTAGTTTCTCAATTTAGGCTGTGGACAAATGTTAAGACATTTTGTGCAATCAAGAGATATTGCTTTAACAAGAGTTTCAAAATTGGCCAAAATGGTGACCTTGAAAATAATGTCAAGGTTACCCAAAGTGACTGGTGTCTGTGTAATCCCCCAATGTAGGCTGTGACCAAATTTGAAGACATTTGGTGGAGCGTTTCATGTGATATCGAGTAAACAAGAGCTTCAAAAATGGCCAGAGTGGTGACCTTGAAAATAAGAAAATTTGAAGACATAAATATTATTATTATTAAAATAATATTTATATAGCGCGCATATCAATCCACTTGTGGTTGCTCAAGGCAACAGTTCGTGAGATAACACGTTAACAAGAATCCTGACGTTCGTTCGTACGTACGGACCGACGCCGCTGAATACAATGTCCCCTGTTCCGCGTTGCAGCGGGGGACAAAAATTGACACCGCTAGCACGATTAAATATACAACACAATATAGTATATGCCCCTTCATATGCTTATTGCTTTTGCTTAATCTACGTTAATCAAATCCTAAAGACCGACAAAGCACAAACAAAACCTGAATTCTTATTCGAAGATGATATGAAGTTAATCTGCTAAAATAGAGACATTCTAGTTCGAAGGATGATTGTCAAAAGCGCATCGATATCTTTGCGCTTTCTAGGCTTTATGTATCTGGAGAAGAATACGGAAATAGGTGTTAGGTCATGGCCTCTGTACGTGGCCCTTAATACGGGTCACCACTAATAAAATGCAGCATTTAATCGATGTAGTTTCAGATACTGTTAATCAATTCAGATATGGACATTGTAAGGGTAAAGTAAAGGGGAAAGGCAATGCGGCTCTTATTTCACAAGCATTTAAATATATGACATATATGATACACATTTTCAACGATGGACAGAGGGAAATTAATTAATAATTGTCAATGAACTGTACCCGAACTTCACACCTAAGTAGGAAGTGAACTGTATCACAAACAGCGGAAAAGTCACACAGACTTCAGGTACGCTCAGGAACTGCTTGTCATCAGCCTGTTTCAATTGGGTGTATGTGGTTACTAGTTCTAAACTGCAATAGTGGCATACCTATTGATTTATCTAGATTAAGATATTCCTCAAAAACTTGTTTTTCTTATTACATAATGTGTAGTAAAAACTGTTTGAGATTGTAGTTGTTTATATTTAATTGAATTGAGTTTGTAGTATTCTATTTACAAATGAAACAAACCACGACGTCGAGCAACTAAATGGGTTCTAAAACCATATAATTCGTCAAAAAAGATACATGTAACATTCTTTTATAGATTATTATATACATCGGGAATAAATAAATGCATTCTTAATTTATCCTTCAATCTATGAAGATGGCATTTAGGACATAGGTGATTTTGTATGCCGTTGTCAAGGAGAAATACTTAAAACATTTTACAACAACAATTATGTACAACTTCTCTGTGTCTTCTGTGACTTTAATCTGTTTAAAACAACACTATTGAGAAAAACAATGACTGTTACTTCCTGATTGGCACTACTTGTTCGTATCTGCTTTGTACTGTTTTATTGTATTATTTGATAGGACCAATCCCTACAAGGTTACAATACGGAGCACAGATTTTACCTAGTGGTTCCTGAAAGGTCCCAGCATTGATAAAACAAGACAAATGTAGTGTACTTTCTGCATAGATGACACAATGAACGAAAATATATGAGTGAAAATGTCTATAACGCTGGCTATGGCCATAGCCACCACACCCTTGCTCTTTCTTAAAATACCAGTCCACGGGGTTATTGCGGTGCAAAATAGCTAAACTACCGACAGAAAATAGGGAACTGTGAACTTTAATGCCGCTAAAGTTATTCAAAGTCGGACTATCATAAAAGAATATGAAATATCAGAATAGTTTAACTTGAAGATCAATCATGATGAAATTTTACACACTGCTCAGACAGTATGTGATTTATATAAACACTAACGCGTATGGAAGCTACAATCACTGATGCCATTGAGATGTACACAAGCTAAAAGCGCCTCTGATATCACATAATTATTGTATAAACTATGAAATAATAGTTTGCAATGACTGACTTTGCATTTCCAAGTACACACGTTTTGAAAACTATTATTGGTGTATTTAAAATCAGTATGTCGAAAATTTTACAGGTGTTGACAATTTTATATATAGGGTTGATTGGTTGACACTGCTTAAGTTTCTAAAGAAAATCTGTAAGTCCACAATGTAGTCATTCTCTCGCCACAGAGGCAGATCAAGTCATGTTGATTTAGCCTCTGTTCTATTACGCCGAGTTTGTGGGATAGAATGAGAGATGCCTGGTTGGAGACAAATAAAGTTAGTTCTGCAATCAGCGACGCTGTTCTTAAATTATCAGTATGGCTACTGAATCAAGGCAAAGGCATTGTGATATGATTTATCCTTTCCATTCCAGCAGCCTTCTCATTTGATAAAGAAATTCAAATGTATTGCGATGGAATTTGTTTTCCGCTAGGGGAAATTGCCGGAATCCAGTGATTTCGGCCTAATATAACAGAGGCTAAATCAACATGACTTGATCTGCCTCTGTGGGGAGAGAATGCAATGTAGTTTGTTATCAAGTCATGGACACGAACCGCCACTCCTGATCATCAAATAGTGTGTCATCCCCTGACGTAGCCAGGATCATCTCACAACTCTTTATTAGGCTATTGTAGTTGATGCCTTTGCAGTCTACTTTGAAGAAGCATTGGCTTAGACAGTCGGTTAAAGAATTTGATCCAACCACTTGTTTGAATGACGTCTGAAGCATCTTTCCTTCAAAGATGGCCACATTGTTGGGTTCGCATTCTGAAATTAGTCAAATGATAAAAACATGAGAACATTATTGATGTAATATAAATATCAAGATGATGTGGATAACAGCTTTTATCATCCAAAACTGGGTTCCACAGGAGATATCGCTTGTGGAAGATCAAGAGATATCTCCTAGGAGATATCGCTTTGACAGTAGATTTTGAACAATGGCTTGTAATCAGAAAATACATGACATCACAAACGTTTTACATCATCAGTAATGACGTCACACTGCTATGACATCATAAACACAACAACATCACAATGCTATGACGTCATTACCACAATGACGTCACAATGCTATGTCATCACTGGTTAAGCAGTTTTAGGACTATGCAGTGTTCAAAGATGTACATTTTTCATGCTTATGTGATGAAAAATGATTTTGGATGATAAATAGAATCTCACCCTCGTGTCTTCTGATATCAAATATATCAACACTCGTTGATAAAAGTAAAATATCCTCGGGAAGCCTCGGATATTTGTTACTTTTATCAACTTGGGTGAGATTCTCTATATACAGGTAAAAGCATCAAATAACATAGAAGGTATTAAGGCATGTATAAACTACAAGTTATAATAATAAGTAGTCAAATAACAACAATACGATTCACTGAACCAAACATGTTAAGCCATAAAATAAATTGATACGTACGTTTCTCTAGAATTTCCAATCCTCTGATCTCCACTTCACAGAGAAACATTGGTACTTTATTAGGTCTTGGTATTTTCCTAATCCTGACATAGCGTCCAGTGACTGGAACATCACATGTCAGAGTCTCCTCAACATCTAGCGTCCCGTCATAGAAGAGACATGGCTGAGGCGTTGTGAAGTTCCACGTCATTGGATTAACCAGGAACATCTCGATATAGAAGTCGTAAAGGTAATCCTCTGTATTGAAAGATGAATAGTAGTAGTAAAACAGTTATTCGTTACTTGGTACAAACCCAAATTTTAAAAGTTATCGATACCATGAAAATCAGGTAGGAAGACTAAATTTGTTTCAACAGGCTAATTTGTATTCCTGCTTTCTAAGTTTTGAAATCAAAATTCGTATCTAAGGGCATTAGACCAAGATCAGAATAAATATCAAAATTAGTCGTTTCGGAGTATAATGGCAATGTTGCAAAACTAATCAATAAACGATGATATCATTTCATGTGTCTCAATGTAAAAGTCTCCACCAATGTATAAAGGACTTGAATATATCCTTCATATTTTTTCTCAATACATAAATCAAAGCTGGTATTTGTAATGTCCTACAAGGTACAGTTTTTTATTGTATTCATACCTCTATTTTCCGTTCTGACCACTATTGTTATGTTGTGAATCTTGAATGCTTTTCCTAGGTCTACCATCCACCAAGGGTTTTGATCATCAAAACTTGTCCCGGTGCAATGTCCATTATTAATATTTCTGTTACGGTTCCCATCCACAGCATTTTCAGGATCTGTTGAGTAAGTCTCCGAAATAACACTTGATTGGTAGACTGGTTTCAGGAGAGCAATATTGTCAGTAGCCAAAACTGAAATAAATGCATTACCTTTAAACAAGAGCCAAACACTTTCAAATTTAACATAAAATATCGTTTTAAGACATTTTTGTGAAAGTATAGCGTATTCAGGTTATTTCTAAGCGAAAGCTATTAACATTCCGATGCCATGCATCATTTTAAATCAAAAGGTTATTTAAATAAACAATTGTTACATATCGCTCTTTGAAATTTCAAAAGAACATGTGACGGTACATATGCGGCCGTGCCTTGAAATTGAGGTTTTACTGGACGTTTTAAAGAATAAAACATGGGTGTATTGAAACATATTTTTTAAATTAACTTACCGGTACTGCCAAATGTAAGAAAGATATAAAACATCAGGGTGATTTCCATGTTGGGCTTGAGTTGGAGGAGGAGCATCGAAGGACTTAAATCAAAGGTAGAAGGAATAACACGCAGGAGTTGGCTAACGAACCAATGTCTTTGTTTACTTGAGGTCGTGTAAACATGGTTACAATGTAGTGTAACAATTTCATTGTCCAATTGTCGAATTATTTACAACTTGAACAGTGAAACTGAATAACATTATTGATCACGAGTACAAACAAAAGTATGGAAATTGACTTTTTTTGATCATTGGATAGTCCAGATATATACAATTGAAGCATCATGTTTGCCAGTTGTCAAGGTGACAGATACATACATTATAGGAACATTTTTAACAGCATTCAAAAAGTTGTAACCATGCGTGCATCGCTTACATAATTAAGGTAACATTTTACTGTTGTGGATTGTGTCTTGTCAACGAAATGTCCCATGTGACTTGTTAATTAACATTATTTGTTTGTTGTGACGTCCTTTAGTTCAACTCACACGTCAATCGTAAGACAAAATCTGCAAATCTCCAAAAGGAAGTTTAGACATATACGCTGTAGGATAAACGCTTGCAAACCCTTCACTTGATACTGCACTTGATGGTAAGAAATACATCAAACATAATGACCAAGCTTCAAAAAAACATATTCATACATAATATAACACCTGTATGTAAAAGAGGAGTAGCCAAAGAGGAAAGTTGTCTTGCATCGGGGATAAAAAAACACATTGATTTCGTACGTTACAGTAATTGTAAGTAAGTTTAACTAAATTACTTTCACTGTTTATCTTCAAGATACAGTTTTGATGATCAAATGAATAATACCCCCCTCACCAAAAAAAACCCCCAAATTAGCAAAGGCAATGTTACAGAGAATATCATTATTCTCAGTGTTTTACCTATGATGTCAAATTAGTCTATAGCAATAGTCAAATAAAGAATTAAAAAAAGTTTAATATAGGACGTTGATTCAACTGAGCACAAACTATCAAATACCAGACAAAGGTAGATAATCAAGGTGTTATTCATGTTGAGAAAGTAACTGATGTACAACTTAAAACATACAATGAATAAACACTTATGTTTCAGGGAACAATGTCATTGTTGACTTAAAGCATAAGAACCACTTACAATAGAATTGAAAATATTGTTCAAAAGATTGTAGGCAATCGTGTTATGTTCAATTTATGAATTACTTCCCAGCTTAATCGAAATAATACTTCATATCTATTAAACTCCAACAATATCAGTAAGAACAACAAACTTATAAGTCTGGGAATGTACGCTCTATCCACAATAGCTCTGCGGAGATGCATACAGATAGTATATCATGCTTTGCAAGTTGCCAGGATGTCTGTTGAAAAGATTATGTGTGTAAATATATATTTGGACAGTAACTATTGCGCATAAGGCCAAAACAATGTTTTTTGTGATGCTTTATGAGCTAAATACATATGTTTAAATCTAATGTTGGATATATTTCAACCCAAATCTTTCGAGCTTTATATTAATTTCTTAACCAAAAAATGTCCAGCAATAACATTTGAAAAAAAAAGACTTTGAAAATAATTTCTGGCCTGAATATTCATGCTTTTTACTTGATACTTGGATACAGTATTTTGGAGAAAAACCAATACCTGACACATCAAAATGATCTCGTAAAAACATGTACAAACAAACAGTGAGTTCATTGGTAATTCCTTTATCTGCATAATAAATATATTGACGTTTAAAGGGGCAGTAGCACGTTTTCTAAAAACGTTATGTTTTCATTTTATCACTGATAATTGGACCCTAATGGTAAATGTCTTATTTTGAAAGCGTCAAAAATCTCATTACACAACCCAATCATCCATAGTCAGAAAACAAATTATGAAGATTCCTATAAAGTCCATTGGCAGCCATTTTTGTGGGAACACTTTTAATTCATTTTGTGTAAATAAACACGTGAAACAGTTTGTAAATGGATCATATGTACGTCTTCTTTATTTAAATGATTAATTGTGGAAGTATAAAAAATGTTTCATGTACCTCCGCTGGTGTTTGTCATTTACCTGCTTAAAGTTACTATAGAGGTGAAATGTTGGAAGTGGGATGTCAATTTATTAATATAAACAATGCTTAGATTAGTGAACAGTGTATCAAAAGATCGTTTCATGATTGCATTTTATTTAGCGGACAGACAGACAGACAGACAAATGTTTATTAAAATCTCACCCCAATATAATATATAATACATAAAGTGAGAAATGTAGAATACAAAAAGGGCCATCCACAAGTGGGATTATGAGAGACTATATTAAACATATACATATAATGCCAAGTACATAAACACAACAAAACCATTGTTTGTTTTTTTAAAGATACAGGTAATGTTTATAAAATGAAAGGTTATGAGTATAATGCACTTTTCATAGCGGGTCATATATCAAACCGAGGAATGACGTGTAACTGATATTAAGGGTGCACATGTCATCTTTTAATTCATTTAGTGAGATGAAAATAAGTCTAAAACCTGCAGTGAGTGTCTGATTTCGTAATTCTTTAGTCTAAGTAGCAGTTAGCACCTTATATATCTTCGTTCTCCTTTCTTTTCATTTACTTTCAAATACAATACGTCTCTAAACAACACAACACGAAGGGGGTCATTTTCTCAGGAAATATGACGAAGCATTCTACCATAAAAGTGATGAAAACTCTATTATCATTGTTTCTCCTAGAAAATCAAACTTTATCAATTATAGATTGAACGTCCCCTTAACCGCCCATCTGAGCTGGCATTCTGCTGTTAACTGAGATTTACATTTTTTAAAAGTTATTAATTATCATATATTTTGTTTTATTTACACGGGATGACAAATTTGTTTGAGGTAGATGAAGTATTTTCACCAAAATGAGAAGTGTAAGTGGGCTTTTGTCGATTTCTGCGCATTTCAGTTTCAATTTAAAATTCACTCGCTATCAATCCAGTATAACATGTCTGATTTCAAAAACACTAGTTTTACATCCTAAGTAATTCTAGTTGTCATCGAAAAATTTAGTCGATTCAGTGTAACAGTGTATACATGGAGTCAAAGTATATTTATAAGTATATTATAAGTGGGATTAGCTCACAAAAGGGCTCCTCGTAAGTGGCCCCAACCAGAACAGAACAGAACAGAACTTTATTTCACTCAAGGCTATGTACATAGCATATTGAGTGTTAACAGGAAAAATGTTTCGATAATGGCGGATAAGCATGAAAATGGACAGGTTAATTGGCATTAGATTTTAGACTATTGATAACAATGCAACAGAATTTAGCTTACTTTCGCAAAACACTTATTTTATGGCAATTAAATAATAAAGAAGTTTTATATACAGATGGGTTTTGGCAATAATATTCTGGAATGTAAATTTTTCTATACTCATGAAATACTTTACAAATGAACGAATAATGGTATTCATCACCATTGTCATTAGTATCACACAATTTACAACAGCTATTTACATATTCAACATTGTGCCATCTTCCCACTTCAACTGGCAGGCTATGACAAGATATTCTAAAAATGAGTAGAAGTAGATAAACATTTCTGTGTAATTTAGATAAATAACATTCAAAATCACTATTTAGTTTAATAACCTTGTAAAATTTACATTTGGATGAGTCATTTACACAAGAAAACAAATGTTGTATGACTTGATCGTTAAGACAGCTCCGTATATTAGTTTTCAGCCAATTAACAGAAAGGAAACATTGATTAATCCATATATGGTTATTACCAGTGTCTCAAAGAATATTTTTATGAAATGATTGCATCTCATCCTGAAAAAAATAACATATTACGGTCCTCTATTGTGTTTTTCATCATCATGACCATTACTATGCCGAGCAGTGTGCTTGTCCACACAAATAGATGATTCCGGCAGTCGCTCAGTGACGGTTCATTGAAACCTATGAATAAACAGGTATGCAAGTTTATTGTACATTCATGAAAATCTTTCACTGGAGATGAAGTGGTTTTAAAATCACGAGACGGGTACACTCTGGTTCGTTCTTCGACAATTTCCCCACGATGGCACTTTATCAACCAAAATTAACATAACTGAATCTAAAGTTGTGATATAGAATCTGCGTTAAAAATTCAGCCTTAAAGAACTTCTTAAGAATATGTATCAAACATAACGAAACTCAGCTTTATCAAATAACAGGGGTGTGGAGTTTGCCAGAAGTTGATAATTGTGATAAACACCAAAGACGAACCATGACCTGGTCGGTAAATCTAAAGGCAGCATTGAACTGTGTTTAATAGTCTAAGTTCAGGAAGTCACGTGACCTGACGTCACGGCTGTTTTACAGCAATGCTGGTTAACAAGCCTTAATAATCATGCACGGCAATATTGTTTGGTTTCGTTGCTAGTTTGTGTAGCAGTTGGTTCCTTTGATATGACAACAACTGAAATTTTAACATCATAGTTTACAATGTGGCGTCGTTGCTACCATTTACAGAAATAGTTGATTAGCATTATTCTGGGGAAGGTTGAAATTTCTTTGGCATAATTCAACTTGCAATGTGATCACAGGTTGATGAAGTGTCTAAAACGTAATGTAACGTTGACGTGCACGTCAGTTAAGTTCATAACATTACCGTTCTAAAGAGTATTAAATCTTGTGTTTCAGGGAGTCTGTGAAGGACTTTCACCTTGATCTTGGACATTGTAGTGGAACATGCAAGGTGCCATTCTCTCCCCACAGAGGCAGATCAAGTCATGTTGATTAAGCCTCTATTCTATTACGGCGAGTTTGTGGGATAGAATGGGAGATGCCTGATTGGAGGCAATCAAAATTAGTTGTGCAATCAGCGTCGCTGTTCTTAAATCATCATTTTGGCTACTGAAACAAGGCAAAGGCATTGTTATGTGAACCACCCTTTCCATGCGAGAAGCCTTGTCATTTGATAGAGAAATTCAAATGTATTGTAATGAAAGTTTTTTCCGCCAGGGGAAACTGCCGGAACCCACGGATTTCGGCGTAATAGAACAGAGGCTAAATCAACATGACTTGATCTGCCTCTGTGGGGAGAGAATGGTGAGGTGCCGTATGTGAATGAACTCCATCATGCTTGAAAACGTTCTCTCTCCAACCATAAGCCTGTTGCATGTGAGGTTTGTGGTTGTTTTTCAAATACAAACTTTCTGTCAAGCATATCGTTTGTGTTGGATACTGGTATTTCCACTACCAAACGCTCTCAAACCCATCTTTTGATATAGGCAAAGTTTTCATTTTAACGACAGTAAACAATACCAATAAAGGCTGTTCATTCCACCTTCAGAATGAAATCTTGATTCACCTTCAAAAAAGATTTCTTTAAAATCAAACCTGTTTTTACAAAAGACCAATGGATGCGATTGCGCATTTAAAGTCCATTAAAACAGGATCCATAACTGACTCTCATGGTCGACCAGCAACGATGAGCAAACAGTTCCCTTATGTTCTGTCGATTTGTTTTTCTAAAAACAGTGATCTGTTATGTAACCTCTTTGGCTGTGAAAAGACCACGACGGAAGTAACAGACCTGTATGAAGCAATATTAGGTATTGGTGACAAATCTTGTGCTCAAAGCACCCATAAAATCCCTGAAAAGCTGTCCATTTTACAGACAAATAAGAAAGCCTTAAAAAGAATGCATTATGACTATTGTATGAACCAAATGCATTTACGTTCCTTTACAAAGCTGTTTTGTGCCACAACATACATCCAACTTTGTAATGCTCATGATCTTTGAAATGGAATAAAAAAGAAAAAAATAATCATGTGCTCGTGCTAAGTTTGCATTGCAGGTTACTTAAGTACAGTTTTGCAAAACCGTTTTCAAATGCTTCTCAAACGAAAGAATCGGTTATAACTTTCGCTTTAGTGCTGAAATTTGTTTGAGTAAGACTCCTTTCCAGGAGTTTTCATTTGCTATGCATGTGATTGCAAAGTTTTGGTTACCTTTCATTGTGGTTTATGGTCACTTTTATTTCCTTTGTCAAATCTTTCCGTGAATTCCAGAAATTAAGTTTGAAAAAACAGTTGTCCTACTGTGTTATGTATGGTCATTTTGAAGATTTCAGATCACCAGATATTTGAAAAAATAACATCATTGAGCGTTTCCTGTCATTGGCAATCTATAAAGAAGGATAAACAGGTAATTTATCATGGATGAAATCTTTTATTCACTAAAGGCAACTTATTAAGATATTTATTTTGACGGTGATGCAAGCAAGTGAGAAGTGAAAAAACTCACACGATACATAGTTAATATGCTACATGTATATGCGATTTGATACACAATTGGAATATTGAAGGATGAGCATAAAGAAAACGTAGTACGTGTTCTAGGTTTTGAATAAAGACCTTTATTATTGATTGTTATATGGATTCGATATATTTGTTTAAAACAAGTTTTAAGAACAACATTTCATTCAAGAACATAATATTGACTGAAAACATTGAATACAGGAGGAACCAGCATCTACATGACTCTTTGCACAACATGCTATTATTTTGCCATAAGCTAAAGGTTTCGCATTGTTAAGCCTTTTATTGACAATCTGCATATTCATGCCTCGTATCACCTGAGACTGGGTCGAATAGCGATGTGGAAAAGAATGAAATAATAATGTTAATTAGCAACAGACTAAAACAATGGCATGTTTTCGTGTCCATAAGAACACACAATATTGTTCATGGAGGTGTATTCATACAATTAGGAGATAAACATACTGTGTTTGGAAATCAGCGGCATATAACGGAATTATTATAGCTCTAAATTTAATTTAAAGTCGAACGCGTAGCGTGAGGCTTTAAATGGATAATTTAGAGCTTTAATAATTCCGTTATATGCCGCTGATTTCCAAACACAGTATGTTTATCTCCATTCTACCATAATAGCGATTTAAAATTGAACTATATTCTTACGCATTAACTCGGGTGTGGTGTGTCATGATGCCCGTGCACGATTTCCACGGAGCGACATTCACACAGTGTTGACGGATTTGGTTATCTTGAATGACGTTACATATAGAAGGCCTCGGAGATTGCCGACAAATATCCGAATGCTGCAAAGGGAACTCACTCTATTATCTAGACGTTTTTTAATTTCGTGACGGCTGTTAGCGTTTTGAATAAGTTAAGTTCTACATGCCATATATCAGTGTTTAAAATATAGCCCGTCCGCCAGTCCTTGACTGGCTACTTTTTGCAAGGGCTGGTTACTTTTTGGTCAGGACTGGTAATTTTTCAAATTTTGTCTTTATTCCCCTTATGAATTGAAAAAATAATTTTCAGGACAGGCTAGGTTTCAAATCTATTTTATACACTGCATATATTCACAAACTTGTGCATTGGTGTTGTAACTAAATTTAAGGTAAGTGTATGTCGCATTCCGATTCATATTCGTATGATATTCTGGTCTCTTAAACTTTCTTGGCCCGTTTTGGTCTAACGCTACAGAATGACGGACCATGCGAACGGGAAATCTGAACTGTTGTCAGTGTCGACATGTCCTTTGTATTTTACCGGGTTTGACAGACTGCTAGCGTTAGGCTTGTGGAAAGCTTGAATAAATTTTATAAATAATGTACTTACAACACAATAATTTCATATTTTGTGTAAATTTCCGAAACAACAGCAATATTTGAGAACTACTTGTTGCTTGGCAACAAATGAATTCTTGCGCATTAGACGAAGTAAACAGAGCACCGTATAACCAAATTATACGCCCTCTGATTTTTCACAGCAGCCAATCAAAAACGAGTATTTTGCACATTTATGGTAGAATACACGTTATAGTATAGGTTTCATTTGAATTGGTATTATATAAGGTCTCCTATTTTTCACAGCATTAGCAATGGGGCGACGACACACGTAGTACGTGGCGATCTGTTGTTCTGTATATGTAGTTCTATGGACACGTGCTGTAGATTTCTCTGTAGATTTCTCGGAGGCATGATTTTGATTAATTGTCCTCTGCTCAGATTCGGCAGATGTGCAGATATTAGTGCAAATAATCAATAATAGCAATGAGCTAATTGCATTTATACGTCTATGTTTGACTAGGCATATTCCAATTTTTTTCAACAATAGGTATATTTGGTAAAAACTCACTTTTGAATTCTGATTCAAGTACCAAATTTAAAAGTGAATACGAAATTAATTCAACTTGAAATACTTTGAAAGTGCAAAACAAATCAATTTCCACATACGCTAAATGCCAAAAAAATGTGAAATTTAAAATGCGTGTTCAATTCAAAAGCTCCGCGTGACATAGGTGCAATTCATCAATTTGGGTGTTTTTTTTCAAGGAAGAGACATGAACATCCACTCCTGGTCATCAACTAGTGTATCATTCTCCGACCTGGCCAGGATCATCTAACAGCTCTGTGTGTGGTTGTTGTAGTTGATGTCGTAGCAGTCCACGTTGAAGAAGCATCGACTTAGACAGTCACGCAGGGAATTGGATGCAACCACTTGTTTGCATGACGTCTGAAGCATTTGTCCATCATAGATGGTTAAAGTATTGGGTTTGCATTCTTAAATAAACCATTAATTATGTTCTAAAGGATGACTTAAAAGTCTATCAAAATAACAAATACCAGAGGTCAATTGGTGAGAATCGTTATCGTATTTACTACATGTATCTAATAACCCTTATTACCAATCTATTTGTCTTAGGATTTTTCTGAAATAAAATCTTTTATTAACATTCTTGAGTAGATATTCAATTGGAAAACCAATGTGACATCATTGATTATTAGTGCTATTTGAACATGTTTTCGACATGTAATGGCATTTAAAACTAGTTTGCTTAAATCATGCCTTATACCTTTCTTTGATATCTAAATAATATTATTCTGACATAATTTTAATGAATTTCTACCAAACAGTTTTAACCATGCTTCCCCAGGGAATTCAACTAATAAGCACTTTACCTTTTATATGTACGTTTATAAAGCCAAATTCTATAATTTTAATCTTATCCCTATTCAAAAGCTTTATTCCTATTTCAATGGCGCCATTACTAGTGTTAAGTTTGAGACACAGTCTTCCTTGCCTTATTGGGAAACCCTCGGTAAACATAATTTGTTAGTGACTTAGTGAATAACATATCATTTCGCCTTTCACAACTCAGCACAACTCGGCAATTAAATTCTGCCTGTCGGTTATGTTAAACCCTAAATAAAATTCACCTTTCATTTATAACTCAAAGTCAACTTACCTTCTATTCGACGTTCCAATCCTCTGATCTCGACTTCACAGAGCATCAATTGCATGTTATTGAGGGTTTTCTTCCGAATCCTGACATAGCGTCCAGTTACTTGAGCGTCACATGTCAGAGTCTTGGTACCATAAAATGTCTCGTCATAGAAGAGCCACTGTTGAGGATTACTGCAGTTCCATATCGATGGATTGACGTGGAGCATCCCGATGTAGAAGTGATGAAAATATTCCACTGGAGGAGACGAATTATCGAAATTTTACGACAATGTCTTGTTTATTGATGTTTTACGACAATGTCTTGCATCTTGATTTTGAAAGAAAATAACCATTTATAAAAAAATTCTCTCAAAATTGAACGGATCGACCAGTTCTGTTGTATTGCGGTAGTTAATCATCTTATTATTAGATAACATAGAATGGCATTAACCTAATACCTTTGTTATCCGTTCTGCTCACTATCGTTAGGTTGTGAATCTTGAAAGATTTTCCAAGATCGACCATCCACTAGGGGGCTTCATCTGCGCTATGTGTGGCGCTGCAATGTCCATTGTTCATATCGCTGTCCAGATTACCATCCAAAGCCCCTCCAGAACCAGTTGGATAACTAAGCTCCAAATCACTAGATTGGAAGGTTGCTTTGTTGAGGGCAATGTTGTCACTTGCTTTCACTGAAATGCAAATATTAACTTCAGTGTAGGTACAATGTACCAAATTCGCATTTAAATATTATTGCATTTTTATTTCCGTTTTCCCCGTTTATTAAATAATTCACATGACCAACTCCTGTTTAATAAATGAAAAGAGGGTAATAAACACAGACTGTTTCTACAATCGGGATAATAGTATGCCGTCTGGTTTCCGTAGGGTTTCCATACATTTTGAGGCCACCCTTCACTGAATTTAGCAAGCGCGCTCCTCTCGTTTCTGGTTAAACTTCTGGTAACGTATGTCCTGGCTCCATTTAGTATTACAATACAGTGCACTAGTTCTTAACTTGTTACCACCACGTGTTGTGTTACTTTCAGCTTGTGTCGTCTCCTGTTCAGTTTAACCACAGTCAAAATTGCAGTTTCATCTACACTCCCTATACAAAGAAACGCAACCCCTGATTTTATGCAGTGTTTATATCAGTCTTTAACCTGTCATTACACATAGATTATCAAAGATAACACAATGAAATTTTACATGGTGAAACACATGTATGTGTTGGGTAAGGTCTCAATCTCATAGGTCTCTATCAAACATTCGACGGAAACCAGGGGGCGCTTTCTTCGGTATCTAGTCTGAGGACCACGAGCTGTAATTGGTCGATTATCGGTTGGAGGTGTGGCTGTAAAACGTCATTGATGTAGCGTTGGGTTGTCAAATTGCCGGGAATGATGACCAGGTGTGATCGCCCGATGTAAGGCATGGCTCCCAATACCATGACGCTCCCTCCTCCAAATCTGTCGACCTGTCGAACTCATTTGGGGCAAAACGTTCATTTCCTCTTCTGTATACACGTTGCTTGCCGTCACGTCTGTGAAGTAGGACACTGAAACTGTCACCGAACCAGACACGCCTCCAGTTCCTTGAGGGTACATATCCTCTCAATAGTGCACCATCTGAGGCGTTGACGTCGATGTTGGCGTCTCAGAACAGGTCCAACAAATGGTCGTCGTGCATGAAGATTAGCATTACTTAACAGGTTGCTGATGATTTGGGCCGACAATCTCCTCAAACCAGGCACTTGTGTTGCAGTGACGGTTTGTGTGGCTTGCGGATTACGTACGTGGGTGACAATGATCCTGAGCCATTGTGGTCTACCACTCCGAGGACAGTCTTCGGATGCATGGAACTGTCTATAGCGATTCCAAATCGTGGAGATCGTTGTTTTATAGACATTAAGATAGCGGGCAACTGTTACAAAACTTTGCCTGGCCTGAATCCTACAAATGGCAATATTTCGATCTGCTTTATCGGGGCATTTGCGACCTTGATTTTCGGATTTAACGAATTGAAAATAATGCCAAACTACGCGACCTTTTATAGACCTCGGCTTAAACTTTTATTTCCTTGATTTGCATGTGCAGTTCACTTTTAGTATTGTGCATATGACTGTTTCGCACATTCTCGACAAAAATCGGATAAAATGTCGGCGTGCGTTAATAAGGCTGCATTTGGAAGCTATTACTAATCATACGAGAACATGTTAAGAATACATGACCAAAAAAAACAACAATTAACATTCACCATTTTTGTTCAGATGATGTTGAAAGATATTGAGAGAGGGGTTGCGTTTCTTTTTTGAGAGAATTTAGACAACATCGCAATAGAAATAATTTATACGCCAAATTTTTCATACACCTATAATTTACATCCTTAATATCCTCAAAAGTCCTCTTGGGGTAAGTTATGTTTATAATGTTATTAATCAAGTTTTCCGTATTGGTCAGGTTACAGGTCCAAGGTCTGCTGTATTGGCCCGAGGCGAGCATCAATTGTAACTCGGCCAACTTCTTTGTCATTTACTTGCACAACATTAGAGAGTTAATTTTTACCGAAATCAAAATTATCAATGAGATTGATGAACTGTCATATATGTTGAAAGTTTTAAATCGATTGCCTCGGACTCTCGCCATTTGAGTCTATGCGCATGCTCAGACTTGTATTGGCCCAGTCTGCTCGTATTGGCCCAGTTTTCCTGTATTGGCCCAGTTGTGGATTCGTATCGTATAAATTGTATAGGTGCCATATCATTGATACTTAATTAATAATATTATTTATTAACATCTGAGTGTGCGGTAAAAATAATTGCGACCTTTGATGACCTCGATCCTTAGACTACGTTGACATCCATTTAGCGGACATTTTTCAGATCAAAGCAAATATCAAGCAAAAGGAGGAATTATGGCCATGATGGTAAGTTCCAATTCGTCATTTGTTACATCTGTTCAATGAGCGAGTTTTGCATGCAAATAAAATCGAATCGTAGTGATCAATATACGAACACAGCACGAATTCACACGACGTCGATAGCCATGCGAAGGGGAAGATGGAGACGCTGATGCAACACGAAAATAACATGATCAACAATTTGCTCACTTCCGCGATGTTGCCGCCGAATCTCTTGCGGCGGCCAAAAGATGACTTATTCGTTTACGAATGGCCCGATTGACGATCCTTTGCGAATTAGCAAAATTTTAATTTCGTGTTTCCATCTTTTTTCAAATTGTGTGAAGTGTGAAGCCCCCTTTAGGTGGGTCATTTTCGGTAAGAGCGATTTTAGTTAAAGATCGACTGAAATGGTCTATGGCCACTTCCAGGATTCTTTTAAAAAATGAGATTGTTAATTGACATAGACTAGACTTTGAATTTTCGAAATTGGACAATAACCTGTAAATATTGTGAGAAATATCTTACTAGTGTTCTAGTCAACTGTAAAAATCACACTCACGAATATCTAGTCTAATCTAAGCATATAAATGTAGATATTTGTGAAAACAGTTTGTTATGATAGTTTCATCACTGGCAAGTCCAAATTGTTGAAATATCCTTACGTTCATTTTACCTTGTTTCTTCCAATCGGAAATCAAAAGTTATCCACGATTTGTGGTCTGAATTTTTGTATGGTTTGTAGGTGTTTGTTTCACGGTGGTCATAAACAATTTCTATGAGCATTTGTTTAACCTTTGTGACTCGTGACTGAATCAGTAGCAACGTCACTGGATTCTTAGTGCATATCTTTCGAAATGACTGTAAATTTTTTATTACAATATATAATACAACTATGTTATGATAACGAGTTTTTCATGCGATGCTTACTGTCATTATCCAGTTTGTAGTTTTTAATTATTGTTTCAGTTCAAAATGTGATGATTTCGTTTTTCAGGTAAGTTTATGTGTCAGACGAAACACATCACATGACATGTTTCTTAACAATTTATTCCTTGATGAGAGTGAAAAAAATGGAGTATTATTGAGTTTAACAAAGAAAAATTGGTCATACTAGTTATATAGTTTTATCCAACAACTTCTTCATTTTGAACCAATAGTCAATATCTGAAAAGACGTGAAATTCGACCCTTGGCTACATCGTCGAGATGATAGTTCGATTTGAAACAGGTCCAAAGATAACAATTTATTATCCATACAAAATACAATTTTCAAAATACAATTATATATTAATAATTCTATACCAAACAAAATACAATATTTTCAAAAATATTAAAAACATGACATATCTTGCTATTTCATATCTTGAATAAAGATGTAGCTCCATTCCATACGTTACCAAAGGCAGATAATTAGAGCCCGAATGGCTTTCTTTCAGAGAATAAAACCAAAATATTTTCTGTATTTATGGCGTCTTTTCCACGTCCTCAGACATCCTCAAACCGCTGGAAACATTATCAATCTAAAGGAACGTACTTATATCCTAAACTTTGATCAAAATCAAATGATAAGTCGCGAATGTGTTTTGTTTTAAATCCGCCTTTAGTCCGTTTTAAGAAGTAAAGTAAATCATACTTTTTACCTCTTCAACTTCACCATCGAGAGCTGATCAATAATCAGCAACTTTTTATTCGACGATAAGTTGCATACAGCAGACAAAAAGCTAATAAATAAAGTCTATGTTCAATCAACGGTCCAAATGAAGAATGTTTGACGATGATCTCTTCTTAGAGAAATATTTGTAACGGTCATCAACTTTTCCACACCTGATACGAAGTATTTCAGTAACTTAGTATTCTGTATGTTAGACAGGTGACATACACACACTTCTACCTACATATCACAGATAGATTGGATCTGAAATAGCTCTGTGATGAACT
This sequence comes from Steromphala cineraria, assembly GCA_916613615.1. NCBI lineage: Eukaryota > Metazoa > Mollusca > Gastropoda > Trochida > Trochidae > Steromphala > Steromphala cineraria. Next base: position 9,114,316 of record OU744731.1, on the reverse strand, counting down.
GAAGATTAGAACTGATAAGTTTTGAAAACACCTAATTGATCTGTCATGGCAATGTTTGTTTTGTTTTTATTTACTGCTTATTTGCATGACAATGTGCAAACAAATAAAAAATATATGAAGAAGATTTGATATAGTTATCGGCCTGTACAGATTTCATCGAGACAGAGAATACGTCTGCGATTCTCTTCGTCAACCTGTCCAGCAGGGATAGCAAAAGTTTTAATTCTGGAACAAATAATATTTAACTAACATACCAGATCCCCGAATTGTCAAACAAACGAAACTCACCAGCGTGACAACCATGTTGGACACGAGCTGAATCTAAAGCTGTTGAACTACTCAATGTAAACCGTTATATGATTAACATCCAAGTAACGATTAGTTCATGGAATAAATAATGACGCGCGGTCGATCTTACACTTTTGATAATGACTGAAAGTAGACAGTGCCGCATTGTTCTGTAGATTTCTCTTCAAGTAAATTTACTGACATACTTAAGTTTACTTGTGTCTGTGAAACATTGACTGGTGTCATTTTGTCGTTGTCAAGTATGTGATTAGTCAGATGTGAACTTTTCAAAATGCATTTTGTAAATAGGATAAGTCCTTACCTTCATAAATACTATCATTTGTTGTCGAAATTGTGTTTAATTAACAGCTAAACGCAGAAATATAAAATATTAAGTTTGTCATGCGTTTTGTTTTGATTATACTGAAATATTCTCCTATTTACAATTTTAAGTTCTATGTATATGCAGATATGAATCATTTACTTTAACTTAAACTTTAACTTTAACTTTGACTTTTGATTGCTGTTGAAGGATTCTCTTAAGAAATGGTTGCGACTGATTATTTCCAAAAATCAATTTAACATACAGAGTTTAATAAACAGTGTAGCAAACATTGTCAAGCATACATGAACATTTACATACCTACAACTCAAAACAAAAACCGACACTTCATCAGAAGCATTGAGAGAGAGAGAGAGATTTCCAGCCGTTGACAAGAATTGCGAAAAGTAGATGTAAAGCAATAGTTGTATCCAGGTTGGCATGCGTTGAAAAAAAAGAGAAAGGTTATGAACAACTTACAATACATCTATACCGTAAAATAAATGACAGTCATTTGGGAGGAAAATCAGCGTGTACAAAACGCCAATCAAAGTTTTCAAAGTGTTTTTATTAGTTTGAGCTTCGTTCTATAGATTTTTCAGCATGTCAATTCATTTACTAACGAGTTATAGCCGATATTGTTCGAAAACTCATTGAAACAGAATTACAGATTCTCCGGAATGCAAACATCAAATAAAAGTATTGGATGTTTCTTCTTCATCATAAGCCTGTAAAGCAGTTAATGGTCCAGACACTTTCGAAAGTCACGTCTTATTGTGCCAGTTGCCAGAAGGCTTTGCATAAATCATAAGATATTGACCAATATCATGTAATCATTTTTTCAGTACTGAAAAGGCCACAGTAAATTTCATGGTAAACCACATTATCAACCTTTCTGTTTGCTCAATATTCTCTCAAAATAGCATTGCATTATATATACATGTGGATAAACACTGCATAGTTCTTTACCAAAATAGGGTTGGTATTTGTTAACCATGAGAATTGTTTTGATCTCTGAATAATTATATTTTTATTGTTTAAGATGTTTTGTCAGCAGAATCTGTAAACAGGACATATAAGGAGAATATGTAGCTCAATATACACAGCAGTCATATCAAATAAGTTTACATATTCTGTTTTTTTTTCAACAAGTACATATTTACTTCCAATATCTACTTTATGATATGGACAAAGAAAACGATATAAACTCTAAGAAATATAACATTTAAGAAATCAAGGCATTCAAACATGATTAATAAAATATTGTGACACTTAAGAAATAAGGATTTTGAATTTGCCAAGTGTTCCCATTGGAGACATGTTCAACTCTAATTAGACAATCGCGCAGCATATGATTTGTTTCACACACACAAATATTTTGTTTGCACTAAAATGCACTTTTTCAATAATGCGATATTTTTTTCAAATTAAATATATCTGATACGTAACGATTGCGCGAACTTCACAAACTGGCATACTATTGGAAATATCAATATAAAGTTGTAAGACTGTTCATTACGCCCAGGTTCCATAAAAGGATTTTTAAAAAGTGTTTAATACTGACGAGTTTTAACCTAATGACGACTTACAAAAAGCAATCACGTGAGTTCAATGTTATTTTCAACAGCTACGCTTTATGCACAACACTGTGAAAATGCGCGGAAGCTGTTCAAAACAATCATGATATGGCGTAAATTCTACAGTTGTAAGTTGATGATGGTTTCCTTTACCTTCTGTAATTTGTTGTTTTTCTACTATTCACTAAAGACGGATGATAGAATCTATAAAGAAGACATGTAACACAAAATTGTGCTTATTTAAAAAAAAAATGTCTTTAATCAAAAGCTGTAGCCCACTTTAATAGTTTTTTTTAAGGGAAAACAATCAATTTTCGATAAGTGGACCCCTTGTTACTTCTATCATCAATTAACTTTGGGGTATGGTGTACGATTATGTTAAAGGTGAACAAATCCCCATTTTTGCAGTGAACATTATCTGCTTCATTTTCAAGATGCTACGGAGCTTCAAGACATCCCTAATCAAATATTATGTGAACAAACTTTCGTTATACAGCTGTAAGCAACCATTGTTAGAGAAGAGCTAAGACTTTGTATTACTATTAAATCAAGATCTTAATGACGTGTTCTTTGTTCGATCTGACCCTGTATACAAACATGGGGGGAAACTTGAATGACATAGGCAGCATTCAATTTGACCGTAGCATTTCAAATTTATTACTTTCACATGCTTTGATTTGGCGATTTTAAATGTAGCTCTAAAACACGTTACTTTAGGGAAATCACTAAATGCTAATGTTTATTCGTCCTAGCGAATGTTTTAAGAAAACATGAACCATGATTTAATCTTAACCTGGTTTACAAAGATGATTTTATTGCTCATATACTTAAAATTATAAGGTTCAATTTTAAAAACCATAAACCTCTTTATGAAATACCACTATTTTATCTTTTTTCATCGTACTGTTTTGTTATTTTAAAGCAACGCTTCTGAAGTGGGAGAACAATACTGAACAGTTCAGATAGAAACGTCGTCAATGCGATAACAACAGCAAAGTGCATGTCATATGTAAACAAATAGACATTCATCAACTTAAACATTGACCTTTGCTCATTCTTGCAGGTTCTCGTTGCACAAGCATTGGTGTAAATACTGGACTATAGAACTCACAGAGATAAAAAAAATGGTTTTGGACGATTATTTTCTTTATCTCGAACAAACTTCAATCATAAATACTCATTCACAATAATTTTTCCAAACTTTTGTTTCAGACAGGTTTTCTAAAATTTCCTGAAAATATAAGTGTTTTTCTTTATGTTTACAGCCTGTTAAACTAACTAAGTAGTAGTTACTTCATCCATAAACGAGAGGTTGATCCAGTTACACCACACCTGATCGCTGTTTGATTGACAGCTGAATTCTGTCAATCAAACAGCGATCAGGTGTGGTGTAACTGGATCAACCTCGAGTGATTGGATGAAGTAACTGCTTTGTACCACGCCCACATTGCACGTTATCAAAATCTGCACGAGATCTGCGCCGGAAATTTGAATTTGAAATCATTCAGTTTCACATGGCCACAATGTCGAGTCGCGAGTGGGATGACATGATTGACGACCTTATATTGTCGTAAATAATTAAATTATTAGACTATATAACTTTTCATTCAAGTACATTTTCATTAGCCTATGGTGTTTCTAATTGTTCAAAATGGATTATGTTCGATAGTCCTATTTGTTTGAATGTGCTTCATTAAAACTTGACGTTCTTTTTATTGTGCCATTTTATAGAATATTTACATCCTCTTCAGCAAATTCCTTTAGTGCGTAATCGGTAGGCGTGGCTTGCTAAACTGCAGCGAGCCAATGAGATAGCTACGATCAAAGGTTACTTCAGGCCGTGGTGTAACTATAAGATACACCACAGCCAATATCAAAGGGACCGACATGTGGGCATGGTACAACTAACTAAACTACTATATTTACGTTTTCATTCATTACATGAGTTGTCGATTTTGCACAGTTGCTGTGACAACGCACGTGCAAATGCAAATGTCAGTGAAAAGAGCCTTGCAATGTTTTTGTCGCACTCATTGTTTACAAATATAAGGCATAAATGCTCAATCATTTTAAGCAATTTAACTTGTAAGAAGGGTATATGAATTATATTTTTGCAATACAGTTATAAGGCCTAGTCGGGAACATCTGTAGAAACACATTTATCAATCCAGAAATAAAGAAATAAACGCCATTATGTTGAAGAGCCGAGGTAAGACGATATATTGTTCAACTATTTTATGTATCAAAACGATTTTAATATTTTATTTGACGTTGCCATTAGTTATTGCCAGTACACTATCTTCCAAATTTCCCGTTCAGCAGCGTTACATTTTGTGTAGGCATTTAAGATTTAACTATTTCATGACAATTGTTTCATTTATACCCGTGTCACAAGTCAGAGAGTCCAACGATAATTGTGTTTCAATTCTGATATAAAAAGGATATTCGAACTGGAAAATTTGCGAAATTAAACGAAACTCCTGGAAAACTATTGAGATTTAAACAGAAACATTCCTTTTACTTTCCTCTATAGCAAGTTCTCTCACAGATTTTACCCATTCAACATACGACTATTGACGATTAAGTAAGGTTTAATGAAAAGTGAATAATTTAAGTGAAAATCTAAAGAACAGTCATAAATATTCGCGGAAGACAATTCACAAATCAAATTTACATGAATACTAAACCATTAAACATTATTAAACCATAATTCTCATAATAAACGCTTAAAGCACAACTCCTTGATAATTTGGACGAATTCATCCAAGCCAAACTGTACATTTATGATGAATAATTTAAGTGAAAATCTAAAGAACAGTCATAAATATTCGCGGAAGACAATTCACAAATCAAATTTACATGAATACTAAACCATTAAACATTATTAAACCATAATTCTCATAATAAACGCTTAAAGCACAACTCCTTGATAATTTGGACGAATTCATCCAAGCCAAACTGTACATTTATGATCATGTTTTCATAATATATAGTTCATATTATGAATTTACGAAAGGTCATTATAATTTTAAACTAAACATAAAAATGATGAATTGCGATTTGAAAAACAATACTAATTTTAAGCTGCCTGCCACGATCGTGTTGTTCCGTGAATTTACCGGATGTGACGTCAACTGTGGAACACTAGAGTGACATAGCCGCCATTACTAACGTAAGTTTACAACACCACGTTTTATTCTAGTGACCATGTTCTTGTCGATATTGGCCCATCCAAAAACGTTTTGGTGATTATATTCAGATATCTGCTGTATGAAAGGATATTCTAAGTGGAGGAACGGCTATATGATTATTTTGGCACATTTAATGGAACCGATTATCCGATATATTGACAATGTCATACTCGGAAACCTTTGCTCTTCACGGTTTACTCTGGTGAGTTAGTTGTTATGTCTATTTCCACATATGTTATAATTTTTTGTTTATGGAATTGTTCTTTTACCTTCTTCGTTTTAAACTTCTTTTTGCGTGTGTGAAAATATTTCAATATTTAGCCTTAAAAAAAAATACCATCTGCCATCTTTCGAAACCTGGCTCTCGGTATTTGCAGTATGTTGATTTGGTTCGTTTTTGCCGCATGTATTTTTTGCCAAACGGCATATAGAGCATTGTACACAACAATCCGGCAATTTTCGTTCTTAGTTTATTTGAGCTAGAATTTACCTAAGTGCTGTAAATGGCCAAATAACGATTATGCAAATGTTTATCCTCGTTTCTAGAGTTATCTCCCTTGTTGTTAAGCAAAGTCACGTGATGACGCCTACGCAGACGACACTTCCGTGTTCAAACGTCATGGCTGAAATTGACCGCAGAAATCGTCTTTATGATTTGTATAATGAAGGTGTTCAGTAAGCCCGGGAGTTGCATGTCCAGACAGGTATTCCCTTGTCTACGAAGCAGGCATCGGCGCGACACGTAAAGCTGGATCAGACCGTTCGTCGATTTTCGATATCAATAATCGTCGTTGTCGCATCCGATGTAGTCAGCAAAACAACTTGCTTTTGAGGTTAAAAGAAGAGGGGTATTTCTGTATCTCAGTGGACAGTAAACAGAACACTGCGAGACATTGGAATATGGAAATCTGTGCCTAAGAATATTCCTCTTATGACAGACGCGCACAAGGAGAAAAGGCTTCAGTGGTTTCACAAACTTGATGCAGACCTCACCAGTGTCATTTTTACAGATGAGTCTGTCTTTCAGTTTTATCGGGAAACAAAGAAAAGATGGTCTGTTTGTGGGAAGTCCTTCAAAATGGTACCGAAGTTTCCCCCGAAACTTATAGTTTTGGGTGGCATTTCAGAGATGGGCGTTACGTACTTTCTGATCTTTGTGTAGGGAACCATCAACTTATATAAATACTGTCAGATTTTCCGGGAGAGACTGCTGGAATCTATTGGTGAAAGTGGTGTCCCTTTCCTTCTCCAGCAAGACAACGTTCGTCCTCACACCTCGGCCTTCACCCGTGCATGGTTTCGTGACAATGATTTCACTGTGATAGATTTTTCGGCCGCTTCCCCTGACTTAAATCCGATTGAGAATGTGTGGCTGTAAGGAAGGATGCTGTCGAAATGTTACAGCCAGGAATTCTTGCATGCAGATACGATCTATCGAACATGGACGGACCTCTCTCAGGAAACCATAGACAGTTTAATCGGGAGTATGAGGCGACGAATGACCCAGTGCATTGAGCGACAAGGAGCTTTAACAGACTATTAATGTAACAACTTTTACGAATGGCCCAGCTTTCAAATGAGTCTGTATTTATTGAAATGGACCCTGTGAAAATTAAAATATGTGAAGTTGGAAGTTTCCGGATTTTTTTGCACAGTGCTATACATGTATATATAGCCTTATTATACCCCCGACCAACGGTCCGGGGTATCTAGTAATACCAACGATTCCGTCTGTGTGTCTGTCTGTGTGTGTGTCCGTCCGAGGACATTTTGTGTCCGACCTATTACGGGAAAACCATTTGTCCGATTAATTTCTACTAGGAGGGGTGCAGTGCGAAGTTACAGCAAATTTCGTTAATATTTGAATTTTTTATTATTTTTTTACAAATTTCGTTGTTTTGAACTTAGTCATTTTCCAATATCAGATTTGTCCGACCTATTACGGGAAAACTATTTGACCGATTTATTTCACATTTTGCACATGTCTTCTACCCTACTAGGAGGGGTGCAGTGCGAAGTAACAGCAAATTTCGTTAATATTTGAATTTTTTACAAATTTCCATGTTTTGAACTTAGTCATTTTCCAATATCAGATTTGTCCGACCTATTACGGGGAACAAATTTCATCTGATTCTTTTCACATTTTGCATGTGTCTTCTTCCCTACTAGTAGCGGCGCAGTGCCAAATCAAAACTAAAATTGATGAGTGTTTTTTGTTTGGTTGTTTTTTTTACAAACTTCCATTTTTTTGATAAGTCATTTTTCTCAATTCCTCTTTGGGGGTCAAATGCTGTGCAAGAGATGACTACATCTAAGTTCCACAAATGCATTTTTACAACCAAAAACATTTATTCATCAACTACATAGGATAGCATATAGAACATAGCATATAATCAATACTAATCCTATCAAGATAATCAACCATATGGTCTATTCTAATCTCATGTCATACCCATTAATTCATCAATTCATACTACTGTACATTGAACATCTTAGTGCGTTTTAGTTATCACTATACTGTTGTTTATGTCAACTTGTTCTGCACACATTTCTCGCCCACCAAACACTCAACGATGAGCCCTGATGCATGAGCGTATATGGATAATGCAACTGTTGAACAAAACCATTCGTTGTTATGTCAATGTTGGATAATGTTACTTTGCTTTACACCCCTTGGGCGGTTATATCCCTTCTTTTCTTCAATAGGTTTTAACTCGTAACTACCTTTCTATAGGTGTTTGCTCTTAATAACCCTTGGGAAGTAATTGCCTTAAGTTTAGTTGAATGTTTTATGCCGTAGACTCCATTTGCGTAATAGAGAATACCAAATGAGTTCCCTATGGATACCGTATTTATTACAACGCGTGGCTTGTAAACGTATCTAACGAGCGAAAGCGAGTATGATGCGTTTACAAGCCACGAGTTCTAATAAATACGTATCCATAGGGAATGAGTTTGGTATTTTATTTATTACACACGAATTAACGACCGTAATTTTTACATAACAGCGAAATATTCTTCACATTGTGTTAAGGCGCGTATGAATACAGATTGATTTTGCGTCAGTGACGTCACAATGTGTAACTGTAAAGGATGTAATACCGCAGGAAATAGTCTGTGACTTTAACGCTTAGATTTTAGGTGAAATGGCTGATAACTAATAACTGATTAATATTGTGTTAACATTCAAATTCACGTTCAAGAAACACATAACACAGATTGAATCTTTAACAACTTTAATAAAACTCAAACCTGAAGATTCATGAGCACGTCAGCGGTCAAATTCAGTCCAGCTTATACTTAACAGTCATCATAATCCGTGAGAAGAAATTCACATTAATGATTACCCCGTATATTGGAGCCGAGAAAATGGAGTGCACTCAACCAAAGCGAGTGACGGCGGTCCGAGATTGACTCGACATAACGTTGACGGTGGAAGGGAGATGACTCGCACTCGCTGTTGTGAGAGACAGTTTACTCAGTTGAAGAAAAGTGATCTCGCCATTGAGTGTGAAATCACTTTTTCAAGTCAGTGAAAATATCACAGAGGGGATGACGTCATGTACAAAATGGTTTGACGTCACTTCTAAAATCAACGCGACGTCATCGCCGTCGCTAAGTTACGATCAACAATGGTATGACGTCGCCAGAACACTCTCGAGTCAAGTCCTTTTGGACATGAATTACCACATTTTCGACCATAAAGGCATATAATAAACAGAATATATTTTGTTTTGAATGTGATATCACTTAACTCTCATCTCGTGACGGGGTAAAGCCTATATTTTCACTCGTGGCTGCGCCACTCGTGAAAATACTGGCTCTACCCCGTCACTCAATGAGAGATAAGTATTATCACACTTAAAACAATAGATATCCTCTATGACCCCCGTGACCCTGAGTCCAACCAGTAGTTAATCATTTGTTCACATCACTAGCAAACCCAAAACTCGATACGATTGTGAACTTTCAAAGAAAATGTTTTTTCCTTTATATGGAGAGGCAAACCCGACAAAATTAAAAGAAGTCTGTTGACAAAATCTTATAAAGAAGGCGGGTTAAAAGTTCCAACAATACTAGAGACAATTAAAGCTCAGAAAATATCATGGATCAGACGACTATTTGTACAGGATTCTAAATTAAGTAACCTTTTGTATACGTCAAGCTTAGTAAGCCAACTTAACCCAATAGAAATGGGACCATCGTATCTCAAGACCCACTATATCCCTAAACTCATTAGTCCATTCTGGAAAGATGTATTTCACGCTTGGTCTGAATTACAAGAAAACTGTAAATATGATAAGAACAATCTCAGTAGACAGTACATATCGGCAAATGACAACATCAGAATAGGAAAAAAACTGTAATACATGATCATAATATTCAATCAAATATCAAATTTGTAAATGATTTCCTAGCAGAAAATGACACATTTTAAAACATATTTTCTTGAATATGCTGGTCTATTATCCTCTTTGAAAGCAAGTATTAAACAGAATTCGACCAATATCAGTAAACAGATAGATTTGCCTTTCATGCCGCCAAATTTAGAAATACTATTTAAGGTTGAGAAAGGATGTAGCATATTCTACAACCTTTTACACAACGATATTTAAAATGAAAAACTAGCTTAATGAGTGGCATTCTAGAAGTTGATGGTATAAGGAAGACAGGAGTAATTCTATGGATGAACAACTTCTTTATTGGATGGTGGCCATTATGATTATGATTATACCAAACTGTATAAATTGCTGTATTCCTCATTTTTCACCATATGCTTGATAACGGTATAAGAATCTATACCGAAACGTCGCCACCATCCAATAAAGAAGTTGTTCATCCATAGAATTACTCCTGTCTTCCTTATCAAAGTAAGTTGGAAAAGGAATTGAATGCAGATTTCAGTTTGAATCTATGGAAAACATTCAATTTTATACCTACTCGAGCATGTTATAGTGCAAAACATAGATGGTTCCAGTATCGAATTCTCCAAAGAATCCTCACCACAAATAATGATTTACATAGATATAACCTCATCGAATCACCACAATGTACATTCTGCAATGTTGAAGCAGAATCGATTATCCATCTTTTGTATGTATGTTTTTTATGAATATAAATTTGTAAAAACGCTGTGGCAAGATCTACTAAAATGGATCGAAAATGAAACAGACATCAATTTGAACCTAAAGGCAGAGACAATCCTTCTTGGATTCAGTGAAAAAAGAAACGATGTTCTAAATTTCCCTTTTATCCTAACTAAAGAAAACATCTATGCTAGAAAACTAGCAAACATTCTACCGACTCTAGCGGGCTTAAAACCAAAATTAAACCATAACTTTCAACTACAACTTATTCATTTAAAATGAATATATATGTCTCAACTTGTTTACCTGACATGTTCTTATAGTTTACAATAATTGATGTTATGAAAATGCTGTACCCCATTCAAAAAGAAATAAAGTGATAAAAAAAACAAATACAAAAAAAACAATTGTGGACTGATGAGTTCGGTCAATACCTGAGGAAAACAATATAGAAAACCAGAGGAAAACAAATAATAACCCGAGAGCCTTGGGTTATGGAAATAACCTCTGTTCGGGCTACGCCCTCGCGAGGATATTTTCCTTTACCCCTCGATACGGGTTATTATTTACCACACATTCCATCTGTCAATCATGATGTCGTCGCAGTTACACTGGGTGTGTCGCACGAGTAAATTGCTGTTCAACTTCAAGTAGGTCATTAGTGCATATTTCTGTATTTCATATCTTAACTCGATCTAAACTGTCAAATAGAATCCTTCTTTTTTCTATGTTTGAAATACTAATAACCAGAGTCAAATGAATCTGATATATCTCGCAAATGTCAATCTTGCATGAAAAGGTGTGCATTATTATTTTGGTCTATCAAGGCAGGGACAAAAAGTTCCAGTCCTGGTCATCAAACAGAACATCAGTGTCTGACCTGGCCAGGATCATCTCACAGGTCTGTGTAAGGTTGTTGTAGTTGATGTCGTAGCAGTCCAAGTTGAAGAAGCATTGAGAAAGACAGTCAGGTAAGGAATCAGAGAGAACTACTTGTTTGTGTAGATGAGCACTGCAGTATCGTCCCTTCATCAAAAGGTGAACCCATTGATCCGCATCCTCAAATTAATAAAATATCAACAGTGATCGTAGTGATAATAACGCAATCCAGATGACCAACGGTTGAACTCCCTGTACTGGGTCCAATTAGTACACAAGGTGTTCATGATAAACTCGTGCAAATGGTCTATCAAGGCAGGGACACAAAGCTCCACTCCTGGTCATCAATCAGAACATCAGTGTCTGACCTGGCCAGAATCATCTCACAGCTAGATGTAAGGCTGTTGTAGTTGACGTCGTAGCAGTCCACGTTGTAATTGCACTTGCTATGACAGTCAGGGAGGGAATCGGATGCAATCACTTGTTTGGATGTCGTCTGAAGCTTGTTTCCTCCATAGATTGGCAACTCGTTTGTACCACATTCTGAAATAATTCAAATGAGAGAGAAAAAACTAATGGGGAAAAAAACAGGATTATATAATATTTCACTTTTGTAGTTATTATGTGAATTGGGGAAAAAGAGTGACGTTACAAGTTTTATACATTTGAAAGGAATTTGAGATGTGTTACCAATTAATTATTTGTTCATATTTTAACAATTAAAATATGTCTGTCTTCACAAACACAATGAGACCACTAAATGATTTCACTTGCACAGCTATCGGAGTATTAAGTTCTTTCAAATGCTACATATTTGCATCCTCTGCAGACAATTTCTCATGACTAAGATAAACTCGCCCCGCCTCAAATTAGTTTCAAACCTCCTACCTGACTCTTGCAGTATTTATATCAAAGAATACCACTGAAAGCTTCCTCGGGGTTAATTCTCTTATATTATGGCAGCTTGTATTATTTTATTAAACGTTTCCTGTGGTTTCCAAGGGGAAATATGAGAGGGAAATGCAAATATCGATTGCAACCAACACACCATGAATCATGTTTAATATTGTTTGTAGCAACAGAATATGGCAGTCCCCTCGAGGATTCGACTCGAGAATAGCACAAAGTAACTGAACGAGTTTTGTCCAACTACTAATTATCTCGTTCTGATATGAGCTTGTGACAATGTAACATCTCTAGTCATCTGAAACTACAATACAAATATTTCTTTTTAAGTTAAACCCTTTATGATAAAGTAGACATTACAGTAAAGTTTCGAGGGGATTTTTTACCTTGTTTTTGAGCCTCTAATCCCCTGATCTCCACTTCACAAAGCGTCAGATATATTTTATCAGGCCTGGGTATTTTCCTAATTCTGACATATCGTCCAGTGACTGGAACATCGCATGTCAGAGTCTCCACATCATAGAGTATCCCGTCATAGAAGAGACACTGTTGAGGAGTGGTAGAGTTCCACGTCACTGGATGTACTCGGAACATCTCGATGTAGAAGTCATGGAGCCATTCCTCTAGTAAAACAAATGTTATCTTTCTCATACGTATTAATAAATGAAGTACTTGATAAACGTCAGATTACAAAAGAAACAGTTAACATATATATTTAAAGGTAGATTTTGATATGTGGAACAGAAACATTAATTGTTCTTCGATATTGCAAAGCGTTTCGAACACTGACTGTCGTGAAATATTAAGGTCAACTTGATATAGTGAGCTCGAACATCCTTAAATGTATACGGCTATTGCATGTAACGTCCGAGATCTACTGCAAGTAATGTCAGACCAGCCTGACTACAATTCCGTAAAATTCTTGAAGTTGTACACATAAAAAAGATAAGCCCTCTTTCAACAGAGATGAAGGATGTTTCATTCAAAGGACGGAAAATTATTTCCTATGTTAACTCCAAACTTTATCATCATTCCATCCATACTTGGTATCTATTGTATAAAAATATACTTGCCTTCACATATCCTAATTTATTCCTAACTCAATTGATGTACATCAACCTCCTCATCAACATCTACCTGGCTTCCAATCAAGTTAATCTTCTTCTTTTCCTACCATAACATCCTACATCAAGCCTATTTATTGTATAAACAACCCATCTTCAAAACGAATTATGTTTATATATTCCCCTTTTTCCAACAGGTATCTTCTTAAAGACTTCGCGTTTTTTATGATGCAGGGTGGTAATGAGATAAGAAATTGTTGGATATAAAGGGTATACCTTATTATACCTATTACCAATTTTTGGCGATATTTCGAGTTGCAGGTAGTTTACTGTGCAAGTCTGAGTCTAATTTATGATTGTCCAAAAGAGTGCCGGTAAAATTGAAAAAGGGGAATATGTGTTTTTTGAGAGGCATTTTCGACACAGATTATTGTGTCGATTTTTAGCAGAGGAATACAGTAATGAAGCAGGAGCATATATATAGATTTAATAATACACAGTCAAACAATTTAATGAAAAGAGTAAATGTAATTAAACAGAGATAAGTGGTAAGAAGCCAGTAATGTACAAAGCGGGAGATGTTTACATATTAATTAAATGTAAACATCACAAGAATCTGTGTCGAAACGTTGCATACAATGAACAAAGACCTTGTCATTCATATATTCCTCTGCATTATCGTCATTCTAACTTCTAAAATGTCTCTCAAAGAGGTTAGTTTGACTATATAAGATCTGAATCCTTCTAGAGTTAATATGAAACCCTCATGCTACCCGTTCGACTTTAGATTAATTATATAGGGAAAATTCAGTTATTTGCTGTTGATGTTTATAAAAGATATGTCTACAACCTTAGATAGGTAGATAGATATATGATAAATACTGAAAACTTACTTTTCCAGTCCCCTCTGTTCACGACTGTAATGTTGTGAATCTTGAAAGGTTTCCCTAGATCGACCATCCACCAGGGGTTTAGATCTTCAGTCAGTGTCCCTGTACAGTGTCCATTATTTATATTCCTGTCACGGTTACCATCTACAACATTTCCAGGAACAGTTGACAAATGTGTGTCCCAAACACTAGATTGGTACGCTGGTTTGTTGAGTGCAATGTTGTCACTAGCCACAACTGAAATGCAAACAACACTTTGAATATGGTATCCATACCAGAAATACTGTAAACTGATTACTGCTAGGTAGAGAAGAATAGGACGTTTGTATGACATGAACATTTAATTTACAAGATAGGTTTACAAGGAAGGGAACATTTTAATTTGGAAGGTAATGTTTTGAAGCTTTTAGCCCAAACCGCTGATGCTATCAAAGCGAAATTTACCATGCTGGTCGACCTTGTTGAAGAGACGCGACAATAAGCTTTTGGGCCAATTCGGCCCATAAATAAATGGCCCAGCAAGGCCCAACATTTGGATTAATAACATGGCTTTTATTTCAAAATGCACCTAGAGACCTGAAACTTTTTTTAATGGATGCGCAAAAACAAATGCTGCAAAAAACGAAATCATGGCAAAGTCATAGGTCACGTGGTTTGGCCGCCATCTTTAATTTTCTGCACTTTTTTCAAAAGTTCGACCCCATGCACCTATGGAGCAGCACGGTTTAGTTAATATAAACACTACAAAGCTGAAACTTACACACAATGTAGCTAAGACATTGGGCTATAATGAGTTAGCTTCACAATTTAAAAAAAAAATCGAAATGGGTTTTTTTATAAAAAATTTCAAAGTTTGCACATTTTGCAATATTCAAGGGCAGATAACTCAAAAGCCTCCCAGACGAATTTGATGATTTTTGCATGACAGCTAGACATTGACAAGGTCTTCATGAGAAAAGAATAAAATCGCTCGCGAACAGTCATGTCCGGTCAGGAGCAGAGGTCAAACTTTGCATTTTGGAAATGTGGTGTTTCAGTGGGTATGTTTACGACATCGTAGCGAATCAACGTAAGATAACACATTGTTCTATATATCATATAAAAGCCAAACGTCTATAGATTTTTTTTAAATTGAACCGAAAATTTAGATTTTTTATTTACATTGAGTTACTGATCAATTGCCAACCCTGCATGCGTATAAATGCATTTGATAACTGTATGTTTGCAAAATGCGTTAACCATCAACAAAAGACTATTACCAAGAAGCTTTTGACTGAAATCATTACCTTTGTGAATTACATTAACACCATACGGCGCTGAATCCGTTTGTCGTCGCTTGCGACTATATTTTATATTTCTTTTCACAGGTGACATCAAGTGGAACAGCACATTTGAACTCAACGCATTTTTAGAAGAAGATCGTTTTTTTCATTTGGCCTTTTTTTCCCAAAGGTTTTAACTCGAAACTATCTTCCTATAGGTGTTTATCCTTTACACTTCTTGGGAAGTTTTTGCCTTTTTTAGTTGATGTTATATGCCGTGAGCTCCATCTTCGTAGGTTGGTTATCGCATAACCACCTTTGTTGGTTATATGATTTTAAACAAACACAAACAATTGGACTTGTAAACATTTTGAATTTTATTCAAACAAGAAAGTTAAGATTTATCAACAACGAAAGTGGAATACAAAAGCGGGACTTCAATGTTGTCAAGCAGCGCCTTTATCAGTTGCCCTACCAATAATCCATGCAACTTGATGTCAATTTGTTATGTATTTTTCCCCTATAAATATAAATCAATATTGTAATAGAGTAGTTGTTCATGTAAGGAATAAAGTTTTTAGTTCTAAACTCCTTATCAAGGGGGTATTATTTATTTTATTTTTCAGTTTATTTCTTTTTCAGGTACATGTACATTTAGGTTCAAACTACAGAAAGAAAGTGACATTATACATAGCAACATTTACATATAGGCGAATTGTGCATGAAGACCAATACACACAGGTTATATCAAGTTTCCAATTTTAATGGTTACAAAGGCATATAAGGAAGAAGTCATTAGTGTTTGAATAGTAAATGGCAGGATGACCAAACTTTCATATACTTTGAGTAGTTGCAATTCGAATAACAGTTGTGTTTGTCAATGTTATATATTTTCTTCAGATCATTTTGAATGTATGTGAAGTTTGGTTTCAAACCAAATTGTTTTGCTTTGAAAACGGTGTATTTCACAGTTGTGATTATCCATGTTCAATACCCTGTTTCTGTATTTGGGGTATCCAAGACAAATGTTTTAGTTAGGTAAACTTTATGTTTGCTTCAGTGTATGTCTCTATCCATTCCTTAACTTTGTTCGACAACCTTTTAACATTTGGACAGTCGAAAAATAGATGACTTATGGCCTCTTTTTCTTTATCACAAAAACTGCATTTCTTTTCATCTTTTACTTTCATCTTTTGCAAAAGATCATTTGTCGGCAGAATTCTATGAAGAATGGAATATTGAAACCATTTTTTTTTAAATTTAGACTAGACATGAAGGGTATTTCATTTATGTTATTCCATTCGCTTTCATTAATTGAACACTCAAGATCTAGTTCTCACTTTTTCTGTACTTGCATTCTGTCATAGTGTTTTCTGTCTTTTGTAATATATCATAAAAGCTCCGATATCCTTTTCTTAGTAGCTATATTTTCAATAAAGTAATATCATTTATATTATATAAGTATAATATATTATTTAATATCATTTCAATTATATGCGTATAGCGTTTAACACCGGATATAGCGAACTGAATTCTTTGGTCCCTTGGAGTTCGTTATATCCGAGTTCTACTGTATGGGATAAGTGGCATTTCTAGTTTTTGTTCTATTTTAATTTTGTATTTTAAAAAATATGTTTTAATTGCCTGGATAATGCCAGCATATTCTAGGACATTTGTCTTGCATTTGTATATTCCAGTTATTTCTAGGAAATTCAGAAATTTACCGTCACTTTTGATTGTATCATTTATCAGGTAAATACCGGATTTTGACATATTCTTATAATATATAGACTTGTTGTTTATTCTTACGTTGTCATTATTCCATTTGGGTTGAGATAAGATATCAGATTGAGTTTTAACGGTACTCCCCATTTGTTTGTTAAAGCATCACAATGCCTTTAAAACATCTCCAAAAATCGTTTGTTCTTGGGGTACAAACTTGCTCAATGATGGATGATTCAGGGTATTGATAAAAATGTGCATTGGTACGTTAATATAGAAAAGTTTCTTCAATTTTGAGTTACATTCAGAATTGAAGAGCCTTTTAACCCAACTTATTTTTTGTGAAATGATTGTATTTCTTAGGTCTGAAACTCTAATCCCACCCTCTTTGAAGCTATTAGTTAGTATTGTCCGTTTAATTTTATCAGGTTTAATTTTCCAAATGAAACTAAATGCTAGCTTTTCGAGCTCTTGTAATATATTTTCACTTGGGTTTGGAAGTGTTGTAAAGATATGCTTACGTTTAGGTAGAATAAGACTTTTCAAAACTGTTGTTTTACCAAGTGGGGTAAGATATCTTCCAAGCCACTGGTTCATCGTTATCCTAATTTGTTTTAGTTTATCTTTATAGTATATAACTGTTTATTACACGCCCGTGTAAGATACCGCAGTGTAATATTTATACGGCAATATTAAACTAGTGTAATATCACAATGCAAGTATGACGTCACAGAAGTGAGCTGTTGTGACGTCACAATGTAAGCGCTTCGTCACAAGGGGTGCCGAGTCGCGGAACTGTTAGTTTCAGCACATTTTCGGCAAGTTTGCGTGATTTTTAGGGCAAGTAATAAACAGAATACTAAACTCCCTTCCATTTGATACTATTTTTATTAAACTCGTGAATGATTTCAATTGGTATCAAACTTTCGCCTTCGCTCGTTTTATACAAAATCATTAACTCGTTCAATAAAAATAGTATTAAATGGAGGGTCATTTAGTATCCTCTATTCATTCATATCAAAACATATTACACCTTCAAAATATATCACTAAAAATCCCAACAACAAAATCTTAATTAAACATAAAAAAAAGTTTAACCAGAGTGTTTAGTGTAAATAAAAAAACAACCCGATTGTCTCTGGTTATGGAAATAACCTCTGCTCAAGCTACTCCATAATTAGCAATGAAATGTATATACTACACAATTAGTTATGAAATATAAGGTTCTAAAGTAAAAACATTATCCATATTTTCTTGGCTGTGAGAAAAGTAGGACCGATATATTACCTCTCTTTGAAACATAGTTATCTCCCTTTGTGGAAATCGAACGCAAGCGTTGATTAGGATTTCAGAGCCACGCCTCATTGCGATGTTACCAGTATGTAACTGTTTAAATTTTACATTGCCAATGTACCTTTTGATATCAAAAAGTCCAAATTTCATATCTTGTTGCTGTAGGTAATAATTCTTCATTTTATCGGAGCAAGAGATCTGCCACATAAACATAGCGTCAAAACTGACTTTCCAAAATGTAAGGGTAGCTTTTGTTTCACCGAGTTAAAACCCAAACCATCTAATAAACATTCACAAATTATATATTTTTCAAGAACCTCTTACCGATTTAATATTGAGGTATTTCGATCAAACTATTTTTATCGGGAAGGATAAATGGATTTGCTAGACTATGCTATTCATCGCTTTCCGATTTTATGAACATTTTGTGAAGCGGGAAAGTTGCATTCTCGTTCGTGGCTATGCATATCTTTCTCATTCCACTCGATGAGATGAAAATGATATTCGACTAAAACAATGAAATAGTCTCTATTACTGCTATCTGTATCAAAATAATATCGATTGTCCAATACAAAACATTTACTCTATAGTTTGAGCATTGATATAAGAAAATATTCTTGTTTGGTATACATATTAAATATAGTATCAACAACCTGGGTATTGCTACCTATAAAAGTTGTATTTGTTTAACACTCATAGCATCCAATAAAAGTTGTATTTGTAAGACGAGTTACATATTTTGTATATTTCTTCCTCATTTACTGTAACATGAATAGTTTAAACTTTAGAAAAATATTTGAATGGAATGTACCTACCAAAGCCTCCAAATGTGAAACTTAAGTACACTATCTGAGCAACATCCATGTCCATCATGTATCAAAGAGATACGATCCATATGACTTGAAGTAAACGTAACAATGGTAAACACACAGGAGTTGTCAGACAAATCAATATGAAACTCCCTTGACATTTGCAGAGCAATTGAAACAACTACAGACAGTGCTTTGCTTCATCGCTTTATTGACTGTCTTATCATTTCCAGATATTATTATCAAGGGTACTTGAAGTGGTCTTCAAATGACAATCCAACCTACCCTGCAATGTGTAATGTTTGCAAACAGCCTGTATTCTATTATGTATCCAGGTTAAGAATGATGAATTAAAGCAATCTGATTAGCATTTTAGTAAAATTATATTGGTGGGATATGAGTCTCTACTTGTGAATAACTTAGTTATTTATGGAGTCGTCACAGCTAGTATACCATTACTCAGTTGATCAAAACCACAGAGGTCATTTGGGGTATTATCATTGTAAGCCACTCCATTGTTTATGGCAAACATTGATGACGTTTCTATGGAATTGCTGAAGTGATATCATGAATTATTAAGCAAAAACAATACACAGAGACGTGAGGACGAGCATCTGAATGATTAATGCATGTTTGATCAATCGTCACCATTTATTGCTTAGTCTACTGCACACGAGTTGCATATGCCTTGTAATAAAACCAAACTCATGTAATACATCACTACGACACCAAACATCCTGAACTCGTTTTACCATTCAAACACTTACGTGAAGGGGTAAATATCGTAAGAGTTTGATAAGTACTAAAAAAAAGACGGTACTATGAAATGAGAGAGAAAGAAGCTCATACATTTTAATACCCATAGGTCATCCATTATTTCTCTGATATTATTAGGGTTCACAGCTACTTTCATCTACATGTATATCAGGTACCATTGTTGTTCAGCTGTCGACCATTATTTATGAGCTGATTTTCAAAAGAATAACGTTGTATACAGAAGAAGAGTTTTTCAGTAATTGAAAGTAACTTAAAGGGTTAATAGAACTTGAGAGCAAAAACTAAGCTACTTGTTTTGTAATTACTTGTGATTTCATTTTTTCTTTTATTAATTTGCAATTGTTTTACTAGAGCTACAGGATCTAAAGCACTCTTCATAAACTTTCAGTATGTTATGCAGCTTTAATAGTACCTCGTGTCCATGAACATGTAGAGAAATATGAACCATAAGTAAGGTAAGGTAAGATTAACAAAATGATGATAATCATCAGCAGCTTCAACTTTGCAAGCAACCCCCTTTCATTAATACAATAATAAAACGAAGTCTTTTACCGCTTGACTACCAGGTGGCGTCAAACGTGACAGGTCACTCCGCCAGGTGGCGCTGATTAAAGGGTATAAAGCATGCTGAGTTTGAAATCGGTCTCTCGCTTGTGCAATCCAAACCGTTTATCATTAAGATGGAGAAACTAAAAGCTGAGAAGGATTATACCTGGTCAAGGGAAGGAAATAAGATTCAGTTTAATTTCAACGCTGAGACTATTGACTATTTAAATTCAACTCATTCGGCTGTTCAGAACCAACGTTATAGTGAGGCTAAGACAGTTCTGATGTCAGCAATAAACAGTGTCCAGACACGAAAAAAACATATCAAGATTGCGCTTCCAGCGAAGGAGGTTGGGAAACTCTGCAAAACTATGTTGCTATTCATATTGCTGATATATCTGATAATAATAAAAGGATTATATGTAAATGGTGGTCTGAGACTTAAGAAAGATCTTTACTTTCTGGATTTACTATTTGTAACAAAAGTAGAGAAATTTTTATGGGTGCCGTCTCAAAATATCGAATGGTTCTCTTCCAAACTCCCACAAGGCTAAACAACACAAAACTATGACGGCCGAGAAGGGCCATATTTATTTCCCGTTAAAGATCAACACGAAATCGCAAAATCGCGAAAGCTAAACCTCGAAATTGCGAAATGGTGAAACGAAAACAAAGCAAAATCACGAAAAAGGTACACAAAATTGCGAAACATGTAAACGAAATCGCGAAATTACGAAAGGTGCGAGAAGCGAAATCGCAAAATCGCGAAACGTGAACGAAACGAAAGTGCGAAATTGCGAAAACGCGAAATCGGGAAAGTGCGAAAACGGGAAAGTGCGAAATTGCGAAATCGGGAAAGTGCGAAAGTGCGAAAGTGCGAAATCGCGAAAGTGCGAAATCGCGAAATCGCGAAAGTGCGAAAGTGCGAAATCACAAAAGTGCGAAAGCGCGAAACTGCGAAACTGCGAAATCGCAAAACTGCGAAACCAGGTAAGTGTTTATTGCGCATGTCTATAATGTCTAGAAGTTTGAAAAACTACAATTCTGTGTATTATTTGCTAAATCTTTTTTCGGGACGTCTAGTGCTGATGTCCACATCGGGTTTTTTTTCTCCGCTTAATAATTTATTTTGATAATCGGAAAACCATTCTTGTTTCACTTTAAGTCTTTCGGAGCTAATGGATAAGTATTATGATTACTATGGATTTCTTTCGGATATTCTAAATCTACTTCGAGAATTAAACCCTTCTTCGAATCTTTAGGTATATTCATAATATCGAGATTCTCGTATTTTACCCACTTAAAGGGGCAGTAGCACGTTTTTAGGGGGAATATAAGGTGATGTCAGGAAAATGAAAATTAATGGTTCCAATTGAAAGACAATGTATTAAAACTAAATGGAGCAGTAATAATTCAAATATATAATGTAAAGTTTAGCCATGCGGTTCCTTTTCTTACACAAAATGAATTAAAGGTGTTCACACAAAAATGGCCGCCAATGGATTTTAGGTAAATCTTCATACTTTGTTCTCTGACTATGAATGATTGGCTTGTGTAACGAGATTTTTGACACTATCAAAGTAATACATTTAGCGTTAACATACAATTATCAGTGAAAATTTGTAAATATAAAATTCTCAAAAAACGTGCTACTGCCCCTTTAAACCAACCAGTAGGTAAATATTGACTCATCGCCCATCCGTAAAGGTTATTAGAGTAAAGTAAAGTGAAGTAAAGTATGTGACTCGATGGCTTACTCGAATCATATCCCTCTACATATTTATTGTTAGCCTTGGCCTGTCTCTTGGACACCATTGATATTCCACCTCTAAGACCTTTCTCGATAAACAAGTGCATGTCATAGTCGGTTAGTAGCTCTAGTTTTACTCCAGTTTTCATAAGTAAAGCATCCCATGATAGCCCTGGACCCGTGAAATAATGCGCGGGATCTAACTTGTATTGCTTAAAACAAGTCTTTCTGAAAGTTTCCAATACATCGGCCAGTAATAATACATCGGTTTTTAGATACAGATCGTGATAATCGCCTAAATTTTTACAATCGAATGAATTCCACACATTTTTAGCATGATTATAATCATCATCGCTTTTATGACTTTCGGCTAAATTGTTATAGAAACATTCTTTAGGCGGTAGTTCGGTTTCTTCAAACCTATCCAAACTATCTTTATACGAGTATGGATATATTCCTTTTTTCAATAATAAATGCTGTGTGAGTTCCTGAGTATATTGTTCGGTTATAGGGAAGTTACCATTAGCCTTTACCAAAGAATCTAACGACATTAGAAGAAACTGACAACTATCTATAAAACGAAGGCCGCCTAAGGAAAATGATATATATCTTTCCATATTATCAGGTATACATTCTATATTGCCATCAACCTTAGAAATAGAATGCATAATAAGGTTTGCATCATAAAATTTCAGATTGTGAAATACTACGGGAATTTTAATCTGTTCAGGTTTTATTTTAAGTTGTAAGTTGCATTTGCTATGAGCCGCACCACGATAGTTTCCTGTAATGTGACAGTGATCGCGTACTTTTTTCTAATCTCTTTTAGTATTATTAAACCACCCACCACAAATCCAACAATTTCTAGCTTTATTAAATTTACTCGATTCGTCCTCAGTCATAGTCATAGGTTTTATATCTCTTAATTCTTCCCTGATTTTGTCTTCATATTGCTGAAGGCATAATAAGAACATCTCCGCCGCATTTGGCCCTCTATAAATGAGTGGGTCCATCGTTTTTCCATAATATCTAACCGCTATAAAACCAAAACCGCACGCTTCGTGTTCTTCTATTTTATGAGTGTAACTTTGATTATTATTACTGGGTTGTACATTATGAACTTTTTTATTGATACTCTCAAAATCTCCGTAAATAACCAAAGGCGCGGGCATCTGGTTTTGATTATTTTTAAAACGGAAAATATTCTTGTTCTCCTCAGGCATATCAATTCTAACAGCAGACTTACTGACACTCCTGCAGTCAACTTTATGTTGTTGCAGTAGGTCCTCTCTAGAATACCCGTGAAGACATCTTTCGCAAAAATATTTTTTTATTCATATGTTTAGATTGATCGAATAGAAGTCTATTCAAATTCTTTATCCACATATAATGATATTTAATGTCATCCTTATCAATCTCGTATTTTTTCTTACCTTTTTTCTTATCAATTTCGTCTTTACCCCTGTTCAGCTGTTTTTAACCTTATCTTCTCTCTTATCAGTTTGAGCATCTTCTAATACACTCTCACAAAAAAGAAACGCATAACTGAAATGTGTTTTTCAAAGTGGACTAATTTAATTATTAAGGCTTAAAATCAATACAGATGTTATTGGTAACTGTTATTATAGTCTTTAAAATATATCCTTGTACACGAACACACCATTTGGTGAATTGTCGCCAAAATACGACACCTTGAATTGAAACTGTGAAAAGGTGCATGGATAAAAATCTGTAAGCATGCTGCACGTGCAAAAACGGGTATGAAAGCTCAACACCAGTGGGTATATAAACCTGGGTGTCTCGTTGCGAATCACTTTCTGATATTATTTTTATGCGAACACCAATATGCCAAGACTGAATGAAGACCGACGAAATCAAGCCATCGGACGCCTGGAAGCTGGAGAAAGTCAGTTATCAGTTGCCAGGGACTTAAATGTTAGTCAGAGTACAATTTCCCGCCTCTGTCACCGTTATAGACTACACAACTCCACGAGAGATCGACCCAGATCTGGACGACCAAGGGCGACAACTCCAGCGCAGGACCGCTTCATTCGGGTGTTCCATCTTCGAAACAGGACAGTCACTGCAACATATACGGCCAACCACGTTCCTGGACTACGTAGAGTCTCAGCGCAGACCATCATAAATCGGCTTCGAGAGCATGGGATACGTCCAAGACGGCCACATACAGCGCCTGCCCTGCTTCGTCATCACCGCCGTGCCCGCCTGCAATGGTGCAGAAACGTTAGACGATGGACTCTAGTGAACTGGCGAAGAATATGGTTCAGTGACGAGTCACGGTTCATGCTTTTCCGCCATGATGGTAGGACGCGTGTTTACCGACGGAGAAATGAACGTTATGCACGACACTGCATCCTTCCACTTGACAGATACGGCGGAGGAAGCGTCATGATGTGGGCAGGCATATCCATGAATGCTAGGACGAATCTGGTGCGTGTACAGGGAAATTTGACAGCTGTGCGCTACCGTGACGAAATTCTCCAACATCACCTTCTTCCCGCCATTGACGTCAGAAGGGAGATTTTTCAGCAGGATAACGCTAGGCCGCACACTGCACGTCTCACCACCGACTATCTCACCAATAACAACGTGAATGTGCTGCCATGGCCATCGAAATCGCCAGATCTCAACCCCATTGAGCATTTATGGCATCTCCTTGACAGACGTGTACGACGTCGACAGCCTGAACCACAGACACTTCAACAGCTGAGTGACGCATTGCAGGATGAGTGGAGAAGGATCCCACAGCGTCAGATTCGTCGACTTATTCAATCTATGCCCAGGCGGTGCCAAGCAGTGATCGATGCGCGTGGTGGTAACACCAGGTACTGACTTTGAAAATGTGTCGTCAGAGACACAGACGTTCACCAGTGCACATCATGACTTTATCTGGTAGTGGGAACATACACCTAACCCTGTGCCAACTTTGGATTTTGAATGTGCATAAGTTTTTATGTAATCGTGAATATTAAAACATGTAAATCAACACTGATTTTTCTGTTATGCGTTTCTTTTTTGGGAGAGTGTAGCTAACTGATATTTAATATTAGTCAAATTTTTTAATTCTTCGGTTAATTTTTCTTCAACGAGGGTATTAGTGTTTTCGAATAATATTGATAGATCATTGTAATCGAGATCCATTTTCCAAGTTTTTAAATAGCCCTTGAAAGTTCTTGATAAATAAAACTCGTCTAGTTCGGACTCGATTTCAGGTTTGATATCAAGTTTATTTGTTATTGGAATGTTTAAATCATGTTTAATTTGATTATCGAGCTCTTTTAAATTGATTTTAGGTTTGGGGTTTATTCTTATTGTCTTTGCTTTACTTTTCGATTTTGTTTTTGTTTTACTTTTATTCCTAATATGTTTCATACGATTAATGGTACGACTCGCCCTCATTTTTTTATTATCGTTCTAAAATCTTTAAAAGACTTTTATGTGTTATATTTTTGACATTTTTTTTAATTAAATCTAATGAGATTCCCCATTAGATAAGTGTAGCAAAATATTGTAGCATATTGAAACACACATAAAATATTATTATTTCCTCCATTTATAACATCTAAAGAGGTATTAACTCGGGGAGTTACAGCCTCTTAACAGGCATTCGCTCTTAAGGAGTTATAACCTCTAAAAAGGTATTCGCTTTTAAGGAGCGATATAACTCATAATAGGTTAAACCCTTACTGATATGATGAATTCTTATACCTAAGATTTTAGCAATTTCGTTGTAACTTTTGTCAACATTAAGTTCTTTATAAGCATGAAATAAACAAACACCGATCAATCCTAGGTAGTAGTTGACTCTTTTAATTAAATTTAACTTCTCGCATATACTAATATATTTCTTTGCGGTTAATAATTGCAAGCGTAGATCCAAATTATATCGTTGCAATGTCTTTTGGGCATGATTTTGTCTATGATTTTGAGGGATACATTTATTATGATTCACCGAGTATGGTTCGTGAAAATTAAGTATTTTGTATTCAAACCCGCAGTCTACACATCTTTAACCATTGATTATATTCCTGTGAATACAAGTTTCTGGGTCGACATCGATAAACTGACAACAGTTTTCACAAAATTTACGCATTTACTCAGGGAGTTATAGCCTCTAAAGAGGCATTAACTCCTCAAGGAGTTATAGCCTCTAAAGAGGCATTCACTCTTAAGGAGTGATATCGTTAGGAATATATTTATTTTTAACTAGATAATCTTTAACCATAATTGCTCCCCCGATATAAATAGTCATCATTCCAATATCTTGGGGAAGGAAATTTAATTTTGGTGTACTGGTTTTTAATGCCATTTTACTTAATTTTGCCGAACCTGCAGCTAGTCCAGTTACTATTGCGGCATGGTAAAGGGTATTTACGATATTCTTTTGTTCGCTCATATTTTATTTATATATCATAAATCATTTTCTTAAAGGTGTTTTTTTCATTTTTATCAGTATTATTATCAGTAGATGGCTTATTCAATTTAGTGTAGGCAATCACTTATAGGAAGGGAAGGGAAAATCCTAACAGGAAGCGAATTCCTGACAGGAAGCGAATTCCTAGATTACCATGATTTATAACATGAGTTAATGCGTCTTTAGAGGCTATCACTCGAGTCTCTCCCTGAGCAAATGCCTCTTTAGAGGCTATCGCTCCCTGAGTCTCTTTTGCCTCGCGCTTTAATTTTTTAACCATGGCACCCTTTTTACCAGCTTCTACTGTTTGTTGAGGTTCATCATTAGCTTTTGTGTTACGTTTTTTAACCACCTTCTTATCTACCTTTTTAGTGACCTGTTGAGGTTCATCGCTAAGTTGAATATCCTCATTGGGTTGTATTATCTCCGATATCTCCGGATTCAAAATTTCTGGGTTCGACATCTTTATTATTTAAATTTATATTCTTAAAATCAACATTCTTAGCAGTTGTAATCAACATTGTAATGGGAGCCAGGTACACTCCCCACTTATAATAAAGGTCGCAACAAATTTTATTCGTAGCAATATCGATAAATGGGTCTTCATTAAGCTCTTGGAATTGCTGTGTTTTACTATCAGGAGTGATATCGAAGAAGTGACTCATAGCCTTGGAATATAATTGTAGGAAAGATTTCCCTAACGTTTTTACCATAGTCGCGCCCAGCCTACGTTCATATTTCTCATATTCTGCTATTATTTCTTCATCGGTCATACCGCTTATTATATCCGTAGAAATTTTTTATCCACAAATTTCCCTCCACCAATGACAGCAGTTGTTAGTTTGTTTCTCTTATCTTCAATCATTTCTTGGGGGTATACAGAGGGCATCTCACCCATGTTTTCGCTTATTTCCACCATTTTTAATATTATGAGACAAATGCTTAAAGCAATAATGCCCACAAAACCTACACATAATATTATAGCCACAAAACCTAAACATATCAGTAACAATACGAGTTCCACAATGATACACATTTATCTTTAAGAATTAATGTTTTAATAATAAAAGAGATGCCAGAAATGCTACCTAAAGATCTGCATTGCACTATCATTTGCGGAAAGACTGGATGCGGAAAAACTAAATTCGTGTTAGACCTTATAGAAACGTATTATTACGAAAATTTTGAGCACATTATTATTATTTGTCCAACCATTAATGTTACGAAACTTATAAATCTAAATTGTGGTTAAATAATGACCCAAATGTACATAAAATTCTTCCGGGGGACCCACTTAACGATTGTTTGAAATATTTTCACGAGAAATTCAAGAATGAACCTGCCTTGTTCTTAATCGATGACTGCAGCGCTGAAAGGGACTTAACTCGAAAGAAAGCCGAATTATCTAAGCTAGCATTCTCGGGCAGGCATACTAAACATAGCGTTTGGATTCTTTCCCAGAAATATAATTCTATACTCACAGATTTCAGAGAGCAAATTCGCTGGTTTTGTTTATTTAAGTGTAAGGATAAAGATAATTTTGACGATTGTTTACGAGAGAACTACGTTATCGAAAGTAAATCCGAAATAGAAAAGGTTAGAAAACGGCTGAACGGGAAATACTCCAAACTGATTCTATGCACTGACACACCACCATGGTATAAAGTGCTAGATTAGCTCGGATTTCGCTAAAGTTTGCTCGGATTTTACTAAAGTTTGCTCGGATTTTACTAAAGTTTGCTAAAGTTTTTTCAAACACAATTGCGTTTGAAATCGATTAAAATAATTTTAGTTACAAATAATTTTAGTTACAAATAATTTTAGCTAATAAACAGCTGATTCAAATCTACCATTATTGGTAATCAAGTTAGCATCCATAATGACGTACACGTAAGCATTTATTGGCCCAGCTGTTTCTGCTTTTTTAGTTATCGCTATCGTCATTCCTTCACTACCATTCTAAATTCGCCTACCAGAACCGTGTAATTCATTGTCATCGATTGTCCTAAGATCGAGCCATAGAGCATACCTGTTGGTTAAGAAATTACCAATAGTCATATCAGTAAGACAAAGATCTTTCATCACCATATTCGTTAATGGGTTACGTTTTATGCTGGGAAACTTCTTAATTTCATCCCATAAGTTATATTTACGCATATCTTGACTATACAACTGGTTTGGTACTCCTTCAATAGTCATTTGCACGAAATTAATTTTCGGATTGTAAAACGATTCAGTTAATCTATCAAACCCCGGGCTGGGCTCTTTAAATAACATCAAAACTCCTTTAATAGACTTGGCCGGTACATTGATATTAATATTCAACGTCGTGTCACTTTTATTCAAAGGTATCATACGATGTCGAAGTATACGATCGTAGTGTATTGGTATGCGACTATTATACATCGAATGGATTTCGTTGGCTAATATCGACTCCTTGACTTTATCAAATTCCAAAGCGATATTCTTAATTTCGTACTTCGTATTTGGTGCTCCTATAATTACATTCTTATAATCATTAAATGTCAGCTCATATTCTAATCTATCTCCCAATGCAGCTTGATAGAAAGGCATGTGAGTCTCAAACAATTCAAAATCTAGAGGAATATAAAAACGATTTCCTAGGTTATCTGCTATGGCTTTGTCTTCGGTAATGTTAGCATTACCGAGTGCAGATCCCACTCTTAACTTGGTGACATTTCGAAGTACACTTGTGTCAATACCTTGGTAATGTAAACTGCCTCTTTCTCGTGTAGTTCTCCAAAGATCTACGTAATTGTAATATATATCGCTATCATCTATATACAATACTTCATTACTACTTATCGTAACTGTTGTTTTCTTCACAATGGAACGACCAATATTCTGTACAATGCTGCTGTTCTCATCTTTATCGCCATCCGATGTTAGGACTAAATCGAAAGCCAATCTGACCGTACCCAGGACTATGACGTCGTGACTTCCGAGATTAGGAAAGAGAACTAATAGTTGTTCGTTCTGATCAATAATACTCGGATTGTTACTTACCCGAACGCTGGACCTTTCTCCTTTTATACCAAAGGCCTCTCTAAAATTACGCGATGGATTGAGTTTCTGACCGTAGTTAGACATTTTATAAATACATATTTTTATGTTTAAAGGAAAAAACATATATTTATAAAATGGACAACCCTAGTCATTTTGAGGAAGAAGAAGCTGTTGGTGGGCGTGATGAATCTTACGAAATGGACAATCTCGATACGAGTATTCTTTCTGACAGTTCAATCCCAGGACAAGTGTTTTCACCTAATGTGACTAGTATACGAGATGAACTAGTAGAAATAGGAGACATAGAAGATCAAAGAACAAGAGTGCTTAAGGATGCGGTGAATGATTTTTATAAAGAACTGGGTACACCTGAAGTTGGTATTGATTATACGAAATTTAAAATAGGTACAGATGGGAAATTAAGGCTAAAAGATTACCCAACCGTAGATATAGTTAACAAAAAAAAGGGCAAACCTCTCGCTTTTAGCACCCTAAAACAGAAACTAGGGGTAAATGTTATTCGCGAAGAATTAGGGTTTTTAGATTATAAAACTCCGAGACCAAAACTTACGGAAAGGTCTCGGGGAGAACTTCAGGGCTCGAGGGCACAGTTGGACGAAGCAGAAACTTCCTTCAGCGAACAACCAATACAAGCCACTAATGAAGCTATTAATACAATAGACAAAGCCATACAAACTATAAATGATCCACCTTTAAATACTGAGGGATTAGAACATAGTATAAGAGAATTGAGGGGACTCGATCGGGCTATGAAAACTCAAAGAGGGGAACTAATTAGTAATTTATCTAGACTAACATAACTGGGATTTGGAACTAGAAAGGTCAGCTAGGTTAGAAGCTGCATCGGTAAATAAACGAGCCCTACATTCACAATTTCAACGTATTAAACAGACTATCAGACAACTCTTAATCGCCGAATAATGACTAACCCAACCGCTATCCCTCCGAGTATAATTAAAGTTTTAGTATAAACATGCCGTTGATGAAGGCCTGAATTGCTCGCACGCTGTTGACGAATACTCGGTTTTGCATAGTAGTTTTTAATAGTATCTATAGTTGGAGTGTTATTTATTTCGACATTCGTACCCAAACTTCTACCAGCACTCGCGATAATAACTTTATTATTATAACCTTTCGCTCGAACTACCTTAAGTTTCATATCGCTGGGGGCCATATATAAACCATAGCCGATAACATAATCTACCTTAGAACTAGCATATTGTAATACATCTTGATATCTTTTTATAGAATAAGGGATATCTACTGGCCTAGCAATGGCATCTTCTATATTTGCGATGAACTGTTTCTCGGCATCGAATTTGGTTCCATCGGCCACGATATTAGTTCTAGTTTGCGCTTGAGCGCCTAGTAAAGCCCAGACATATGTTCTAATAGAATCGTTCAATCTTTGAACACCTGGTTTAGTGAACCCACGCGATGTATCCAAAAAAAAGGATTGCCAATGTTCGTGAATTTGTTGAAATTTTACGACTTGTCATTTATCGGGATACACATATTCGCGTTTAATATGCTTACTTAATCCTCCGTACTTCATGGCGTACGCATCCCTTATATTATATTTTAATTTAGGTTTTGGTTGCGGTGAAAAGGACCATTTAGAAGGTGAGTAAACATCAGAAACTTGAGAGGTATGATTAGGATCGTTATCAAAACCTATACTGGGTACAAATATGTATCCCATTCCATTATTCTTTCCCCGCGTACGCCAATCCGCAGTCGTTGATACATTAAATTCGTTACAGATACGTTCGTAAACTCTGACATTGTACGGGTTATTATTGGCTTCCCACGCTTTATCTTGAGGTAAGGGAACCTCCATCACGCTTAAAATACGTCTAATTTGATAATATACGTGAAATAAAAATATTGCCTTCGTTAGCCCTCTTTTCGAAGATAGATGATCTTTATAAGATACCCCACACCCTGTAGTAGCGCACCACACAGCGAAATGAAGTTGGTTTTGCCAAAATTGCATGGGTTTATTTTTCCAATTTTCTATTTCGTCTTCGTTAGAAATAATAACATAATAGTTTTCGAATATATCGGGAAATTTTACCTCGAAATTAGAACTCTTAGCATCTACCCATATAGATTGTTTTATTAGGTTTATGTCTTTTTAAGGTACGGTAAATTCGGGTTTATAATGAGGATGATGAGAAAGAAACTTGTAACTACGTAGAATTACTTCACTTTTACTATAGGAATCGTATACGCCGCCAGCTTTATAACTTGCTTTATCGTTATACTTGTAGGCTGTCATTTTTATTATTTAAAGGTTTATTCCTTAAATAATAAAACCAGAGATGTATTTAACTATTCCCAATTTTGAGAATGGACAAACCTTCGAACTTACAAGAGCAATAGATAATGCTAATGGAGAGATGCGAGTAGGATTATGCGAAATTTTATACTATCCTAATTGGTATAACATAAGCGAAGATAAGTTTAATAATAAGTTTACGAAGAGAGAAACAACTATAACTATTCCGGATGGTTATTATAATGTTTGTATGCTAAATGATTACTTTAAAGAGCATGGTTGTAAAGTATCCATAAATATGGCTAATGGAAAACTAACGATAGAAAAGATTGGAACTGAGGAAATTACCGTATCAACTTCATTATCTAAAACTTTCGGGTTTGATTCTTCGATAAATATTACGGGTATTCATAACGCAAACTCTTTACCTAAATTGACACCATACAAAGAACTTTGCGTTCATTTAGACTGTATTAGCACTAGCGATAATATTTTCGGAGAAAAACCTTCGTCCATATTGAGAATTATTCCGGTGGGAAATGAAATGTTAAACAGCGGAAAATACGTTTCATTTACTAATCTTCAGTATAAAAGACTTTAGCTCGGACAAATACCTAACTTAACAATCTCAATATTAGACACAGAAAACCGACTAATAAATATGGGTTACATGACTTTAACATTGCATGTCTTGGGATTGAATAACCCAATTTAAAAGAATAGATAATTAATAATAAAGATGATGGATTCTGGCGGACCTAGACACGAAAGTTGTACAAAAGTAGTTTCCAGCGTAAACCTTTTTAATGATGTCGGGAAAGAAAACACTAAATACATTATTCGATATAAAGATGGAGAATATAAACTGATTGAAAATGAAAATGGCGGAGAAAAACTTAACGAATTAGGGGATCTTAGAATTACAGATGGATCTTATCCTACGAAATTGTATAATGAGGGGGTATATACAATTTATAGAAACCCAGACAATCTTTTATACATGATTAGTCCCTTACCTAGGTGGGTTTTAAATATTAGGGTTACTCCGAGGAATACACTACTGGTTACAAAACAACATTTTCTAAAGAACATTACAAATGAAGGCCTAGCGATGGTATCCTATAAACCCCCCACTTTGAGAAGTGTTGTAGCTAATCATTTTTTTACCAGTGGTGTATTTATAAATTCTTTCATAAAAATGTTGGAAAGATATAAGAAACCTAATTTTCTTGATAGAGTTTTTCTATCTCTTGTAGAAGAATTTGAAGAATTAGGATATCAAGACACTAGATTTGGTACCCATTTTTTACTAGAATTAGTATTATGGGATCGGCCTGATGATTTTGTTACAATATTACCCGGATTAAAAATACAATGGAACCTAGCAGGATATTGTTGGATATATATAGTATGTGATATAGACCCCCCGCCCCAAAAATGGAGGGTTAACTTTGGTGGTAGCGACTACTCTCTGCATGGTAATACCCCCCTTAACTTTGAATATGAAATAGAAGGTCCGCTTAAGTTTAATAAAATCCACTTATATAATAATGTATCATTTGTAGGGTTAACGTGTGCTCATGAGGATTTTGATCCACGATTAGCTATTAGAGTCAATAGTTATTAATGATCTGTATAATCGAATTAAAAGAATAAATAATAATTAATAAAGATGACAGAATCAAGCGGACCACATCAAGCAATTGACAGATGTTTGAATACGTGTATATCCAATCTAGGTGACGTGGAAGGGTTCGATATACCGGGAAATATTGGAACGACATATGCCCTTCAATTAACTAATTTTGGCGTTTATAAAGGAAAAGAAGTTGATACAGGAGAAGGTTCTGTAGTTATTTTTTAAGGTGATGGTGTCGAGGATAAAACTTACGGGTTTTTATTAAAAAATGGTAATTATAATAAGAAGGAACTAAAGGATACCCCTGAGACTTTGGAGGAATTAACCGATGTTGATATTACAGCTCTCAAAACGTTGACTGAACCAAAGAAGGTAATACAATATTACACCAATAATCCGAGAAAACTTGTATTTATCGTAGAACCGAAATGGGAATTAGATATTTGGTTAAACCCCGGAAATACAATAATTGGAAGACGGCACTTCTTCAATAAAATCATAAACAGTGGAACCGCATTGGTTTCTTATTCACCTAATAAAAAGAAAAGCGTACATGTTGTTGATCATGAAGGGCTTTGTTTAATTAAAAATCCCAGCATCGGTATTGACATACCGGTCTTTCTTTCCATATTCGAAGAATTTACTCAAAAGGATTACGGCGAATATATTTACATAGAGATACTTTTAACGGTTGTACCCAATGGTTTTGTAACGATATTACCCGGACTAAATATAAAATGGACTACTCCGAGTAAACTTCTATATATGTTTATAACACCCGATGATAATATAACACATAATTTAGAAGGCGTGGTTACGATAGAACGCCCTAGTGGGAGTAGGATCAAAGTCAATAAAATTCCTATGTATACTAATGTGGTTTTTAAAAGATTAATGACTACTTCTCAACCAATTTCAAAAGACTATCTAAGGACCTTTAATGATTAAATCCTAATATAATAAAATGAGGTCTATATTAACAATAAATGATGTGGAAGATTTCCATTTAAACAGAATAAACGAGATAAAAAATGAGATAATTGAAGAGCACGACCACTACAATAAGTGTGAAGACAAATATAACAAAATAACTCATATAACTGAAGGGTTAGAAACATTTATGGTCACGCTCAGTGCAAGTTTGGGGTCAGCTGGAATTGGTGTGTTATCTACCATTGTAATGGCACCAGTAGCAATTGGATTGGAAGCTGGTGCGAGTGTTAGCTGCATTCTAGGATTAACATTAAAAGTCATTTCACGAAAGTTAAGAGCTAAATATAAGAAATACCAAGAAATTCGTCTTTTATCAAACTCTAAGTTAACGAATATTTCTTATCTCATTTCCAAAACATTAGAAGACAAAAAAATAACCGATAAAGAGTTTACTTGAATTTCTAAAGAGATATCCGATTATTACGAATTAAAACATAAGATTAAAGAATCAACTGTCTCAAAAGAAAGTATGTTACAATTATTCAAGAAAGACTAAAACCTTTTATATAAAATAATTCATATCTAATTTTGATATGAATTGGCCGCCACATATGTAATAACATTGTTGTTACATTTACGCATTAGCCCGATGTAGCTATTGCCATCCTTATTGAAACTACCTACTCATTTGGTAACAGCTGGCGAGAGAAAACTTTTGTAACAAAGTTTCTGGCGAGCGAAAACTTTCTGCTGATCATTAGTTGAATACATAAACGTTTTATTCTTGCCGAGAAACTTTTGTATTGAAAGTATTAATACCTAGTTTAATAAGAGTCCCAATCAATAAGTAGACTATAGGTTGGTCCGTAATAGCTGGCGTTTCCATAGTTACACCGTAAAAGCTGGGCGGTGAACCCAGATTTTATTACTGTATGAGTCTGATCAATACTTAGAGTGTTGACACTTTATTACTTACGAGATGGCCCAGGAAAAGTCTTTGTTAAAGAAGAATTATTAATCGTGTAATCGGATACTGTTCTACCACCAAAATAACAAGTAAGTTACCTTAAGCCTTACTCCCCTTTATTTATAATTATTTATATTTATTTATATTTATTTACCGTATTTTATACATTAAAATATGCGTGTGTCTAAAAA
This sequence comes from Steromphala cineraria, assembly GCA_916613615.1. NCBI lineage: Eukaryota > Metazoa > Mollusca > Gastropoda > Trochida > Trochidae > Steromphala > Steromphala cineraria. Next base: position 9,078,459 of record OU744731.1, on the reverse strand, counting down.
GGTGTATTTTAATGTATTTTATACATTAAAAACATGTTAAAAAACTTTCATGGTCGAAAACCATCCTTCTGTATCTACTACTTTTACTTTGCACCAAATTGTATAGATATTTATTGTCTTAATTTCTTCCGTAACATACGTTTACTTTGCAATATAATATACATATAATTCTCTTACATAAATATATTCTACACAAATGTATACTTTAGTTATATGCACAGGAGAAACCTGCAAAGTTATTCGTTAGGAGACAGACTTTGTCATTTTCGGAAGCGATTGTTCTCAATACTGTCCCGCAAAAGATGTCGCAAATAGCACACGGACTTGTAGTTTTTCAAACTTTTCGCCGATTTAACAACCCTCTTTTGCGGGCGTCATCAATTTTTACACAGACATGCTATATCAAATTTGAAACTATCACTGTAAAGACCGTAAAATTGTCTTTAAATCGATGTAAGTAACATGTATATTCGCTACATGGCGAACGCGCTAGAAGTCCCGCAAAACATGTCGCATATACATTTCGACACAGTAGTATCAAAGTAAATGAGTTTAACGGGCCTCATAGTTTATTTCACAGATAAGTTATATCAAATACAAAAAGATCGCCATAACGGCATTGAACTTGTTTTTAAATTGATGTAATACACGTATATGCGCTTCATGGTGAACGTTCTAGACGTCCCGCAAAAGATGTCGCAAATAGTACATGGACTTGTAGTTTTTCAAACTTTACGCCGATTTAACCACCCTTTTTGCTGGCGTCATAACTTTTAACACAGACATGCTATATCATATCTGAAAGTATCGATATAAAGGTCTTAACATTGATTTTAAAATGGTGTAACTAACATGCACATGAGCTACGTGACAACAGCACTAGACGTCCCGAAAAAAGATTTAGCAAATAGTACACAGAATTGTAGTTTTTCAAACTTCTAGACATTATAGACATGCGCAATAAACACTTACCTGGTTTTGCACTTTCGCGATTTCGCACTTTCACGATTTCGCACTTTCGCGATTTCGCACTTTCGTTTCGTTCACGTTTCACACTTTCGCACTTTCGTTTCGTTCACGTTTCGCACTTACGCACTTTCGTTTCGTTCACGTTTTGCAATTTTTCGATTTAGCTTCTCGCACCTTTCGTAATTTCCACAATAAAATGGGGATACGCAAATCATATGCATCTTAAACGCACCTCCTACACAAAGAGAATGTAGGTGCATAACAAAAAAGGTTCAAATAATAAATTTTTAAAAAAACTTGAAAGACATATATGCAATGCAAACAAAGTAAACCTTCCCGAGAAGAATTTCATGGGAGACGTTACAAAATAAAGAAATAGAGAGAACGCTTATGTCTTCAGACAAAGAATCAACTAGAGTCTATTATGTGTGATAACTATATAGAACGTTATTCTAGTGCATATTTTCGTTTGTATTGAACAAGTAGATGTCACAAAAATCAAAGAAACAACGAACGAGATGTTTTTTTGGTCTTTGTGACATCTACGAAGTTGACGTGTTGTCTTGAACCAAATAGATTACTCCACCCTTTTATATATAAGTATAATAAATATTACGTCATCACATTCCTCCACCTATGACGTCACATGGAATAGAGTGCACACAAAACTGTGATGAATATTTGGGAAAAAACAGACGGAAGATATTTGTTCATATGCAACTATCTTGTGTTACATGATATATAATTAGAAATACTTGACGATTGTAAAGGTTAATCCTATACAATGGTAACATCCAATTTCTTTTCTGTTAATGTTCCATAACTGTTTCTTCAGTTTTCCAGTGCTGATAAGGACTCATTCCCATGGACAAGATGAAGACTCGTTGTTGCTTTCCTAGAATTTTATGTTGATGGTAATTGCGTTGTGACTGTCTGTACTGGGTCGAGGAAGGCAGTAGAACTTTCGGTGAACAAGATGCTCATGATAAATTCATGCATTTGGTCCATCACGGTAGAGACACAAAGCTCCAGTCCTGGTCATCAAGCAGAACATCAGTGTCTGACCTGGCCAGGATCATCTCACAGCTCTGTGTAAGGTTGTTGTAGTTGATGTCGTAGCAGTCCAAGTTGTAGAAGCATCGAGAGAGACAGTCAGGTAAGAAATCAGAGGCAACCACTTGTTTGGATGAAGTCTGAAGCATTAGCCCTTTATTGATAGGTGTGACCATTGATCCACATTCTGAAATTGTTAGAACTAAAATCAAACTTAAGGTTTATAAATATATGATAATTATAATACCCGAATTCGTTTTTTAAACCAAAACTGTGTTCCACAGGAAATATTGCTTGTGAAAGATATAGAGGCTACTAAACGACCTTCCGTTTTATACTATTTTTTTAAACAAGTCAATATGTTTTTAAAAAACGAGCGAAACCAAGTTTGATACAAAATCATTCACAAGTTTAATGAAAAATATTATCAAATGGAAGGGTATTTTGTATTCTGTTAATAACTTTCCCTAAAAATCAAGCAAACTTGCCAAAATGTGCTTAAACAAACATTTCTCCAACCCGGCAGCGCTTACATTGTGAGGTCACAAGAACTCACTATTGTGACGTAATACATGCATTATCATATTACACTAGTTTAATACCACCATATAATTATCACACTGCGGTATCTTACATGGGTCGAGTAATAACAAGAATTATCTCCAAGCGGATATCGTTTTGATAGTAAATTTTTAACAATGCCTTGTAATCAGAAAGTACGTGACATCACAAATTTTATGCATCATCGGTTATTATGTCAGAATGCTTTGATGTCATAAGCACAACCCGTCTAAATGATATGATATGATATCATGAACATGACGTCACAATGCTATGACACCACTGCTTTAGGATCGGGAGTTGTAATAAAGTGAAGTGTTGAGGAATGTACTTTTTACTCAAACTTGTTGAAAAATGTTTTTGGATTATAGATATAATTTCACCCACGTGTCTTCTGATATCAAATTTATCAACACTCATTGATAAAAATAACATATTATCGGCAAGGGGGAGAGTCTCTATGTATCATTACGCAGTTAATATATAACATTACTATTAAGCAAGAAATACATAAAACTAGCATTGACATTTTTGTTTACCTGACGTAAGGTCATGATATCAAAAAAATTTCTTTGACCTAATATATATTTTTCTGAAATCGCTTTTGTAATTGACGTAGCACATTATAGACCGATCCAGTCTGTCGTCGAATCTTGTGCATACGTTATTTCAGCCAATCAGAGTGGTGATTTCGCTCAGCGAATTTGTCAACTTTACTACCGGTGACAGACAAAGCGATAATGATTCGCGATCGTTTCCGTTGTTGCAAATAATATTTCAAATGGCGTTCTTTACGATATTTATCCATCGATGTCATAAATCGCTAAAATTGTGGAAATACTACATGGTAAAAAAAAAAAACCGCGGCTTTGAACTAATTACGCACTTTTCAACATTTCTCCGCTGTACACCTCGCTAGTTCCGGTGTAAGGTTATACACAGTGCTACATGTAACTATTCAAAACAAATTATTTGATTACCTCATCAATTGCTGTCAGTCTAGGCATAGAAGCTATAAAACTTTCCAGTCAAAGCTGTAACAATAGATTTTTAAATGAGTCAATAACCCAAACTTTTCCAACTATCATTTTAAGAGAGGGTGATTTCAAGTGTACCAGGGAATACAATACGACAAAAACCAAAAAAACATATCAAAAAATGAAATTTCACAGGTGAACTCCTGAAAATGTTATTATTGTTGACTCAAATTTTACTGATATTTGTTTCTAATCCCATTATATTGTTTCTTTAATACTTTGGAAACATAAAAACCTTTGGTGGTAAAATGCTATATGTGTATCTTGAATGTCTTTGTTAGAAAATGTGCGTTATGAACGGCATTAGCATGAACGCAAGGCAAAAGATTCGGCAAGAGACAATGTTGAGTTACGTGGCCGGGCCGCCTGAGCTTGAAACTTGTTATTATTTTATTATTATTATTATATGGATATTTATATAGCGCGCATATCCAACCACTCGTGGTTGCTCAAGGTGCTAAGATTTTTCCCCTGGTCAATGGCATTCTTTCACTGTCCAATCTTTTTCCAATTCAACTCCCTGGGGATTATTCAACCGGCAGCCATATGTGGCGCTCAGGTTAGGGACCATTCTATGCCTCACAGGGTACCCATTCACAGCTGGGTGAACTGAGACACATAGTCATAGCAGTTTGTCCAACACTGATTAACGCTGATAACCAACTGCTCACCGTATGCACGTGTTCATGTATCCACCATTCAGCCACTGACATGAATTCGTGGGATCTTTTAAGTGGGCAGTTTTTGTTGCACTACACACTAGGGCTCCAGGGTGAGAGGTCCAGCGTTCTAACAGAGGTGAACTCTAGGATCTTACACCTTGGCCTGGATGGGATTCGAACCCCGGACCTCAGCAACGTGAGACCGGCGCTCCTGCCGACTGAGCTATCCCGTACCCGTACTTGTCCCTTCAAATATTTCAACTAATCACTTTGTAGGGGGCGGGGGCTAACGGCTCTCGACTGGATCGGTCTATTTAATTTTTAGCAGTATCTTAAATATGTGCATCACTAAAATGCTCTTGAATGCGCGATAAATGATAAGACAGATGGTTTTTTTTCTTCAGAAACTACCATTTCTTTAAATATTTTACCACTAACATTGTCATTATTTTTAAAAAATAAACCTCATACACACCCTTGTTTGTGCTGTTTGAGTGGCAATGCCTAAACCTACTACTACCAACCCTGCCCCTGCCCCCATTCGCATCTCACTCCCCTACATTGGCAAAACATCGCATCACGTTAGCCGTCTACTCAAGCAGAAAGACACCTTCTTCTCCACGGCCACTTCTCTCAAATCCACCATTAGGGCTAACGGTAAAAAACATGCAACAAAACAAAAGCAGCCTAAAGGAGTGGTCTACAAACTAGTATCCCACTCATCATATGTTTTATTAAATCATGTAATTTATCCTTTGATGTATTGTTACCTTATCCTGTTGTTATTGTTATTGTTCTCTCATTATCATACCAAACTGATTAAATTGCTGTACTCTTCACCATATGCTTGATAACGGTATAAGAAACTATTCCGAAACGTCGCCAACGTCCAAAAAGAGGTTGTTCATCCATAGAATTACCCTTGTCTTCCTTGTCTACCCTTGTTTGTATTTATTATAATATATATTGATATGTTTCAAAGTTTATTCATGAAAAGCACATGTCTGAATGAAAGTTTGCCGAAATTGGTCGACAGTTTTCTAAAAAGTGCACTTATCCTATAAAAAAAACACAATTTCTTGAATTTGTGAACATATAGTATAAACTTACTGATTATTAGTTACTGTTTTAAAAGGTTAACGAATTTTTTATTAGTTTATCTTTGTTATGTGTTTTTTTGTTTAATCGTTCCAACTCTCATTAAAAGACAAATTAAAAGGAATAAGGTATTTTTACTGGTTTTTACATGAAAATAAATATCTTCTTCCAGAAAGAAGTTATCAAATCATAAACAGTTACTGTGTTTATTTCTTTACAACAAGTAGATTCTTACCATGTCCACGCATTTGTTTGATTATATTATTTAAATTTGGGGAATAATCTATTGCTGATTGCCCTTGCATGTTTGCCGTAAGTCACAAATGCAAATTTCATTGTAAAACTAATTTTTTTCTTGTTAATTGCCTGTTGTTGATGGAATCTATTTGGGTGAAATCTATAACTATTGTGGATATGCGAAGACACTGTTAAAGTTTCATCTACCAAATCAGATATTCCCCTCCAGAGCTCCATGCCCACATCTCTTGATTAACTGTCAACCCAATTAGAATTAGACTGGGAAAATATTTTCAGTTCTTATAGATATAGATTGAAAGATGTGAAACTGATAGATTTTCAATATAGATTCCTGCAAAGAGTTGTTTACACTAAAAGAGAATTGTTAAGAATGAAACTGGCTGATAACGATATTTGTAGTTTTTGTAACGCTGAATCTGAAAGCCTCTGTCATGTCTATTGGGATTGCTGTGTAACAAAACAATTTTGGAATGATCTGGAGCTATGGTCAAATGATAATTTAAATCATAAAATAACATTTTCAAAGTATTCAATTTGGTTTGTTACTTTTGATAATAACATTTTGATCAATCAAATTGTTTTAACGGAAATATATAAATTTATGTAATATTAAGAATTTGCTGTTAAATTTTAGCAATTATTTGAATATCTTAAAGGACATCTACCGTTTTGAAAAAATTATTTTCAAAAGAAATGATGAAATGTATCAATTTAACAACAAATGAAAAACTCTAGTGAACAAATTTGATAAATAACATCCTCTATAGCTCCATGCTCATGATTTTTATACTACAGTTATATTATGTTATACCATTTTGTATATCTTACTCTATTGTATTGTACTTAATATTATATCATGACGATGCATCATATTTGTCTGTACGATCTTAACAAATAAAAAATAAATAAAAAAATAAAAACTTTCAACCCAGCTACCTATACATACGTAGTTACTGTTCAGTCAGTAGATATGTCCATTTTTTATGTATGTTTGTTTTCAAACATTATCATTGTGAAGTTGATGCATATGACGAGTTTTCTAAGAGCTTATCAAACATTGTAAGTACATCTATATAAATCATGTCATCGATCTGACGATCTGACAATAGCAAATAATCTTCTTTTTATCTCCCGCATAGCAACGTGTGCTCAAAGTCAATACAAACAAATGGTCATAAAGATAAAAATGAAGATTGTTTTGATAATATTCCCAAGCCATTTGAACTCAAAAGTCGACAGTTTGCAACGTGTTTGTATTGTATTACACAGTCCTGTTCTCACTAGCACTGTAGAAGGATCAATATGCAAGGTATAAATTTGCAGGGCAAGGGACAGGGTCCTCACTTCAGCGAATGTTTACTGGATAAGATTGCTACATGTTACCAAATATCATTACAGAATAGCTTGTTAAGGTATATCTTGCCCTTAGCTTTATAAGACATCTAATTGCATAAGATGATTATTAAGATTTTCTCTATTGAAATCTGATGAGTGCGCAAATGAGTGAATTCAGAATTTCAGAATATACATATATGTTCCTAATTCTGTTTGTCATATGTTTTCTTGACAAGTATAAAATAATCACATTTGGGTCTGAACGTTCATTAATCATTCAAGGCCAAGCAATTAAACATATAGACACAGGTAACATACATATTGGTCTTTTTGATTTACATTTGTGTTATCCGACTCTTGATTAAACAAACAAGTACAAACCTTGTTTTTGAGCTTCGAATCCCCTGATCTCAACTTCACAGAGCATCAAGTCCACTTTACCAGGCCTGGGTATTTTCCTAATCCTGACATATCGTCCAGTGACTGGAACATCACATGTCAGAGTCTCCACATCATAGAGTATCCCGTCATAGAAGAGACACTGTTGAGGGGTGTTTGAGTTCCATGTCAGTGGATGTACTCGGAACATCTCGATGTAGAAGTCATGGAGGTGATCCTCTGGTCAAGATATTAATTGAAATTTAACAACAATGTGTACGGTGGTACAAAAATTGCATCATCAATAGCAAAATGACAAGAATTAAAGAGATTAAAGCTTTAACACTGTTCAGTCGATCGAGATTTGATATATAAAAGACATCAACATTATGATCAATTATAATTCACATCTTCCAGTTTTACTGCCAACTTTAAATTTTACCTAGAAGTTGATTGACAAGTGTTAAACCATAAAACAAACAAAGTCAAACCGAAGATTTGAAACAGTGTGACACTTATAAAAGTAAGATAAACTATCAAGCTTAAGGTAGGAATGTTAAAAAACACGGGATTCATGAAAGAGTGAAAACAAGAAAACTTCAGTATAATTAATGCTGACTTGACCATCGAACAAGCCCAAAAGGCATGAACATTTAACGAAGTAGAAAAGTCGATATGCCACATTGGCTATCTATAATAACCTTCTTACCAATGTCTAATGTTAGATTTATTGTTTATCAATCTTCCAAACCATCAGACAACAAATACTGAAAATAGATTACTTTTCCAGTCCCCTCTGTTCACGACTGTAATGTTGTGAATCTTGAAAGGTTTCCCTAGGTCGACCATCCACCAGGGGTTTAGATCTTCACTCAGTGTTCCTGTACAATGTCCATTATTTATATTCCTGTCAAGGTTACCATCTACAACATTTCCAGGAACAGTTGAAAAACTTGTTGACCAAGCACTAGATTGGTATGCTGGTTTGTTAAGGGCAATGTTGTCACTTGCCAATGCTGAAATGACAACACCTCCTTGAATAAATGGGAACACATACACGATTTAGATTAACATTGAAAAATCCATAAGAAAGCAAATATTATGTAGCATTTCTCATATGTCACAATTCGAGAGACTTTCAAAGCATGTCAATAGGTTCAGTTTACATACCTGACTGTACTGAATTAATGAGAAAACCGAACAGATTATTACTTAGATACAACATTATCAAAACAGTTTGTGTCATACTGAAAATAATTGTTACTACGTAGGTAAAACGTAACACTTTTGACCATTAGATATTTATTCATTTACACGCTGGAAAAATAGCAATAATACAAATTCAAATATTTCCTGACCTATTTTGGGGATATTAAACATGAGAAACATAGCCTTAGATATTGATTTTGTTTATGTTTCAGCACCAGTGTTCATCTAATAAGTCTATTTTTGAGAATGGTGATAATGTCCCTCAAAAGGCATATTGATTTTAAAAAATGATATCCACAACAAATACAATTATTATAACTCTACGGAAACATGAAAAGACTAAAGCCATCTTTGCAGAATGTACTTACCAATCCTTCCAAAAGTAAAACTTGCACACACCAAGAGAGCAACACCCATATTGGCCACCAGTCGTACACTAACATTCATAACAATAATACCCTATATATATATACAGTGAATGTGCAAAGGGACAATATCAATATTGATTTAAATACCGGCTGGACATCATCACTAAGTGTAACGTTTTATCAGATATTGGTAAGTTTGGTTCTTTTAGTATATTTACTCAGTTCTTGTATCTTGGTAATATTCAATGACCAATACAGCATCTCATACATGTAACATTGTTCGCCTGTGTTGACAAAAGACTGTATGCTGATTCCTTAGTGTTATCGGCGTGTTTTTTATGTTCCAGGATATTTTACATATTCCATTTTTTATATTCCATCATGATATTAGCCAAAATATCAAAGCCAAATTTCGCAGGCTGGTACACCTTGTTTAGATGAAGCGACACGAAGCTTTTGGGCTAATTCTGCTCTTAAATAAATGGCTCAGCAAGGCCCAAAGTTGGGATTTTTAATAGGACTTTTTTTTAAAATAGACTTAAGAGACCTGAAACTTTTTTCAAAAGATGCGCAATAACAAATGCTGCAAAAAACTAAATCATGGAAAATTCGTAGGTCACGTGGTTTGGCCGCAAGCTTGCTTTTAGTGCATTTTTGGCAAATTCACTCCCCACCCACCTTTGACTATTTTCTTAAAGATACTTGCACTTGAGAGCTCAAATTTATACTCAATGTAGCTGAAGCATTGTAGTTCTTCTAAAAAGTCGTAACGGTAATACTTTTCTCGCTGTGACTTTTCACAGTTGACAAAAATTTAAACATCCCAAACTTCATAGGCAGACAACTAAAAAAAGAGACCATAGATATTGATGATTTTTGCATGGGAGTTAGACATTGGCAAGGTCTTGGCAAGATAGAAGAACAGTCACTTCCGGTCACAAGGAAGGATAAAACTTTGGGTTTGGAAAATGTCGTGTTTTGGTGGGTATGTTTAAAATAGCGTAGCTGATCAACCACTAAAGAGAAAGCATTTTTTCTATCAGTAGAAAGCCAAAAGAACCTAGAGTATAGGAAACGTCAAAGTTAAATCAGAAACATTGAGTTACGGATCATTCAATATTTTCAAATCTACTTTCGTTTTGTATGCATTTGATATATGTACAATTGAAAAAATCGTTGCTCATCAACACAAGAGCATTCAGAAGTGTTTGTTACATTATTAGACAACTAGAAGGATATAGAAACTTGGAAACATTTAAATAAAATCCGATATGCCTTTTGACATTTAAATCAAGAACTTAAAAAATTGTCAATTTAACTTTCGTTTCTGATTTATATGATTAAGGTAGGTACATGTAGGTAGGTACTATGAAGGGTGAAGGTTAGGTCAGAGATGACCTACATGCGCCCGGCACTAGGAGTGATTATTGAGAGTTAAAAACATTTAAAAGTTAAAATTGAGAATAAAATGTTATATGAAATCATATTTGCCAGTGTTCTTGACAAAATTAAAAACTGATCTTTGGACTTCACCAAACATCAAATATTCACCAAGAATAGATCTTAGTGAGAAATCATTTGATTTCGACATAACAACCTCTCTGATTTCTTCACGATGATCTTCATGTCCCTCACATGCAACAAGATAACGAAGGACTGTCTCTGGAAAATTATTAAAACAATGAACACACGAAGGAGATGAATCATTATCTAAAACGTGCTTGTAAGCATTAAGTCCACAATGGCCAAATCTAAAACCAGTGAGAATCAGCTTTTGTCGACGAATCTTAGCGTGCTGAACAACTTTAGGCCATGAGCTATGCATATGTCTTGCAGTGTTGCCCCTATCCCAGTCGTTTTGCCACTGTTCATAGATCGATGTATTCACAGCAGCATAGATATCCTTTGGCGCTGGATATATATCCTCACAATCCACGTAGGGTTTGGATAAGGACGATTTTGCAAGCTGGTCAGCTTTCTCGTTTCCATGGAGACCTACATGTGCAGGAACTCATACTACTAGTATGTGACAGTTTATATAGACTTCATTCAAAACGGTGCCAAAATGTAATATTTCATATAGAATGTCACTGTGTTGTCTGTTTGCACCTGAGTGAATGGCTTGAACCGCTGCCAAGGAATCTGTAAAAATGATTGATTCAAGATTATGATTTTTTACCCACACTAGAGCCATTAGAATAACTGTTAATTCTGCTGCAAAGACTGACAAATGATCTTGTAATCTTGTAAAACAGTTTTTCTACATGTACTTCTAAAGATAGAATATGGAATGCTGCGCCAAAATGTGCTGTAGCAGGATTTTTAGACGCATCTGTATTGATATGGTTAAATCCATGGTAGCGTGTATTGATGAAATCAGATGCTACTGATTTTATGATAATAGGACTCATTTGTTCATGTATTAATGAGGCCAAATCGGTATTAAGTGATGTTTGGGTAAGGCACCATGGGGCATATTGGGGAGCTTGAATAGGGAATTAAGTTGTCAGTCTTGAATTTTGACCTTGTGAGCGAGTTATCCAGTCGCTAACCCAAAGGGTAGTTTGCCATGGTTCCAATCACACATGATATATTAAACGCACTTATATTACACGCAATCATCATCCTGTCTCCGGGCACGAACGTTACGCTCACTCCACTAATCTGTACCCTGGGTTCAGAAGCTAGATTCGCTTGCGCGGCCTGACTTTGGGATATAGCCAATCAAATCATTTTCCCGTTCAAATTTTATCGAGAAGGTGGCGAGAAAATGCTTTGATTGGCTACATCTCAAGTTGGGCCGCGCCAGCGAATCTAGCTTCTGAACCCAGGGTACAGATTAGTGGAGTTAGCGGAACGTTCGTTCCCTGTGACAGGATGCGCAATCATTTAACACGTCTCCTGAAGAATGGTAATCATGTATATGATTAAGGTCAGTGATAAGAGTTATCTCCCTTTAGCTGTTTGGATTCTTAAACAATTTTTTGAAGTATATTATGTAAGTTTTATTGCATTCAGTGGAAGTGAAAGTAATAAATTCATGTAGATAACAATGCTTCGATCTCCTTTGTCACGCTGTCATCACACAGACTCTTTACCTTTACCTAAAAACGGCTTTCAGTTATTCAGAAATTATAACTTGATTTTGATTACTCACACGTAATAGTTACTAGCTTAGTAAATTGTATGCATCGGATGATAGCAGGAACACTTTGTCCGAGAGGCCAGTACGAGGCGGAGCCGAGTACTGGCTCGAGGACAAAGTGTCGCTTCCGTTATCCGATGCATACAATTTAGTAACTGACTTATATCTCGCTTAATCCGAGTACAATCAACCACAAAATTAAAAGTTTTAATAAGATTTAAATTTTCGATAACCTTCCAAGGGCCCCTTCACTGTTTTATGAATGAAGTTTGTAGTACTACGAATGGTGTACGAGCACGTGGTTCTTGCTTGTCAAAGCGCGTGGCACGACTTCTTGCGTGTCAAAGCGCAAGGCACGAAGTAAATGTTTTGGGCTTGCAGACTTCATGCACTCCATGAATATGAGCCTGTTTCAAGACAAAGTATCACAGGTTATCATTTTTAACAAAAACGCCAAAGTTCTGCTTGAAGCCTCGTTGCTACAGCTATCTTGAATAGCATTGTACGCATAAATGAGGTCTTGCTGAGAAGTGGTCCTGAAACTTATTCAGTTTGATCACTAAAACTGACAAGAATTTTTAATTCTGTTGTTGATTACTTCATGTTAAATGTATTTCTGCTTAAAGTTATATAATTGAAATGCAAAATTAATTCTGTATTCAAATGTCAAAGAGCAATTAAGAAAAAAACATGATTTCCGATGATATTATAAATTTGGCATTCATACCATTTTTGTTACATTTTGCTTTATTGTTAACATTATTGTTACGTACTTGTATGGATGAAACTATTGGAAAGTGATTCAATTGATTACTGTAGCTGAATTTAAAGAACCTCAAGGTCTGGTTGATGACTCGATGACAACAGATACCTTAAATAGTATTGTATGCATAAATGAGGTCTTGCCTATAGATTGTCTTCACACTGCCATATTGAGTTTGCAAACCTGACGGAGCGCTAACCCTTGCTAACGTCGACATGCAATTACTGTAATCATTTCGCTCCAGCTTTTGACTGAAATCTTTACCTTTGTGAATTAGCTTACATTATACAGCGCTGAATTCGATTGCAGGCGCTTGCGAGTATATTTTCGTTATCATGGTAGTGGTGGATGAGTCATTTTCGTTTTTATAGTTGTTCCAAGTTTCTTGATAAGATATTGTATCATGTAAAAACCAGAACGAAAGACATCTCGTAGTTTAATCCGATTATCCATAGTTGTAGAATAAACTCTGTCGCTAGTGTTGTGTAAGTTACCTTTAGATAGTGAAATAGCTTTGTGTTACCTAACCCCACCTCGTTTATTTCAAAAGCAATCCTTCTTTTGATTGGTATCATAGTCGAATTGTCTGATGAAGATTGTGTAATTTAGCTTGCCTCTTTTCGGTCAAATAAAGATCCTTGGTCTTTGATTACAGGATGTTGTTTAATAATAATCAAACCCATTCTTGTTACAGGTGTGCCATCATTGCGAACACAAGTTGAAAAAAGCCATGACTTTATATAAATGTCATTCTATGCAATATCCGAACGATTGTAAGAGAAGCACGCCTTTTTATTTGTTTGATTATCATCCATTGGTAGAATAATCTCTATTCAGACAGACATTTTATTCAGTATTGAGGCCAACGGCCAAAAATACAAACCTATGGCATGTGATACAAGCGGACATCAAATATATTTTTATGGTTTGACACTTTTAGCTCTTCTTTTATTAATTCATTTGAGAAAGTTACAAATATTTATAATGATATTTCTATCTTCACTGTTAAGAATGTATCTCAAGTTAATCTTGTTGACAGAACTATACAATAATGGGGTAATAAACTTATTTCTGGCACCTTTACAATCAAACAGAATGTGACATTCATCTTCAATACAATTAATATTGTGCATAGAGCAGTAGGAGCAGACTCTGTCAGTAATTGGTACATTATTGTATCTTAGTGTTTCAATGCCTTACCCGTATTGGCTAAAGTTTGCTTAAAGAGATTTAAGATAGGGGGAAATATATATTGTGAGATAGCTTTCTACGTGTTGTAATGATTTAAAATGGTTGTAGGCAAATTAACCTGACAGATTGTCAATACTAGCAGACCTTGACTGCTTAAGAATATCTGAAAGCGTCAATATTTCCAGATGCATAAACACCTTGCTATCACCATCATCCTATGAAAGCCATACAAATCCAAAACCAATTTCAAATAAGATATCGTTTATGTCTCTAGCCCAAGTCAACCGCCTTGAATGTCAAGAGATTTCAACATAGCATAGCCTTGAGATGGAAGTCTTTTTGGATTCAGTAGAGTTAATCTACACCAATATTTGACCGCTCTTGACATGTAATTAAACTGTAATGTAAGTCCTACCACATTCTCCTAACATCATACTACTAGTAACATTTCTACCAACTCTGACCAGCTTCCTGCAGATCTTCAATGATTTAACAATAAAATTATCCACATTTGCATTGAAAATTGAAAATAGCTTATTCATGAATATGGTGAATATGAAGGGACTTAGAACGCATCATTGAAAGGTACCTTGATTACACCTGAAAGTATTAGTAAGGCCATTCGGGGTCCTTACACAAGCTATCAACTTTGAATACATGGACACGATGATATCAAAATATTTACCAGTTATACCAACATCATTAGGACAATCAAACAAAACATCATGATTAAAAGTATCAAATGATTTTGCAGAATCTATAAAAACACAATAACACCTACCCTTTCTCTTATGAGCATTTTTTTAACAATATCATTCAGTGAAAATATATGATCAACAGTGCTATACCCAGGTCTAAATCCAGGCTGGTATTCACTTATTGTATTATTCACCTCACACCACCTCTGCAACCTTGATGTTTAAATACAATTAAACAATTTACAAAGTAAATCTTTTAGGAAGATTCCCCTATAATTACCAGAATCTGTCCTCTATTTAGACGTCATACAAACTATAAAGACAGCATATCCCACATTTCTTTATTTTTGACCTTCTAAATTGATTTCAATAAAAGACATTAGCTGGGAGAAAACTCAAAGAATAATTTATAGGAATAAGTAAAATATTGCGTCATTTTTACCACTATGATGTGTTATTGTGATCATTGTGTGAAAGTTCATTTGTATATCGCGTGGACACAATAGCTGGGGTGATAGAAATGATTACGGAGGGAAATGTCTTTTCAATTTGACGGTATAATTTGGAGAGTAAGAAATAAAATGCTATACTTGGTCCTGAATAATAACATCTTTATGAAACTCATGAAAGGTATCAATATCTAACTTGTTTTCGATCGTTAAAAACAAAATCACTTTCTCGTTTCATGAACACGTTATTTGAAAGGAATGTCGTTTTTATGTCTCTATGTATAAAAGCTCAATGTCTCATTTATGTTGATAATTATTGCGTTGCAATGGCAAACGTCTATTAATTCTCTTAGTTATCTGTATTGGGTCCAGGTTGTAGAACACAGGGGAACTGTTAATGGAGTGCATATGGAGTTCACTGAAAACTCGTGCAAATGGTCCATCACGGTAGAGACACAAAGTTCCAGTCCTGGTCATCAAGGTAGAGACACAAAGCTCCAGTCCTGGTCATCAAGCAGAACATCAGTGTCTGACCTGGCCAGGATCATCTCACAGCTCTGTGTAAGGTTGTTGTAGTTGATGTCGTAGCAGTCCAAGTTGAAGAAGCATCGAGAGAGACAGTCAGGTAAGGAATCAAAGGCAACTACTTGTTTGGATGAAGTCTGAAGCATTGCCTCTTTATGGATAGGTAAATCCTTTGATCCGCATTCTGAAATTGATAAATTGAATTTATAAGCTTTTGCTAATGATATTTGTGATGACAAGGCCATCCGAGTGACACACAAGCAGTTACCACTGCCAAATATAGGCGTGAAAAAGAATAACAGCGATTATTAATATTAAAGGATATAGCCACAAGCAACGACAGATCACATTAATGAAATTTGCAAAGTTGATGAGACGAGAGACACAAACATTTCTTGCTGAATGCACCTAAAGAAGGCTAGTTACAAGGAGAGCCCAGCGCCTTGTGCAGGATCAAGCTACATACATAACTGTCCTTTGCCTGACCTCAAAATACGACACTACAGAGCATATAACACTGCTGGTTCGTTATCTAAAAAAATCACTCACAACTCTAAAACTCTGTTACCGAAAAGTTTTCAATGATTGACTTTTTTGATAGAATACCATATCTTTAAGTTCATTTTAGCAATTTGATCCCATGTAAGGAAAATGCTTTCTAGCGACCTAAAAGACTATTTGCAAGGAATTTTAATCATGAAATTTTTCCGTCAGGTTTTTGAATAATCTTCCTTTGAAAAAAGCATTATTTGAAAAAAATAACATATTTTGAAAGGTTACTGTAGAAAAAAAAATTCTATTTTTTACATTTAAAACAATAACGGCCAATGTCTTAGCTGCTATATTGTGTACGAGTTTAAGCTTCCTGGTACCAATAGTTGCCGAGTGGTGATTCCTCAAATGTGCAAAGGGTCTGACTTTTGTTAAAAAGTGCTTAAAATCAAGATGGCAACACAACCACGTGACCTACGAATTTGCCATGATTTAGTTTTTGCAGCATTTGTTATTGCGCATCTATTTTTTTAAAGTTTCAGGTCATTAAGTGCATTTTGAAATAAAAAAAATATGTTAATTTTAGATCTTGGATTCGAACTGGACCTTTTATTTTTCGCCGATTTATCTCAAAAGCTTTTTTTAGCCTCTTTTCAAGAAGATACCAACGTGCTAAATTTTGCTGCAATAGCATCAGTCGTTAATGCGAAATTGTTCTCACAAAATCGGTGGAATAAAAATAGATTAATTAAACACGCTAATAACAAAGGACTGAATCCTCAATAACAGAACAAACAGTAACGCTGAATTGTTGTCTGTTAATGCAAAGGTATACTTAGTATATATTTATAAGATATCTAACGAGCTTCCCCTTTCATATCAAGTTTATGTCCCAAGTGAAATAATTTTGCTTTGTCACGAGCCTTGGCGAGTGACAAACAAAATTATTTCACGAGGGACATAAACTTGATATGAAAGGGGAACGAGTTATGTATCCTATTTATTACCAACTTGCATTTCACACGATTTATTGCTTTTTTAAACAACTTTTTTATTATGCCTATAAAGAGACGGAACGGCGGATCAATATCCAACCACGTCACAGCCTCAAATATCATAATATTACGACGTTAAATAATCACATTTCCAAATATCTACGTTAATTCATAGTGTTGTGAAATGTAAGTAAAAAGCACTTTAGACATGAACCAAGCGTACGTTAAAATAAAATCCCTAAGCGCGAGAACAGGTCAGAGTTATCTTTCTTTGATCAACGGCATGACATGGCGGCCGCCATCTTTTCGTCGAAATGTGTGATCAACCGCCTTAATAGTAAGTTTAAGATGATAATCATTGTTGAAACGGGCTTCGTTTTGATTTAATGTTGTCTAAAGAATATTCAGTTGTCTTTATATCCAATATATTACAAGCAATGCCATCCTTGGTCATTTTGGAGCGACACGGATCACATTTATGATATTCTGTGCTGAATTAGAACCCTTTTATAATTATATATGAGCCTTCAGATATCAGTAAGATGTCTTATTGTATTTCTCTGTCGCCGATTTATTCCTTATCGATGAGGTAGGTGAGATTCATAAGATAAACTGGAAGTTTGAAGAATGACTCCGACTCACTCATTGTCGGCTTTCAAAGTTGTGAATGAAATCACGTTCGTTTTATGAATAAATAAAGTAGTCCGGACAATGTTAAAGTTCACCGATAGCCAATCAAATCACTCGAAGGTGTTATGACACATATATATATAACAGATTGTTATGAAACACCTTTACGAAGTACCACGTGGGTAATAAAGACGTATCTCATATATCTATTGTACACTGATGACAAAAGCTTTAATCTAAGGGAACGCCTCTTCAATGGTTTTTTACGACGACATGCTGCACTACATTACATGTACTATAAACATAGTGTTTGTTATTTAAAAATAAATAAATGCTTCACTTCTGTAGTAAATATATATTGGCATGTATTTTTATCTGATAGTTGTAAATCCACTCTGCTGTCCAATTTTTGGGCCGTGCTGTTTGTCACAATAGCTCTGAACATAGAGGCGTGAGTACATCGCCGAACGCAACCAGTGCTACGACAGTGCGCGTGCTGCATGACAGGGTCGTGCACTGAAGGTATAAAAGCCGAGTGAAACTTGTATCGGGTGTCAGAAGCTGGAAATTGCTGACCAGTGACCAGGTTGGCATGGGCTGTTTGAGCCGTGAGTATGGATGTTTTGTAATTTAAAAATACATGTACTTTTGTTGTTGAAATGTTTGACAATTATGTGTATTGTTGATTGAATATCATTTTCGTGTTGTATATTAACAAATGTGTCGGAAATTACATTGTTAGTGTACATGTAAAGAATTGAGTATTCATGTATTGAATTGAGAGTATTCATGTATTGAATTGAGAGTATGGAATGTATGGAATAATCATTTGAAATGTTGAAATATTCATTGTATAGTTTGTATGAATATTATATTCTAGTGATGAACTTGGGGACGAGGTAGTTGGAAGTCGGGGAGTGCATGGATGAGAGTTGCCATTGGACACCTGTAGACTACGCTTGGTTGGCCCTTCTTCTGTGGTGACGTCATCGACAGATGTGTGACGTCATCGGCGTTTATCCGCGGTTTGGTGGATGGTGTGCTACGCGACTGAGTGGTGGGACATGTGGGGACCCTGTTTAATGGACACATGGTGGATCAGGTTCTGGATCCTTGGACATCACGTCAGTATAGAGAAGATAACTGTGCTCCGGCACCTTATACATACAAGTGTGAGACTTTAACTTTCATTCTTTGTGTATGACGAAGCCGTGTATAACTCCTCCTGTGACGAGGTTAGACAATCATGCTCATATATGATGAGTACATTATTTAGATATCATATGTCACACTGACATTAACTCTCATTCAAGTATTTGACTTGACCATATACCCACGTAATTGGTGGACCGAACTCTCATTTATCATTGTGATGTGTTTTTGTTAATTGTGAAATATTGAATAATGTAATATTGTATTTCTTTGAGTGAAAGATTTATGATATGATTGCTTATATGTGAACGAGTGCATATGAGGAGTGTTGCATATGAAATGACAGTACATGTTTGAATCGTATGAAGGGTGTTTTGCATATGTAAATGGTATGTGAAACATGAGTGCATATATGTCAATGGTAGAGCATGAACTGAGTATGTGAATGAAGTATTTGCATGTGCAGTGTGTTAGCAAGAGTGTGTGAGGATGATTGTATTGGTGATGTGATTGAGTGAGATGTGAAGGTAATGTATTGTGTGTTTATTGTTATGTAATAAACTTATGTTTGTGTTCAAACCCTTGTTTTTACTCTTAGATAAGCAAGTCCGTGACACTGTTGATAGTTCTACTTGGAATAATAAAAACGGCTGTGTATTTGTGTAGTTAGTAGTAGTATAAATAAGTAGTTATTGCAAAACAATTGACGTCATTGTATTTAGACAAATTCGTTGATCTCCTATCATATTCTTTATATGCCTGTGGTGGATTGAAATCTATGTGGATGAAATATATTTTTAAACCAAACTAATACTTCCCAACACGAGCTTTATGCTAAGATCTAATGATTTACATTCAGCTTAACCACCAATTCGATACATATTCCCTGTTCAATATTTAAATGAAATTATATGTTTCTTTTACATGTTTATACCACACATGGTTGAAAATAAGTAGTGACATATTTTCAATATGAGCACTAGTGCAGATATCAAGTTTGCCGAGCAACGATTTTCGTAGAGACCTGTGACTTCACAACACCATCGAAGTGACGTTACTTTAGCCGGCATGACAAGGGAAGCGGCCCGTTTTTTTGAATATTTCTAAGGTGGTATAATGGAATATAATGTTTTTAAGAAATAAATTATAACCCTCTGAAGTGTTTCTTATGACTTTTATGATAAAGTGCAAACTTTAGTATAACCCTCGCTCGGGTAATACAAAAATTAAAACATTTTTCGTAAAGTTCATATTACACACTTCCTCGAGTAATCATCACTATGTATGTTTTCAAGCAAATCGTAACATTCTCATTGTGAAGTTGATGCTGATGTTACGTTCTGCTTTCATCTTAGTAAACATCTATTGCAATTCATCGCTGCTTAGAGGCATGCTTATGTGAAGAATGCTTGGATAAAATGATGTAATCATTTGAACTCAATACTCGACAGTGTTTCCTTAACGCTTTTTTGGTATTGTATAAGTGCACATTGATGTTGCTCCGACTGCTTTTTACAATATTCAAGGTATCTTGTCCGAACGTTCGTATACAATATTCAAGGCCAACAAAGTAATATTAACATCATGCAACAAACATACTTATCTATATGTTTTGTATTTGTGTCGGTTAAATCTGAAAAAAAAACACATTTCAGACCTTGTTTTTGAGCTTCTAATCCTCTGATCTCAACTTCACAAAGGAACAAGTACGGTTGATCAAGCCTAGGTATTTTCCTTATCCTGACATATCGTCCAGTGACTGGAACATCACATGTCAGAGTCTCCACGTCATAGAGTATCCCGTCATAGAAGAGACACTGCTGAGGGGTGGTGGAGTTCCACGTCACTGGATGTACTCGGAACATTTCGATGTAGAAGTCATGGAGGTGATCCTCTGAATGTGACAGTGAGTAAGATTGTTACACAAACTTAATGACAAGATATTAGGATATTTAAACTTTTACATTCGGCAGTCACACTAGATTTCAGATAAGGATAATCTTATTTTACATAATGATAAATGATAACTCATAAGTTCCAATATATTTGACAACTTTAAACTTTACATAAAGTTAAAGTTGATTGACAAGTTAATGTTTCTTTCTTTGTAAAAATACAACACAACAAACACAACAAAATAAAATCCAAGATCTTAGAAATATTCATCAATCTTAGAAAAGAATTGTTAAAGGGGCAGTAGCAAGTTTTTTAAAAAATTCATATTTTAAATATTTCACTTATAATAGTAAGTTAATGCTGAATGTGTAACATTGACAGTGTCAACAATCTCACTACACAAGCAAATCACCCATGTATGTATGTACCAAAGTATGAGAATTCACACTTAATCCTATGGCGGATTTTATAAGAAAAAGGAATCGCATGGATACACTTTACGTTATATATTTGAATTATTACTGCTTCATTTAGTTTGAATACATTCTCTTTCAATTGGAACCATTTATTTTCATTTTCAATGACATCACCTCATCCTAAAAACGTGCTACTGCCCCTTTAACTTGTAATAAAATCATCAATGCTTGCATTACCATCGTACAATCCCAAAAGTTATAAATATTTAACGAAATAGAAAACTGAATATGCTACTTATCTGATGTATTGTCACCTCATATCTAATGTTCAATGTGCTATTTACTGTTTATCTTGCTTCATAAACATCAGATTACAAATATTGAAAATATTTTACTCTTCCAGTCTCCTCTATTCACTATTGTGATGTTGTGAATCTTGTAAGGTTTCCCTAGATCGACCATCCACCAAGGGTGTAGGTATTCAGCCAACGTTATGGTACAATGTCCATTATTTACATTCCTGTCAAGGTTACCATCTACAACATTTCCAGGATCAGTTGAAAAACTTTCATACCAAGGAGTAGATCGGTAGGCTGGTTTGTTGAGGGCAATGTTGTCACTCGCCAATACTGAAATGGCAACAACGCTTTGAAAATTAAAAAATATCAAATGATGTGAGCACTGAAAGATCAGTAAGGACAAATATTTCGCCAAACTATAAACGTTTGTAAGACTTCTTATTTTATATCTTATTGTACAAAATTAACACGAAAATAAATTTTTTAGAAAGAAATTGATTTTATTTATGAAAAACGGACAGATGTCCTGTTAGTACAATTCATCTATAAAATAAATAGATATGTCCGTAAAACGTGACAGTGATGAGTGTTTTGATTCTTTATTCATTTACTTGCTGGGCAAATAACAATTATTCAGATTCAATTATTCCTTACCATTTTTTAATTTCACTAAAGAAACATGCCGCCGCGTAACGCTCAAACTAGAAAGACAGCGACCCCTAGCAAAGGGGCATAACTCGTTCCATGTTAAACACATTTTTAACCACTTAAAATTAATTTTAACTTTCTCAATATCGTTGCAATAAAGCACACACAATTTAATAAACAGATGGGAGAATTTTAATGCAGCTTGCAGATTGTTAAAAATACAAAATACATATTAATGTACGTGACATATAATACATAGCAATGTATAATAACAATATTCTATGATCAGCATGCGGTGATCTCACAAAGAAACTATGAAAATAGTAACTCCCATCCCAGTAATAACATATATTAGTTATTTAATACAGGTAAGAATAGAAACTAAAGTTGAGGGAAATCAATTATTAATGGCGGGGAAGTGAGGTACCAAATTGCCTCAATGCCTGAAAGCGAGAAGATTGCTGAATGTTGAGGTATCTGAGATATGCTTGTGATTTCCAGTCCAATGTCTTGGATTACCTCGCCTGGTAATCCGATGCTAAAAGTCCAGCACGCACCACCTCTACGAAAGGAAAGACCAGTAATGTGCTCCTGCACATCTTCCCTCTTCAGAATGTACTGGATAGTGTTCATGAACACATCATGCTGCAGTGGAAGATGCTGGTTATCGCAAAGGAAAGGTGCAGTGTCGCTGCTACCTCCTCTGTGAATGAACTTAGCAGCCTAGCCACAGGATCAGCTGGATCTAGAGGGTGGTCCTCAATAGAAGGCATCAAAACTTCCATCGTACGCTCTCTAAACTGAAGAGTCTTTGATGTTTGAAATTCAATGGAAAAACCTCCATCAATAGATTTCACATACACATACATTTCTGTTTACATCAAAGGCGGCCTTGCAAACAAAGTTATTTGATCTGAGCATGCCATAGAAAGCAATAAGGCAAGATGCCCAAATAGACATTCCTAATACACTATCCAACTTTAAGTTCTTTCTAATCATCATCAACATATTAGGGGGGACAGGAAGTATTCCCTTTTGCTCATCACCAAGCTCTCTCCGCACACCTTGTAACAAGTGTTGTATATGCCAAGAATTAACAGGGTCTGAACAGCCATTTGCTCTATGTACACTTGAAACAATTGATAAGTATTGACGAACAGTTGCATACTTAAAATTCTTAAAATCCACCAAGTATGCAATGTACAATTGCATATTTCGCACTGAAAAAGGAAAAGGATGAAAGTTAAATTCACCGCAAAAGTTAAGGAAACACCTCAACTGGCACTGATAAGTTGACTTGGTTGACTCTGCCCATCCCTTACTACTGAGTCTAGTCACTGCTTTTTCCAACTAGAATGTCAATCTCTGTGTTGCCCCATCTGTAACCGATATAAGCCTTTGTCATGAAGTTTTCAAGGAAATGTCTATTGAAAGGCATATAATGTAAACTAGCAAGCATATCAAACAAATTTGACAGTTGACCTGGCTCATCCAGTCTGGAAATACAGTCAGCTAGAATATTACATTTACCGGGTACATAAATGTCTTTCAGTACAACATTAAAGAGAACTTGCAACCAAAACAACGAACTTAGAAAACAACACAACTGGAGATTTGGCAGTCATTTTGTTGATTACAGCCTTTGATGTCATATTGTCAGCTCCAACCACAACAACTTTGTTTCTCCCCATGTGGCACCAACGAATTGCAGCCAATATAACTGTCAATGTTTCTTTATAATTGATGTGGAGTCCTTTTGCCCATGGCAAGTCTATCTCCCAATTATAATAAACAAAATCTCCATCAAATTAGGCCCCAGCTCCAGAATTGCATGCATCAGTCTGCAAGCTGGTTAGTGGGCGATCGTCTAAGAAATGTCTAGTGCCATTAAACAATTCCATATAGTTCCTCCACCAAGAAATATCTTCCTTCACTTCCATTGTTAGCAATACCTTATCACTCGATGATGAAGATACGGTAATTTTAGATCTATTAAACGTCTCAAGAATGTTCTGCCACCATGTATCACACCACAAGCCCAGTTCAGTTTGCCTATTAGACTTTCTAACTGTTTTTTACTAGCACGTTTTTCTAGTGAAAACTCACACAATACATCTGTAAATTCACTGAGCTTGTCTGCAGGAAGTTCTAGTACACAGACTAGTGTCAATAACAACATCTAAAAATGTCAACCTTGTTGATGGGCCTTCTACTTTTTTCCAGTTTATGTCAAACCCTAAAGGTCACTGCGATATGCACTCTTGAGATCCACCTTGCCATGTAACTGGCTTTCTTCACAAACTTTAGAGCTTGGCGAAGGTCCATATAGGAACACTCTGTTTGGTAGACTGCCATCAGGAATTAATCTTACACTGTTATCACTTTTAGGAAAAGTGCCTAACGTGCTCACAATATGAGGTTCATTGTCTGTAATAACATAGTTTCCCTTAGCTATTTCATCTTTAATCTGACTTTCAGTTTCTCTTTTATTCATAAAAGCTGACCTATGATTTTTTGTTCTTACATTAATATCACTATCCATGATAACACTATCATGTTCTATTAGTCTAAAACCATCTCGTACACCAGACAGTATGTAATTCCTATCTGCATCTTCCTCAGGCAAAAGTTCAGCCAAGGCATCATAGCTTAATGATCTAGAAAGTGTTCTGCTTCCGGTTTTGCTTGGTCCCCTGTCGAACTCTGTCGTGGTTGTTGGGTTCCATGCGGTGAATGGTAAACGCTGCTATGGCCTCTTTGAAAACAGGTCCCACATACATGGGCCATCTTGCAAATGTCCACTCGCAAAACACACGTTCCGACGTTGAAGGGTCAGCATATCTCGGTCCCATCCGGTGTGAAGGGTCCTCTTCTCCGCCCCTGATACTGCTGTGAGGTGCGCTTATTCTGAGTGGTGGGTACACTGCAATCCTTTGATATGAGCTGATGATCACGAATGTCCTGCGAAATGGTCCCCCAGCGAGAACCTTCTTCTTGCAGTCTACTTCTGTATTCTTTGTCGTACAGGAGCAAGCTGTTCCAAACATATTTGGATGAGAATCTGCAAATGTCTTGCATATATTTGAGGAAATTGTCCACTTCCTGACTGACGCCAAGCTGCTGACGCACAACACCTAAGTTCGCGTACACGCATTTCTCTAGAGAAATGCTGCTGAGCTTGTTTTTCCTCTGACCAAGTAATATAGAAACACCGTTGCTAATTTCTTTTTTTTGATTTTGCGAATCCAATGAGTCCAGCCACAAGTAATCAGTAAAATCTCGGGATTGTTTACCTTTTCCATGGGCGGCGCAATTTTGAAGACCTTGACCTTCGAGCTGATCACGTGGACCTTGACCTTCTAGCTGATCACGCGTGATACTTCATCACTCTGCAACTCCCGTTTCATCTTCGCAATTTCGGCTGCTAGGTCCCTTTTTTGTCTTTGCAAACGTAAACCTTCCAACTCCCTAGCAAGAGCATCACATTCTGCCCTGTCCACATAAAGATAGTCGGATCGACCCCTGTTGCTCCCAAGGACTCCGCGTCACCCTGTGCCTTGATCGGTTTTGTGTCCATCTCAATATCACCTTTCTGAACCCCAAACTTAACTGCCTCCATCACAGCCTGCATCTTGCTCCCAGCGCTTTTTCGTTTAGATCTTACGTCCTGATCCATATGAATTATTTTTCCAAATTTTCCCTGCGACATTCAACCGGCAAGCGTGCCGCCCCGTAACGCTCAAACTAGCAAGACAGCGACCCCTAGCAAAGGGGCATAACTCGTTCCATGTTAAACACATTTTCAACCACTAAAAATTCATGTCAAATAACAATTATTCAGATTCAATTATTCCTTACCATTTTTTAATTTCACTAAAGAAACATTTTTTTTATGTTTCCGCAAATGATTTTATGAATAGGTTTTTATTTTTAGAAAGGTGACAACGTGTTGCAAAAAGAATGTTTGTATCACACTGAAAATATTAGTTAAAGATAAACGTGACACTACTGATTGTTTTGAGTCTTAATTAATTTACACGCTGGTCAAATAATAATTATTCAAATTCAAATATTCCAAATTATGTTTCATTAAGTGTGTTATATGAATAAGTTTTTATTTTTAGAAATCTGAAAATGTCCAGCTAAACGAATGTTACAGATGAAAACACTTTTGTAAATAATGGACAAAACATGATGACGTTCACTAGATATTGAAAACGGAATGAACTTACCAAACCTGCCAAATGTGAAACTCGCACAAACCATCAGAGCAACATCCATCGTTGTCACTAGACGAAGTCTAATCTTCAGAATAACCATACCATGGGTTGAAGACCATGCGAGAAGAAAATATCAATATTTATTGAAATATCGACCAAACACCTTCACTTATTAAGTGGAACGTTCTATACAGTATCTTCTTTACATTGTACGCTTAATTTGTAAATGATGTAAATGTAAAAGAAATCAATAATCTATTACTAGCTCAATTAGTGTCTATTGCTTTGCACTACATATCTGCCATCTTATATAAGGCAGTTAAGTAAAGGGTTTCGTTTACGAATGACTTGGGGCGGCACTGGTCAAGTCCTTTTAAAGCATTTAAACTTTGAAAGTTTATCAAAGAATTCTAAAAAATAGGATGTACTTTCAGTAAGGAGATAGTCATAAATAATTGAAATGATAAAATTTGCAAGTTATTTACATTCATGGTTTACCAAATAACGCAACAAAGATTCGATGCTCAATATTGAAGATACAAAACACTTATAAACAAATAGTGTTAGTCTTTGACACAATTGTTTAAAAAGCAAAAATATCAAAGACATCATTTACAACTTCAATTTTTCAACTAAAACAAAAGGCAGTTGGAGCACATAAACTCAATATTATGTCCCAGGTAGTGCAGGTATGTTCACAGCGATAGATACGTGTTTTTAAATGTTAACCTTTTACGTTTTCCTTCTCACTCTATTCCTTAAGTTATTACCGAGGTGCTTTCAAAGGTTGTTAAAAGTGCAACCAAACTCAGAAATTATGTTGATCTTTCTGCAAACAAATTCAATGGTGACATTCCATGTATCATGACATAGATAATTATCCCTGCTTTCATAAATTCAAAGTTTATATTTTTCCATGGGCAAGGTTGCATTTAACAGTCCTTTTTGATACCCCGTCACCTGGTTCCCTCAGTTATTCTTAGACCATTCTTGTTCTTACCTAAGATCATTTTTAAACGGGAAAGAAAAAATAACAATAACAAAACTATCAACAGCCAGTTAAGGATAAATTGTACTCATACACCATTCATAATCTGAATGACTACATCTGGATTGGCAGCTCAAAGTAGTTCGCAACTTACAATAATTTGAAATAGTTTTTTATTTAGATGTCCCATTTTATGGCCAATATTATTGTCTTATATGATGAAATTTTTGTTAATCGACCGCATTGTCACAAAACCAGATAAAGCAAGACATCGCTAGGTTTCACTGCGTTTTACAAGCCTCGATTGGAATGTTCTTACGATACGGTTTGACACTGTTTGACATCATTATTAATGACTACATAGACCTACTTGTATTATGTAAAGACTCTCCAACACTGTGCCGCCGTATCTAATATTTCCCATTGTAAGCACGGCAAAGGAAACATCAGACGAGGTAGATTGTCTATAAAAATGTTTTGCTGATGTGTGCGTTATAACATTAAGGTATAAGATTTTTCATCTTTATCTCTCAACTGATGTAGAAGATCCAAGCTAATCATGAATGGGTTCAAAAAAGTTCTGCCAACAAATTAAAACGCGAGTAATTTACAAGAAATATCATTCTCATGGCCATTTGAAAACTTGAATAGAGTGTAAGTACATTAAGATAGTGACATAGATTAGGTTTATTCTAAATAAATCAATCTTTTAATTGTCTGATGAATCAGATTGTCTGATGAAGGTTCTGCTATGTAGCTTTCCAATTAATTTAGGCCAATTAAACAATCTGTGATCCTTTTATGAAAGGATGTTGTTTTACATGATGACATATTGAATCCTCTACTTTGTGAATTTACTTGTTGCTGTGAATGAACAATTTATCACCAATAACCATTTAGCCAATATGTTTTATTGAAGATTGACATATCAATTATTCATTATTTGTTATTTATCAATTTGTCTATTTATATGCTTCAAAGTTCATTCATGGAAAGCACAGGCCCTTATGAAAGTACGCCAAAATTGGTAAGAAATAGCTAATTTTCCGCCGACAGTATTTGTAAAGGTGCAATTAACTCTTAAAACCCCATGATTTTATTCTTTTTGTAATATATAGTATAAACTAACTGTTTTAGAAAGGTTAACGAATTGTTATTTGTTTATGTTCGTTATTTGTTTTTGTTTAATCGTTCCATCTCTCCTTAAAAGATGGAATACAGGTATTTTCACACTTATTAGTTTTAAACATTGTAATAAATATCTTGTACCAGAATGAAGGTTACATGTCAAAAACAGTTGCTGAGTTTATCTCTTTACCACAAGTACATTTTTACCATTTCTACGCATTTGTGTGATAAAGCATTTTAAATGACTTCTGGCTGATTGCCTTCCATGTATGTCTCCTGATAGTCTAAATTGTCTCTTGTCATTTTCCAGTTGTTGATGAAATCTATCTATAACTATTGTGGATATGCGAAGACATTGTTAAAGTTTCATCTACCAAATCAGATATTCCCCTCGAGAGCTCCATGCCCACATCTCTTGATTAACTTTCACCTCAACTACCAATACATACGAATATACTCTTCAATAAGTAGATATGTCCATTTTTATTTATGTTTGTTTTCAAGCAATGCATAACAATCATTGTGAAGTTGATGCATATGACGAGTTTTCTAATAGCTTAGCAAACATTGTAAGTACATGTATATAAAGCGCGTCATCAATCAGACAAAAGTCAAATCCTTTTTCAATATCATAGCAAACAAAATATCTTCTTTTTATCTCCGGCATAGCAACGAGTGTTCAAAGTCGATACAAATACATACAAATGATCATATAGATATATATGAAGAATGTTTTGATATTACTCCCAAGCCATTTAAACTCAAAAATCGACAGTTTGCAACGTGTTTGTATTGTGTTAAACAGTCCTGTTCTCACTAGCACTGTCTGCGGTTCAAAAGGATCAATATGCAAGGTATGAATCGATTAAAACGCTGATTTGCTATCGTGTAAAAATATTATGTGGAGTAGAAATCTGATAAATATCATCAATGAACCAACAAGGGTAACGCGTGGTTCAAGTACGCTTCCAGATCCAATTATATTAGTGATGATGTTAACACTATTGATTGTGGTGTAGCGTTTTTTAAAAAGTCTATCAGCGATCATCAAAGCACATATGTCACGCTAAACCATTTCCTTTAAATACAAGCATAGCTTATACTCGAAATATGTGATGTTATAACCAAGGGGATATTGAGGCATTTAATGAGAGCATAAATGAAACAAACTGGACCTTTTTGTTTGCAAACAGTGTGGATGTTAATGAAACTAAATCTATTCAAAAAACCATTTATACCTACAAAGATAAGGTCAAATTTGACTCAAATTTAAGAAGAGAAAGCAGAAAAAGAGACAGATTGCATAAAACGGCAAATAAAACACAGATAGAATCTGATATCATAAGATTCAAAAAGCAAAGACAAAGAGTTAACAATATGAAATACCATGCAAAAGAAAACTTTTATGCAAATGTTGATAACTTTCTTCTTGATTCGTATGTTGAAAATAAAAGCTCGTTTTGGAAATTACTACGCCATCTAGTAAAGCAATCTGACGCAAGTAAATATATACCTCCTTTTAACTCTAAAATGATCAAATTAATCCAACTTGTTTCACCGACTAAAGCAGAAAGACGTAACGGACTTAACAGCTATTTCTGCCATTATTGATCACAAAACATGTCTACCTAGCTTTAAAAAATGTTGTGTAATCAATAAGCCATGTACTTTGTTTGTTATTTAACATGTCGCTTCAACCATGTGTGCACCCATCTGCATGGAAATGTTATGCCTCTTTTTAAAAAGGGTGACCAAACAATACCAACGACCTACACACCAAAATCTCTTATCAGTTTTGGTTAACTAATCGAACGAGAAGATTTAAAACATTTAGTTACTTATTTCCACTCAAATAGTCTCCTTTACAAATATCAATCTGGATTTTAGGCAGGGTACTCTACTGTACATCAAACAATAGAAAATATAACCAGGTTTGTGAATTTCCAGACAAACAAAAGTACTATTGCATGGTATTTTGTAACGTATCAAAATCATTTGATAGAGTTTGGCATAAAGGTTTATTGCGCAAACTTAAATATTATGGTGTTTAAGATCAATTGTTGGGATGGTTAGCTAGTTACATTAGTAAACGTAAACAAAACGTGTTTGTCAATGGAGCCACATCCAAACCGCTGGTGTCCCCCAGGGCTCAGTGCTTGGTCCCTTTTATTCATTGTGTATATCAACGACATAGCAGATGAATTAGATTGCTTAAGTCGGCTTTTTGCTGACGACTCCTCATAGAGGATATCATATGAGTGTCCATGACATACTAATTTTACGACACGAGTGCCTAAATATTAGTATTTTCCGAGCGAGAGCTGAATATGCCTGTGAAGTATGGGATGTGTCCTCTCTTGTAATGGTTAACAAATTAGAACAGATTCAATTCAAAGCAGCAAGAATTGTAACTGGTCTACGAAAGTATACATCATGAACGTGTCTTTATTTTGAAACTGGTTGGGAAACATTACAAGAACGACGAAGATAAAAAAAATGTATGTATTGGATTCGTAGTTCATTTCAGATATTCCCCCACAAAGTTGGCTCGAAATTTAATTGCAATTTAGGTAACTCTGGACATATCTGTTCCTATATCTAGACTTAAACATTTACATGATTGTTTCTTTCCATCAAAAATAAGTTCTTTGAATATTTTACCAGAAAAGTACCGTCAAGTTAAATCACTTTCAAATTGTAAAACATGGTTAGCTCAGCATTACGCACCACGCTACTATTTATGGGGTAAACGAAATTTTAATATTATTCATACTACATTGCGATATTCTGACAGTTCCCTGAATTACGATTTGTATAAGTGTGGAATTAAAACAAATACTTAACGTGTTTGTGGTTTCCATGTAGAGAACGCTTATCATATGTTTTAATGTACATTGTATAACAAACAGAGAGCAAAGTTAATGTCATCATTACAGCATATTACAATACCGGCCAGTATTTCAATCTTATCTTAAATTTTTAAAGTGCAGACCTTCCACTATCTCAAAATAAAACTTTTTTTGTCCGATCTTTTAGCATATCTTCATACTTCGTTATTGTTCACCGTCTGTCATTTTGCTGTATATATAATTGTGAATTAACTATGTACATTCTAAGGAAGAGGTATTTTAAGTTTGATAACTTGTCGTTGATAAGTACTTCAATGAGTAAGTATATGCATATTCAGAATTTCAAAATATACATATATTCCTAATCGTGTCTTCTTGTCCAGTAGAGAAGATTCTCATTTGGGTCTGAACATTCATAAATCATTCAAGGGAACATCGTACACATCAGATTTATCTGTATGATTTACATCTGTGTCGTTCGTCTCATAATTAAACAAAACAGAACAAAGCTTGTTTTTGATCTGAACTTCACAGAGCATCAAGTCTACCAGGCCTTGGTAGTTTCCTAATCCCGACAAATCGTCCAGTGTCCTGTCGCTAGTTTTGTGTAAGTTACCTTTAGATAGTGAAATAGCTTGTAAATAGTGTAACAAAACCGCACCTCTTTTTAAAAAAGGAATCCATCTTTTGATTGTCATCATAATCATACGGTTTGATGAAGGTTGTGCTATCAGCTTGCCTCTCTTGGGTCAGTTAAAAATCCTTAATCTTTGATTACAGGCTGTTGTTAAATATTATATCAAATACACTACTTTGTGGATTTGCTTGTTATAGTGCATAAACAATATTAGTTTTATCAACAAAAACATCTAACCAGTAGCATGAAGAACATTTCAGTAAGACTTACTGTTTAGCAATAAAGTGAGACCATTCTTACCAAAATTCATTAAATAGTAGGCAGTTAACCAAAACGTAATTAAGTCCTGGCATGTCAACATCTAAAAATTACAATTCCCGATTCATAATTATACGCTTGAAAACCGTCTTCGTCGTCGCCAACCAGTGAATTTCTTTTCTTTTTCTCCGAATCGAATCGGGCACTAGTTGCTGCCCAAATAGAAACTCATTAGACTCAATTGTTGTTACTGAGAAGCGATGTAAACTTTATGATGATGTCACCGAAAGCGGATTTGTTAACAACTCTGGCACTTTTCTAGGGGGTAATGTACATTGGACGTCAAATCAAGTATTTTATTGCTTATAAATACATGCATATATGTTATCAAACGTTCGGCAATAGATTTTTCTACACAGTGATGTATTTCTTTTCTCAATAGCTAAATCTCACCAGGAACCGCATGCATGTATTAAAATAGGGCTTTTTAAGCCTTTTGTACATTGTGATATGATAAAAACATGTTATTAGTTACTTTACTTTTTATAATGTTCACATGAGAAATTTGAATTTTGCATCAAGATATTGTAAGTATATACATAAACTATGTAATATTTTTTCCAACTAAATAGACAGTAACAGCTACAGGTAGTTAACGAAAACAACAATAGATCTTGACATGAGATACTCAGGTGTGCCATCATTGACAACGAAAGTTGAAACAAGCCATGTACTAGTCTAGTTCTATGCAACACACGAACGATTGTAAGAGGGAAGCATACATGTAATCATTTGTTTCATTCTTATACATGTGGTAGAACAACTTCTATTTAGACATAAAGGCATAAGCTATTAAAAAAGAATCTCAAAGATTAAATTGTAGGAATATGTAAAATATTGCATCTTCTTAACTACTTAAAGGACATGTTATTGTGTTCATTGTGTGAAGTACATCATTTTACATCGCATCACAAAATAGCTGAGCAAACGATTATAACAAGCTTTGAAAAAACCTTATAAAGGTGAATAGCAAATTACAAATCACTAAAATTTTATATCATCTAGGATTGGTGCAGGTTTATCTCATACATTCATGGTTCGCAGATGGTAACATGAAGAGATAGTCAGGTGTTGTACAGATGGACATTCTCTGAAGATTCAGTTGAAGATAAAATGTTACAGGGGTGTTCACACTCCAGTCCAATTCATCTTAATACATTTCTTATCGTCCCTTTTCCAGCATACAAATCATAAATATCACATTATCTGAGTGGAATAATGAGTCTGTGTATTTGATACCAATTCAAAACGTCAAGCATGATTGATTTATTCTCTTACATTGAAGATATCGCCGTTTGATAAATCTAGAATGTTATTAGACAATGTGTAATACAAAAATTATTGCACACTGACTGAATGACGAAAAATTCATAATCGTTACGCATGACACGATAATATCAGCGTGGTCACAGAAAAAGGTTACATAGGCAAACTTATTATAAATGTTGATGGTTTAATTCGGTGAGTAAGAAATGATATACTATTAGTCCTGTTTTATAACATTTTTGTGAAACTCGTGAGCGATATCCACTTCCTCATTTTTGAAAAAAATGGATTAAACAGGTCGTCGTTTATTTTCCTCTATATAGCTTATTATCTCATTTATGTTGACAATTATTGCGTGACAATGGCAAACGTAAATATGGTTCTCTTCTCTTAACTCTCTATATTGGGTCCAGTGTGTATAAGACGGGAACTGTTAGTAAATTGGTCTATCAAGGTAGAGACACAAAGTTCCACTCCTGGTCATCAAGCAGAACATCAGTGTCTGACCTGGCCAGGATCATCTCACAGCTCTGTGTAAAGCTGTTGTAGTTGATGTCGTAGCAGTCCAAGTTGAAGAAGCATCGAGAGAAACAGTCAGGTAAGGAATCAGAGGCAACCACTTGTTTGGATGAGGATTGAAGCATTAGCCCTTTATGGATAGGTGTGTCCATTGATCCACATTCTGCAATTGATAGGATTGAAATCAAACTTGTTGTTTTTGGAATATGGTTCAGGTCTAATAATAGTAATGTGAATTATCATATCCAAATTCGTTTTGTTTATCCAAAACTGAGGACTGAAGCATCGTCCCTACATGGATAGGTAAATCCATTGGTTTGCATTCTGCAATTGATATAACTGAATTCATAAGCTTTTTAGAGTGATCCTAGTGATGTCAAGGCAACCCAAGTGACACACAAGCAGTTACCACTACCTTATATGGGTGAGGAAAAGAATAATAATGACAATAATATGTGTATTTTTTTTTTAAATTCATAACAATTCTTGTTTTGAAGTTGATGCCGATGTTGCGTTTTGCTTATATCTATTGCATATTAACGTTGCTACATTTACAAACATATGGTATTTGATATTTAAAGGAAGAATGGTTTGATGTGATATAGCAATTTGAACTCATTACTAGAATGTTTTTGCAATTCCTTTACACTTTTTTGTACTGTATCACACAGCCATGTTGCTCTGACTGTTTTCTACAACATACAAGATATCTAGTCTGAACGTTCGTATAACATTCAAGGCCAACAATTGCAAGTAATATACACATCATGCAACATACATATTTATCTATATGTTTTATATTTGTGTATTCAAATCTGCAAAAACACACTTCAGACCTTGTTTTTGAGCTTCTAATCCCCTGATCTCAACTTCACAAAGCATCAAGTACGGTTGACCAGGCCTGGGTATTTTCCTTATCCTGACATATCGTCCAGTGACTGGAACACCACATGTCAGAGTCTCCACATCATAGAGTATCCCGTTATAGAAGAGACACTGTTGAGGGGTGGTAGAGTTCCACGTCACTGGATGTACTCGGAACATCTCGATGTAGAAGTCATGAAGGTATTCCTCTGGATGTGACAGTGAGTAAGATTGTTACACAAACTGAATCCTCAATAGGGAAAATAACATGATATCAGGATATTTAAAGATGCTGTATCATACTTGCAAGCGGTTCAGGATGAAACTTAGCTATTGAGAAATGAAATACATCACTTAGTAGAAAAATCTTTCGTCGAAATTTTGATATCATATTTAGATTGTTTAATCAACAATAACATACTTATTTCGACGCTTCAAGCACAGTACCCCTCCTGGAAAGGGCATGTCGTTTTGCGAACCCGCTTTCGGTGACGTGATCATTATGCTTGTAGGATGTACAGCGTGTCTCAACTACCGTAATTGCGTTCGATGGGTATCAACTTTGACAACAACGAATACCTAATTTGGAGAAAAAGAATATAAAATCTAGTAGAGCGCGACAAAGACGGTTTTCAAGCGTAAATTTAGAAACAGGAAGTTGTGAAATGGCCACACTTGATTCGCCCTTATGTCGACTGCCGTTTCGGTATTTTTTTGTAAATTATCTCCTATTTGATGAATTTT
Organism: Steromphala cineraria; assembly: GCA_916613615.1. NCBI lineage: Eukaryota > Metazoa > Mollusca > Gastropoda > Trochida > Trochidae > Steromphala > Steromphala cineraria. The sequence continues at coordinate 9,042,699 of OU744731.1, read as the reverse complement.
GGTCCGATTTCCTCAAGGTTGGTCGCTAAATTTTTCTAAAAATACAACGTATACATTAAAACTACTTTTAAAATATTGCAAGTATGATTTAGCATCTTTAAACTTTTACATTCTGCAGTCGCACTAGATTTGAGATAAGGATCATCTTATTTTACATAATGATAAATGTTAATTCATAAGTTCCAATTTAATTTACAACTTTAAACTTTACATAAAAGTTGATTGACAAGTTAATGTTCTATCTTTGTAAAAAACGTAACACAACAAAATAAAATCTAAGACCTGAAAAACAATTCATCAATCTTAGGAGATAGGAGTGTTAACTTGTAATAAAATCATCAATGCTTGCATTACCATCGGACAATCCAAAAGGGTATAAATATTTAACGAAATAGAAAACTGAATTTGCTACTTATCTGATGTATTGTCACCTTATATCTAATGTTCAATGTGAGATTTACTGTTTATCTTGCTTCATAAACATCAGATTACAAATACTGAAAATATTTTACTCTTCGCGTCTCCTCTGTTCACTATTGTGATGTTGTGAATCTTGAAAGTTTTCCCTAGATCGACCATCCACCAGGGATGTAGATCTTCAGTCATCGTTAAGGTACAATGTCCATTATTTATATTCCTGTCACGGTTACCATCTACAACATTTCCAGGACTAATTGAAACACTTGAATAAGTGCTAGATTGGTATGCTGGTTTGTTGAGGGCAATGTTGTCACTAGCCAAAGCTGAAATAAATACACATCCTTGAATAAGTGGGATCACATTAATGATGCCAATTAACATTGAAAAGGCCTTAGGAAAGAAAATAGTTATTTGCATGACAATATTTGACAATTTGTGAAATTTTCAAAGTCCGTAAATAGGTTCGAAGTTCAGTTTACATATCTGATTGCAACAAATTAATAAGAAAATATATATTAATATATTTCAATAGAGAAGATGAAAACCATTCTCCCAAGGATTTTGGCTAATAAGAACTAAGGCTTTGTTTAAGGTCACATTACTGAGCTGCTCTGTGGGAAGAGAATGGATCAAAACAAGACAGATCTACTATTACTAAAAGTCAAGACTGTTAAGACAAGTGGTTTCTGTGGCCTGTACGGCCCGATGGGCTTATGGCATTGCATGGTGTCCGGCGTCCGTCCGTCCGAAAACTTTGTGGAATTTCGACTTCTTCTCCCGAACCATAAGCCCTAGAAAGCTGAAACTTTGTGTACAGACTCCTTGCCTGGTGAGGATTATAAATTGTAGCTTTAATAAGGGCCATAGGGGCCACACCATAAAAACCTATTTTCAACTTCTTCTCCAGAAGCATAAGGTCTAGAAAGCTGAAACCTTGTGAACAGACTCCATGACTAGTGAGGATTATAAATTGTAGCTTTTTTGTCCCTGTGACACCTAATAAGCGCCACAGGGGCCACGCCCTAGAAACGTATTTTCATCTTCTTCTCCAGAAGCATAAGGCCTAGAAAGCTGAAACCTTGTGTACAGACTCCTTGGCTAGTGAGGATTATAATTCATTACTTTGGTGGCCCGTTGGCCTCTAATAAGGGCCACAACTTTAAAACCTATTTTCATTTTTTTTTCCAGAAACTTAAGCCCTAGAAAGCTGAAGCCTTGTCTACAGACTCCTAAGTTAGATAAGGAGGATTCTAAATTGTACATTTGGCGACCCTGTGGACCTAGGTCGAGAGGCTCTACCTGCAACCCCACTGGATAGCAGATAGAGAGCGGCAATGGTTAAAACAGGGTGGCAAAGCGCATACAGTACTGTATGCGCTGTTTTTGCTATGTTGCGTTACTTTCCCATTTGACAAAAAGGTTCTAATTATGCTTGATCGATTGGAATCCCTTGCAAGAATTGTTTTCACATAGTTTCAATGCTGACAACACTTGCTCTATTTCTTTATCCGTTCGCGAAATCTGCAAGCGTCCGGCCGACTGAAACATCAACAAACGCCGCCATCTTGGTAAGGAGCGGGTGTACCCGTCGACCAATCAGATTGCGTCAAATGATCTAAAAATAGATACAGCGTGGCGCTAATTTATGCATAGTGACCTTGAGTGTTGACGTCCAAACACGACGCGACGAACAAGAAAGCCCGCGGCATATTTTAACATGATTGCTTCTTTGAAACAAATTGAGAAGGAGAAAAGAAATAAAGTAAACTGTATTTACCTTTTGTTAATTTATATTTCTCATAAATAATTATCATTCACTGTAGATTTCGTAAATTCAATATAATTTTGACAGCAAGATTATAAATCGCGTCTCCAGTATCTGCAGTCGATGCCAACATTTATTACAAATATAAATACAAATTGAATGTTTAGAAATGTGTGACAAGTTAAGCTTTGATAGAAATCGTAGTTAAAATATTTCATTAAATTTTATCAGTATCCCGGTATATATTTAGAAATAATTTTTCAGGGAACACAGTCCGACGGACGATTTTCATTAGACTGAACAGCGACATTCAATGTTCAACACCATATTTGATTTATTTTTTATTACCAAATGATAAGACAGCTTTCATCGTAAAAACTATGTTCAGAATTTAATTATAGAAAGACCTATACAACATCACAATACATACATGTTTCAACGTTTCGGGTCCGGTTGTGAACAAAAACCATAAGGCATGAACGATATAAAATAGACACAGATTACAGACAAGATTATCTAAAGGACACATTCAGTTTGTGATTTTCAAAATAATTATAGCACCATGAAATAAAAAAAAAATACGCTTATCTTTCGGTCAGATATTTACGGAAACAGATCCTCAAATTCACCCACAAATTGAATAAAATAAACTTATTTATTTTAGAGGTGTCTACTTTTTGCCCTCTTTTACAAAACATTTTTTGATTTAACATACCCACGTGTACTTAATAATCAATATTTAGGAGTAACAATGTCCTAAAACTGATAAATGTTACGTTCGAAGACGAATTAGTCAGTATCTTGCAGTGCCGCGTAGTTCATTGCTGGTAATGTCTTTCGAAACAACGTAATGTAATTCCATAACTTTCCTTACAACAACTAAGAAACCGGACTCAAACCGTCAGTCGTGGTTTTATGAATAATAGAACATTCCTCTGTCACCAAAGGAAATTGTTCATCATTCTTCATGTTACCGGACATCAGCAATTTCAAATAGTCCCTGACCGTGGATACTGAATAATGGCGCGCTAGCTAGTTATTACGTGCGTTTCATTTTAACTGTTTAGTCCAGGCTGGGAGCTCGTTTATTCTGATTGAATTTCAGTTTTCCTTTTTTTAAACCAGAACGTACTATGTGGCCTTGGTTGTACTTGGTAAACCAAAGCTTATGACCATGGGACCGTAACAGAGCTCGAGTCCTGAATAAGAGATAATAATCCTTGTGCACAAATATAATACTTGTATGATCTTTCTTTGTGAATATTATGAGGGGCATGGACCTAAATACTATCAGAGCGAGAAATGTCTGTATGTGTATCTTTGGAGCACCTTAAACCTCCTAAACTTATTTATAAAAGGCAAATTCATTTTCTAACGTTTTTATATTTCAAAAGCAATATTTTTGTTGTCCTGTTAAAGACATATCACTCTTATTAAAATCTAAGTTAATACAAGTTTCCATTTAATATTGTCATAATTGTCAAATGACAACCAATCGTCAATCGTCACTGAAAGGTGACCCTAAGCCCTTATTGCAAGGCAGTGCTCATGTTAGTCTGAACTTGTAAACCAGGGTTTCCTTTCAGAAAGCAACCTTAACTAAGGTTAACCTAACTCCCATTCTTTAACATTACAGTAAGGCTACCTTAATGACTTACGATTACCTTAGGGCTTTGTGAAAGGAGGCCCTGTGCTATATTGATATTTCTTTCGCTATCAAGATAAAAATTCTCTTAAAGAAGTTTAAGACTATATAAATAGATAAGAGAAAGACAATTTTCCAAGGTAAACCAGTCAATTAACCAATTCATATTTGATCTTAACACTTACTGAGGACCTACGTCAGGTTGGTGAAGGTATTCACTTTTTAACAAAGATAAACTCAAATCTTACACAAGTTGACTTAGATTAACCACAATGATTAAAGCAGAAAAGAGAGGCACCTTCAACTCAGTACTATCAATTAGTCAATTAAACCTTTTAATCAAAACGAGGTTTATAACACCTGAAACAGGTAGGTAAAATAAACAACACGATCCACATCAATGGACATTCACAGACCTATCGTGTGTTTAATTCAACAAGGGAATAAAGAGATTTCGTTAACGTGCACGGAAATGAATTTAAACTTTCCGACTGCATGGCATTGTACATGCAACCAATATTTTAATCTCAAGACGAGTTTTGAAAACGGTGAAATTACAGTGAACTGCAGGGGCACACTTTATGACTTACATATTCGTCAAAAGGACGTATTATTCGATTTCAACAACTTTACTAAATTATTTAAACAGTTCTTCCTTAGATCTTTTCAAAGATTGTCAACATATTTAAGGTTACAAATGTCAAGTCATTAGTGACTTGTCTTATAGCGCTTCACTGCATGAGTAAATTGTCATAACAATGTTAACAGCTTATTCAGCCCTTGGGCTATAAATATTGAATAAAGGGGGACGCGCAAGAGCTATTGTCATATAAGTGCAAATGAACATCTTTCAGGAACGCAGTTGAAAGTCAAAGCATTCCTTAAAAACCTGAAGCATTGATTGTTTCGAAATATCTCATTGAAGCAATAACTTCGTTTTCTGAAGAATTCATAACGTAGTCATCTGATCGTAAAGACATTTTACGACTTCGTTTATAAATAATCAACTCTCACGTTATAGAAAGGATTATGAAGATGCAATGCCCGCTCAGGGCTCAAACATGCTCGTTCAGGGCCCACACGTTTTGTCAGCGAAAAATGTAATGCCCATTTTTCAATACATCTTGTAAAAATTTATCATCACTTGCAAATAACTTTACTTTGATTTAGATCACTTCTTGTGCTTCTACTTAATCCATTTTTTAGGCTTAACATGCAGTTAATTGAAACACGGGGATCCATTGGTTGGGAATTCAGCAAGTTTTAACAACTTGCATATCAAACGATTAAAAACTACTAGAACTATGACAGCTATGGTGTCAGGTTGATTCTAAATTTTTTATGAGGTTTGCCGTGCGAAAAGTTTAATCCGCTTCAAAGTTATCTTATTTTGGTGTCGTATTCCACATCATTTACATTTCTTGAAGTTTTTACTTATATATATTTACGAATTATGAAAGGCTATAAACCTTAACATGTCGACACAACGCGGGAACCAATATGGACATAAAACATGAAAAAAGTGTTCTTTGTTGATTTATAATCAATTAAATATGCAAATTAGACAGACCCGTGTAACCAACGAAGATTAAAGAATTATAATACAATCCCATATCATTCTGTCATTGTAGAAACATTACGAAATTACTCCAACTTGTGCAAAAGTTTTGAAAAAGTTTCTTCTTGTACAAAGTGCAAATCTGTTCATAGCCCTCAAAATGATTAAATTCGACATATTTGATATCACTATCGATGTCAACTTGTTAAGGTAATCATTACTGTTCAGAAATCGGCAGTGGGCTCGAAGGCATTTTGCGGATCGTAATGAGTCTGCAAACGTGTACACATTTTCAAAAAGCAATTATTCAATACTTGGATCGAATTAATAGAATTTCATGATGTTCTCTGATTAAATGTGTTGAGGATTACTTTTAGGTACCTTCATCACAATTATTGATTCAAAGTTTCTGAAATAGAAATTCACCGTGTGGTTCCTAACATTGTTTACTTTATAGAAGCATACGAAAAAAGGAGCATTTAAGGGTTAATGTTTATATCGTGCTTGAGGTTATGACCTGAGTGTCATGCGTTTATATTGACGTCATATTATTCATAAGTTCCTTATAGAGTGCAATAATTTATTTAAGTTCTTTAGAATTATACCAACATTTTATAAAGCATACAATAGTGCAAAGGATTCAATGCTGTTGGTTAACTACAGTTATGAATAACTTATGCACATTATAAATTAAGCAAACTATGCATGTCAATGCTTTTGATGCTATCTGGAGCCTTAGAGGCCAAGAGGTTTTAGAATATCCAGTTTCTATGTATTCCTGCAAAACCATGAACATAATATAATCACCATACTGAATCACTTCATACTATTTTTAAACTTACATCAGTATTAAAATCGACAGAAGGTAAATGCTTCGCTGGGCATCTTTGGCTCTCAACCATCAATTTTCTCTTACCAATACCATTAGAATCTTCAAATTTTCAAGATATTAACGTGTCTACAGTATTTGTCCTCTTGGATGTTAGAAAGAAAAATATTAATCCATTAAAACATTGCTTAAATGAAAAGCTCAAGATTTGATTCCCATCGAATCTTTACCTTACTCCAACCCGAAAAGTATTTATTGCATGTAACTTTCTTAAACTTTTATTTGGTTTTGATAAGCTACACAATATCTAATATGCTGATTGAAGTTCATATCTCTTCACTGGACTTGCAAATATATCCTTTTATGCATAATATCTATTGAAATGCCAGATTTTATGGACAAATCAAGAAAACATCTCAAATACGTTTAATATTCGAAATTATGCATCCAATTAATCTACCTATTAGTTACAATACCTAATAAACACTATCGAATCGAATATATCTTCCTGTCAAAATTACGCGCCACTCGAGCCACATTGTCCTGTTTTTTATCAAAATCCTGACTTTGAATGGCCGTATTTTCACAATAATGTACTGATTGACCTCTAAATTGTTATTTTCAGTAACAGTTAGTGGTTCCCGTTGTAATTACATCGATTTCAAAATTTGACATATGTGATCCTATCCTATCCTGTGTCTCTTTAAAGAAACTAAGGTTCTCATGAATCCGATTTACATGAGGGCTGTCACACTTAATGATTAAAGGAAGAAAAACGTCAATCGATTGATAGAAACAAAAGAAAATGCCCATTATTTAAAACGGTTTCGAAAATGAATTAAACTTTTTTTTAGTTGTCAACATCTTGAAGTTTGCGTAAACAGTATATCCCTTAAAGTTATCTTTCAACGGCTATAATCATTGCGTTTAGACAAATTCTTTCATCTGATGATTGTTCTTTAACTCTTAAGCTTTCCCAATATGTCACCTATGCAATGTCTCAATAAGAAAAACTGTTCAAATCATATGTGTACTAATAGGGCCAGTAGCACGTTTTTAGGGGGAATATAAGGTGTTGTCAGGAAAATCAAAAGTAATGGTTCCAAGTGAAAGAGAATGCAATTAAACTAAATGGAGCAGTAATAATTCAAACATATAATGTAAAGTTTAGCCACAGCGGTTCCTTTTTCTTACACGAAATGAATTAAAGATATTCACACAAAATGGCCGCCCATGGATTTTATGTGAATCTAAATACTTTGTCCTCTGACTATGGATAGTTGGTTTGTGTTATGAGATTTTTGACACCATCACAATAATACATTTAGCATTAACGTATAATTATCAGTGAAAATTTTAAAATACACAATTATCAAAAAACGTGCTACTGCCCCTTTAAATACTTCTGATATTATCATGATTGACTTGTTGAATTGTACTTCATGTCACTCCATTGTATATTGGCCTGAAGCCTCACATGCAAATAAACATCTTTGACTTCGACTTTGACTACTCTATGAATGATCAAGACTTAGAACTCTATTTGAGAGGGCTAGGTCAGTGTTTTTTGCCTGATCCATTTGACCCCTTTTGTCAATAAAATATGTTTTAACTAGAAATGTTTCACATCCATCATCAGAAGCGGGCGATACCTGAATGAAAGAATCCAGTGATAAGGCTTCATTAGGTTAAACAAAAACACAGATCAACTATAGTATACGAACACCTGTATATCTGCAATTTTCTTGATTTACACTCTAGCTCTTTAATTTTGTTCGAGTACTCATTTTTCATACCAACTCATATTGTCGAAGTGTTCATGGGACAAAGCAGGTATTCATGATGAACACCCGATATTGCCATGAACACCTGATAATCATCGAGATTACTGGAGTTGCAAACAATTTTGAAAAAGATTTTTGAAAAAAAACCGGACGATTAGATTATGATTTAAACTATCAACACCGGAATGGTGCGACACTGCAAGTTTTAAACTCGATTTCTGGATAGGTATTTCATTTTATCAACGTTAATGCAGTATATTATTTGTTCTTATTAATCTAACTGGAAATTAATCGAATTATATATGAATTTGACACATCTATGCGTGAGAAGAAAATGTATGTCCGTACTGGCTGGGGGACCAGTTATCGCCGTTTTTCGAGACGTTTTCTTTTATAATTTTAAAACTCATTGTCAAATTGAATAAAATTCTACATCAAACTTGAAAAGGACATGTTCTGTCAGGACATAAATGTTTCAATCATAATGTGTACATCATTGCTTTATGACCGCTAAGAATAACAACGTGCCGAAAGATTTGTTCGTAGCACCTAACCGTACCAGTTTATCGCCACCATGCGGTATTGATCACAACATTTAAATTCACTTCCGAATTCTTGCAAAATGTCTGTGGAACTAAAATTTGATATGTTTTGAACGAAGAATTATCTATATTTATCAATCTGATTTGATTTGTCTTCCCCCGCGAAAGGGCAACTGGCCGACTGTCAATGACAAGCGCCCGACTTTCTAGATTTACAGGCCGTAACAGTGTGCGAAAGCTTAAAACCCGCTACCGTAAAGTGGGCCGATTTTGACCATGGTGATTCATAAGAAAATTATTCTAATATCGTTTGCAAGCATATAATTGATCTTAGTCTATATCATGATTCTTGCCAAGGTCAATTTCTATAAAGGTAATGTTTTTAAAAAATAATTGATAAGGAGTCCGGGGATGTAACTCCCCCGTCTTGTTTACGTTTGATGCATGCTAGATTTAGCTTTCTCTGCACGTGGAAAATAATTTTTTGAGTGATTTTTATTTATGGTATCAATTTGTATTATACTCTGCAAGCAGTTTCAAGATGAAATAATTATGTAGTTTATTTCCTGAACTTAAAAAGCACAATATTCTATCATTTGTAACGCGATATGCGATAGTTATACATGTATACACATGCATATTTGATAATATTTTGCACTGACGTTGAAAACATAACTTAATTAAAAATTACTCAAATAATTTCCATTTGAATGTATTTTAAAACATATAATTTGACCTATGTATTCAAATACCTCTTGAACATAAAAATTAATCAGCATGAAGTCAACCAAAAGATAATATTTGACTATTTTTTGCCAACTTTCATGTATTCTCTCCTGTACGATGACAGACGATGCATTACGGTAATAGTCACGAAATTGTTCGTAATGCCAGATGAATAAAGTAAGCTAATTATATTGTTAAATTCAGAGTGATCCAAGACTATTTGCAATAACAATACCACATGTACCAAGCTGGTCGATTCCGTTTCGTTCAGTGCCGATGAATGAAATGTAAAGTTTGATTTACAATACTGAACAACGCCGATAGAGATTTTCGATGTCACCGAATCGTTAATTATATGAACAGGTAATGATTCGCGACAGTTTAAATTGACTGCCACTCCAAAATAAAAAATCAGAAATCCACCCTGTTTTAACCATAGCCTGCTTCTGTCGTTAGTATGCGGCTCGATATAGCGAGGATACAGCATTCGGCGACATAAGTTTCGGTCTACTGTGGACCCTACTAAGGGGAGAACCACATTTGCCACACCCTAAAGCAAAATTCTACCATGACATTTCAAAATCCTCGAATTTCATTGGGTTATTTCTATGGTCGAACCTACGTTCGAACACGATTTTAATGACGGGCGTTTCACCGCGGTTTGATACACATTGCCATAGAAACGAACTTCATATGACACGAATCGACATGCACACAGTCACCATACGCTTCGGGAGTTGCTTCGTCTGAATACTAACTAAAAGTCTTTTATCATTTTACTACCCGTACTTTTCTATAACTAGAGTTTGGTTCCCATAATATACTCTCCCAAAAAAGAAACGCATATATAATTTTTTTAAGAAATTGTTACTTCACCTTTAAAACTACAAATGTCACAAAATTTCAATGGTAACAAAGCGAAAATTTACATGTTAATAGACAAAGAGTATGCCAAGTGAAGAAAACTAGTTTTAGGTATGTTTCTGTATTCTGTTGACCACAAGATGGCGTCGAAGTAAGTGTTATAAATTCCTGCCAATTTTCAAGAATTCTTGCTTGACATCCCTTTGTAAATGAAATAGCCAATTGATGGATTCCCTATAATGCAGTTCTTCCCACATCTTTCTGCACTGCAATGGCCAGTCTTTGGTGTATCTCGGGCGTATTATGACGTTCACGTACACGTTTATTTAATTCATATCGTTGATGCCTTAATTGGCTTGAAATGTAGTGTTTGAGAAGTCATAAACAACTTCTTTTCTTTTATGGGCAGGATTATGAGCCATCTGACGCTCTGTAAGTGAATTCAAGTTATCATACTCGAAACACTCCCTTTGGTTTTAAATAATCTGATTCAAGTGACGTTCATGGAAGTTATCGAAATTGTGATTTGCTTCTCCAATTCCTCAGAACCACCAATTAACCACATTTTTGTATGCTAAAATATTGTATCCCACACCTTCACACCGTCTCAACCGAATCTGTTGACTTGTGGCATAAACTACTGGCAAAATTGTCCTTTTTCGAACTGTAAGATATCCAAAGTCACGTTATTTTCTTATTGTTGTTATTGACAAATTTGTGCGTTTTTAGAAACCCAAAGTCTCCTAAAGTTTCTTGGGTTCAAGATCTTTATTGTAAAAGGTCACTTAATAACAATGAGTTCTTTAAAGCCACGAAAAACAGGGCGATAACTGGCCTTCATGGTCGAATATCGACTTCATGGAAACGCTTTTGTACAGTTTAGTGGACTTAAGAACCCAAATCAGTGATGTTGTAAATGATGTGTATCCCTGTGGCAAGAGAATGAAGAAAAAGTGTGACCCGGATGTAAAGATTTGAGGTTTTGGTGGCAATTTTTTTATGCACACATCTTTAGCTCTTTTGACCGGAAGTGGCCTGTCGAAAGGAACCAATAATGCGCAATAGGACGATGATGAATATTCTGATGCCAGACTAGTGTGAATAATGAAAGTTCTGTTTCAATTTCACGCTCGACAACATTTTCATTATCGACACTTTGTCGATGCATAATGGTAACCTTGGTTCCGTTTAGAATTGAATGACAAAATTTGAAAAAAATAGTGCCTTTGGTTGGTTAAAGGTACCATATGATCTAGCGTTTAATCTTACATGAATTCTGCTTTAAATTTTTTCAAAATAATGTTTTTTCAAAATGGCCTTCAAATGAGTCTCAAATGAACAAGAGGTATAACATTTTCGATTTTGTGTACTAAAGTCGTAAACCATCATATAATAAAGACGTTTTGGAAGAAAATATCACATTTATATTGTTTAATTTGTTTTTACACTCAACAAAAAATATCAAAATCACCTATGCGTTTCTTTTTTGGGAGAGTATATCATGCATATTTATGTCCAGGAAATAGCGCAATTTTAAGCGAAAGGCTGAATTTGGATCAAGAAGCTAGCGCAACCGATTTGGGTTCAGTGATGTCAACAGTGACGTCAACCTTTGACGTCATAAGCACAAGATATTATGACGTCACAGTGTTGAACCGAAGCACAACTGACGTAACGCGGTAGAAAAGAAATGACATTTAAAACGCTATAAACACTCGTCATGGTAGAATGGAGATAAACCTACTGTGTTTTTTAATTTTCGTGGTTTAACGTAGATTCGATACCGTTGATGTTACATTCGAAGCCTCACGCTAACGCGTTCGGCTCCGAATGACATCAACAGGTATCGAATCTACGTTAGACCACGAAAATTAAAAAACACAGTAGGTTTATCTCCTAATTGACGTGAAGCCTGGTGAGCTACAGAGCCAATGGCTCTATTTTTGTGTGATTCAGCACAAGTGTTATCTTATAAGTCTCCTTTTGAGAAAGTTTTATACATATGTCCCTAAAAAAAGCACAATGAACAAAATTATTAAAACGTTCACGAGACATTGAAGACTGTAACATGACGTGACTGAAGCTATATTTGCAGTATGTACTTACCAAAGCTGCCAAATGTAAAACTTACACACACTATCAGAGCAGCAGCCATGGTTTTCATAAATCTTACAGAAATGTTCTGAACAACAATACTATACCATGAATGTGAGAGAAGACAATATCAATATTGACTAGAAATACCGACTGGACACCAATCACTAAGTGAAACCTTTCATACACTATCTGCTGTACTAATCCAACTCGAACTCGTCCAATCGTTTACGTTGGTATCTTTTAACTTATTCGATGACTTATGAGAAGTTCCACATACATTACATTGTTACATTTGTGTCATCAAAAGGCAAGCAAACAATGATGCATTACAAGATCTATCAGTTCCTATACAAACGATTGCTTTGTACTGCATGTCTTTCTCTCAAGGCAGATAATTAACTGGTTGAAAATCACCGAACCTCGAACGTCGAAGTATTTCAACAATGGCAACCGTTCTATAGACTCAATTTACAGTTTGTATCACTTGACGACGGCTGACTGTCATTGGCTACAAACTTTACGGGACAAGATCATGATGTTATGACCTGTCTTTTAGAAACGTTAAAAATAAAAATAAAAATAATTACTTTCTATTGAAAACAGTTTTTCCTAGTGTGTGACTAGTAATAAACGTATCCATAGCGTACGTGTCGTTGCACCGTTAAATAAAAGCAACATACCTTAAGAATAAAAAATAAAACATGAATGTAATAATTGTTATACAATTCATAGTTAGTACGTGCATCAGAAAGAACATGTCGATAACGCTTGCATCGTGTCTGAATAGCTGTAGCCACGTACCCGACATACCCCTTACTGGAGTCCCATAGTCTCTCCATTCATGCTTATTCGTATTTGATTTGTGAAGAAGGGTTTCTACTACCAATCAGTTGGTCAAATGATCTCTGATCAAAGAGATTTGAATCAGCAGATATTGTTGGGGTATATGTAGCACCATTGGTCTTCTTTCATGTTGGAATTAAATTTAAAATAATTGCTCCGAATCTATTTATTTGTGAACGCATTTGTTAAATGTTTCCCTTGTTTATTTTCCTCCTACAAAGTTTTGAATTACCTTACAATGTTATTGTAGGAGATCAAAGAGATTTAAATCAGCAGATACTGTTGGGGTACCTGTAGCATCATTGGTCTTCTTTCGTGATGGAATATAAAATAATTGCTCTGAACCTGTTAATTTGTAGACGCATTGTGTTCCCCTGTTTGGTTTCCTTCTTTAAATGTCATTGTAGGAGATTTGATTTAAATTTTCTCCCATACTTATGATAAATTGGACATTTCCCTGATTTTCTTAGATACAAACGTGTGGAACTACGGAAGGCCATGAGTGCCTGATTTATTTTTCACAAAATGATAAAGGATTCTTTCCACTCATGAATCACCCAGGCATGAAGCCTCCTTAATTCCCCTCTTCATTGTTTCAGTTTTTATCTAAATGTGCTTGTTTAAGAGATTATTAGTATGTGAAATGGGACACTAGTTTATTTTTATTTGGTTTATATCAATCAGTAAATGATCGTGACCTTGATTTAGCTTATATTAGTGTCAGTTGATAAGACAGCGGTTGTAAAGAATAAAGCATGTAAACACTTGCCTGAAGGCACAACATGATTTCCTTCCTGCAGAGAGCAAGATTTGCGCTTAATAATTGGTCCTCCGTTATACGCCTTCAATTATTTAAGGTACGACTGTTTTCTACCTAATATATATATATATATATAAAAGTAATTAACTAAATGTTTTGCCGATATCAAAATCAAATACCGTTCAGAATAACATGTCTAATTTGAATTTGTAAATGTTTTCTTTATCAAAATGACAAAATATAAAATGTATTAAAACTGTTATAAAATATACTCTCATTAACGTTTTCGGCATTTCAAACAGAACAAGGACAGTCATAATGATAAGGTTTTAGTTAAGATTCGTAACCTAGATAGTATATTCTAGCTGAATATGGCCAGTACCAATCTATAGAGGGGTTTGACTGAAGAGTTTGAAGCTACTTATACAAGCTAAGCAAACGTAAGTAATATTCTGTCATCTATGCAAACAATAATATTTTAACCCAACATATAGGCTTCGGTCATTCCTCAATTGTTAAAGGTAAAGTGTTTTCTTCTGTTTATAATATGTAGTGTTCAAAAGTATATAATGCTTACTCCAAAGTCAAATTAAATTATACTGAGAATTGCAATCGCTTTTTGCAATTTCTTTATTCAATATATTGTTCTTTGGGATGTAGGTATCTCCATTCAAAAGCTGTATATAAACCGCGAGGCAGAGAAATTACACACCACAGTGTACACACACACACATTAAGTTTAAATTGACTTACTACATTACATGTCTCTTCGATATTAAGTTATGTCACGTTAATGATAACACATATTTGCGTAACATAAATGGTGTCTGGTTAACTTTTTTAAAGATATCTTCGTTCAATGTAGGCAGAGAAAAGAAATAGAATTTACGTTTTAGATCATGGCCCTTACCATTTTAAAAATATTTTTTTCAATATGTGCAAAAATTGACAAGTTTATTGATTTTCACATAGCATAAGTCGTCTTTGTTGATGAACATATGCGTTATACTAAAATCAATTTTGAACAATTTATGAAAATATATTTTTTTATTCAAAAAATTAGAAATACTTTCACTTGTTCTTATCAGTTTGAGAATACGACATCAAAAACTAAAAATCTTATTGTGTTCACTTCTGTAGCGGAACAGACTGATAAATCTGGTTTGATGTAATAAGAATTCAGAAACACTCTTTCCTAACATTCTGTTTTGGTCATTTAGCCTACAATATACTGCAAGATGGGACCTTTCTACTATAGACTGAGTTAAAACACTTTATCTCTATTTCCAGGGGCGTAAGAACAATTTTTACCTGGATGAAAAGTTCTAAAATAAATATTATTATATATTTGTATCTTCTCATTAAAATCTTTCAAACATGAGGTTGTATCGATCGTCCACATGTGTTATAGTTAAGGTACATTGTACATTTGGTGACCATGTGGCCACTTCTAAGGGGTAACTACGTAACATCCCAAAGAAATTCGAATATGAAGCATGATGAGCTACAGAGACAATTGCTCTATTTACAAGGGGTGGGAAAAATCATTTCTGAAGATGATTTTTTGACAAAAAAATTGAGAGTTTTGTTCCAAAACCATTAAGAATGTAATATCAAGTAAGAACAAGATGATGTTGACGCTAGACGTTAATCATTGACGTATAATAGAGGAATGACGTCCTCACACAAAACAATCCTCATTTCGCCCTATCTTCCCGTCTATTTAGAATATTTTTAACGACAATTTTCTTAGAAAGGGTTGTTTTTTTAAAGCTGGTGAATTAATGTTACAGACATTATGAATTGCGATAATTGATTCCTGAACATATGATATATGTTTGTGCTAGATCTGTCTTCCCCACGTGGATTAAACTATCTTGTTTTATCTGATGACGCTTGTTTTGCTGTTAAGTGTTGACCATTTGGAGGCAACCGTTGCGTGCTATCTCTGCTTAAAACAACATGGAAAACAGTAACGGATTTATGAAAAGTTTGAAACACATCTGAGTTCTTCTGGACGGCAATTTGACCTGAAAAACAAACAGTGATGTTACATATGCGAGGGTATTTGATAAGTTACTAATAGTTTCTATATCTTGTATTTTCTTTTTCAGATATGTTTTAATGTACTTGATTTTTAAGTAAAATTGTGGAAATATATAAATCTGATTTTTTTAAATTCAAGTTATGAGTAAACGAGTTGTAATTATTTTTCAACAGAAATCTTAAACCAATGCACTAACCGATGGCAGGAATTTCAAAATCTGACCATTACAAGACAAATATAAGAAAATCTGAAAACATTTATATATCTTTACAGAAGCCGAAATCAAACTCCATTTGGCCATTGACTAAATTGTATACATTAGACTCCAATCCACTCACAGGTCGCTCTTTAAGCAGCAATGTGTCATTGGAATTTTCTAGTTCATTTGTAACAGTGCTGTTTAAAGATGCTATATCATACTTACAATATTTTAAAAAGTATTTTTAATGTATACGTTGTTTTTTTAGAAAAATTTAGCGACCAACCTTGAGAAAATCGTACCAAAATCCATCAAATAGGAGATAATTTACCAAAAAATACCGAAACGGTAGTCGACATGAGGGCGAATCAAGTGTGGTCATTTCACAACTTCCGGTTTCGAAATCTACGCTTGAAACCCGTCTTTGTCGCGCTCAACTTGATTTTATATTCTTTTTCTCCGAATTAGGTATTCTTTGCTGTCAAAGTTGATATCCATCGAACGCAATTACGGTAGTTGAGACACGGTGTAAATACTACAAGCATAATGATTACGTCACCGAAAGCGGGGTTCACAAAATGACATGCCCTTTGACGAGGAATACTGTACTTGAAGCGTCGAAATAAGTATGTTATTATTGATTTAACAATCTAAATATGATATCAAAATTTCGACAAAATATTTTTCTGCAAAGTGATGTATTTCATTTCTCAATAGCTAAGTTGCATCCTGAACCGCTTGCAAGTATGATATAGCATCTTTAATGTTCCCGATTAATTAGAAGATAAACCTACTGTACCTCTTGATGTCATTCGGAGCCGAACGCGATAGCGTAAGGCTTCGAATGTAACATCAACGGTATCGAATCTACGTTGAACCACAAAAATTATAAAAACACAGCAGGTTTATCTCCATTCTACCATGACGAGTTCTTTTAGCGTTTTAAATGTCATTTCTTTTCTATCGCGTAACGTCAGCTGTGTTTCGGTCAACACTGTGACGTCATAATGTCTTGTGCTCCTGTGCAACCCCGAAGAGTACGGTGACTGCATGCATGTCGACTCGTTCGTTTCAATGGCAGTGTGTAACAAAACGCGGTGAATCGCACGTGATATAAATCGTGTTCGAACGTAGGTTCGACCATAGAAATATACCAATGAAATTCGAAAATTTTGAAATGTCATGGTAGAATTTCTTTCAGACAATATCGCATAAATATTACTATCATGCCTTTTATAAACAGGAAAGCTTTCAAACATGTTTGCCAGGCTCCTGTGCGTCGTACGAGTATGAAGATGGAAGGACGGCCATGGTGGGTTTACTTGTGCTGGACAGACGTTACAGGGGGGCATCTATTGGCAGGAGTCTGCTGGACAAGGCGTATTCACCATTGGCCCATGTCAACGTACTTTGCACTTCAGTCCAATCTTCGAGAATGAAACATTTTTTTTACCCTTCATTTAGGATGCGTATGTGGTCGTATAAAAAACATAAAGGATCTTCATTGTCCGAGTCGAAAGCAATTCTACACTATGCATCAAGGGAAACGATAAAGATAGTCTCTCTCAGTGACGTTTCTTTCGAGAAAGTTGCCCACTATGATGCCAGCTTTAGTTCAATGAAGAGCGTGTTGACAACATTCTTTAAGCAAGTAATAATAGGACAAGGATCGAGAGTTATTGTTGCATTAAATTCTGTCAATGACGTTGTTGGATATGCAGTACTTCGTAAGGTAAACCAAGGATGGCGTTTTGCTCCAATTTATGGTAATTCAATTGAAATTGGATGTAAACTCTTCACAACGCTTCTGGATGTTGTACCCGAAGGAGATTTGATATCTGTTCAAACATTTGATGATAACACTTTTATGAATGCTTTATTGAATTATCTTGGATTTGAGAAGACATTGTCAGCCGCTCTTATGTTTTCAAAACATTCGATTGAAGTTCCTGTAGAGAGAGTTTGCGGGATAGCAAATTTTGAATGAAGAACATGCGTGTTCATCTGCCGCCTGCTGCCAACTGCCTAGTGTCGACGCTAACGTTAAAGGGGGGTAACTCTGTTAAGCTTATACCCAACAATGAAATCAATGTGGTGAAAGGGAAGCTACTCTGTAATGACTATTTACAGGTACAAAACCAATTTTACAAATAAAATAATACTTTGAACCTTCCAATCAATAACAAAGAAGCAATGTGTAAAACTGGTGAAAAACTTTATTGAGCTGGATGCTAAGTCCCTGCCGATCAACATGCGGTGATCTTACAAACACAATTTAAAACTAAACTCCCAGCCCAAGTATGAATGAATTTGGTTTTAAAAAAAAAAATAATAAAAGAATTAACATGATGAAAGTGTAGAAAATTACACCCCCCCCCCCCCCCGCGAAAATTTATCTGCAGAGAAAAAAAAAACAATTTCAGCTGGATGGAGCAAATCACTTGAATAGACTAGCTGCGCGGAAGGGACAGTCCAAAATGCTTCAGTGCTCTCATAGTGCGGTTATTGCTTATTTCAAGGTAGCGCAAATACGCGTTACTTTTCCAGAAACCTATGTCCTGTATTACTTCCCCTGGTAAACCTACTTCAAAGGCCCAAGATGCGCCACCTCTTCTAAAGGAATGGCCTGTGATTTTTTCTCTAAAACCTTCAAGGGTTAAAACATGTTGCACAACATCAATGAAAAAATTGTAGGACAATGCATTAAAACTATTATCACACAACAATGTGTTATCTGGTCTGCTATGAAATCGCAACAGTGTACACAAAGCCGCTGCAGGGTCCAGTGCGTGACCCTCTAGCGATGGGAGATAAACTTTCAGGACTCTCTCCCGAAACTGTAATGTCTTGGTCCACCTTAAAGATACACAATATCCAATGTCACAATGGCTAACATCACACACTCTAATACATTTCGAGTCATTAAACTCTTTCATGCACAGAAAGTTACCAGGTCGCAACATGCAAAAAAAACCTAACAAACATGCCGCCCAGATGGAGGCTCCTAAGGGGCACTCAGTATTAATATGTCTCTGAATTGCTAATAAATGTTGTGGAGTAATAGGTGAAGTTGCGGCTTGAGCGTCACCAAGTTCCCTTTTTACACCTTTTAACAAGTGTGATATCTGCCAACTGTCTTTAACCGGGTCAGAGAACTTGTTAGCTTTATGTATGTTTGATACCACACACAAGTATTGTCTCACTGTTTGATACTTAAAGTTCTTAACATCTACCATATAGGCAATGAACAAAGCGACGTGATCACAACTCAAAGGCATCGGATCAATACCAATACTGTCACAGAAATTCAGCAGGCACTTGAGTTGACACTTGTAAGTTGCTGATGTTGACTCCGCCCAGCCTTGAGACTCCAGTCGCTTGACAGTGTGAGACAGGCGCTGCTGTAGACTTGTTCCACCTAAAGGAGATGAAGTCACAAGACATATGATGCGATAACGTATGCACAGAAAAGGGGGCTAATTGCATACTAGGTATCAAGTTGAAAAGTTCTGTCAGTCTATCTTTCTCGTGTAGTCTAGATATACAGTCTGCTAACCTGTTGTTTTCACCCTCCACATACTGGGCCTCTAATGAGAAATTATAAACAGCTTTCAACCAAAATAAATATCTCATAAAGTACATAATATAAGGGATTTTGCAGGAACCCTTGTTAATTATAGATTTGGCAGTTATATTGTCTGTTTTCACAATAACTCGTTTGTTCTTCCAGAACCGACACCACCGCAACACTGCTAACACAATGGCCATAGTTTCTTTTATGTTTATATGCATATCAAATACCGGGTTCATATCTATGGCCCAGTTGACATAGAACAGGTCACCATCAAAGTATCCACCTGCACCTTGATTGCAGGCATCAGTCTGTACTGTGCACACAGGTTTTGCATCTAGAAAACTCTTTACACCATTGAAACCCTTCATAAAACTTAGCCACCATGAAATGTCATCCATAAAAGATGCGTCGAGGATAACTCTGTCACTGGAACACTTCAGCTTGTTTTTAATGTCAATAACACGACGCATGAAGGTTCTACCTCCTTGAATAACATTGCAAGCCCAATTTAAGCTACCAATGAGACTCTCCAATTGTCTCTTACTAGCCCTCTTTTTCAAAGAAAATTCTGATAAAACAGTCTGTATGTCTAGCAGTTTCTTGTCAGGTAGAGCAAGGGTACAGTCTCTTGTATTTACAACTATGCCTAAGAAAGTGATTATTTGAGATGGTCCCTCTACCTTATTCCAATTGATACTAAAACCGAGGAAGCGTAAAACGCGTATTAACTGGGATAGGGCCCTAGCACACTCCTCTGCTGAATTAGATACAATGAGAAAATCGTCGATATATGCAACCACAGTCACGCCATAGCGCTGCTTCATGATACGACAAACGCTTGCACTCAGCGTTTGAAAGATTTTAGGGCTCTTCGATGCCCCAAATGGTAACTTCCTGTCAAACATATAAGTACATTCTGATTGGCCCTCAAACCACCAGCACAGTCCCGTCAATGCATAATTTGAAGGATGTATGTTCACCGATCTGTATGCACTTTTAAGGTCGACCTTTGCCAAATAACTCCCTGAATGTATATGTTTGATTGCATGTCTAAGATCCATGTACGTGCACTCACAATCTTTCATGGTACTGTTCATACCCTTACCTAGGGGCAAGCTTCCATCATGTATAAGTCTTACAGATGAATCATCTTTAGGAATTGCACCAATAGCACTTACAATCACTGGCACTTTTTCAGTCACAACATAGTTCCCTAAACTTATCTCTTTAACAATTTGATTCTCAGTAACAGACTTTTGCAAATAAGCAGAACGATGGTTTTTAACACATACACTGTCAATTTTAAGAATATCTTCGACTTCAGCTAGCCTGAAGCCTTCACGCACTCCTTCTAATATGAAATCCCTGTCCGGGTCATCATGACCTAACAAAGTTTCCCAAGCAGCGATGTTTAATGTTGATGTAGAGTACTCCCTGATCCCCAGTTTTTTGCGTCGATGCCTTGCTGTATTGGGTTGCTATCAGGCTGGGGGCTGCTGTGTTGTTTCTTAGTATGACCCGGTCTGTAACACTGTGCACAAACGTGGGCCATTTTACAACCATTAAAGTCACAGTTACCAAAGTTATAGCGGCGGCAAATTTCAAAGCCATCGGGCGTGAAAGGCCCCCTCTGTGACTGGGGAGGTTGGCGTTGATTGTAGCCCTGGGTTCTTTTGTGCACCGTGCTTTCCATTTGCCGCAACACTCTGGCCGTCTCTGTGTGTGGTTTGGGCATTAGCTGAAAATCTCGTATCTCCTGTATTGGGGTACCCCAACGGAAACCTTCCTTTAACTGACGCTCTCGGTATTCTTCATCATAGAGAAGTACACTCTGCCAAATATACTTCGCTGATAAGCGATTAATGTCTTGCACATACTTCAGGAAATCCTGAATACCCTGTACTGTGAGCTCATTATGTTCTACCATGTCCTTAATCATCCCTACACATGCAAAATTCCACATTTCGAGGCTCAATTTCAACGGTGATTTTCCACGCTGCTGGTTAAACTCTATAGTAATCCCCGAACCCAAATCAACAGACTCACGGCCAACATCTAAAGAATCTTTCCAAATAAAGTCTTTAAGATTGCGTCTCTTGTTACCTCGTGATTCTTGAACATGGGGGCCGCCATCTTGAATGGAGGTGTTTGGCGGGCTGTTGACGGTTGGATCTGCACTTTCTTCTTCGCGTCGTAACTCTGCAATTTCGGCCTGCAATTGTCGTTTCCGAGCGTTGAGTTTAAGTCGCTGCACCTCCGCCTCTAGGACCTCAACTTCTGTTTTGGTCTGTCCAATGTCGATGAGTGATGTCTGACGGCCGCCATTAGCAGTGTGGCGGGAGCTCGGGCTTGCCTTCGCTTCACCTTCGAGTATTTCACCGAGACTCGCTTGTGCCTGTCCCCGAAGTGCCTCGATGATCTCGGGCATCTTTTTTCCAGCCGATTGCCTTTTAGGCCTAACATCTTTCGGACCTTCATTAATTTCCGTCATACCGTTTGCTGAAGAACATGCGTGTTCATCTGCCGCCTGCTGCCAACTGCCTAGTGTCGACGCTAACGTTAAAGGGGGGTAACTCTGTTAAGCTTATACCCAACAATGAAATCAATGTGGTGAAAGGGAAGCTACTCTGTAATGACTATTTACAGGTACAAAACCAATTTTACAAATAAAATAATACATTGAAGTTCCTGTAGAGAGAGTTTTTGGGATAGCAAATTTTGAATTCACACCATTCTAGGTAGGGAAAAGGCTGAAGAGACTTTATAGGTATCAAAAGTGTTTTTCATCACAGGTGGTGTAAGTTAGGAATCAGGAGACAAATTCAAAATATTCAGATTATGTAGTTCAGATTCTATGGATATTCAAGAACGTGTAAAAGGATGACAAGATTAATGTTTGAAAACCTTTGGTTATAAGATTTTGAACGAAAACATTTTTGATAGATAAATATAAACATATTATTTGAGAGGACCCCTGCACGCCTGATGCGCGTGCAATTGTCGCGGAAGACAAGGTCAGGAATATGTAATGAGATGAGGTATCACCCATATAAGAAAATATGTAACACCACTGTTATTTATCGTATTTTTACCTGTAAAAACGTTTCATGTGATATTAAAGTGGAAATCACGACAGGCTAGATTAGGTAGTTGTCTGACAAGTAGATTTTTGTTATCAAAGTTTCTTTCTGTACACAAAGTTTCGTTTAATGTCGGAAAAGCATTTTTAGCATTTCCGGTAATACTTTACTTTTCAAGTTGTGACCCCTGTAGCCCTTGTTTATGGCCACAGGGTCACCTTATTCTCACTAGTCAAGTAGTGTGTACACAACTTTTCAACTTACTAGGCTTAAGGCTTCTGGAGATGAAGTTGAAAGTGCATAAAGTTTATGGATGGACAGATGGATGGACGAACGGATGCCAGATATCATGCCATGCCATAAACCCGTCGGGCCTTTCAGTCTAGAAGAGCTTAACATTTATCTAATAAAACGAAACCAATATCCAAATTAATAAATCACTCTGGCTTGATATGAAAGAGTAAAACATCAATATACTGGGTTGTAGCATACTGAAATCATAATAATAAGGTCCTTTAGATAATGTAAGCTGCATTTAATATTATATATCATTTGTAAATTTCACTCTATTGAAATGATGTGTTGATGTTTGCAATTAAAAAAAACCAATTTTCTTAAAAACCCAAAGATTTGACAATATACAATAAAGCTTTTTCTTCCAGTGTGTAGCTGAGAGGGAAGGAATTACAACGCAATGACTGTCATAATGGTGTAATAAACCGTGGGATCACGAGAGTCATTCTTACTGTATCTTCCTACGCAAAGCCTAAAACACCAGTTTTCGAACTGTCAGTTTCATGCCTTGCTGCTGACCGTTGAGTATTCTGTTCCTGCTCTCTTGCCTGTAGGGGCACTTTAGCAGCACGGAAAAGTAAAGGGTCTGCAGCAAGGCATAATTAGCAGCCCCGTCTAAGGACGGGGCTGCTATCAGTTTTTGTGAAGTTTCCATCGCCGCCGCATCCGCCGCCGCCGCACTCGTACTACTAGCTATAACTTTTTCCCCCTAAGCTTTCCAGAACTCTTATTCATACCTTACTACTCATACCTCGGGGGAACGATTTTGACACGTTCACTTTCAAGGTCAAAGGTCAAGGTCACGAGCTATGTATTCACTCTAAGAATTCCTTGTAAACGCGATAACTTGAAAAGTTTTTGTGCTATGAAGCTCTAACTTGGTATATATCATCCTTGGAAAAGTAAAAAATTTTGAAAAGGTTTTGGCTACAATCCGTCAAAGGTCAAGGTCACAGCAAGGTCATGACGTAAGCATGTTTTAGCGAAAATGCTTTATTTTAACTATGAACACTTTTAATCAATACATGATTGTTATACTCAATAAAAAGTGTTCAATGATTGTGTGACCTTGAAGGTCAAAGGTCAAGGTCATGAGATATGAGTTATTACAAAATGCACTAAATTGGGGTATAACTTTATCCCATTTAGCTTTTCAGAACTCATGAACATGTCTAAATGTTAATACTTCCAGGGAATCATTATGACATGTTCACTTTCAAGTTCAAAGGTCAAGGTCACGAGTTATAAAATCACCACAAAATTCTTTGTAAACACAGTAACTTGAAAAGTTTTTGTGCTATGAAGCTCTAACTTGGTATATATCATCCTTGGAAAAGTAAAAAAAATTGAAAAGGTTTCGGCTACAATCTGTCAAAGGTCAAGGTCACAGCAAGGTCATGACTTAAGCATGGTTTAGCGAAAACGCTTTATTTTAACTATGATCACATTAATCAATACATTATTGTTATACTCAATAAAAAGTGTTCAATTATTGTGTGACCTTGAAGGTCAAAGGTCAAGGTCACGAGATATGAGTTATTGCAATTCCTTGTAAACACAATAACTTGCAAAGTTTTTGTGCTATGAAGTTAAGATTTTGTATATATTATCTCTTGAGAAGTACAACATTTTCAAAAAGTTTTGGGTACTAACTGTCGAAGGTCAAGGTCACAACAAGGTCAACATATATGGAGAAAATGGATTAATTTAATTTTTAACACTTTATTTCATTACAATAATGTTATACTCAATGAAATGTGTTCATTGATTGTGTGACCTTGAGTGTCAAAGGTCAAGGTCACGAGAAAATTCCCAATTTGGTGAGGCCTGTCAAAGGCGGAACAGGGTAAGGCGAAACCCAAAGTTCCGGGGCTGCTCTGCTTTTGCGGTATCCCGCAAACGCTAATCTAGTTTTAATTTTATTTTGTTGCATTTTACAATTGGAGGGTTACATCAATATCGTTATTCTGAATACAAAGTGTCTATTCAATTACAAACAAATAATGACAGGATGACAAGAACTTATAAAATCGATCTATTCCATTACCAATAAGAGCGACGGCTTCACTCAAAAAATAATATTTGTGGATCTCTTCTTGCAAGAACCGGAAACTGGGCACTTTTTCTGATCTTTCATGATGTATTTACAGAGTATAACGATAATATTGATGGGATCATTGTTTCGTTTGTGGAATCCAAACAGAACATGTTGTTTTGTCAGTGCAAGATTTACCTGAATCTTATCGAAGAGCCAAAGCTCCAGTTCCTGCCAAATCGCTTTACCTTGTCAAAATTATAAAATACATCGGCGATTGATTCTATTTGGTTCGAACAAAAGCTACACATTTCAGAGTCAATATATTAGTCGGCAATATATGGTGTAGCAATTTATAAAGGACCATTGTAAGTGTGTATCGTGGGTACATCTAAAAGGAAGTTGGTTGTAGAATCTCCAGATCTCTGGTTCTAGATTGATTTCAACTATGTGATTCCATTGATAAACATGTTAATTAGTTGTGATGTATTTGGTAATTAATGTTGCATAAAAAGTTTGGGTGTTGCCCTTAATTATTTTGTTCAGGGTTGAAGGTAAGATTAGATTCTGCACCTATTTAATTGTAATAGACTTAGAGGTACACCTTGTCGTAATAGCACTTATAATTCCCATATACCTTAGAAAATTACTGTTTACTTTGAATTTGTTCACGAACATTCCAAAAGATAAAAAGTTGCCGTCACCATTCAAGAAGTCGATAACATAGAGTATTACGCTCTTCCTCCACTCTCGATAGAAAACTTTTACCAATAGTTACATTGTCGTTACGCCAAATACATTCGGTTGCTAGGTTGCTGGGTTCACAGTGCGAATCTTTGTGGGCAGGAGAAATATACCACCAAGTTCATATTAGATCGCCGTAAAATTTGTTACGGATCATTTGGGTTAAAGTACACATAACCATAAACATATTTCACTATTTTCTTTGGAATATAGAAAGTCTGATTACAATATTGTCTTGTGCGTCAAAGGTGGCTACTCAAATATGTTTAGTTAGGTAATGAAAACCGTTTTTAAAAGCCACGTTTGATGGGCCGCTTAGACCTATCTGACAACAAACAAGTGAATGCATGACTGGTCACGCCCCCATTTTGTGACGTCATAACCAGAATCAGCATCGTTATCTATACATCTATCATAACAATACCACAGGGGAAAAAAACAATAATTAACGATTTTCAGAAAATGTTTTCCACTCAGTTAGATAAATCATTTGACGATGTAACACTACTAAGCATTTGGTGTAAAAATTATATCAATATTAATGGTAATTAAACAATTATTTAGGCTGTATTTCACCCTATCGCCCTGTTCCCAGTTTAATTACCAACTATGGCATAATTCCATCCTGCTTCACTTTTTGAAGCTAAGGCATATGAGTTTTGTCATATCAACATTGACCTTTAACCCTGAATTTTTTTTCGAAAAATACTAGCAAGTGTAGCATTACTTGTAAACTGCGTTGTACATGTAGTTTCATCAGCTAACTGATTCAAGAGGTAGTCAAGGTTTCCTACTTTGATCCCTTTTAAATCGATGTAAAGTCTTACCATCGTTGCCAATATTTCTACACATAGAATAGATAAGTACGGGGAGAGAGGGTCGCCCTGGCGACATCCCCTAGAGATGTTAAACCTTTGTGTCAGAAATCCATTTATCAGAACACTTGACTGAATTACATTGTAGAAAACTTTGATCCATTCGCCAAAGTTAGAATGGGTAAGAGTCTTTTCTAGAAACAACCACTCGACGGTATCGATGTTTTTGTCAAAATAAATGGATAACCATAAGCCAGGTATTTGAAAGGTTTCTGTATACCCAATCAAATCATATATTTGTATTGTTAGTTCGCCGATATATCTTCCTGACATTAATCCCTTTTGGTCTTTGTTAATCAAGTGGTCTAGAACAGGCCCATAGGACATAAAATACATAACATTTGCAAAATACATATAATTTTTAGAATTAACTATGTGAACATTCGTTCCGAAGAATAATTATATGCTATGCACATCAACATTTCATGCTATGTACAATTGAAATAAGTGTAACTATTTTACTTCTAATGCAATTCATTTATGAAGCTACGCATAAAGCTTAAATGCAAATTATATATATTTAACAAGATTTACAATAGTTGATTGACAATTGGAATTCATTATGTTTCGTAAAGTTTCCCTTATCGGATTTACAGTATAATTACTTTTGATATAGTTTTTCGTAAATCGTTAAAAGCGGTACATACCAATAGGAAAGGAAATTCATTTTCAACATAATTTAATCCATAACGTGAACAATGAGAACATAATCTACATTCAATATCAACACCATTTCTGCGTCCTATTTCTACCATTAAGTTATGATTACCACATCTAAAACAAAGTAAGACATGGCGATATAATTACTCTGGAATATTAATCAGATTCATCATATGATTCCACATTTAATAGAGATTTAAAGATGTTGTATGAACCAAGACGTGAGTTTTCAGCAATATTTGAGCGCCATTGTTGCATGTCAATATCCGTTATACGCTGTTTCAGTTCTAACAAAAAATCTTCACGGCTTCCAAAATCTTGAGTAATCCAAACGATCCCAAATCCAAGTTTATATAAAATGTGTTTTAAAAATGTTACCCATGAAGTACGTTTAGAAAGATCAATAGTACATAGCATGTGATATGCCTGTTTTGGTAGTCTTCTGTTGTCCATAAAAGTTAACTTGCTCCAATATGTAATACACTTCATTACTTGAGTTGTATATATAGAATGACGACCACAATCTCCAAGGACAGCGGAGTTACAGGCGGAATGGGCTAATTTTAGAATATTTTTGAAATACTTTGTTTGGACTGTTTCAATAGATTTATAAGTGTGATATTCCCAGATTTCCGAGGCATATGTCAAAATAGGTAAGACGATACTGTCGAAAAGTCGGGCTGCTGTAGTTATTGGGAGACCGCCACATAATGAGTTGAGATTATAAAGCTAAGAACATGTTTTTTTGGCCTGCTGCGCCATGTTGAAGTGGCTTTTGTCCAGACTGCTTTCGGTGTGAAAATGATTCCTAAATATTTCTAATGTGAAAACACCTTTATCTGGAATCCCTTGAAGTTTCACTTTTCATAATGCCGTAGATATCCCCCGTTCCTAAAAACAACTATTTGTGATGTATCGACATTTAAAGAAAGTCTCCATCTATCACAAAAGTCACTGAAGAGGTCTATTTGTTGTTGAAGTCTGTCTGCACTAACTGCTGAACTTGTAACGTCATCAGCATACAATAACGAGCAAATGTTTGGTGCCTCTTGTGATATGAAAATCCCTCTGCAGTTTGAATCTTACATCTATGTTACTAATTCGTTAATATAAAGGGAAAATGATAAGGGACTCAACATACAGCCCTGTCGTGTACCCGTGTGGCAGGTCCATGTTCAGTTTTAACACAGGATCGTAGTTTCGAGTACATATCTCTTAATAAAATAAAAACTTTCCTATGCATTCCATAGTCCATAAGGCGATACCACAGATGATCATGATTTACGCAGTAAAATGCTTTAGAAAAGTCAGTGAAAAAACAATAAAAGCGCCCTCCCGACTTTGATAAATACTTTCTTATCATTCCATGAAATGTAAACATATTGTCGACGGTAGTTTATCCTTTTCTGAACCCGGCTTGGTTTTCATAAATAATGTCATTTATTTGAGACGAAGATTGTAGACGTTCGTTTAGTGTTTTTTTAAAAACCTTTCCTATCAACGATAACAATGAAATTCCCCGATAATTTTGCACATCAGTACTAGTTGTAGATCCTTTCTTGTGAAGAGGATATATAATTGGGTTTCCCCATTCTGTAGGAAACATTCCATATCTTATTGAAAAGTTTAACAAATAATGGAGCAGCGACTGTCTTAGATTAGTGTCGTAATCCAGCTGTGATTCCGTTCGATCCTGGCGACTTATTTTGTTTTGAATTTTTAATACTTTTTGTAACTTCTGACATTGTTATAGGTGCATTTAATATTTTATTACCTGTTTTCATGATACAGTCTTCATATTCTGCATAAAATCTGTGTTTTTGCTGATATGACAGATTGTGACTATTTTTAGAAAAAAAATTACACAAAAACAACGTTAAAAACGTGTTTTGTTATTATTTGACCACCCATAGAGAGCCCCTCACCAAGCGGTAGATATGGCAACAGGAGCAGATAACTCCAACCTCATAACTTATCAATCTAGCCAAGCCAGACAGAATAAGAGGAGGCGGGTGGCCGTACCCCAAGAAGGATCCCCTTCAAAGAATCTGAAACTTCTGCAAATTTGTTCGATTCTTTTTTCAAAAGGGTATCCTCCTTGGGGTACTTACTGCATAAGGCAGACTCCCAAAGATAGTATCCCTGGCAGTTGTTATTCTGTCAAATCAAAATAACTAAGGATGTAAAGGACACCCACCTTATCACGTGACTTGATCCTCCAGGAAGGCTTCCCTCTTGCCAACCATTGGGTTCTACAAGCTATAGGCCTAAACGGCCGTGAACTAGGTTTAAAGTTTGAAGTGCATGTCGATTTGGTTGTGTTTGATGAGCATATTTGGCCGGCTCCAGGTAGCGGCTGAACAGATCTCTTCAATGGGCAAGGCCACAGCAAAAGCCTTACAGATTGCCACAGCCCTAACCAAATGAGCTTTCAGAACTTTCGGTGGCTCTTGGACGTAGCTCATTCAAATGGTTGAAACGGTCCATCTCGAAATGGTCTGTTTGGAAGCAAGATCTCCTGGCTTCCCACCACCATAGCAACAGAAAAGCTGCTTATCCTTACGGATACCCTTAGGCGATTCCAGATATAAACTTTAAGTATACTGCAGACATCGAGAAGGTGTGAGACCGAGGGCTTTGTCCCCGAGGTCGCCGACTTCAAAAGTGCCGGGAGCTCGATGAGGGCTGACACATGAAAAGAATGGTCAACCTTCGGACGGTACGTGTCCGGCAGCCTGATGCTGACTCTGTCTCTATAAAAAACAGTCATCTCGGGATCAGCAGACATCGCTTGGGTGTCGCCTACCCGCCTGCCTGACGTGACCGCCACAAGGAAGGCTGTCTTCCAGGTGAGCAGTTGCAGGGGAATGGAATCAAGGTCCCTCCGAAAGGACGGACCCGAAAGCCAATCCAACACCACTGATAGAATCCAGACTGGGCTGATACGCCGCATGGGCGGACGTATCCTGTCCACACCTGCTTAGAAACACTGGACCATGGGGTGACTACCCAAAACGGAGCCATCCACAGGAACGTGGAATGCGGAAATAGCTGTCCAGTATCCTCAAACTGTAGATGTGGCCAAGCCGTCATCAAGTCGAAATTGCAAAAACTCAAGCACCTGAACTAGACCCACAGAAAAGGGATCGAGAAGCCCTTGATTTCCGCACCAGCGCGCATAACAGGCCCATCTATCCTCCTACTGATTGTTTGTTGAATCCCTCCTCGAAGCCAGTATTGTGTCTGCAACTCGTGCAGGAATACTGCTCTCCTATAGGCGATTCCGGATAGTGGCCAAGCCACCCACTGAATACTGGGATTCGGGTTTAACACCCCTTCCTGAGTTAGAAGGTCCGGGTGACTCGGCAACAACACGGAAGGCCGTTCCACACACCTGAATACCAACGGAAACCAGCTCTGCGCCGTCCACAAGAGAGCCAGACGAACTAGAAGTTCCGGCAGCTGGTTGCCCAGCTGCAACAGAACCCTGGGAATAATTGGAATTGGCGGGAACAGCCACAGCACTCGACCGGTTCAGTCTATTGGAAGGCGCCTGACGCCAGAGCGTCGGGGTCGGGGACTCTGGAGCAGAACACTGGAATTCTGCTTCGTCACTCCAGACCCAAACAGATCCACCTGGAACGGTCTGTAAAACTGGGAAATAATCCCAAATGTCTCCCGGCTGAGCATCCACTCGTGAGGAGCCAGGATGCTGCGAGACAGAGCGTCCGCACGCAAGTTGTCCAGCCCGGGAGATACATGGGATGAACTCGGATATAGAACTGGTCGCACCAGAGCACCAGAGAAACTGCCACGCCTCCTAAAGGAGCGTTGGAGATACCGTGCCACCGTGCCACCGTGCAGGACTCCCCCAGCCTGAGAGGGAAGTGTCAGTTTGAATTGTGACGGCGGCGGAAGATTCAGAGGAATCCCCTTCGTCAGATTGGCCTCTGAGCACCACCACTAAAGATGGTAATCCAGCCAATCTGGAACAGAGGCGTCCTTTTCTAGGCTCTCGTACTGAGACCACGGCCCTGCCAACGCTTGCTGCAATGGTCTCATCCTCAGCCACATCCTGGCGGGGTGAGCGGGCAACTGCATGAACCGGTGGACACACTGGCACACCTTGCTCACTCGATCTGGAGCGAGGGAAACCATTCCCGAACGTCCTTAAAAACCGGCCTTTTCGTTCAACGCTCGGGACAAAGCCCTGATCAACCATTAGTCCAGGTAGGGAAGACAACACCTGCCCTGCAATCTGGCAACCTGCGCTGGAATCAGCATTAACTTGGTGAATACCCTTGGCACTGTGGAAATGCCGAAGGGGAACATCTGGAACTGATAGCATATCACGTCGAAAGCAAAGCTGAGATATTGCTTGAACTGAGAGTGCATCGAAACATGAAAATATGCGTCCTTGAGGTCGATGGACGAGAGCCAATCTCCTGCCTCTACAGACGCTATGACAGATCTGAGTGTCTCCATCTTGAACGATGGAACCACCATCATCTTTTTCAGATATTTGAGGTTCAGTATGGGCCTGAGTCTTCTGTCCGTCTTGGTGACTAGGAAGTACGTCGAGTTGTACCCTTAGTTCTCCTGTCCCAACGGAACCACTTCTATGGCCGCCTTGTCGAGCAGAGCTGCGACTTTGGCTCGGAGGACCGCTGCCTTCTCAGGCAAGGCTGGCACAGGGGTGCTCCTCACTTCGGTAAAAGAAGGTGGCCCAGTATTCAAAAGAGGCAAATGTCCATCCCTGAGCGTGGACAAGACCCAGGGGTTTGACGTGGCTCTCTCCCAACCCTTCAGAAAGTCCGATAGCCGACCTCCCACTTGAAAACTCGGACGCTGGCAAAGGATCCCCGGTATTGGCGATACTTCGTCCCCGCAGGGTTCTCCTGCTTGGGCGGTAGAGTAGTCAGGGGCTCTGGTTGAAGCCCTTTTTCCCCCGAAAAGGCTGCTGCTAGTCCTTGGTCTGCAGCTTTCCTTTCCAGTGTCATAAAGTGGGTCATTCCCGAACGTCCTTAGAACCGGCCTTCTCGTTCAACGCTCGGGACAAAGCCCTGATCAACCAGTAGTCCAGGTAGGGAAGACAACACCTGCCCTGCAATCTGGCAACCTGCGCTGGAATCAGCATTAACTTGGTGAATACCCTTGGCACTGTGGAAATGCCGAAGGGGAGCATCTAGAACTGATAGCATATCAAGTCGAAAGCAAAGCTGAGATATTGCTTGAACTGAGAGTGCATCGAAACATGAAAATATGCGTCCTTGAGGTCGATGGACGAGAGCCAATCTCCTGCCTCTACAGACGCTATGACAGATCTGAGTGTCTCCATCTTGAACGATGGAACCACCATCATCTTTTTCAGATATTTGAGGTTCAGTATGGGCCTGAGTCCTCTGTCCGTCTTGGTGACTAGGAAGTACGTCGAGTAGTACCCTTAGTTCTCCTGCAACAGAACCCTGGGAATAATTGGAATTTGCGGGAACAGCCACAGCACTCGACCGGTTCAGTCTATTGGAAGGCGCCGGACGCCAGAGCGTCGGGGACTCTGGAGCAGAACACTGGAATTCTGCTTCGTCACTCCAGACCCAAACAGATCCACCTGGAACGGTCTGTAAAACTGGGAAATAATCCCAAATGTCTCCCGGCTGAGCATCCACTCGTGAGGAGCCAGGATGCTGCGAGACAGAGCGTCCGCACGCAAGTTGTCTAGCCCGGGAGATACATGGGATGAATTCGGATATAGAACTGGTCGCACCAGAGCACCAGAGAAACTGCCATGCCTCCTAAAGGAGCGTTGGAGATACCGTGCCACCGTGCAGGACTCCCCCAGCCTGAGAGGGAAGTGTCAGTTTGAATTGTGACCGTCGTCGGCGGAAGATTCAGAGGAATCCCCTTCGTCAGATTGGCCTCTGAGCACCACCACTAAAGATGCTAATCCAGCCAATCTGGAACAGAGGCGTCCTTTTCTAGGCTCTCGTACTGAGACCACGGCCCTGCCAACGCTTGCTGCAATGGTCTCATCCTCAGCCACATCCTGGCGGGGTGAGCGGGCAACTGCATGAACCGGTGGACACACTGGCACACCTTGCTCACTCGATCTGGAGCGAGGGAAACCATTCCCGAACGTCCTTAAAAACCGGCCTTCTCGTTCAACGCTCGGGACAAAGCCCTGATCAACCAGTAGTCCAGGTAGGGAAGACAACACCTGCCCTGCAATCTGGCAACCTGCGCTGGAATCAGCATTAACTTGGTGAATACCCTTGGCACTGTGGAAATGCCGAAGGGGAACATCTGGAACTGATAGCATATCACGTCGAAAGCAAAGCTGAGATATTGCTTGAACTGAGAGTGCATCGAAACATGAAAATATCTGTACTTGAGGTCGATGGACGAGAGCCAATCTCCTGCCTCTACAGACGCTATGACAGATCTGAGTGTCTCCATCTTGAACGATGGAACCACCATCATCTTTTTCAGATATTTGAGGTTCAGTATGGGCCTGAGTCCTCTGTCCGTCTTGGTGACTAGGAAGTACGTCGAGTAGTACCCTTAGTTCTCCTGTCCCACTTCTATGGCCGCCTTCTCCTGATTGGGCGGTAGAGTAGTCAGGGGCTCTGGTTGAAGCCCTTTTTCCCCCGAAAAGGCTGCTGCTGGTCCTTGGTCTGCAGCTTTCCTTTCCAGTGTCATAAAGTGGGTTTTCCCCCCTTAGCTATTCCCCCCCCCCCCCCCCCCCCCCCCCCCCCCGTCAAATGGCTATATGGCCAAATTTCCCCCGCTTTAGAGTCAGATTTCCCCCCTCTAAACAAAGGGGGAAATATTTCCCCTATATATCCTGTTTTAACTTAATCTTGGCTCTAGATTATTAGAAGTTAAATAACAGATCCGAGGTTCGGAGCCTGCTAGCAATCAACAACCGAAATCCAAAAGACTAACTTTCTTATATGTTCATTCCCAAACGTTTATCGTACACGAATTCTCGTTACAGAAAACCATGCGCGCTTACTAAGACCCACTCTTTCGTTGGATATTGAAAGATAACAGAAATAGAACATATCCAAATACTTAAATACATGTGTGACACCAAACACTACAGACAGTTTTAGATTGTATGTAAAGATAGATTGAACACAATGCATGGTCAGATTGTGAAGTTTAAATCCATGTTTTAAAATATTTGAAAGAAAACTATTAAATGAAATCTTCATTGAAGCTACTCTGAGAGGTGTTGACTGTTTAATGAATGCACTCCTAGTCACTTTGATCAACTTGAGCCAATACGCCGGTCACGTGGTCGTCGTGTACGCCACTTCAACGAATCAAGAATGGTTATTGCATATATTTTACAGGGGGAAATCTGACTATAAAGTGGAAATTTGGCTATATAGCCAGTTTTCCGGTTGGGAAGTATGACTATATAGTGTGTGTTTTCCGAGGGGAGGTATGGCTATATAGCACGGTTTCCCCCCGGGAAACATGGCTATGGGGGAAATCCCACTGTATGACACCGGTCCTTGCCTGCGCCTTTTCCCTACTGATTGCCACCCCGACCTTTCCCTTTGGAAATTGTGTGTTCCATTGGGATTAGGTTTTCTGCGGCGGTTGATAGGGGACATCAGCCTGGAAGGCGGAACTCCTCAAGCTTGCCACGCATTTCCTTCAGCGCCAAAGAGGCAGGGAGGTCAACCGGGTCGACTTCCGAGTCCCCATCAACCTCCATGTCGTCCTCCGGGTCCGCATCAGATACATGTACCTCCGGCTCTAAGTTTGTATCCATTCATTGATATGTGCATAAATATAACCAATAACTTTATCTTCTAACGTTGTTGAATTTTCAGATGAGTTTAAAAGCTGCTGAAAGTAGTCAATCCACTCTGTTCCTGATATTGAGTTTGTACTTTTAGAACATCGTAGTTTCTTCAGTTTCTTTCAAATATTGTCTACATCATTCTTCATGCAATTCCATTTTGTCTTCATGTCATTTTCATACTGTTTCTGTTTGATTGAACATATTGATTTAAAAATTGATTTTAAATTTATATATTTCTGTAACTCTATTTCAGCGAAACATGTCGAGTGCGCGGTATTTATCTCCCTTGGCAGTCTGGTCCACTGTCCCACCACGCGGGCTGTGTGTCGTCTGCTCAAGTGCTTGGTCCTACACATTTCTTCTGCATTTAGCGGCACGATTATATAACCTATAGATCATATCTATCGATGTGTTAATATCTGTATCGATTTCACACAGTATATCTGATATCATTGATTTCGAAACATGTAAATGTGCTTCGATATCGATCCTTCCACTGAAACTTGTAGTATGGTGTCACGCATTAGTCGGTTTCACATACACTTTCATCATACAAAATATTAAACATAGCCAAAATAGGGAAATGGTCTGATTCATCAAGATCACAAAACCTTAAATCTTATGCGCCGTGATATTCATAAAGATACGGGTGTAAAATACAGATAACAGTGATATCGGGCGCCAGTTTTTTTAAAATACTGCTTTGGTTTATTTCTCTTCTGGATACAAGTAATAAGTCCTTTTTTTAGATACTGATAATTCACCTTTATCAAAAGCGCAGTTAATAGAACGGACAAGAATTTTTTTCATTAGATCATTCAGAAAAAAATTAATAAAGGGCAGTAGCACGTTTTTAGGGGGAATATAAGGTGATGTCAGGAAAATGAAAATTAATGAAAGACAATGTATTAAACTAAATGGAGCAGTACTTATTCAAATATATGACGTCTAGCCATGCGATTCCTTTTTTTTTACACAAAATGAATTAAAAAGGTGTTCACACAAAATGGCCACCAGTGGATTTTATGTGAATCTTGATACTTTGTCCTCTGACTATGGATAATGTGCTTGTGTAGTAAGATTTTGGACACTGTCAAAATAATACATATAACATTAACTTACAATTATCTGTAAAAAAATTAAAATTAAAATTATTTAAAAACTGGCTACTGCCCCTTTAAGACCTTTTAAGGCATTGTGTACTTCCTGAAAAGTGAGCTTACCTTCCAGTGAATCTGATGTATGTTGGCTTAGTTTTGGAACGTCATGTTTGTTTAGAATCTTACCCAAGTCAACTGCTAAGACATCATGTTTACAATGAAGTTCTTGGTAGAATAGTTTTACTTCAATTCTTAAAGGGGCAGTAGCACGTTTTTTGACAATTTTATATTTTCAATTTTTCACTGATAATTGTAAGTTAATGCTAAATGTTTTCCTTTGATGGTGTCAAATATCTTATTACACAAACCAATCATCCATAGTCAGAGATCAAATTATAAAGATTGACATAAAATCCATTGGCAGGCATTTTTGTGTGAACACCTTTAATTCATTTTGTGTAAGAAAAGGAATCTCATGGCTTAACTTTACATTATATATTTGATTTATTGATGATTCATTTAGTTTAAATACATTGTCTTTGGATTGGAACCCTTTATTTTCATTTTCCTGATATCACCTTATATTCCCTGTCAAAACGTGCTACTGCCCCTTTAATATCCGGTAGTTCATTGAGTATACGTCCGTTTGAATCTTCTATGTATGTAAATGAGTTATCAAGGAAGTTTCGTGATTCAAGTTTTAAAAAGAAAGAAGTTGGTTTCTCGCCATATTCTATCCATCTGGCTTTTGCTCGAGTCATTTGACCTTTTGTTTTTATCGTAACTCTAATTCATCACAGAGTGAGCTAATTTCATTCAGTATAATCTATTTACGATTTTCGTTTTCTGATTATTTAATTCAATAGATTTCCTCTGTAGTGATGATATGGTATGGTTTCCCATCGTATCATAAAAAAGAACAGTTTCAAAGAAAAATATATCACCAAAACAAGTGTACTAGTATCCTTTCCATTATTGTCTTTATATTGAGGCAATTTGCAGATAATCCTCTAAAGGATAACCATAGTTAAAATGAGGCAATTCTTGTTGATCTTGTAAACAGTTTAAAAATAATAAGCTACCAGAACATACTTCATACAATATAAGCTACACATATGTGAAATATTTTGAACTTATTTCATTAATTAGATAATTATGTATGTTCCTATCATAGCAAAACAACACGAGAAACGTTGTTCTTGATGCTATCACCTGCATCAAATATGTTAAAAACCATTACCTGTCATCAAACACCCGGTGAATAAATGGATTCAACTGGTCATTTAAAAGTTTCCTTTACTTCTATGGCATTGTGTAGTCAGAACATTGGTATATTTTGCAGACTATCCATGTGCCAATAGGCCTGTACCAAAAAAGATAATATGTTAGAGACCTATTGAATAGTTTTCAAGAAATAAAGACCAATGTTAAAGTCTAATTGTCTTATTTCCAAAAATTTGTAATAAAAAATATCAGGATCATGCATGTGATGTACATTACAGTACATATGCAGCAGCTAGATAATCAGAACTATGCACTATCTTTCTGGTGAAAATACAATATCAATTTTACTAAAATATGATATCACTACCTACAACAAGTGCATAATTGTGCAAAAATGATACCTTTACAAATATCTTGGCAATATGAATACCCCCTGGGGCAATTTGACCAAATATGGGGCAATTTGACAAAAATGACTGGGGCAATTTGACTGGTACCCATATTGTGGACATCAAAGTCAAGATTTTTTCGAAAAGAGGATGGCAACCCCTCGTGTATTGCTTTTAAAGGACCTAAAGAAGCAATTTGTACTCCCCAATTTTTCCCGTAAAATGCACATCTTGTAGGCAATACATTGAGGAGCGTTTACGTATTAGAAAATTGCAAATATTTTTCTTTCACTACATACCTCTGCAGTTCAATGAAGTTAGCTTAATTTTGTTAGTCATTTCTAGTCTCATTTAAAGACAGTTCATTCAAAGTACAACTGTAGTCCATGGTCCTTTATGTCATATTAGATAGCAGCAAGTGTCAACCTCATTCAACTCAGATCGACACTTTCACTCCTACAAATGTACGTCCGTATAGATTGCAGCAAGTGGTTTGGTAAACTAAGAGAATGTATCAGAAGAGCACTTTTATGAAAGTAACGAGGTACAAACATTATACCATGCAACAAAATGAAACAGATACACGGCATAAAATGACAGTTCGGAAACTGGCGTTTAAAGAGGGTCTGCAACCTGAATTTTTAACTTCCAATGTTTTATTAGCAGGGCCCCGATAGAGTCGCAAATGCTCGGTAGGGACGAAATCGTTTGGTTACAAACCGCTTACAGTTGACAGCCAGTACCAAATTTGTGACATGAGACCCTCCTTACTCGTCTGGAAGCTCTATTTAACGATGGTCAAATAGGTTTCACGAGCTAGGTTGTTGATTCCCTTTAAGGCTTTGTGTAGGAAGATGCTCTTACTGTAGCTTCTTCATTCATTGCATAAATATTTTAAGATAAAGACCTAGAGCTAAGACTGAAATGAGGGACTCATCTAGAAGTGGACGAGGAGGAGTAGGAAATAGTGACATGACTGTCCATTAGATGCATTAATAAAATAATACTTATGATGAGCTGATTTGACACTATAGAGGATGATGCTACACAAATTATTAGGCTGATGTAAGGACAAACGTTTTGCAATGTTTTTATTCAAAGCTCAATAGAAGGATACAACTAAGCATTAAATCTATACTCATTGACAATAGAAACGCAATTGAAAAGCAAATCATTGATATAAAACCTAATTAACACCTCAGGCTAAATAAATCAACAAATTATTGTTACTTAGACATCAGCGCATATCTCCAACGTCAAAACTAATCAGGGGTGGTTTGAAGTCATAATATTGCGCGTCCCTCTTGTGTGCTCAGACATGTCTGCAATCGCATGGGCCTTGAAAGACTCTGGCATCGCCTAAAATGTTGTGGGATGGTCCCCAAATGTTGTTAAAAACTTCGTCCCACAAATGTTCGATAGGACTCATGTTCAGCGAATTTTTGCTCCAGCCCATCAGCAAAGGGAGTTTAAACTTGATCAACAGCGTTTATGACATTATGCTACTGTCTAGTAACAATATTGGTCCTGTAATTGTCCATTGCTGTCTGTCAAGTCGGTAAAGGACCTTGTCATGGAAAGTATATCAGCAGCGGATATTGTAAGCATCTGCATACGGTTTGACCATTGATTTGACGTCTGTTTATTCCAATCGTTCTCTTATCAGTGCCATATGCCGTTCGGAATCTGTATTTTTTTCCAGGTGTGAAAAACGGAAAAATGGTCCTGCAAATCGATGTCACATGTGGTATAACAAGTCGAGGAGGATCTCTGAATGTTTCAACTGACCGGCATTGATTTTTAGTCAAGAATCGGTGGACAGATTCACATGGAAGTGTCTCACTGTCGTGTACCAGGTAAGGAGAGGACTAATCACAATGGCGGACGGGACAGGTCAACAGAGGTAGGTGTCTGCTTTCAGTGCTCCCTTCTCCTAATCGACGTAGTCTAGATGGTCACCTTTAACTGTGGTAATCAGGAATAGAATATTGAATACATTCCCTATGAATTTTGGTTCACGAACTGCAAGAAATTTGCGAATTTGAGATGTCAAGTTGATGTTTATCTCACTTTCATTTTCGAAGCGGAGGGGAGACTTTTAAATGTCTTTTTTCATGCCCTTAACGACCTTTAATGTCATACATGTTGTCGCGCATATCAGTGTTTGGTTATAACTGGTTCGAACTGATTTGGTTCAGAAACTACGAAGTTATTGACAAAATAACAAATCAACATGGCAGCGGAGTGGACTCGCCAAATAATCAGCAGAGCGGACCCAGAAAATCGGGTAGGGAGGGGACATTTTTGGATATGGAGGGGACACATTTGAATAGGGAGGTGACATCACTTTTAAATTGAATACTGTAGTTGAGACAATACCCATGGTAATACACAAATCCTTTGTAAAGTTAGCCAAATGAAATCCACAGAAAACGTTAACTAGTTTCATAAGCAATATCATCAACCTTTTCATTTACAAATGAGTTAAATAGAGGTTTCTCTTTTCTTTTGCAGAACTTACCCGGAGAACGTTTCCTTTGCTGCCGTTCTCAAATCACATATTGTTATTGGCGAGTTGTTTATTATTCCACGATTCTTGTTAACAAGATTCAGCCAAAACGGCTAATGCTATCAAAGCCAAATTTTGCATGCTGATAGACCTTGTTGAGGAGACGCGACAATAAGCTTTTAGGCCAATTCGGCCCATACATAAAGGGCCCAGCTGGGCCCAAAGTTCGTAAATTTAACATTGATTTTTTTTCAAAATGCACTTAGAGACCTGAAACTTTTTTTAAAAGATGCGCAATAAAAAATAATGCAAACACGGAATCATTCGTAGGTCACGTGGTTTGGTCGCCATCTTGCTTTTAGTGAATTTTCGATCATCTCTGACCCCACCCACCTTTGAGAATCTTCTCCTCTGAAGATACTTGCACAAGAGAGCTGAAATTTGTACTCAATGTAGCAGCATTGTAGTTTTGAATTTGTTTTCTAGAAAGTCCTAAAGTTAATACTTTTCTTGCTGTGATTTTTCAAAGTTGACCAAAATCTAAAAATTGCAAACTTCAAGGGCAGATAACTCAGACCATAGAAGTTTATGAGTTTTGCATGAGAGTTAGACATTGGCAAGGTCTTTAGGATAAAAGAAATAATCGCTCGCGAACAGTCATTTCCGGTCAGGAGCAGAGGTCAAACTTTGCATTTTGAAATTGTGGTGTTTCGGTGGGTATGTTTAAAATACCGTAGCGAATCAACGACGTACGATAACCCGTTGTTCTATATATCATATGAAAGCCAAAAGCCTATAGATTGTTTAAAAATCCAACAATAAATTCAGTTTATTTATTTACATTGAGTTACGGACCTTTAAATATTGTCATCTCTACCTGTGTTTTAAATGCAAATGATCTACATATGTTTCCAAAAAATCGTAGCTCATCAACAGAAAAGCATAAGGCAGTGGTTATTTAATCATTAGACAGCTGAGAAATTGTAGAACTTGGAAAACATTACAATAAGATTTGATGTGTCTTTAAACATTGAAATATATAGCTTTAAAATTTGTCAATTTACCTTTCGTTTTGAATGCAAATGGTATATGTATGTTTGAGAAGTCGAATCTCATTAACTACAAAGCATTAGGTAATGTTTTATTTATCACCAGACAGCTAAAAGAATTTAAAACCTAAGAAGTTTAACTAAAAAATAATCTATGTAAATAAAGGTTGAAATAGAGACCTTTAAATATTCCCTTTATGAGACAATATTCATTTTACGCTTTGTTTATATATCCACAACTACCTTAATAATTAAGCTATCTTACAATTTATTACACCTACACACGCGCTATTTCAAGTACAACATTTGCTATGTTACATGTACATTACATTATAAAAAGTTGATAGTTAAAGGCCTGGGAAGACTAACATCGAGTAGGGGTCTAAAAATATGTATTTCAACAAAGTTAAAAAAGAAACGTTGCTCCTTTACTATTTAAGTCATCTCAACCTACTATTCATCGATGGATACGCTTGTTGAAGAAAAAACACTTTGTGTAGTACCCTTATTATAAAATTATTCACAGTAAATGACTAATAAGCTAAATTATCTATTTCTTGAGATAAAGTTTGATATTTGACAGATGTCGCATCGCTCGCCGTTTTTTTACTCTTTCATGCTCATAAACAAATGATATATGCAAATAAAGGCAATTATCCTCTCTACCCATTGGAGAAAGAATTCTGAAAATATCTGTAATGGTTCGGGATATATTAGGACTTAATAGTGAAGTACCCTCAGTCACCTCGAGATACAAATTTGATATTTGCGACAGATGTCGCATCGTTTACGGTTTCTTTACTTTTTCGTTTAAATGTACAAATGACACATTGAATTGAAGCTGGTTCTACGCCATTTACAGTGGTATAAATCATTTGAAATTTCGCCACCCCGTTCAAACAATATAAAGTACCAAAGAAGGGTGGGGGTTCACAACTTGCATAGTAAGGTTACATGGAGAACGGTTTTCACTACGCTATCGTAGTATCAACCCTTATAAGGTGTTTCCATATATGGCAGTTTTCTGTATCATTACGCGTCTGAAAGAGCACCCCTCCTATTTTTCAATAACCTTTTCAACGCCGTTATGTCCAGAATGTGCCAGGAATCAAAATGTCAGTGTATTTTACATGGAAAGATGATGTTTGTAGTTTCTGAATCTTGCTTATTAGCTTTGTTTACTTTTATAGTAAACGAATTTGAGAGGCTCGGCGTATCCCTTTTTCTAATTTGCTGCAAACAAATAACCCAGTGATCACATCTCAATAAACGTGTTTCATTTGTTTTATGCATATCTGTTCCCACATCTCAACTGGTGTTAGGTGTTTCTATGCCAAGATTCCTCCATTTGAAGATAAAAAAGAAAACATTTTTGCAATTACCCCTGAAGTAGTCGTCAATGAGTTCATTCATGGATTAGAGAGACCGTAGGGTTTCATTGCAAAGCAGGATGCACGCTTTTCTCGCAAAACACGCGCATTGACACGCACCAGCACACGTTGCTAGGCTTTGCTTTGCTTTGTGAAATTGAAAAAGTATAAGATCTAAATTGGTTTGCTTTGATAAATCTGGTTCTGTGTTTTTTTAACAATAAAAAGGAAAACAGGGTTCGAAACCAGGAGGATTCAAGAAACTTTTCCAGATTGAATTGGTTATATATTTACCTTAGGTTTTACATCTTTTGCTAACATGACTATTAAATTGCATTAACTTTTGGATTTTGGATTCGAATTTGAAATGTATTTTTATCAAAGCACATACAATAATTATTCAATATGACATAAACGTTTGCAATGGAAAGAGTCTTTAGGGCTTGGTTACACTGACATCGTGAGTTTAAAAATTCGACTGCTTGAAACTATTGACATCATAGATAATGGATACATTTGTCATACATATTATCACCATAAACGGCTGAATCCTGTTGTCGCCGCTTTGCGGTTATATTTACCAATTGCGTTTATGATGCCGTTCAGTATAGACACCGCGATTGATTTCACATTGCCTTTACTTCAAAAACCAGTTACCAAATTCTATTTTCAGGTGAACAGAGTGATATTCCAAGTCCACGAAACTTACTCCCAACCCCTGCTTGGCGTTGAATGTTTAAAATGTGTTGTTTATATATGGTTTCGGTAATGTAAGGAAAAATCAAAGTGTTAGACTACTTCAAGCTATAACTTTATAAAAATAGAGCCATTGGCTCTGTAGCTCATCAGGCATCATATCAAGTTTGCTTTATACAGGCAAGATGAGCTAAAAATGAAACTGATGTTACCTATTGCAAGAAAACCTATAAAAAAATTACAAAACAAATGTATTATTATTCAACACTTTCTAGATTGCCAATATCAGACAGTGAAAGAAGTCCACACTTAAATATCCAAGGAGAAATAAATTTGCCATAGACTGTCATCTAATGGAGAAAAATAGGTTTTTAAGATTGTGACCCCTGTGACCCTACAGTT
Organism: Steromphala cineraria; assembly: GCA_916613615.1. Lineage (NCBI taxonomy): Eukaryota > Metazoa > Mollusca > Gastropoda > Trochida > Trochidae > Steromphala > Steromphala cineraria. Next base: position 8,998,803 of record OU744731.1, on the reverse strand, counting down.
TAGAATCCCAATTGGCCAAGGAGTCTACATGCAGTCTTTCAGCTCAATAGACCTTTAGGAGCTAAAGATGATGATGAAATAAGTTGTTACGGTTGTGACCCCTGTGACCCTATTTGGGGTCATGGGGTCACGAAATCTACAATTTAGAATCCCCATTGGCCAAGGAGTCTGCACATATAATTTCAGCTCTCTAAACCTTTTGGAACTTGAGAAGAAGATGACAATAGTTTTTTAAGGTTGTGACCCCTGTGACCCTTTTTGGGGTCACAGGGTCAACAAAGTTACAAATTAGACTCCCCATTGTCTGCACATATCAATATTAACTCTCTAGACCTTTTGGAACTGGAGAAGAAGATGAGAATTGGTTTTTAAGGTTGTGACCCCTGTGACCCTATTTGGGGTCATGGGGTCACAAAATCTACAATTAAGAATCCTGATTGGCCAAGGAGTCTGCACATATAATTTTCAACTCTATAGTCCTTTTAGTACTGGAGAAGAAGATGAAAATAGGTTTTAAGGTTGTGACCCCTGTGACCCTATTTGGGGTCATGGGGTCACCAAAGTTACAAATTAGAATCCTTATTGTACAAGGAGTCTGCACATATCACTTTTAACTCTCTAGTCCTTTTAGAACTGGAGAAGAAGATGAAAATAGGTTTTAAGGTTGTGACCCCTGTGACCCTATTTTGGGTCACAGGTTCACCAAAGTTACAAATTAGAATCCTTATTGTCCAAGGAGTCTGCACATATCACTTTCAACTCTCTAGTCCTTTAAGAACTGGACAAGAAGATGAAAATAGGTTGTTAAGGTTGTGACCCCTGTGACCCTATTTGGGGTCACAGATTCATCAAAGTTACAAATTAGAATCCTCATTGTCCAAGGAGTCTGCACATATCACTTTTAACTCTCTAGTCCTTTTAGAACTGGAAAAGAAGATGAAAATAGGTTGTTAAGGTTGTGACCCCTGTGACCCTATTTGGGGTCACAGATTCATCAAAGTTACAAATTAGAATCCCCATTGTCCAAGGAGTCTGCACATATCACTTTCAACTCTCTAGTCCTTTTAGAACTGGAGAAGAAGATGAAAATAGGTTTTTAAGGTTGTGACCCCTGTGACCCTATTTTGGGTCATGGGGTCACGAAATCTACAATTTAGAATCTCCATTGTCCAAGGAGTCTGCACATATAATTTTGTACTCTCTACTCCTTTTGGAACTGGAGAAGAAGATGAAAATAGGTATTTAAGGTTGTGACCCCTGTGACCCTATTTGGGATCACAGGGTCACCAAAGTTACAAATTAGAATCCCCATTGGCCAAGGAGTCTGCACATATCATTTTTAACTCTCTAGTCCTTCTGGAACTGGAGAAGAAGATGAAAATAAGTTGTTAAAGTTGTGACCCCTGTGACCCTATTTGGGGTCACAGGGTCACCAAAGTTACAAATTAGAATCTCCATATGCTAAGGTACTTGTACACAAAATTTCAGCTCTCTAATGTGTATGGTTCATGAGGAGAAGTCGAAAGTGTCAAAAGTTTACGGACGGACGACGGACGGACGGACGACGGACGGACGACGGACGAAGCGCCATGACATAAGCTCACATTTACTTTGTAAAGGTGAGCTAAAAATTGAAGTTAAATATGGAGATAAAATATTGTTAGTTACTGTGCCATTGTATCTTATTGTATTGTGTAAATGTCGGTGCTCACGCCATGCTCGCAATCAAAGACTTTGTCCATTTAGTATCATTCAAGTAATTGAATCAGAGTATCATTTTTGTATGGAATGTGACTTCTATGTCGGAGCCTGCTCCCTAAATGCTACACTTCTTACCCTACTGTTAGTAAATTTTTGCAATTGATGTCATCATGAAATAATAATATTGTTAACAATCTGGCTAAATATGTATTTCTAGCATTTCAGAAATGATCCAGTCACCTATCTTACAACTAGCAATCTTATATGTTTTGCCGCTTCAACTATAATCAATATTTTTATAATGGGTCGGTGACCCCTTTACGGAAATAAGCACAGATTCACTCAGTTTCACTCTCAACTCCTTTCTCAGTGCCAGGGAATCAAGTCTCTGTTTGTGGTTAATATGTTAGCATTGCACTAGTGACAATTTCTCATTTGCCACTTCATCCCTGTATCAAATCAAGAAAAGACAAACATTTAGCATAGTATTTTATGGAGCAATAAAACGATTAAGGAGTCAAACAGACAATCATGATAAATAACAAAGATATTTACCTTCCACCGAGGAGAAACTCTTTGATATAAAAATATATATTGTTAAATTAAATGACCTTAATCATCATCCAAAGACGGATTATCACCATTTATATCATAACAATCACAGTCAAAATTAAATCAATGAAGGATCATATTGCACACATCATGTAAAATGATATATTTGAACCCTCCAAACCTGGACACATTGTGCAAAAAAAAACCCCACAGATATGGGAATGTCAGTATCAATCTTTTACTGACAAATAACCCACTTGAAACGCTATAATTTGTTATAACTCTCTTTACCGACAATGCTTTAAAGGGGCAGTAGCACGTTTTTAGGGGGAATATAAGGTGATGTCAGGAAAATGAAAATAAATGGTTCCAAATGAAAGACAATGTATTTAAACTAAATGGAGCAGTAATAATTCAAATATATAACGTAAGGTTCTGCCATGCGATTCCTTTTTCTTACAAAAATGATTTAAAGGTGTTCACACAAAAATGGCCGCCAATGTATTTTATGTAAATCCTCATACTTTGTCCTCTGATTATGGTTGATTGGCTTGTGTAATGTGATTGTTGACACTGTCAATATAATACATTAGGCATTTACTTACCATTATAAGTGCAATTTTTAAAATATAAAATTATCAAAAAACGTGCTACTGCCCCTTTAAAGGGGCAGTAGCACGTTTTTTGATAAATTTACATTTTAAATATTTCACTTATAATTGTAAGTAAATGCTAAATGTATTATATTGACAGTGTCAATAATCTCATAACACAAGCCAATCACCCATAGTCAGAGGACAAAGAATGAGGCTTCACATAAAATCCATTGGCGGCCATTTTTGTGTGAACACCTTTAATTCATTTTTGTAAGAAAAATTAATCGCATGGCTGAACTTTACGTTATATATTTGAATTATTACTGCTTCATTCAGTTTAAAAACACTGTCTTTCAATTGGAACCATTAATTTTCATTTTCCTGACATCACCTTATATTCCCCCTAAAAACGTGCTACTGCCCCTTTAAACACAATGTTTTTATTCTCCATGCTATTTCTGAAGTTTCATTACATAAAAGAATATGTATATAGCACAAAATGATAATCAGGTATTATCCCCACATTATGAAACAATAAACCTATTATTGAACTTGATATATATCAAAAACAAAACGTCATAAGAAACACCTTTATGCCACAATATGTTAAACACAAATGGCATCCTTCTGCAGATCCACAAATCAGTAACTGCCTCCTTGACATCTAAACCATTTAAAACATTATGTTCTTAAACATTAATATTGAATTTAAACAAACACCTTTGTTAAAATATGATCAAGCTCAAATTCATGTTATTGTAGTTAGACTAATGCCATTTATGATAAAGATATCAATAAAACATCCCTTTTAGAAGGCATTTCTAAACTAGGTACTTGTCAACAACTTTCATTCATGTATGTATTCAAAAGTATCATTCCATCTCATGTTCAAATAGAAGAAATTTGTTACACTTTGTAACTATAACCAATAAAATGTTTCAATGAATAACACTGATAAATGATTGTATTAAATCGAAACAGTCACTCTTACACATGTATTTGAGTATTAAATATAACTGTAGTGTCAGTATACCTTTTTTATTAAATCATGAAATCTAACTATTCTGCCAAGCAACAAATTGTTTTAGATAATAATATTTTATAATTATCTTATTTAGGATTATATAGAGAATTTCACCAAAGTGTCTTCTGATAGCAAATATATCAACACAAGTTGATAAAAGTAACAAATATCCCAGGCTATTTATAATTCAAAATCATTTCTCATCACAATTGCATAAAGAAGTACATTTCTGAACAGTGTACTTCCCTCAAACTCATAGAGTAGTGATGCAATGTGATGTCATTATGTTCATGACCTCATAGCATTGTGACGCCGTTGTGTTTATGACATCATTACTGATGATGCAAAATCGTTTGTGATGTCATGTATTTTCTGATGAGGGCATTGTCAAAAATCTACTGTTAAAATGTTATCTCCACAAGCGATATCTCCTGTGAAACACAGTTTCGGATGATAAATATTTATGTCATGTGTTTTAAAACAAGGTTTCTGCCTTTGGGAAACAACATATTTAATAGGGTAGGATAAAGGGTTAAGACTGAGGCACTTCAATAAAATCACATCTTTTATGATTCACAGCTATGATGTACATGTATTATGTACAAATTCCTTCCTAATTCACATAGATATATATATGGATATATATATTGCTTAAGTTTAAAATATTAAAGTAGTTTGAAAATACCTTTCAACAAACACAACAACCTACAAAAACATATATTGGATCAAAAAGTAAGTGCAAGATATATATAACTTTGATATCATTTTTAATTTATTGACGTATGAGATATGAATCAAAATAATTTAATACCCTTAAAGATACCCCTCATGAACAAAGAGAATCAACTTCAAACATTTAAGGGGATGAATTTGATGTAAATTCATTCATATCTACGATCCCATAAGGCAAACAATAAATTCATTGAACATAACAAAAGGGTAATAGAATTGTCAACATATTTGAACTGGTCATGTGTTGTCGAGATACTCTCTGCTTCAATTAACCACGTTATAGATGTTATCAAGTTTTGAGTTCAAAATCCTTCAATATTTTCCTAAATAAGATATAAATTTTACTAGTAGTCACACTGGTTATTTATCTTGTCATATTGATATTATTGATGAAATAAATATGGATGTAGACATTCATTGTCTGTGGTTCCTTGCCTCCTGCAGAATTCAAAACAAAATAATGAAAAACCTACATGTCAAATTAATGGATCCATAGATCTGTAACTCAAAGATATTTATATGGTGATGAAAAGATGCACTAATCTTATACATTACCGTTGAATCAGAAGTTGAATAGACTCTGTTGGATGGAAGAGTCACATTTGTTAAGCACAATAATTTCAAATCAAGCATTTTAGAGATATTATGCATAAATGGATATATTTGCAAGTCCAGTGATGAGATATGAACTTCAATCAGCATATTAGATATTTTGTAGCTTATCAAAACCAAATTGAGTTTTAAGAAAGATACTCTGTGTCACTTTAAGCTACCTCTATGGGGAGGGAATGAGGAATGATATTGACAAATGTTTTCAAACAAAGGTCATCAGGTAATTCTTTCCAAGCTCAATATAGGAACCATCCTAAGATCAAAAAACATCTCACATCTCTGATTGCTGTTTATTGAATGAATTAATTTGTTGTTGTAGTTATGTTTGAATTCAAGTTTTCTTAACGTACCGGTAAATAAGAATGCTGTTCAAACTTGCAACAACATTTCTCAATAATTTGTTTAACCAGAATTTCATACCTTTAGCCCAGTAAAAGATCCATTTGTATCAGAGGTACTTCAAGAAAAAACACAAAGAATAATCACTGTGGAGAGAAATCTAGGATTGAAGTTGATAATTTAACAATGTTGAACAATGTGAATGAGTGAAACAGTAGACCAATCAACCGCGAACACGAAGATCAGTAGCTGCTAGGGCACTCTGGTGGATGGAAGTACCCAAAGATGTTGAGCTCATAGAGTGATGCGAGGGCTGTGTACAGCACATACACCACAAGTAGCACAACACCATATTTCTTGTCCAGCTTCCAGCCGTTGAGGTGAGTTGCAACAAGAAGAAAGACCACAGTAGACAGCAGGGTTACACTTGAGTAGGTTAAACCTGCAACACAGACAGTAATGTGGTGACTTCATGGAAGAAGATGTTACAATGTTTAACAGTCTAACAAAAATGTTGAGACAACAAAGCAGTCATTAAAATCAGTATCCAAATCTTTTTAATGCCGTTAAAATAAAATTCAAATTCAAATTCCATTACAGTTTTCAATCAGTTTCTGATGTCTAGCCAGCTTATATGATATAAGCCTTGCAAGTGAAATTGTACCCACAGATCTAAAACAGAACTTTTTCACGAACAATATATTGGCATACAAGGCATACAAGGCATACAAGGCATTGTAAATTTGATTTAAAAACCATGTTACTTCACACAACAAAATAAAATAACAACAATGGCTATCCTACATGTATCCATTAAGGCCTTAGCCTCAATTTCAAGGCTTAAAATGTAATGGCTTTGAAATTGTGTAAAACCGATTTTATAAACTTATCATTGAAAATGTTTTCATTTTGAAAAGAACAATGACATTTTGTCTCCTTATTGCATTTCCTCCAGTTCTACTGAAGATCTTCACCTTGACTATAGACCTGGACCTGGCCCCCAGGATTCAAGATGGCCGTCTGCAGCAACCAGGGGATCCCAAGACACACCAAGATATCAAACACGTTGCTGCCGATAGCATTTGATATTGCCATGTCACCTAATCCTGCAATAGCACGATGTTTCCAATATATGTCTTGCAAAGTTGAATACTAATAAATAACTTTCAGTCTTAATGAATATGCTTGAAGGATATCAAAAAAAGATAAACAAGTGGCCACACCATTTATCAAATTGTGAAACTCTAGGGCCTCCTTTCACAAAGCAATAAGGTTGACCTTAACTCCCATACTTTAACATTGCACTAAGGCTACCTTAAGGACTTACAATCACCTTAGTGCTTTGTGAAAGGGGCCCTGTCCATTAGAGAGAATTATTATAGTCAAAATTATATGTATTTTATAAGATATTCAATATGTTATTTACTTGTATCATTATTATTTCAAACATGTAATTGCAACTTCAAAATCACAATGATTTACTAATAATGAATATGATGTTTGACACATAAGTCATTGATATTACGATGTAGAGATAAAATTGTTACAATAAGATTATGCGAACAAACTAACTATCACTTAACTATTTTTCTTTCTTTAGTTCTCATGAAATAGAAAAGAAGCACCATAAAATCTCTACTTACCATCCCTGACAACCAGCAAAGACGCAACTACGTCAGGTAAACTCACACCGAAGGCTACAAAAGTCAGACCCATAATACTGTCTGGTATATTTATAGTATAACCTGCAACAGAAAACATAATACTTATAATATTTAAAGCAAGCTTTTTTATTTAATATTTGAAAGTCATGTCTGTTTGAATAATAATCGAAGTAAAATTATAAAATATATAAAATTATCAATTTTAACATCATGTTGAAAACATAGTGCTATCTGCCAATTTTGAGCATTGCAGTTAATTTTTATATCATACTTTAGCAGGTGTTTCATTCAAAGAAGTAAGTTCAACAACATTATTAAACTGTTTATCATTAACTGTTTATCATCAGATGGATGACTTGCTTATTACTTATATATATAAAAGGTTTGACGATGAATTTATATCTTCCCACTTCAGTTGTGAGACTTGTGCTTTTAAGGTTTTATTAGAAAAGCATTTTTCTGAAAAACGTGGAGCTTCTCTTTGTTCATGGTGAGTACAGTCAATACCTCATATAATATTTAAAATTGTAGGCCAACTTAATTTACAGTTCTTTCACGGTATTGTGTCAAGTTTTAAGGTCTTTTTAAGGCAGTGCTTGATTTAAGGCCTTTTTAAGGCAGTAGTTCAAATTCCAGGCTTTGTTTAGGCCCGTGCGCACAATTTGTTGTTGTGAAAACATTATGTGAATATTACATAGTCATACTATGGAACTTTAAACAAACTAACCACCTAGAACATTGATCATACACACCATAAGGAAGGGAAAAGGAGACAGACATAGGAGGGACATTATCAACCACAAAGGAACCAAGAGCAAATCGTCAGACCATAACCAAACTCATACCATATTCATATTATTGAACTAGCAGCACACCAACTCACCTATCACAGTGATCATCCACACCATCAGGAAGGAGTAGAGAGAAAACCAGACCAAGGGCATCATGAAAGTTAACCAGAAAGTAACCCAAACTCTCACCAGAACAATACCATATTCATATTATTGAACTAGCAGCACACCAACTCACCTATCACAGTGATCATCCACACCATCAGGAAGGAGTAGAGAGAAAACCAGACCAAGGGCATCATGAAAGTTAACCAGAAAGTAACCCAAACTCTCACCAGAACAATACAGTATTCATATTATTGAACTAGCAGCACACCAACTCACCTATCACAGTGATCATCCACACCATCAGGAAGGAGTAGAGAGAAAACCAGACCAAGGGCATCATGAAAGTTAACCAGAAAGTAACCCAAACTCTCACCAGAACAATACCATATTCATATTATTGAACCACCAGCACACCAACTCACCTATCACAGTGATCATCCACACCATCAGGAAGGAGTAGAGAGAAAACCAGACCAAGGGCATCATGAAAGTTAACCAGAAAGAAACCCAAACTCTCACCAGAACAATACCATATTCATATTATTGAACTAGCAGCACACCAACTCACCTATCACAGTGATCATCCACACCATCAGGAAGGAGTAGAGAGAAAACCAGACCAAGGGCATCATGAAAGTTAACCAGAAAGAAACCCAAACTCTCACCAGAACAATACAGTATTCATATTATTGCACTAGCAGCACACCAACTCACCTATCACAGTGATCATCCACACCATCAGGAAGGAGTAGAGAGAAAACCAGACCAAGGGCATCATGAAAGTTAACCAGAAAGTAACCCAAACTCTCACCAGAACAATACCATATTCATATTATTGAACTAGCAGCACACCAACTCACCTATCACAGTGATCATCCACACCATCAGGAAGGAGTAGAGAGAAAACCAGACCAAGGGCATCATGAAAGTTAACCAGAAAGTAACCCAAACTCTCACCAGAACAATACAGTATTCATATTATTGAACTAGCAGCACACCAACTCACCTATCACAGTGATCATCCACACCATCAGGAAGGGGTAGAGAGAAAACCAGACCAAGGGCATCATGAAAGTCAACCGGAAAGAAACCCAAACTCTCACCAGAACAATACCATATTCATATAAGGGAACTAGCAGCACACCAACTCACCTATCACAGTGATCATCCACACCATCAGGAAGGAGTAGAGCGACAGCCACACTAGAGACATAATGAAGGTCAACCAGAACCACTTCTTGAGTCTTGCCTTACGACAGTCGGGTATAGTTATGTACATCATGGCACACAGCGGTAGAGAAAAAAACCACAGCGCCTTCTGACAGCAACCTTTAGGAATCTCACAAAGACGAGCAGGCTCTTCTTCTCCCTTCATTGGGGCTGAGAGGAAATAAGGTTTTTCAATGAGTGGATTGGTTGGGCAACATCAGATGAAATAACAGTATTACATATCGGTTTACATTACAAATTTGTGATCAGATTTGCAAGTTTGAAGTCAAACCATTAAACTTTCATTTGGTGAGACATTTAGCTCTTGCATTTCAAAAATAATTTGTTCAACTTGATTAATTTATCATCTATTTATTCATGATTTACATGTGGTCACATCTTCAATAGTACAAATTTTTGTGAAATAGGTGATTAACTCTCTTGCAGGATTTGAATCATGCCCTCAGATTCCAATCATCTGGACTGATAAGAAATATTTAATCATGCATCACCAAACAAGATAATTATTTAAAACCAAATATCTGCAATAACTAAAATGCTTGTAAAAGTTTGGGTAGAGGTTTTTCAGCAACCACATTCTGAATGAATCATCCTTGATACATGTACAGCTGATCAATCTATACCCAGATTTTATCAACACAGAATAATATGTTATAGAATGCCCAATGAATAGGTACTAATAAAATATACCCATGTGACAGTGATTAAGTAATTTTGAAATATTTTATGACTGCTTCTTTTTGAATTTCTCCAAATAAACACTGTAGAAGTGCTTTAATGACTTAGTGACGCCTTTATTTAGAGTATAAAAACACCTTACCTTTAACATTGACCTAGTACTTATTTGAAAATCTTACTTTATCCAGCATGTAAAATTCAATCTAACTCAATTCAAATAAAACCAGTGCAGAAAACAAAAAGTGAAATCTATTAAAGCTTGTTGCCCTTGAAAACTAACACCCCTTTAAAGGTTTTCTAAAAAATAACAAATGTTAAAAAGAAAAGTTTTTTTTCAAAGAGACATGGGGTATTCCTCTTTGCCCAAAAGAATGAAATATCTGAAAATATAAATCATCAAGGAAATACTTTCATGTGATTCCTTATAAGACCTGAAAGTGAGTTTATAAAAAACACCATTCCAAATGTGGCAGGAACCAATGACAATTCAGCTATTCATTCAAATGATTTCAAGATGTGAAACAAATCCTTCATGAATGAAATATCAAGAGCTGTATACAGAATAAAGATCTTAGGTTATGTACATGCAGAAGGGGGTGCTCTCCGTTGTGCAGTTCCATTTTCTAGATAGACGCCATCATCAGAATCGCAGTCAGATGAAAGAGGAAGCATTTGCATCGTTTCAGGGCAGTGATCTACAACATAGCATGGTATCAAATGTCTGGTCACAAACTGCCAATAACCTTCAATGGAACTGGAAAAGGCACAATACAAGTTAGCGTATTAAGCTTTCTGTAATCTACACTAAAACGGATATATACTTTTATCATCCAAAACTGTGTTCCACAGGAGATATCGCTTGTGAAAGATCCAGCGATATCTCCTAGGAGATATCACTTTGACAGTAGATTTTGAACAATGCCCTGTAATCAGAAATAGATGACATCACAAAGGTTTTACATCATCAGTAATGACGTCACAATGCTATGACGTCATAAACACAACAGCGTCACAATGCTATGACGTCATTAACATGATGACGTCACAATGCTATTACATCACTGGTTTAGGAGTTGGAGGGCTATGCAGTGTTCAAGGATGTACATTTTTCATGTAAATGTGATAAAAAATGATTTGGATGATAAATAGAATCTCACCCTCGTGTCTTCTGATATCAAATATATCAACACTCGTTGATATAAGTAAAATATCCTCGGCAAGCCTCGGATATTTGATACTTTTATCAACTTGTGTTGATATATTTGATATCAGAAGACACTTGGGTGAGATTCTCTATGTATTCTATCTTTTGCTCTTAATACATGACATGATTCAAAATGAAGATTGTCCTTCTTTCTGTAAATTTAATTGATAGCAGAAGTTTTGTCACTAATTAATATGATTTAACTCTAGTTCATTTCTATTCAACAAATGAATTATAACATCAAATGAGTAATATCAAGTAACCACTTACATGCATGAAAATTTTACAAATGATAAGGGATTAATGTAAATATCAAAATTTAAAAAAATATTTGTTAGTTATATCACGCAATAAATAAAATCAAAGATTCAAATATCCTTGACATATTTTGTTCAGCACCCACAAATACAAAATTCAAAGACTTTAATGACTTTAAAGGAATTCAGATGAAAGCAGTGAATTAACAATACATAATTATTGCGTAAACATTCCCTCTGGATTGTGGGAGCCTAATTAGTCTGTTAGCAGACACGTTTTACAGAGAGAGAATAATTAAATTTAATTAAATTAAATTAATAATAAATTTTAACCTCTGAAAGATACCTTTAGCGATATTCTTCCGTCATGGATTATCCCCCTTCCCATGGCTCTTCAGTCGATAAGGTACGATCGGCCTCACTTCCTGTCAGCCATATTGGTCTCATAATTTTTCTGTAACATGCAGAGATAACACGTGTCTGCAGTGAGAGGAAAATTCTACTTCGTTTTGGGACCGTAACTGGTTGCAGTAACGAACTTTGGAGTGTGTGGTTAGTGTTTATCGACATTAGGTTGCTTAACCATCGCATTTTTTTGTGTTTTTTGTGTGAATTGTGAACTTGTGACTTGTGTTTTTTCATCGTATTTTTTTTTGGAACATCGTTGGAAAAATGTCGTCTCGTAAATGTGTGACGTGTCAAAAATTTATGCCAGAGATAGATCCTCATTCACTTTGTATTGCTTGTTGCCCATCTTATTTTTGTGAGATTGACAATCGATGTTTGCTTTGCCGTGATCTCTCTGACGAAGTTTGGACGAAAATGAACATTACTCGTACCAAACCTAGGAAACGTAAGCATTCTTCTTCTTCTGATTCGGTCTTGTGTAAGAAATCTACAAACACCCAAGATAATTCTCCTCAATTTGATATGAACTTTTTTTCATCTATGTTGAAAGAACTTAAAGAAGATCTCAATACTTCCTTTTCAAAAGCAATTAAGGATTCTGAGGAGAAGAATTTGATCAAAATTAAAGAAGTCAAGAAATCTATTTCTTCACGATCTCGTGAGTCAATCAAACGGGCATCCAACTCCGCTTCCCACAGTGGGAATGAGGCTGGTAACCGGGTTCCTAAGTCCGCTAATCGTACACAGACGGTTATGACTGAAGGCCAATTGCAAAGCATTGATACAGTTAAGTCGCTTCCGCTCAGTTTAGACGGAACCAGTGGTTCGGGCCAAGGGACTTCCAAGCAGTCCAAGGCTTCGAAGGTTAAGCAAACCGTCCAGCAGCCGGCTGCTACTGTTTCTGTATCGGATCCAGTGGACGAGATCTATGTTCCTGATCCAGGGGTCCAATCCCAGGGGAAGGATAAGCCGGTAGAGTCAAGTTTGTCGAATGGGCAAGCTGACCCTCCTGGTAAGGAAATCTCCAGTGGTACTTTGCTTGAGGCCGGGAATTCTATGGTTACCACTAGCGGGGACAAGGTGTCTAACGTTCAGGTTATCGATTCCCAGCAGGATACATACATGGATGTGAGCAATCCCCCTATAATTCCCTTAACATCAGACATTGATTTAGGAAATAATTCTGTGTATCCCATAACAGATGCTAAATTTGTGGTAAAAGAGGGACTTTTGACCATTTCTTCCACCAATGTTGATGCTCCAGATTTGATCCCAGGCTGGACTTTTCCGGAAAAAATTGAGTTTATCCATAGATTGAAACCGGCAACTCAACCACCATCAGTTATTGAAGAAGGAATTGTCATTCCAGACGAGTTGGGTGCTTCGGGTTCTCTCCCCCCTACTAGATTGCTCAAACGTTCACTACCACATTCAACGGTCATCAAGAATGCCTTAGACGCACGTAAGGATATGATAGCCAAGAACAAGGATGCTTCTGTCTTCAAACTCCCGGCTAGGCAAGCGTATGTTATTCATGATCGTCTTTTTCCCGCTTCCTCGCCTGAGCTAGACAAAGATTTTGTTAATTTGGATGCCAGAGTTAACAAGTCTGCTTCGTCCAAAGTTCTCTTCGCGCACAAGGATGTCAAGGACATTGATTTGGCAGCCAGGTACACAATGGATGTAATCTCTTACGTTAACTGGTTTGCGGCAGCTGTTCGTCAGTTACTTCCTCCTATGTTTGAAGACTACAAGGAGGTAAAGGAGGATACAATGGTTGCCATGCAAGCTCATGAAGTGGCCTTGGCTCATTCACTCTTGGACTCAGTCTATCAAGGGGCAGCAGATATCGCCCAAGCTCAAGTAAATATCCTCGGGAAACTCACAAGCATGGAACGTTCTCATCTTTTAGCAGGAGTCAAAAATCTCACAGCTTCCTCCAAGGACGAGCTTTTACATCAACCCGTGGAGTCTGAAACCTTGTTTAATGGTCAGTGCCAACAAGCCATTGTTTCCCAGGATGCCCAAAATTCAAGACGTCTAAATCAGCAACTTGCAGCGGCCCTCATCAACCAGAACCGTAACAGAAATACGTCATTTCAAAGGAGAGGAGCTCCTCCTACCCGCCCCCCTCCTCAATCTTTCCAACGTTCAGCCTTGGACAGAGCTTCCTCTTCGTTTGCTAACAGGAACAATAACAGACCTCAACAAACCTCAGGTAACAGCCAGGGCCCCAGAGGAAGGGGAGCCAATTCCTTTCGTTTCTCAAGACCTCCCAACAGGAGGCGTTGACTCCTCAAGGGTGTCAGACAATCAAAATCCTTTCGACTTGGAAACGTCCACGGACCTGAGTTTGGAATTCGCTTTTATTCGTCCAGTCGTTCCCTCCCAGGTGGGGGGTCGTCTGAAGAGATTCATAGACAATTGGCGTCAGATCACAGAGGACCAATGGATCTTGTCAGTAATTGCTCAGGGGTATCACCTTCAGTTCCAACAGATTCCTCCTTTAACGGTACATCCAGTAAGCAAGAGGTTTTCGTTGTCAGGGACAAGGTTAGAAGCAGCAGCGACAGCCATAGATCAGTTGCTATTGAAGGAAGCGATCGTAGAAATTCCTCAGCACGATTGTTCTCTAGGATTCTACTCCCCTGTGTTTCTAGTGCCAAAAAAGGACACAGGGGAGATGAGGATGATAATAGACTTAAAAATTATCAACAAACAGTTCCTTCAAAGGCCTCCAAAATTCAAGATGGAATCGCTGGCAAATGTTCGGAAGTTGATCCAACCGGGAACCAATTTCATAAGTATGGATCTCAAGGATGCATATTTGCATGTTCCCATTCATCGAGCCTCTCAAAAGTTCCTACGGTTTGCAGTGAACGGACGCAGGTATCAATTTCAAGTCCTCCCCTTTGGGGTATCAATTGCCCCCTGGCTTTTCACAGTAGTGCTCAACCCAGTCCTTCATTTCTTACATCTGAGGGGTCTAGCAGTGCACGGCTATCTCGACGATTTTCTGGGAAGACACCAGTCATTACACATTCTGAACAAGCAGACCAAGTTCATGATTCATGTTTTCACACATCTGGGATTTATCATACACCCAGACAAGTCAGAATTGAGCCCAGTTCCAAGAATCAAATTCCTAGGAGCAATGTTGAACGGTACGTCCTGCATAATACAACCCACCTTGGACCGATGGCAGAAAGCCAGATCAGGAATCCTTCACATCCTTCACACTCCTTCAGCGTCTCGCAGGACTTGGCTCTCTCTTCTCGGCACACTGACCTCTCTCCAGGCCTTCACTGTTCGCAGTCGTCTGAACTTGCGCACCACACAGATTTGGCTCAACCAATCAAGGAGGGACGATCTAACAGTCCAATTGATATTTCCTCAACAAGTAAAGAAGGAACTACTCTGGTGGACAAAGGAGTCCAATGTTCTGCCAGGTGCTCCTTTCAGGGATCCCGTCCCAAATCTAACTCTCTACACAGATGCGTCAACCTCGGGCTGGGGGGCACATCTAGGGTCTCATCAAACTCAGGGATTATGGTCAGCACAAGAGGCAAGCTTTCACATCAACGTGCTGGAAATGTTAGCGATTGTTCGAGCTGTGAATCGCTGGTGGTTCCTCATATACAACAAGAGTGTGATGGTGGCGACGGACAACACAACAGTAGTTGCCTACATCAACAAACAGGGAGGAACACGATCATTAACTCTCCTGCAAACCACGCGCCTACTCTTTGCCTTAACGGAGCAGTACAAATGTGTGTTAAGAGCAAGACACATTCCAGGAAGGATAAATCTTCTGGCAGACTCTCTCTCGCGTCAGAATCAAGCCTTGGCGACAGAGTGGACCTTACATCAGGAAGCTTTCAACCTGATAGCTCAGAACTGGGAAAATCCTTTGATAGACTTGTTCGCGACAAGCCGCAATGCTCGTCTTCCAACTTTCGTAAGTCCAGTGCCGGACCCATCAGCTTGGGCAGTGGATGCCCTATCGATTCCCTGGGACGGAATGATCGCCTATGCCTTCCCTCCATTCAAAGTGATCCCAGATGTGATCAACAAGATTCATCAACACGATTGCGTGATCTATCTAGTGGCTCCAGCTTGGCCCACAAGAACTTGGTTCCCTTCATTGCTAGAACTTCTGATAGATTACCCACTGCAACTACCGTCTTGGCCAAATCTCCTGAGTCAGCCAGGATCACGTCTGTTCCACAAGAACATAGCAGTTCTCAAGCTTCACGTTTGGAAATTATCTCGGAATCATTGGAGAAACAAGGCTTTGCCAGGGACACCACTCACGCGATTTCCCAATCTATTCGACCATCTACAGCTCAACTCTATGACAGCAAATGGAACAAGTTCATGCTCTGGAGACGAGAGCACCAGCGAGATAGAGTTCCTATAACAATTCCAATGATTGCAGATTTTCTGTTATTTTTGAGGGAAAACAGGAAACTAAAGCACGGGACAATTGAGGGATATCGGTCGGCCATAGCCTCAGTGTGCGATATCCAAGGCCTTAACGTTGGTTCAGATTCTTCTTTACATAAACTTATAAGGTCTTTTCAAATCAAGGATATGACTACGCCTTCAATCTTTCCAAAATGGGACTTACAGCTTGTTCTTCAGTCCTTATCTAAAGCACCTTATGAGCCCATCAGCGCAGCTCCATTAAAATTCATGGCTTACAAGACAGCTTTTCTCATGGCCTTTGCCACCGCCGCTAGGGTATCTGAATTGCACGCAATTGATATTAATTCTCTCAAGTTTTCTGAGGATTTCAAGGAGGTTACTTGTAGAGCGTTACCAGAATTTATTGCCAAGAATCAAAGATCAGCTTCAGGTCCTTTAGGGGCAAGGATTTATAAGATCCCAGCGCTCCCAGCTACTGAGAATAGAGCGGACAAGTCTCGTTTGTTGTGTCCAGTGAGAGCCTTACGCTGGTACTTGGACAGGACTTCAACTTTCAGAAGGAATAGACGTAGACTTTTCTTGTCATGTAAAACTTCTGTGGATTCAGAAATATCAAAGAATACGATCTCGTCGTGGCTACGGAAGACCATTACACAGGCTTATGTTGCATACGACCAAGAAACAGTTAATCTCAGATTCTCTCCACATGAAATAAGAGCCCTGGCCACATCACTGTCAGCATGGAAGTCTATCTCATTGGATCAGCTGGTGGCGGCATGTCAGTGGAAGGGCACCAATACCTTTATCCGAAGTTATCTAAGGGACCTAGCTCCATCGTTGGATGGTCTGTATGAGTTAGGCCCATTGGTAGCTGCACAGCACGTCTCCTCTGCCTAAGCCCCTGTGAGCGAGGGGAAAAGAGGGGGGGGGCGGGGTCGACATGTGTCAACATATGAGCTTGCGACGGGAACTCACGGCACTATACAGGATGGGGGACAGGTGAGATTCCCATGCGTTAACCACGGTGGCGGAAGGAATGTCAGCTACTACCATGTTTGAAATATTCACATTCAGATTGCAAGTCAGGTATGCTTGCCACAGTTTGAGCACAGTATCTAATGTCAAGGAATGTCAAATTCATCGGATTTAACCGGAAGTGACGTCATATGACCGGAAGTGACGTCATCAATGAGAATGACGTCATAGAGGTCAATTGAAATTGACATTTTCCTTTTGTGAACACTCTTGTTTGTTACATTAATACCTCACTATCCCTGCCCTGGGTTGCATGTGGTGGCATATTTTGATGATGTGTTCAAAGATTTTTGTTAATCCAGGATTTAATGCATTTTATGGAATAAAGCATAAATTCAGCATAAGTGTCAGTATTTTGTCAATGGCTTCCTTTAAGGGTAATCCTTCCTTGTTTAAACCTTTAAGGGAATTGAATGTTTCCATCTAGGGTTCTAGTTAAATCGGAAATTTCAATCATTTTAATGAAATATTTTAATTGAAGCGATATCCTTATGGATTACTTTCTGTCTGGTTCCCACCATCCTCTATGTGGAATTCAGGCTCCCACAATCCAGAGGGAATGTTTACGCAATAATTATGAACAATCACAATTATTGTTTGTAATTATAAGTAAACTTACCTCTGGATTGTGCAATTTATGCCCGCCCTACTAATCCTCCCCACTATATCAGGGTACGAATTCGTTTTTTTTCAGGAACTGCACCAGGTGCAGTTGACTGTTTTTACAAGACTGCACCTTAGCCTCTATGGCTGCACCAAAGTGATCACCTTAATAAATAAGTCTGTATAAAAACACTATCAAAACGTGTCAGTCTGTTTTGTTTTTATTCATGTATGATGACGAAAATGAATGGGTTTTAACAAGACTTCAACTTACTGAATATTATATCTGATCTGATCTGCTAATCTTTCTGTAATCTCCTATGGACTAATAAAAGAATATATATGGTTTGATTGTGGTATATTATACTCAGTGTTTCAGATTTTTTTCAGTCACAATGAGACAAATGTCTCATGAAGCTAAAAAATGATGAGACATTTTCAAAAACAATGAGTCAAGTATTAACAATAATTTTATAACATAAAATAAATAATTTATATTCACCATCAGTTCTGATATACCGGTATGTGTCTTAAATTTGACTAAAACATTTTAAACAATGCATGTGTCTGCATTATTTTAATTATTGTTTAGATTCTACACTACATGTATATATGCTTATAACATAAATGTATAATCATTAAGTTTCAAAAGTGTCAGTTATTCAGTGGATCACTGTAAAAAAATGCAAGTATCTACTTAAAATCTAATTTTAACAAGAAAGCAGACGATGTACAGATCTATTTATAGACACGTGTAACTTGCAGACTTGCAAAATTAAAATACTGAAAATTCATTACATTGAGTAAAATAAAAGTCCTTAGGCTGTTTTAAACACCATTATATTCAATTATGATTCATATCCACTACTTGACACACACCACATAAGGTATTTGATCCCGTTAAGCTTGCTTACAGATCGGTCCAATTTCATTTTGCTGTCAGTGCATATGATTTAGGTCGCTGTTCCTTTAACCCCCCTACAGAAATGCAAGCTCCAAACACAGTGGTAATGAAGTCTTGCATGCAAAGTCGATGCATGGAGCTTTTAAACCGAAACTTGAAGGGAGGGTAATGTAACAGCATGTAAAAATTACACTGACTGCTTGTAATTTCCCGACCGTTTTTATCGTATACAGATAAGTTGACTTGACAGAATTATAAATTCAATCGAGTACGAACGTTTTTGTTATGATTTCTTATAAATTTGTTTGAGTATAATTGATGTAAGTTATTTTTCAAACTGCACCTGGTGCAGTCTGCTAACTAGTATAAGTTGCACCAACTGATTTTAACCTGCACCAGTGCAGTCTTTATATGACGATTTCGCACCCTGTATATGTTGACAGAAAGACGGGAGGAAAAATTATGGGACCAATATGGCTGACAGGAAGTGAGGCCGATCGTACCTTATCGACTGAAGAGCCATGGGAAGGGGGATAATCCATGACGGAAGAATATCGCTAAAGGTATCTTTCAGAGGTTAAAATTTATTATTAATTTAATTTAATTAAATTTAATTATTCTCTCTCTGTAAAACGTGTCTGCTAACAGACTAATTAGGCTCCCACAATCCAGAGGTAAGTTTACTTATAATTACAAACAATAATTGTGATTGTTCATGTTAGACCATGAAACAGGTTCCTTTACTGCAATTGATTTTCAAAGAAAACAAAAAAACAGTATTTCAAAAAGAATTTATATTGCTTTTTAAAGAAAATATTTCTTAAACAAAATGCTCATGCAATGAAAAAAGATTACATTAAATGAAGAAAAGTATGTGCAACCAAAGCAAAACCCTTATAACAAAAGCCTATCAACTTACTCTCTTCATCAGGGATAGCACCATTTGATTTAACTTTGTCATATAGCACAATATTTTCATCTCCAATTGTCGAAGCATCCGGACAACAGCGAGAGAACACTGGAACCAGCCAGCGCTCCAACTTTTCATTGAAATACATCAACACTATGTAGAGAACATACAGCCCACACAGGGACAGGGCCTCATACCTGTGGAGAAAGTTCCGAAGAAGATTAGGACAAACTAGCACAGATTTCAGAAGTGGAGGATGGGGGCTCAATTTGAAATTGTGTAGGTCAGTCCGGTTTGAGGATAGACTTCTTTGATTTTGGTTACTGAAATTGAGTTAAAAGTTTTCATAGTGTAAAGGTATGAAATTTGATATTTAAGGTCATTGGGTGATAAGGGAATGTGGTTCTTTGATTTTGGATACGTAATTTGTAAGCTCAGTGATGTAAAGGGGGCAATTTTTTGGTTAAACTTTCTTTTTTCCTAAAAGGACATACAATATTTGTCTGATGAGTTACAGATGCAATTGTTCTTATGGCGTTTGCTTGTAATCTTTTGTTAAGAAAATAGTTTGAGAAATAGCCCCCTCGACCCTTTCTTTCAAAACAATTGTGAATTATGTTCTACAATCATAAAGTAAAGAAAGCAATGTCTACTTACCACTGGACAACCCCGTCAAGGATGACGACCACTAGCGCCACCACACTGACCAGGTAGGCCATGCAGTCTCGCACCATCGGCCACCAGTGTAGGTGGACAACCTGCAACACACATATTCACATCTGTAAATTCTCCAGCACACCTATATGTCATCCACCACTGAGGCAATGAACTACCTACAACATGAATATGGACCACTGTACATTCTCCAAAAGACACAGCTTTACATGCCTGGGCCCCCTTTCACAAAGCCTTAGTTAAGGTTGCTTTGTGAAAGGGGACCCAGGCCACCGGTGAAGGTGGACAACAAATGAACATTGAATACTGTTAAAACTGAGCAACTCTAAAGGATAGGGATCAAATATTAAAATAATTGTACCCTTGTGATATTGAACTTCTATATTGTTAATTGGGAATTGAGACTATAGTAAATTCAGTTGACACAATCTTACACAAGAATGTATCATGAATGAGAATTACAACTGTCAACATCTACTAGATGGGAAATCTAAATTCTCTCAGGAGGGATGCACCTCCTACACAAGCCCACTCAAGATAAACAAATAATCATTTGCAAAGAACATAATTATAGAGGAATTTTCTGAAAAAATATTGTGCCAATTACAAAATTCTTACTTCTTTCTACATTCTGTACAATATATCACAATTAACAAGACAGAATTTGCCCTACTGTCACAAGAACAAGAGGAGAAAAAGTCTCAATAATGTACTGCTGTCTCATTATCAACATGTGTGCTCTGTAATTGACAATTAAAGTAATAAAAACCTTAGTTAAGATAAGCAGAACCATAACACATCTACTGGCACTGAAAGAAAACTTGAATCCCAAGAGACTACACTCTGGCTTTGACTTTGAACCGGAGTTTGAGAGAAGGAATAATAATAATAATAAAGTAAATTTATAAAGCGCCCAACTCCAGGCACTCAGTGCCTGCTCATAGCGCTACATGGATTAAAAACACACTGCAGTAGAAATGCTTCACTGGTTCAAATTAAAGATTGTAGAATTTTTTAAACAGATATGTTTTCAAAGAACTTTTGAAGCTTGTCAAAGATTGACATGTCTTAATATCAAGGGGTAAGTCATTCCACAGAGTTGGGGCCATATAAGCAAATGACCTCTGTCCAAACTTTCTGAGACGTGATTTAGGCACTTTAAGAAGAAACTGATCAGCTGATCTAAGAGTCCGAGAAGGTTCATATCGCTCTATCAGTTCAACAAGATAGCAGGGAGCAGAGTGATACACACACTTGTAAGTCAGAGTCAGAATCTTGAAATGTACTCTAGCTTGAAATGGGAGCCAATGAAGGGAGGTTAACACTGGTGTTATGTGTGCAGACTTCTTTGTTCTGGTAACAACCCGTGCTGCAGTGTTCTGGATATGTTGAAGTTTTGTGTGAACTGTTCCTGACTTAGATTAACAAGCAAGCTATTTGCATAATCAAGTCTTGACAAAACAAGGGTTCTTGCTAGCATGTGTGCCATATCATTAGATAGAAAATCTCTTATTGAACCAATGTTCCTAATATGAAAATAGCAAACTTGACAGAGCTTGGAAATATGGTCATCCATTGACAGGTTATTATCAAAAACAACACCAAGGTTCTTGACACACTTAGAGACTTTGATATCGGAGTCTCCAACTTGTACAGTCTCTACACCTGAGGCCAACCGTTTTGGAAGAGTCCCTGCAAGAAGAGCCTCAGTCTTGTTGTCGTTAAGTTTCAACTTGTGCGTGGTCATCCAAGACTTGATGTTGTCAGTGATGACTTGTGTTTCTGACACAGCATTGCATGCGTGTTGGGGTTTGAACACTTTGAGCAACTGTGTGTCATCAGCGTACATATGATGATTGACACTAGAGGCAGAAAGGGATTTACCAAGATCAGCAGTATACAACGTAAAAAGGATGGGCCCAAGCACTGATCCCTGCGGGACACCATACTTCAAGATAGCTGTTTCAGACTTTGTGTCAGCAATACAAACTGACTGAACTCTACCAGACAGGTATGACACGAACCATTTCAGCACAGTTCCATTGATACCTATCGCGTCTCTGAGTGTTGTCCACAGCTGCTCATGGTCGATGGTATCAAATGCGGCCGAGAGATCTAACAATACCATCAAGCCGACATTACCATCGTCCACACGTCAACAAATCATTCATGATGCGAAGAAGAGCTGTCTCTGTGCTGAGTTAGGAGTGATTTCTTTCCAACTCAGAGATATGCAAATTCATCAATCATTCAATAGAATTAAGCTTACTATCATTTTTATTTGGTGCCTGGTGATCAGAGTAAAGTCCTCCAAGTAATTGAGTCAGGGACTGTTTCTCTTAAATACTATATATGATTAATATAGTATATAGTATAGTATTACAACTTAAATATTGCCCAAACACCGAACACTAATAACGCCACATGCTATATCAGTGACATCTTATTTGATACTTAGATGGTCAGTATCAGCCTAACAATTCTGATTACATCTATGGGGTGTATTACCTGTAAAATCACCTAAAGGGACAGTCCTATCAGGGTTTATTTTTGTTCACACGAAATTCAACGGGATACAGTGATGCATTCTATTATGGCACAAAATGTTACCCTTACAAACATATATGACAATGTTTGTGAAATAATCATGTTATAAGCATACATAAGTATAAACAGGGAAGTACTCCTGGCCATTGGCCATTTAGCAGTGAACAGAACTTCCTGCTGTGTGACAAATAACCAAATATCTTCTCTTACGTTACCAATGATATTGCAAGAACAATGTTAAATTTTCGGTGCTGCATATTTTCTGCTTTTCAGAAGTTATATTGTTGTACATTATATATTGTCATTATATTGTTGTTATGAATTTTGGCCATATTTTGGTCATTTTCATCATACAGGGGTTATTCTCATTGAATATTGGTAATTAAAAAACATTAACATATCATGTTGTGCATTATTTTGAATGTTTAGCAATTATTAACCTAAAAACTTGATAGACATGACCAATTTACTCACATTACAACCTTTATGAGTTTGAACAAAAACTTCAAGGCTTCATTAATGTCCTTGCAGCCTTTGTTGACAACTTCAATATGATTCAGCTTCCAATAGTTCAGTTTCAAATGTGAATTGGAACTTCACTTTATTAGTTTTTTTTGTTTCAAAATATCATCACTTTACCTTTTTTTAATTTTAGGTTCTAATATATACAACAAATAATAAACAGCAAGCTGTTATTGCCAGTTTGAATTCAATGTAAATTTCATATAATTTTTTGTACAAAAGCAGTTAAATCAGTTTCCACTCAGCGACTTTATCAATTTCCATTTTTCCTGTAAAGACAGACCAATACATAGGAAACATGTTGCACCTAAATGATAAAAAAAAATCAATATTTCAATTTGACATACAGGAAGCAACATATCTAATTTGAGTATCATTTAAAATGGAAAAGAAATACCATCCGTTTTCACAATGTACATTCATTTGACCTAAATATGTTTAAAAAACGAAAATTGCACATTCAGCATAGATCCTGAAATCTTTAATACCTATTTTAAATGTTTAGACAAGTTCCTATTGTTGACATTGTATCAGTTATCAAGTGTATCAAGGTAAACCGATAGACTAATGAATGATGTAAATAATTTGATACATACAATTCAGATCTAAAAACAAATTTATTTCAAACTTTATCACGTCAGGAGTAAATGTGTGCTGTTTAATGAGCAGCATATACCAACATACTCATCTGTATAACTAAAAAATTGTACATCCTATCAACAAGCTGTTTCTGATTTGTATATATTGATATTTGCAGGCCCATTATTTTGACAATGATAATCCTTACGCATTTGTCATCAAGAAGTGTGATCAGAAAGTGGGATATTATAGCCATGATGCATTGCCGGATAGACAATATTGAGACCCCATACTCACTGCAGGGAATTTTTAAAAATGTCCATCATCCCTCCCCCTTTCTGCCCCCAGCCCCATTATTAATCCCATGTATCATTTCATACAATCATCTATTATTCTTTGGTGCATACCAGATATAAAATATATTCTCAAAAACTCTCAATTGTAACAGTGTTTGTTACTAAATGGCCTTCCAGATGAGATAAAATAAGTTTTATGTTAGTTTTTACAAATATAAGTTTCATGCATCTATTTGTTTTAACTATTGAAAATTAAAGAATAAGAATATATGAAACATCCATATAATAACCTTAAGAAACAGCTAAACATTAATCACATGCTACTTCAAAAAGCTTCAAGGACACACTAAATTTCAAACTTCCAACATATAATTACTTCAGAGGATGGGTGTAAGGTTTAGAGGTACGGAGGATGGCAATCAATGTTCTTATGAATTCATGTGTGATACAGCTAGATGATATACACAAACCAGCTGTTTAAGGATAACAGCGATAAAGCTGATTGTCCTCTGTTCAAACAGTCTTCATCATAAAATCAATATATTGATTTGTTTGTACTGAACTGACTCACTAGGGTATATCATGTGTTGCTTATAGCAGAAAACAATTCATTTGTCTTCTAGGATAGTCTGTCTCTCTCGATGGCCTGTGGCTTTATTAACCCCTCAAATGCTATGTAAGAGAGAGCTACTTTTTGGTTTCTGCCTCTTGGAACTCATTTTATGATGTACAAGTAGTCTGCAGTAATCATACAAATTTTATAATGTAGTAACATATATCAACTTTTTTAATCTTCAATACCTTTTGTCTTTTAAAGCACAGAAGAAAATATACAAGTGAATTTATTGTCTTTTCAATGAAGGAATGCGAAATAAATTGAATTCAGTTTATTGCAACTTCTGCGAAAAACAATACACTTTGTGTCATTGTGTCTTAAAATCTTCTTATATGTGATTTAAGAAAACCAGAAAATTATTTACATAACATAACAAGACACCATTCTTAAGATTACAAATGAGACAAAGATTAATGCAAGAAAACTTGCAAAAATAAAAGTCCCATTTTTTAAAATAAAGAAGATTTTGCCTGTTTCCTCCTGATGAATTAATGCTTCAAGAACATAAATACCCTGTGGGCAGAAAGAACTTAGTTTATAACACAAAAGTTCATATGTAAGAAATCAATGTAACAGAAGCCTCTGGATTCTCAGGAGACATTGATAAAAGAGGTCATTATTTTATACAAAAACAGAAAAACACTTGCTTTACCTCAATCAATCTCACAGTAGTGAACTTGGATGAACTTTTTTCCAAAATGAATGGTTACAGGGGAATATTTCTTGATTGAAATTTGAGGGGCTATCTTTGTAATATAATTTTTATAGATATCACTCAATCCAAATAAAAAAATGTTTCTCACGTGATATTAAATTTTCTTTTGAATTTGAATATATTTCAGTGAAATTTATCCTTTAAGGAAAGATATTGAGGAATGAAGCTTTTGTGTGTGCTGTGAATGTTGAAATCCTTGCAATAACAAAGCAAGCTATTTCTGATTCAGATTCTATTAGTATCTGAATTGTGAAAATCATGTTGTTTCATACTCCATGCTTACTCGTTTATTATTATATTCTGTTACACTGCCCTTTGATATTATTTCAAGAAGCATACCATATTTTCTTGCATACAACCCAGGTCTGGAAGTACAACCCTGATCAATACAACCGCAGGGATGCTGAGGTAAATACAACCTTAGAACATGACCTCAACCTCAAATAGAACATGGGGGTAATGTGTGCTGAACAAATAGACTTGGGGGTAATGTGTGCTGAACAAATAGACTTGGGGGTAAAGTGTGCTGAGAAAATATAACCTGGGGGTAAAGTGTGCTGAGCAAATAGAACATTGGGGTTAAGTGCTGAAAAATTTAACATTGGGGTAAAATGTGCTGAGGAAATAAAACATTGGGGTAAAGTGTGCTGAACAAACACAACTTGGGGTAAAGTGTGCTGATCAGGTAGAACATTGGGGGTAAAGTGTGCTGAGAAAATAGACTTGGGGGTATAGTGTGCTGAGGAAATAAAATATTGGGGTAAAGTGTGCTGAACAATGGAACTTTGGGTAAAGTATGCTGAAAAATTAGAATTTGGGGGTAAAGTGTGCCGAACAATAGAATTTGGGGTGAAGTGTGCTGAGGAAATAAAACATTGGGGTAAAGTGTGTTGAACAAATAGAACATAGGGTGAAGTGTGCTGAGGAAATAGAACTTGGGGGTAAAGTGTGCTGAACAATAGACTATGGGGTGAAGTGTGCTGAGGAAATAAAACATTGGGGTAAAGTGTGCTGAAAAACAGAACTTGGGGTAAAGTGTGTTGAACAAATAGAACATAGGGTGAAGTGTGCTGAGGAAATAGAACTTGGGGGTAAAGTGTGCTGAACAATAGAACTTGGGGATAAAGAATGCTGAACAAATCGAACACGGGGGTGAAGTGTGCTGAACAAATAGAACTCTGGATAGGTCCTGGATGAAATGGAGCTGTATATAGGTTGTATTCAGAGATATGCAGTACTATAATTCAGGTGCAGCTGAACAAGACCAAGTGAATATAGAAGCTGTAAGACAAGTGGGTGTGGTATGTTATCCCAACAGGAGGCCGGCAGATGGTGTGTCTGGTTACACACTGGGGCATGACTCGGTACTGGCTGAGACAGACTACATGGGGACAAGGATCAATAAAGTGGATATCTGTCTTAATTTGATAAAAAACATGTTTGTCTTGTCAAGTGAGGTAGACAAGCATAAATATTGTAAGAGATTCAGCTATTCCTGATAAACTTCACATGTCAAAAATGACCTAAGTATCTATGGCGGAATGATGCCAACCTTGTAGTTGTATATCAATGATATCTTTATCATTCTTCATTCCTCATAGTGGGGGAATCAGAATTTGGGATTGGGGTTTATCCATTTGATTCTCACAAATTATCTACAATGTTTCAAAATAACAATTGGAAGAGAGGGGGGTCAGTTTGTACACCAGGTCAAAAGGTCAAAAATATTGAATATTGCAAAAGTACCAACCGGGGTACTTTAAATGTAATAAAGTTTTGATACATAAACAACAACAATAGATGGTACAGCATTGTAATTGTCTGTTTCAATACTGAATTATGAGATGAAAAGATGATTGACGGTGTGAAAACTAGGGTTAACATTAGAGCAACACTTTTTTACTCTCATTATGATAACATGATTATATGATAATTCATAGTTTCCTTAACATATACCGTATTTCCTTAATTACACGCCTGCCTTGAATATACGCCTGCCTCGAATAGACGCCCTTGCATAAGACTTTCTGAAAATAATAAACGCCTGCCTTAATTAAACGTAGCGTAAACCAAGTTTAATATGTAAAAACGCTTCTTTTTTGTTAAATTATCTGATTTTTTTACAAAATAGTCTAAATGGTTTTGCTTTTTACGAAATAGACGCCTGCCTTGAATAGAAGCCTGCCTCAAATAGACACCTATGATGTAGACCTTTTGAAAATAATAGACGCCCGGCGTGTAATTAAGGAAATATGGTACTGGTAATGTTTTTGTTGAGCAGTAATTACTGCTCTAAGATTGCAAGTATCACACTGAACGACATGATAGCTAGAAGTATCACACTCAATAACATATCTAAGTATCTAGTGTATCATAACCGTCAAGGTCATAAAGTTTATTCATTTATTCTAAATAAAAAGACAGTATAAAACAAACTTTAAAAATTGTGTCACGGAGAACACACATGTGTTTGTGATTATAGAAGCCAAGTACAAATGTTACGGTTGTCACTTTGTCATAGATCAAAACCTGCTATTCCTGGAGTGAAACTGAATCTATGATCAAGGGGAAGCTAATGCAGTACAGTCTGACTGCGCCAGGGTGATCCATTTCAACACTGGCAGAATCCATGAAATATAACCTAGCAGGAACATACACCAGATGTCAGTTGTACCCAGTTCTAGTACGTCACATTAACTAGGAAAAAGAAAAGTTCTGAGGGCATAATATTATCATTAAGCTTTACTTTTTTTTTTTTTAATTCTTTTATGACAATATGTTATTATCCTTACTTACATAAATCATATTTTAAAACTTAGAAAACTGATTTTAAAAATCTAAATATTCCTTTTATGGTAGTTTAACCCCTACATTCAAGGGATCTGCCTCAATTTGTTACAGGTTTCTTAGCAGTCAAAGGGTTTTATCTTACATATTTTTTATGACCTAATGTTAATGAAATTTAACATTATTGTTACTGTTTGCATTGGTCACTACACATCTTCTGTGTAATTTTCATTCTCAGTATGAATGAAATCATTATCTATGCTTTCTTCTTAAATTAACAAATATTTCTACAAAAAGCCACTGATAACAGAAAATTGGGTAATTGATAACTGTAAAATGACTTTTGTACAGATACAAAATAAATCTTTTACTATTGGTAATACCAATTTCCAGCTGAATCATCTTTTGTAATATTTATTTCTTATATGAGCACCTTGTATATACCTAAAAAAAACATAAAGTACTGACTGTAACTCTTGAATGACCCTATAATGATGTCCATCTTATCCATTACAGCAGACATAAAAACCTGATGTTTGTTTTCTATCAGGTGTAATGGGATATACTCTTCTATGTAGTAATGCTTCCCATCTAGGGGACCGGAATATCCTCAAGCAAGTTGTATTTTGGTTTGCTGAACTCGTTTGGTGAAGAATAGCCATAGGAGGAGAGATATATCTAAACAGATGAAACTGGTACCCATACAAATGACAGGTATTAGAAGGGAAAACAGAGCGATACATTATAAAACCAAACACCTAGACCAAGAGAAAAATGTTATTTGGTTTGCTGAGTTCACTTCATGTTGATTGCCAATAAGAGGAGAGATATGTTAAAACAGATGGAACTGGTAGCCGACAAAATTACGGGTATTAGGGAGGAATACAGAACGATTCATAACCAAAAAACCCACATTGTCCACAGGAAAATATTGTATATTGTTTAAATGATCTCATTTTATGTAAGATACCAAAAGGAGGAGAAAAACATTTGTGAAGATCATCAAAATGATTGGTGTGATGAAGGAAAATAAAATGATTTAAATAAAGACAAAAATCTTAATCTACAGAACAAAAAAGATTGACAAAGTTACATTGTTTGAAAATGAATGTGATTTAGTACCATACATATAATTCATTGAAGATAATTACATATATGCTGATAAAATGTTTTCATTGGCTCTGTAGCTCATCAGGCATCATATCAAGTTTGCTTTATACAGGCCAGATGAGCTAAAAATGAAACTGATGTTACCTATTGCAAGAAAACCTATAAAAAAATTACAAAACAAATGTAACGATTTCTGAAAATGCAGTCTTTCAGCTCAATAGACCTTTAGGAGCTAAAGATGATGATGAAAATAAGTTTTTAAGGTTGTGACCCCTGTGACCCTATTTGGGGTCATGGGGTCACGAAATCTACAATTAAGAATCCCGATTGGCCAAGGAGTCTGCACATATCACTTTCAACGCTCTAGTCCTTTTAGAACTGGAGAAGAAGATGAAAATAGGATTTTACGGTTGTGACCCCTGTGACCCTATTTGGGGTCATGGGGTCAAAATAAAAAGTAAAAATCAAAATATCATGTCAAATATCATCAAAAAAAGGAGTTTGCTTACTAAAGGATTTCACCAAATAACCCTGAAGTTGAAGTAAAACTTGCTTACTTAACAAATTGTTTTCAACATGTTTTCTTCATGTAAACCTACAAGACATGTTTCCTTCCACTTCATTTGGGTCCCTAAACACAATCTTTGCTAAAAACGCATTTGAATAATTCCCAGAAGAACTTGAAAACAGAAAATTCATTTCCCAAATATTTTTCTTTGCACTAATCACATCCCTAGCAGTGCCATTAGCTGTCATTATAGTTGATGGCAGTGATGTATTTTATCCAAACTGGAATCAGTTCAGACATGCATGCAACATTGCAATTAGATTCTCTTTTGAAATGACATATTGTTGATACATAGTGTCATTTTGTGATTGTAAGTTGCAAACCACACGACAAGGAATAATGTGTCAACTTCTGATATTTTATTTTTGAAAAATGAAATTGATGTCATTTTCTAAATTTTATATTTTTTACAATTCAGAAATCAGAATTGAAATATCAAACCAATAAAGTGTCAATATGATCCTGGGGAGATGAGAAGACATGGCAATTTAAAGTAGGTTGATTTAAGTTCTTACAAATCTCCAGTTTCCATTCCATGGTGAAACATCTTCTTATTTTGTTTGATTTTAATAATACATGCATATACTAAATAAGAAGCCAAAGTATCAAAACATCAGGCAACTCAGCATTTACCCAAATATTCTAATATTTTTATATATTTAATTGCTGTTCAGATTTTTTTTCAAGAATGCATGTAAGGCATTGAAAATTGACTATCATTGTAGTTTTCACTTGTTAGAGACACTCTACCACATGTATTAATATGAGCAGGAGTCCAAATATTTTCCTTCATGGGATTTAAGAAAATGATAAGCATTCAGTACGTTTTGTATTGTGATCTGAGACAGTTTACTTAATACTTGAAAATATATATCTTTAAAGCATGTCATTTTTTAAAGGAAGTGCAACACAATCCTTTTACAAGCTGTCTCCTGATTGGGTTATTTGAAGTGGTTCAATCTGCTATTGAAGAAAATGTTGCCCGTGATGTCAAGGGCGAAGCTGGAAGATATGGAGATCTTCATCATTTCGGCGGTGAAGTTGTGAAAATGCATGTCACATGTTCATTTTATTTAATTTTTTCAAATTTCCACATAATCAAAGTATTTTTTTCATTACTTTTGATATAAGAGGACACTTTGCTTGGATTCTTTATTCTTATCCTTATGCAAAGGTACATATGGTGATCTACAGATTTACTTGAAGTTTGAGCATGGCAGAACATAAATGGGCCAAAACATTTCCATTAATCAATGATCACTAATATCCCAACAGATTGCATTTTATTTGAATGATAAAGAAAATGCTGATGAACTGCCAGTTCAATAAAGACATACATCAGCACAACTTTCATATGACATCAAAACAAAGTTCCTTTCATCCTTATTCAAAAGAAAATGCAAATCATGACAAACTCTTAAATAATTGATTGAGACAACAAACAATTTCTTCACGAGTAATTACCGGACATTGAACAAGTTTTTTTTTTCCTCTAAAAGCTTTTTATAAGATTAGCACAGAAAACTGAATTATTCTGACAAAATGAATGCTTTTGCGTTAATGGTTGTCAACATGTAAGGATAAAAGAATGCAAAAGTTCATTTGTTCTTATAAATATGTTGGAAACATGTAGTGATTTATGGCCCATATATTTTCATTATTTACTCAAGGACAAAAAATAATGATAATCATAACAGTTAGCACCATCAAAGGTATTTGTAATGCTTTCAATTGAATGAAAATGTATTAGCTACTATTTTGACATGCCTGTAAATTACAATTTCACTATTCAACCATGTTATGATTAGTCTTCTCATCTGCCCAATTCAAAACCCTTGAAATTATTATTTAAATACCATTTAAGCTAAATATCCAAAACCCTTGAAAATCTATTTAATAACATGTTGAAGTGTATCATTTGATGTCAACTTTTAACTCTAATTCTTTCAAAATCAAGCCAAAGCAAATCTAAGTTTTGTATTCAATCTGTTAAGACTCAATCAGCTACAAATGAACCTCATTAGGTTTATTTTGACATCAGGAAATTGGAGGCTTATCCAGAATTGACCTGTGTTATCTGTCTTATAACTTTGATTTCTTCTTCAAAATACAAATTTTAGAATCAAAAGATGAACTTTTTCACATGTATGTAATTATCATAGTTTTGATTTCTATTTCAGGGAGGACAAAAACATTAAGTTATATTATCAAATATCATAACAAAAGTATAAATGCATACATAATTATTATTATTTTGGTTCAGAAAGTAACGGTTTCATAAATTTAAGAAACTAATTTATTTACCATGATACATACTTTCAACATACCGGTATAAATATGGCTCAAATTATCAAATAAGAATTCAACAAAATTAAAACAATGCAACATCTTGCAATTTGCAAATGACACAATTACACAATTATGTTACCTTTGATATACATCTGCCACATGCAAAATATATCTAACAGATTATACATGTACAGCTCCCCATTGCATGGTTGTAAACATATTTCTTCCAAAAGATCTTTTTCTCTCATTTCATAAAGATGTTTTCAATTTGACAGTTTGACAATTATTGGCATGGAAACAAAGAGGATGAAAAGAGATCATTGAATGAAGCTTTGGTTTATAAACAAGAAGATATCATGAAGTTGGATTTGATAGATAGGCAGCTAAAATAATGAAAATATTGATTAAATTTTTTTATTCTGATAACTAAAGCAAACACAATGTTACAATGTAGATAAACATTTTTAAAATGACTTTGAAAAATATTAATATGCGGGCACATATAATTTATAGAAGAATTTAAAAATATGCAGTTTACATCCAAATATGACTTGATAGAATAATATCTAATGCAAACAGAAAAAAAAATTTATTCCATTGCTTCTCACTTCTTTTAATCAAAGAAACAAATAATATGAAAATAAATTTCAGCAGTTCATGAATCTTCGTGTTAAGTGGTTTATTAGATTTGGATCATATTCTCAATCTTTAAAAATGTCTATCAAAAGTTCAAAGCGGCAGATAATCCACAACATTATTTGTAAGTAAATTACGAGGGTGACTATCTTTTATTGAATAAGACAGCAGAAATTCTGCTTCAAGAAAAGTAACCCTTTTTACAGAAAATGTTTAATCACAATGATCATCATTTCAAAAAATAAGATACAATAAGATAATGCATAGATTTTTGTTTATTATCATATATAAGCGAGGTCACTAATAGAATTGATAGAAAACTAGATAAGTGTTTGCAGGACGTCACAAAAGCAGAGCTGCACAAAACTGGGGGTTTCGATCACCATCCCTTGTTCCACCTTATACATAATCTCAGTAAATTGGGCATTTTCTAATAAATATGTTGCAAAAAGCATTGAAGAAGTCCTTGATAAATATGATCATCATTTTCAAATCTCAGAAACCTTTTTCTAATTTACATAGATTCCCGCAATACCATACTTAAGTCGTGACCTTGAAGTGATCTTGACCTTTACAGAGATTTCACCTCTCCAAAGATGATTACAGATTGCACCTCTCCAAAGATGATATGTACAGAATTAGAGCTTCACAGCACAAAAACTTATCAAGTTATCAAGTTATATTGTCTAAAGGGATTGCTTTAGTGGTTTTAGAACTCTTGACCTTGACCTTTGATCTTGATTCCCCTAAGGTTAAAGCAGTAAGATACACATATGGAATGTGAAAGCCGAATGGCAACAAATTATAGCCAATAGAACATGTGCTGCGGCTGCGCGAGCGGTGGTGGAAACTTCACCAAAACTGATAGCAGCCCAGACTAAGTCAGGGATGCTATATACATAGATCAATTCAATACATGACTTGGATCTCCTGACATAAAAAAATTTGAATTAATTTTTCAAACATTCTACTTCTACAAATATGCCATGACGTATTCTAACTAAATTAATCAAATTACATTCGAGTGCTCAGAGAAAACCTAATCACACTTTGACACAATTTGAGGATTTTATCTTCAATATCTTCCAAGATGATGATCATCAGAATGCTCTTCCCTTTTAATAATTTACAGCCATATTCTCTAAATAGAATCTACAAAATTGTCCATTTCAAATTTTCACAACAATTTGCCTCTTTTACCAGATGAGAAACCTTCCCGTTCCAGAAACCAGAAGAATTTTCCTGATTAATTCCAGGAAAGGACAACCGGTTGCACAATAATTCCAGCTCGGTATCTCCCAAATTCATCTTAATTCCCTTTATCTATGCTTGGAACCAGAAGAAATCTATTTTAATTAAAACATGAAAGACACACCGTTGCTGCCTGCCTTTCAGAGCTCTGGGCTGGTTTTCTTCACAGTGACTCTGTAGCGGGAACCATGGTGAGCAGAGTCTTTATGATATGGGATTATGGGTAAGAAACTTGATTATAGTTTTGGGAACCTTGTTAACCAATCACCTGTGAGTCCTGGAAAGCTCGAGATTAACTTTTTCCTGCAATTGCCTGATGCCTTATGATTACCTTGACAGGTTGTAATTCCTGTAAATTGGCCATTACAGAATGGTTCAGCACCACTTAACAGCTTCAATGTTAAGGCTTCATCAGAGACTAAATGTACATAGCTGCTGCATGCTGTTGAACCATTTCACATTGAAAAATTCTAAATTTTAACACAATATTCCTCACAAAACACAAACAAAAGAATCTTAGTCAGAATGAAAAGGAAAGAGTTTTTTAAATTTTGAAAGTGTACTTAAGTTTATTGAGGTAAATATACTAAACGGCATTAAAAAAAATTTTGAATTTAATGTCACAAAACTTGTCATGATCACTTGATGATATTTGTAGAAACAGAAATGAGGATTGGGGTAGGGTTCAAAGTATGTCAGAATGATTCATGTGGAATTTGACTAAACAACAAACAGTCATTTTCCTTTGGATATATGCATAGATGTCTAAATGAAAAACATTTTTGCGTTGTCTTTAAATAGCCTAAGTTAATTCAGCTTGATAACAATGATTAGATTTCAAATTGCATTTATATTGCCGTTGAGTATATGTTGTTCAAATTCCCCTATTAAAAACACAAAGTTTATGCAGTGACGAAGGAAGATTGCATTTGATTTCAGCTTTGACATGTTCACTACCAAATCTTCAAACAATGCAATGTTTAGAATGGTACTACAGGTAGAGCAGGACATGTTGAAGAAAGATTATCAAAATAAAGATTACTTTATTATTTTTTTATTTTTACTTTATTATTGTTTTAAACTGCTTGGGCAATATTGCAGCCATTAGCAGTGTTTCGATAGGTTTGTCATACACAATAACACTTCAGCTGATTAAGTATTTGTGGTCAAATTGCATCATCACAACTTTACGATAATTCCATATTGTGCAATGGCTAAGGATAGGTTATCTTTGTTAAAATATTTCAACTTCATCTTTTTATTTTAAAACTAAAGATATTTGCAAATGATAATTTGATAAGATTCAAAAACACCTAATGACAAGTATGTCATTGATACAAATGCATGAATTATTGTTTATTGGTAGCCGTGTAAGACATTTATATTCAAAGACCTTGCTAACAATATGGTCCGTGCCTATTGTCAAAGGTGTCAACTAGAGACCTTGACAACCACAATGCTAAAATTAATTAGCAGACTTTGACCGAACAGCAGGGTTCAAGAACCTCAACCTTTTAATTAGCACTTCAAGATCTTCCATGACAAATTTTTCCAATGGATAGAATATGCACTGTTGCCGTGGGTCATGATTTTAGTAACTCTCCACAGCTCATAATGTGGCCAAACAATGGTTCCTAAAGGCAAATCATCAAATTGAACACCTGTTGAAACTAGTGCTTAAATTATTCACTTTCAATTTCAAAATCAATCAACTTTACTTTCAAGTATCAATTTGAATTCATTTTCTTATCAAATATTAGTTTTCATCTGCAACAGTAGCTTACAAAGTATCAACTTCAAATCAAATCAATCTGTATCAATGAAAAAATGTATCACTCACACCTTGGTTATAATGACAGCTGCTTTTATTGATTTTATGCCTTATACGAAGAACACAGATAAGCTGTGTGAGCGTTTATATTCATACGGTCCAAATCACAATAAGTATATCTCTATTATCAGTAAATTAAGTGAGACACATTAATATTTATAAAATATTCATGAATTTGTCATTTTGTAATGAGAGTCATTAGCCACAACACTGGTTCCAAAAGAAGTGTTAAATATATCCTAATCAGTTGTAACAGAATTATTTATTCAACTTATGTGCAGACATATGTTCCTTGTATATATCTGAATCGGAACCTGTGAAAAAGTCCAAATTGTACTGATTTACCAAATATAAGATATTCCTCGGACAGCAAGATGTATCATGTGAGGCTGCAATAAAGTATTTTCTCTAATCCATCTCAGTAACTACTTCTCCCTAAGACTTATTCTTTCCCAGTGTATAAAGCAGCTGCAGACATCTGTTGCCGGTCCACGTGGGTGTCATGTATTGTAGACTTACTACTGTGACAAATTGATTCTGTTTGACAAAACGAAACCCTGGCAATGCATCTCATCTCCTGCTCGCGCATGCTTCAGCTTGATAACTTGAATTCAGTTCCTGGTTGAAGCTTCAATATTTTTATTAATATTGTAATACTTAAACTCTAAAATCTTAGAAATGCTGTAAAACATGCGATAATCCAGAGACTCATGGAAATGCTGTAAAACTTGCAATAAACAAGATACTAATACTGCTAAGTACAGTTCTATGTTCAGGCAGAAATATTTGTGTTAAACCTGTTACATATTTAAATCCTAGAAGAAATAAATTATGTCCATCTTGCAATATACTTAATGCCATAAACATGCAATATTTGCATTATGAATATTGTATACCTTATGAAAAACATCTTTTGTATCTGTATAAACATCATGTTTGCATCCCTGAATAATCATAATTTTGCCTATGTGAAGGAACATTGGATCGGAAACAAGATTCATCAGAAGATGACATTTCTGACTGGTCTTCAATATATCAGAATATCTATCTTAAATTATCTAAGAGTAATTAATAGAACAACAAAGTCATCATTCGTAATAATTATGAGTTCTGTTTCAATGGAAACTGTCAAAAATAAAAATTGTTGAAAAACAGTAGCAACTACCAAGAGGCACAGCTACACATGCTGACTGATTCCCATACCAAGTCTCATGGATCTAAGTCTTATAGTTTTTAAAACAACTAACTAACTAACTGCTTATTTCCCTGATAGCTGTCAAGTGAGCTATACATCGGGACCACATGTCGCATTTATATCATCTTCCTATGTAAAGCCTAAAACGCAAGTTTCCTAACTGTCAGTTTTATACCTGGCTGTTGACCCTTGACTTTTCTGTGCTGATATCACAGGCGATTGTTAGCAACCTCCAGTTACTTTCTGATTGGACTATTGCTTTCTCTCTTAGAATTGTATATATCTATTTTGCTTGTATGTATATTTCTGCTCTTGTACCACCGTCGGTGGTGAATGGAGAATAAAGAATTTGAGAATTTGAGTAAGCTAGAGGAAAACAGAAAACTAAAGGGTCTGCAGCAAGGCATAAAACTGACAGTTCAAAAACTGGGTTTTTAGGCTTTGCGTAGGAAAATGGGTTAATATGGAATGAAATGAAAGCACTGACCATGCCAGCAAAGAGTCCACAGATACTGATGACAAACATCACATTGTATATAGCAGATCCAACTACAGTGCCAAGGCCTACATCATCCTGTGAACAAAATTCAAATAATGAGTGTTATATTCATTTGAACATTTTCTGGAATCTGCGACTAGACATAATTTCCCGGATTATTTTTTTTAATTCTGAGCACTAAAGATTGTGTGGCTTGAGGGATTGCCATTACATAAACGCATTCATCCTGTGAAGGAAAGTCAGATTACACTAAAATAAAAATAGATAAATTCACTATTTCTGGTATCATCATCCCTGATAAAACAAAGTGTTTATTTATTGTGATTAATGGGATTTGTTGCCATTAAGAATATGATCTGACACTAGTAAAAGTGCCAGAGCCAATATGTTAATCATTACAATTTGAACCTGCAGCAAGTTATTATCTACCGTTCAGTCAAAAGGAAGATAATTATTGTAATGGAAGAGCATGTTTTTCATGAAACCCTTTGAGAGTTTATAGAAACAAAACTGAAGGTAGATAATTACTGAAACAATATATGATGATTTCTAGCAGTCCTGCGTGAATTTATACAAACAAGCCTTGAGGTAGATAATTACTGTAATCATAGGTAACTTGCAGGCATTTCAAGGACCCCCTAAAAGAGTGGATCTGAGCCGTAAAGGCTAGAATATTTTACTATGAGTGTGATCCCAAATCCTTTAAACTAGTTGACAGTGTGATCCCAAATTTAACATTGTTACATGAGTGTAAATGGTTGATTTTGAAAAAATATATAGGTAGTTTTCATTATTTTTTATTCATCACATTTATTTATCTTTTTTTATTTCATGCAAATAGTTTTTTAATTCATCTTTATTTAAATATTGCATCTTATTCTTTATAACTGCATTGTCTCTAATAGCTTATTTGGTGGCTTGTACATTTTACATTGTATCTAAATGCGTGTAACCTATATGCGTGTACGAGATGAGACGTTAATAAACAAATTCTCTCTCTCTCTTTCTCTTAAAGGAATATCCAGTGTCTCACCTTGGCTACGAAGACTCCTATGATGGCTGTAGCAAGTTCTGGAGCTGAACTCCCAGCAGCCATGAAGGTAGCACCAGCAACATCAGACTGAAGGTGTAAATCTGCAACAATCAACATCAACATCTACTTAGAATTTTAGACTTAAATTAAGAAATAGATACGGTAATGGATAAAAACAAAAACTAAATAAAAAAAATAATTCACATTTGATCAAACTTTAGGTCAACTAGTTTGAAGGATGGATGAATCCCCTTGCAATTTGTGACCGAAAAAAATTCAAATTCAAATTCAAATTCAAACTGATGTAAAATCAACCTACTTTAGATATTTTGATACTTCCCTGCATCCTTTAACGACATACTTCTATCTATAAGCAACAAATTGATGCTATGTGTAACAGTCGAATACAGAGCTAAATTAAATGATATTGTGATGTATAATTTGTTTTTAATATTTAATGTATGAATAACACACCTTTGTATCATTGTTATCGGATTTAGAAATTCAATTTGTTTCCTAATTATCATTTGAAATGAAAACAGGGAAATAAGAAATTCTCTTTGATTCATGTTATATAAACACTGATTCATCTTTGCACAACGAGACAATCAAATTCCATGAATATAGTATAAAGGTTATTTAGCAATTGACCCTATGAAGATATAACCATTATTCACTTTCCTAGATAACATAATTATTCCTTTGAGAATGAAATCTGCTCTATTGAATCATATAATCAATAGCTCACTGGCTGCATCACAGTGGATACATCCCACAAACCTCTAGTTTGCATGATGAATAAGCTAGTTATATCATTGTTATATGTGATATAACTTATTATAGTGCATTGATTTCATAATAAATAAAACTGCAGTTTGCATGATGAAGAACACTAGTAATAAAATGTTATACATCACATAACTAATTATATTGCATGAATTTCATATAAATTAGAGATAAATTAGGCTTGTATATTGAAGAGCCATTGCCATAATTGTATTTATGAAGTAGTTTTTATTATGCAAAGGATCTAAGGATAATGAATCATGTCAACATACACACTTACAATTATTTTTCATTTTTCATAAATCTAAACTTTCTGACTGCAGGAGTACAACATGGCCAACAATTTGTTGTTGGCAACATCAGGTGCCAACTAAATATAGGATGGTTATTTTTGCCCAAAAGGAATATTGCATGAATAAATAATGTGAACACCATAGAAAGGTCTAAACCGATCTACCAAATAAGCGGATTTCACAGGACAGCAAGTTTTAAAAGAAACAAACATATTAGATGTTTAACCTGAGAAAGTACATTTATTCAATTTATATCAATCTTTATTACTTATTAAATTGTAATGTCAACTTTATTGTTTAACAATTTATAAACTAACAATCACTTAATGAAAACCAATTTATATATATATATATATATATCCAACTTGCAACATTTCAGTATATTATAGGATATCATTATGTTTTAGAGCATATGTAATATATTGAACCATTACCACTATGTGAATTTAGAAGTTGGATGTTCATGTACTTTATTTTAACTAAAACTTCTAAAATGACCACTAAAATATTCAACAACAAGTGTTTGTCACTGAGGTGACATAATCCCCCGCCGCAAATTATCAATCAATTATTGGCTGTGACCTCTTATTTGTTGTCAGAGGGTCACGAAATCTATAAACTGTGACCTTGAAAATAATTTGAAGGTCATCAAAATCGACTGGGCCCGGCGCCTTCCCAATAAGATGCTTTGTGTAAATTATGAAGAGAATCCAGTTAATGGTTCTTGAGATATCCTGCCGACAAGCCTAAAATGCAGGTTTCAATGCTGAAATTTTCAAAGTCTCGCTGTGACCTTGAAAATAATGTGAAGGTCACCAAAATCGACTGGACCCGGCGCCTTCCCAATAAGATGCATTTTGTAAGCTATGAAGAGAATCCAGTGAATGGTTCTTGAGATATCCCGCTGACAAGGGTAAAATGTTAAAGCCTCGTAATGACCTTGAAATGAAGGTCAAGGTCTTACCCAGGGGAAGCTATATGTAAAATATGAAGAGAATCCAGTAAACAGTTGTTGAGATATCGCGCTAACAAGGGTAAACATGCAAGTTCACATGTCCAAAAATTCAAAGTCCTCCTCTGACCTTGAGAATAATGTCAAGGTCACCAAAATCTAATCAGCCCAAGGTCTTCATCAGGAGAAGCTATATTTAAGATATGAAGAGAATCCAGTAAACAGTTCTTGAGATATCGCGCCAACAAGGGTAAAATGACAAAGTGTCCTTGTGACCTTGAAATGAAGGTCAAGGTCACGAAACCCATTTGGACAATTACTCTCACTGAGGTGAACCTATATGCAAAATATGAGAAGGATGTAGAGAATAGTACTTATGTTATTCCATTTTGTACATACGGACGGACGTACGGACGTATGGACGGACGCTGCCGAATACTATATCCCCCGCTTCGTGCTAATCGCGCGGCGGGGGATAACTATTATTCACATTCAGTTTTTAACACTAGCATAAGTATTAGGAAAAAACATAAAGACATATGCATTATGTGGTAGTAAACAAATCTAAATCCTTAGTTGCTAAATGCTAAAATTCCACCCAAAATACAAGCAATGAAAGGGTTTTGCATTTATGAAAGTATCTGAATATACAAAGAACTCAATGAGATACATTTAAAAATAGAGCCATTGGCTCTGTAGCTCATCAGGCTTCATCATCAATTATGCTGTAGAGTGTGGCCAATGTGATTCCCC
The DNA here is from genome assembly GCA_916613615.1 of Steromphala cineraria. Lineage (NCBI taxonomy): Eukaryota > Metazoa > Mollusca > Gastropoda > Trochida > Trochidae > Steromphala > Steromphala cineraria. Next base: position 8,957,094 of record OU744731.1, on the reverse strand, counting down.
CTTTGTAGAGGCCACATGGGCACCAATCATAAAATTAAGTATATAGGCGACAAGTTTCAGTTTTCTAGGTCTTATACTTCAGGAGAAGAAGATGAAAAAAGATTTGAAGAACGTTCCTGTTGCATTTATTAGGGGCAACAGGGCCACCAAAGCTACAATTTATAACCTTCACCAGTCAAGGAGTCTGCAAACAAAGTTTCAGCTTTCTAGGCCTCATTGTTCTGGAGAAGAAGATGAAAATAGGCTTTTAGGGCATGGCATCTGTGGCCCTTATTAGGGGTCACAGGGTAACCAAAGCTACAATTCATAATCTTCACCAGTGAAGGAGTCTGCATACAAAGTTTCAGCTTTCTAGGCCTCATGGTTCTGGAGAAGAAGATGAAAATAGGTTTTTAGGGCGTGGCCCCTGTGGCCCTTATTTGGGGTCACAGGGCTACCAAAGCTACAATTTATAATCCTCACTAGCCAAGGAGTCTGTACACAAAGTTTCAGCTTTCTAGGCCTTATGGTTCTGGAGAAGAAGATGAAAATAGGTTTTTAGGGCGTAGCCCCTGTGGCTCTTATTAGGGGTCACAGGGCTACCAAAGCTACAATTTATAATCCTCACTAGCCAAGGAGTCTGTACACAAAGTTTCAGCTTTCTAGGCCTTATGGTTCTGGAGAAGAAGATGAAAATAGGTTTTTAGGGCGTGACCCCTGTGGCCCTTATTAGGGGTCACAGGGCTACCAAAGCTACAATTTGTAATCCTCACTAGCCAAGGAGTCTGTACACAAAGTTTCAGCTTTCTAGGCCTAATGGTTCTGGAGAAGAAGATGAAAATAGGTTTTTAGGGTGTGGCCCCTGTGGCCCTTATTAGGGGTCACAGGGCCACCAAAGCTACAATTTGTAATCCTCACTAGCCAAGGAGTCTGTACACAAAGTTTCAGCTTTCTAGGCCTTATGGTTCTGGAGAAGAAGATGAAAATAGGTTTTTAGGGCGTGACCCCTGTGGCCCTTATAAGGGGTCACAGGGCTACAAAAGCTACAATTTATAATCCTCACTAGCCAAGGAGTCTGTACACAAAGTGTCAGCTTTCTAGGCCTTATGGTTCTGGAGAAGAAGATGAAAATAGGTTTTCAGGGTGTGGCCCCTGTGGCCCTTATTAGGGGTCACAGGGCCACCAAAGCTACAATTTATAATCCTCACTAGCCAAGGAGTCTGTACACAAAGTTTCAGCTTTCTAGGCCTTATGGTTCTGGAGAAGAAGATGAAAATAGGTTTTTAGGGCGTGACCCCTGTGGCCCTTATTAGGGGTCACAGGGCTACCAAAGCTACAATTTGTAATCCTCACTAGCCAAGGAGTCTGTACACAAAGTTTCAGCTTTCTAGGCCTAATGGTTTTGGAGAAGAAGATGAAAATAGGTTTTTAGGGTGTGGCCCCTGTGGCCCTTATTAGGGGTCACAGGGCCACCAAAGCTACAATTTATAATCCTCACTAGCCAAGGAGTCTGTACACAAAGTTTCAGCTTTCTAGGTCTTATGGTTCTGGAGAAGAAGTCGAAATTCCACAAAGTTTACGGACGGATGGACGGATGGACGGACGGATGGACGGACGGACGGACGCCGGACACCATGCCATGCCATAAGCCCATCGGGCCTTACAGGCCAGATGAGCTAAAAATACATAGCCACCATTGAATTGAGTTTACAATCAATAAACATTTCAGCTGAATAATAACATGGGCTTTTACAACTGAATCCCATTTTAAATTCTGGTATTAAATTAGCCTTGGAATAAATTTCAAAATCTAAACCAACAGACTACAAATTTACCAGTATATTTAGAATAGGTAAGAAAAAACAATATATAATGCTATAACCGCAACTGCCATTTCATAATTCATTTATATGAGTTATAGTCAATGAATAACAATGAAACCTAAATACAACAATATTAATGTTAAAGGTAACAAACCACTAAATACAACTAGACTCTCTCTATTCTAACTGATGGGGAAAAAAGATATTTACTATTTTTTGCAGTGCAGAATTTCATATCTTTTGAAAGAATTGAATAGTAAACGTGTCTACAATAAAACCTTAATAAGATTAAGCTGTCTGGAACATCACAATGAATATAGGCAGGCTTCCCTCTGTAGGTTAATGATGTCTCGGGGATGTACTGCCTTCCCTTGATTATTTATAACTGGATGTTTGATGTCTGGCACCGCTCTAAGGGACCACATGTCCTGCGTCCTCAGGGGACAACAGGTCCTCCATCCTCAGGAACAACATGCACAGATATGAAGGACGTTTGATTGGTGGTTCACAGAAGAACTCTCAATTGTAAAGGCTAGAGGAAGACTCAGAGCTGGAGACTGCCACATTTATTACATTGCTTGTTATTAGCGAACAGAAATATAGCTAACCTCCAATAGCTCACTAGATTACTGGTTTGTGGCAAGTAGAAATTATAAATTGGGCCAAAATTTGTGTCATACATGGCCCTTCCCTTATGAGCACCTGATTTCAGATAGAGTTCCAGAAAACTATAAATCTAAACCATGTGATGCGACCCTGTAAGAATTTCAAATGATAGTGACCTCAGCCACAAAGTGAAAATCATATGCATGTGGACTGATATTATGTCTGTTTAATGTATTACCAACAGGCCAACTGAAAGGTCTTTGTCAATATGACTCTCAAGCCAAACTGACATCATTTTTAGTAAATTATCCCCCCTCAAAATCGCATTTTCTTATTTTCCAGCCCAATACTTTTATCAACTAAGGTAGCAATAACGAGCCCTGCAAGTATATCCTGAAGGCAACATATAATGCCCACCAAAGAAATTCATGCTCTTAAAACAGTAATGGAATTCAGAAATTCTCTTGTTTGAGCCTTGACAATATGACACAACTTTTGACATAAATCAGGCTGAAATTGATGGAAATTATTTATTCAATGCAATTTTGCAAACTCTTCTTCAACTGCAAGCATCAACCTCAAACATGTCTATATGGTCAGATCAGAGAGAGATTATTGGATTCAAGTTGAAGCTCATGGAGAAGAGCCAAGAACATATAGCATTATCCTCCGATTTGATAGAAATGTTAGAACATGCAGATGCCTATATCATGGGAATCAGCGATGGATTTCACAAATTTTTAACTGTTGAATTACAAATTACAAAGACCAGTAAGTGTGGCCAATTTTCAGGAATTAAAATTTTGCATGAAATAATTTAAGCTTTTCAAAAATGTTTCTGATCTCACAGGCAAAAAGGGAATCTAATTTTGAACAACCACTATGTGAACTTCAAAGTATAATTGATCCCAAATCTTCTTCAATAGGAATATTTCTACAGAAACTAACAGCAATATCCTAAGAGAACTGAACACCAATATGGCATGAAACAGAATAAGAAACTATATTGAAATTCAGAATTTTCCTTTGAATGACGTTCACAAGAAAGAATGTGCAAATCAAAAAATAGCATTTAACATGATTCACGATATTGGGATCAGTCATGCAGCGATCATAAGGCCTGTTTTGCTGATTGATTCAAATTACTTTTTGCAATTCTGACGCTGATTCCAGTGGGCTGGTGTAAAGCCTTTTATATTATGCCAGCTCTTCCCATGGGAGAACTTAAATGTCATATGCTCCACTGTTCTGCAAAGACAATACATTGAAACAGCTCCCTTAGGGTCTGTGGAAGATAATAGCAGAATTTTACGCTCAACATTGTATGCAGATGCATGCTCATTGTGAAACTGTGTGTGATAGAGCAATTTCAGCTGATAATACTGTCATAATGGCTGCCCTTATAGAAAATGTCTCATTATTCAAATCAGATCATTTGAGGTCGTATCGAGATCAGAATCCGGATATAATGGATGATTTGTAACAGTCATGTTAACCTCGTATTTTGGAATGTTAATTCCCCATGGTGTGAATTTTTATGGAATAATGAGAAATTCCTCCATAAATTGAAATTTTTGTGAATGTTATTCATGATGTGGCATCATAAATGGGAAGTCATAACATAAAATTTGGACATCATATTTAAAATTGAATAAACATTTATCAAAAAACTACATTAAGATAATGTATAATGAACTACTTTATACCTATAAATTTCTCTAAAATGATTCATGCTTAGAAAATGATATCCCCATTTATAAAAAAACAACTTATGTAAACCATTTTTTCATGTAAAATCTTCCTGAAATTCCTTTAGGGAAAGAACTAGTTTACTTAGCTTTTAAGATCAGTACATAAACCAACTTAAACACCATAAAACTTCAATAACAAGAACAGGCATACGCTTTGTCCGCTAACACAATCTGATAATACAAGGACAGTGAATCTCTTGTAAATGAGTTTGACATTTTGCAACCAGTGTCTGATCAGAGTTGGAAGACACTGATGTATCGGTTCCTAGAGTGATGTCCTTCATATTGGAAACAAATTATCTACTCTCCTGTCTTGTGAACAGATCTTGTGATAATGCTGCTTGTACAAAACTGATTTGTCGTTCATCTCATACAATAGCGATTCATTGATCTGGTTTGTGCTTGGAACTGTGCACCATCATGGTTGAGATATCACAAATGCTCTTGTAATATAGTATGTGGGGCAAATGTTTAATTGGACTTTTGCTATAACCATAGTCTATTAATTGTGACCTGCTTTTGTGATAGTACCAAATAGACTTTTGTAATGGAATATTGGGAGAATAATAGTACTTGTAATGATATTTATTACAATAGGTTTGGACATATATATTTATTTTATTTGTGATAAAAGGAACATCTTGTTGATGAAATACATTTTGCCACTTTACATAATTGGAACCAAACTACATCCCTCTATAACACATTTTGCATCTTTGGTCTATTTGCAATATAATATTGAATATTGCCTAACAGACTATGCATAAACTTCTAAGGTTTGATGTGATGAGACTTAAACATATGTTGGATTTACATTTTGTATTTTTTTATGTTTTCAAGTAACCCCAGACCTAAACTAGAAATATGTGCATGTGATGCACTGTGATGTCCCCCGCTAACATTTAATCCGAAAGTGACCCTACCCCCATTATGTACAAATTTCAAATTTCCATGGAAACCAGCAAAATAACAATTCAGAATAACCAAAGTAGCAAAAGGCACCACTCCCCCAGTAGTTCTAACCACATATCAAGTCAATATTTTGAATAGTTTTTAAGCTAAAGTACGGAAACAGACCCTACCCCCCCATATACACCTAGTTCAACTTGTTTCTATAGAAACCAGAAAAATAATTCAGAATAACTAAAATGGAAAAAGGCACCACTCCACCACTAGGTCTAACCACATACCAAGTTTCGTAAAATCATATTAAATAGTTTTGCGATATGGCCCGGAAATGGTCCTCACACCATATGTTCTAAGTTGAAACTGTTGCCATGGAAACCAGGAAAAATCATATACTTCAGAATGACCTAAATAGCAAAAGGCACCACTCCACCACTAGGTCTAACCACATACCAAGTTTCGTAAAAAAATATTGAATACCTTTTGAGATATGGCTGGGAAACAGTCCCTACCCAAATATGCACTAAGTACAAACTGTTTCCATGGAAACCAGGAAAATAAAACATTTAGAATAACCACAATAGCAAAAGGCACCACTCCAGCACTAGATCTAACCACATACAAAGTGTTTTGGAGATATGGTCCGGAAACGAAAGCCTCCCCCAATATGCACTAAGTTCAAAATGTTTCCATGAAAACCAGAACAAATAAAAAATTCAGAATAACCAAAATAGCAAAAGGCACCACTCTATCACTAGGTCTAAGCAAATACCAAGTTTCGTGAAAAAATATTGAACGGTTTTGGAGATTGAGGCCGGAAAAGGTTCCTACCCCCAATATGCACTAAGTTCAAATTGTTTCCATGGAAACCAGAAAAAATCAAAAAATCAGAAAAACCAAAATAGCAAAAGGCAACACTCCATCACTAGGTCTAAGCACATACCAAGTTTCGTGAAAAAATATTGAACGGTTTTTGAAATAGAGGCCAGAAAAGGTTCCTACCCCCAATATGCACTAAGTTCAAATTGTTTCCATGGAAACCAGAAAAAAATAAAAAATTCAGAATAACCAAAATAGCAAAAGGCACCACTCCATCACTAGGTCTAAGCACATACCAAGTTTCGTGAAAAAATATTGAACGGTTTTTGAGATATGGCCCGGAAAAGAAAGCATTTCGGAATGACGGAATGACGGAATGACGGAATGACGGAATCACGGACGGAGGTGAAAACATTATGTCTCCCGAAAAATATTTCGGGGGACATAAAAACATCTATGATACAAGAAAATATATTACGCTTTACATTTTGATATCTTAATCTGAGGATTATGTAACAGCAAAAAACTGTTATTTGTTCTTTAAATTATACCTTATGTCATTCAACTCATATTTTGATAATCAATTCAAGTTACAATAAAACAATATTGTTCTCAAAACACTGTTATCAATAACAGGATACCAATCAGGTTCATTTAAAAAACATGAAAGCAGCCCTGAAGCTAAACAACATGAAACAGAATACTAAATATGACAATTCTTGGGTCGTAAGTCTTGACTCTGTTATACCCAGAATTTCAATCAGCCTTTTCTTTTGAATTCAAAAACATCATCTCCAACACAAGAATCAGATACAAATTGAAAGTTCTAAGACATGAGACAAAACTATTATATCGCTGAATTATGACAACGCCATCAGGAGCCGATGAAAGCTACCTACTGATGTCTTAATGTAACAAATTAGATATTTATTTGAGTTTGTATATCGAACCTGTCAAACTACAGCTGTATCTTCTAAGGATACAAGGTAATATCGATATATCTGTATATTGCATACAGGAACGTGATACGAATCGGTATACACGTTTAAAGATATCCAGTATATCGACCATTTTAAAATAAGCTATTTCCATCTAAAATTTGCAAAAAAACACCATCAAATAAAACATGATTGACTGAAAGTTCTTTACAAAGTGTGAAGTTGTGTTGTGAAAATAGTTCAAATATGTATACTGATCATAAAAAGTGACTGCAAAATTATCCCTTCCAAAACGGCTCATAGCTGAGCAATGATGATCGTTTCAAACGGGCATATATATAGACACGGCAGCATGCACATTCTTGAATTAAAGATGTACCAATATATTGCAATACACTTTTCTGTATCGCAGTAAAATTCAATACAGAAATGAAGAACGATACCAATCCTTAGTATCTTTAATACTTTTAGATGAGATATTGCTTCTTTCAAATGTTGATGACTGAAAGATGTCTTTCAATTGACTTCAAGAGGTCTGCAATTTTGTTTTCGCAGTATGTGAAATGATAAAACAATATTCTTGTTGTTTTTTTGGCTGTCAAATTGTTTTATCTAAGACAACAATCTCATCCTATCAACACATGTTTCAGAAAGATGGTATGATCCTGTGACCTGATTTAATATTTTTTAATTTGTCTCTTCTAATGGCTTTGACCTTTGGCAGAAGTCCTGCAGATTGATTTCATATCTTGTAAATCACCATATTTACTTTTTCATTATATCAATCTAATCTGTATTTCAAATACTTTCTGACCATCATGCATACTTCATCAAGCAACCATATTTCAAATAGAGTATACTTCTTATCATAAACGATGAATCCAAAGCTGTTACTCTGAGAAACATCCACATCAATTTTTGCAACCGAAATAACACCATTGGTATCAATAACCAACCCATGTTGTGCATATACGTACCCCAATTCCCCACTGTCACAGTATGGTCTAAGTGACATTTATCTGAGAACTTGCCTCCACTATCACATAGTGGTGTCACAGTTTGCCTAATAGCATGTAGTGACACAAGTAGCATCTATCTCTATTGTATGGGGACCTGTTCATAATGTTAACAAGCTCTTTAAAGTGACACAGAGTATCTTTCTTTAGATTGTATTTGGTTTTGATAAGCTAAAAAATATCTTATATGCTGAATGAAGTTCATATCTCATCACTGGACTTGCCAATACACGTGTATATCCATTTATGCATAATATTTCGAAAGTGCTTGATTGTATGGAAAAATCAAGAAAACATCTCAAATACGTTTAATATTCGAAATTATGCATCCAATTAATCTACCTGTTAGTTACAATACCTAATAAACACTATCGAATCGAATATATCTTCCTGTCAGCGTCAAAATTACGTTTGGCGAATTTGCGCGCGCCACTCGAGCCACATTGTCCGGTTTTCGATCAAAATCCTGACTTTGAATGGTCGTATTTTCGCTCTAATGTGCTGATTGACCTTTAACTTGTTATTTTCAGTAACAGTTAGTGGTTCCCGATGATATAACATCGATTTCAGATTTGACATATGTGATCCTATCAACATACTCTGTGTCTCTTTAAGTTATGTACACTTTTTAGCAAATATTGATTAACCACTTTGATGTCTGTTGAACATCAAGAGAGTAGTCTTTTATAGGCAGTTATTAAAGGGGCAGTAGCACGTTTTTAGGAGGAATATAAGGTGATGTCACGGAAATGAAAATTAATTGTTCCAATTGAAAGACAATGTATTTAAACTAAATGAAGCAATAATAATTCAAATATATGAGTCATTCTCAAAAGTTTGTGAAATTCCTGTCCGCCACTTTCTACCGTCTTTATTTAATAAATAACATTTAAATTTGATAAGATTTCACTTTCAGATTAAAGCTTATATATTTGATACACAAAAGAACACTTTCAAATATAAATTAATGCTCAATCTATTTTTTTATTTGATTTTTACAAAATCAGAAGACGTAATTTCCCATGTCCCAGCAAAGGAATTTAGACCTACAAGAGTCTGTCATTTGGTGAATGAGTTTGGGATGTACTTTTTTCCACTGGTTGTTGATAGAAACATCTATTATGATATTCCCTACACTAATCAAACCTTATATAGAGTAAATTTTCATATTAATTTTCACTTTTTATGTCTGTCACAGAAAATTATGTCTTTCCTGTAACAGTACCATATTATCATGAAATAATTGATGATCCCTTGATTCTGGAAAATATATTTCTTGTCATGCTCAATGTTAGTTTCTGATTGACAAAGCAAACATTTTAATCTGGGCTTCAGACAATATACTTTTTATAAAAAAATTAGTTGAAGTTCAGATTTTAGAGAGTAGAAATTGCCGATGTCTTTACTGTAACACATATTTCAAAACTGCTGTTATGTTTGTGTAACTTATCATCAGTTCATTAAATCTGGGTTGTCGAAAGCAACACAAGCCTTAAGTCTGGCTCGCTTGAGGGATCAGTCATTATCTTTAATTGTAGTGTCAAAGAGATATTGTCTTTAATGTAACAGTCTATCCTGTAACAAATGTATGTTACAGGAAAGATAACATTGTTACAGTAAAGACATTTCATCACTATTTGTTTTATTTAATGAATAAAAGAACTTAACCTTTATTTTTTCATCACATATTTCAAAAACATTAAGTATTAGTTTAATGTTCATTATTTCATATTGTAAGATAGAAGGCATATATTTACACAACATGGACTTATATCAGAACTTGTTATTGCAAAGACTTGACTCCGATCCGTTACAGTAAAGAATGTTTGCATGATTACTGGTGTCAAAATACAAAGAGGAGAAATCTTGAAGTTAATAAGCTGATAATTAATAGTAGAAATACCCCAAAAAGATAAGGAGCATAATTATTTATTATTTGTCAGTGTCTAAGGGTCATAAATAATAATTGATTTTAGTTACTGCAAAGACTTTATTGTTACGGTAAAGACTTAACATTATTTCTGCATATATTGTAAATACTGAGAGTTGCAATTCACCATATTTACCATCAAACAAGATACAAACTGATTACAAACTGTTTTCTGAATTGGTTCTTCGATATATTATGGTAGTCTTACATGTCATTATCAATGCAGTCACTTTGAAAATGGATAAACTTAATTAATCTTATCTTTCGTAACATTTGATGTCTTTCCTGTAACAATTATTGGCGACATAAGTTTTTTTCAAAATCACACTCTATTGATAACTAAAGGATATCATGAGAAATTTGTGCAATATTCAAATGTTCTCAACTCATACAACTACACAATATTTTGAAATATCAGTACACTTCATAAATATTTTGTTTTTTTTGCCTTTCCAGTCACATAAAGTGTCTTTCACATAACATGAATGTCTTTCCTGTAACTCCATTAATTCTTTTAAATAGGCCCTAATTAATAATGATAACATGTTGACAATATCCTGAAATGGAATTTAACTAAGTAGATGTCCAATTCAGTTGAAATAATTTTCTTTAAATCATTTATTTTGACATTTATAGGTTTTGAAAGTGTAAACTGGTCCTCTGTTTACATATGAACACAGTTGTTCCCTTAATCTAAACCTTAAAGTAGTTAAATGTTAAGTTTTATTATTTGCAAGTGGTGTAAAAGAATAAAATAAATTGACCTAAATAGAAAAATTTAAGATATAACATTAATTTCAGATTTCTTGGTCAAAACAGTATTGTTACAGGAAAGACACTCATGATCACATACACTAATTAATTAATCAGCAACAGACTTACTGAACATCATTAAGCATTAATTTTGTATTTTTGTCTTTGATATACACTTACCCATTTGCGAAAATTAATTACCAAAATGTTTCATAATTTTTTTTTAAATTTTGTGTCCAGAATTGCACCTTTTTTTGAGAATGACTCATATAATGTAAAGTTTAGCCATGCGATTCCTTTTTCTTACACAAAATGAATTAAAGGTGTTCACACAAAATGGCGCCCAATGGATTTTATGTGAATCTTCATACTTTGTCCTCTGAATTTGGATGATTGGTTTGTGTCATGAGATTTTTGACACTGTCAAAATAATACATTTAGCATTAACTTACAATTATCCGTGAAATATTTAAAATATAAAATTATCATAAAACGTGCTTCTGCCCCTTTAAGACCTACATAAGCATAAGGAAACCCATCAGAGACTTAGAATCAGTTGACCTCAGCAAAAGCAGTAGCAATTCCATAAGCCATACCAATGTTAAAATGGTACTTCAGAACCTAACCACTACACACATGATGTGTGACTAGACCAAAATATACCATCACAGGTTCACAACTGTCTGTGAGAGCAGGAAATAGGCTTGCATTTTAATTGTGCCCATGTAATTCATTATCAAATGTTCCCTTCATTCAAATTAAACAATTAATAGCAATAGTTGAACAAAACTGTAACAGAAATTCAAATTCATATTTGCCAGTTTTCAATGACTGTATTTGCACTGCTTCCAATTTTGTTCGTAATTGACATTAAAAAATTGCATAATAACTATTCAGAAGTTTATATATTTGCAAATGAAAATTATGCTTTACCTTCTTGAAAATCCTTGAAATTGTCAATAGCTAATAGACTATCAACCTTATTTGCTTGCATTTTCTCTGAATATCCATAACAAGCATAATAGTTAAATGACAACAATTGCATACTTAAACTTCTCAAAAGACGCAGAATAACCACAACATAACAATACTTAGACCTGAGATACCACTGTACACATTCAATCTTCACACACCGATATAAAATTTGAAAACCTCTTTGTAAATCAAGCTACCAACACTTACGATAAGAGCAGGCTAAGGGTTAAAACAAATTAGTTCTAGCACAGCAATCACCTGTGGATCTGACATCAATTCAATCTTCACATTCTGATATTAAATTAGGAAACCTTTTTATAAATCAACCTTTTAGCACTTTCCAGCAGGCTAAGGGTTAAAGCAAATTAGTTCCAGCACAATAATCTCCCGTAGACTGGATCTGACATCAACAGACACCAATACGCATTAGCTGATCTCATTGAAGGGAGCCATTTTCTAATCTCGATGTGACAACTAGTGGTTGCTACAGATTCCATCGTGATTAATTCAGTTGTCAGCCCCTGACAGAGGAACCGGTATTGTTAATTATGAGATATCATCTCGAGCATGTTTGTGTCATTCATCCTGCTGATAATCACTAGGATCTGATGACTTCACCGAGAGATACACCAGAGTGGTAGTAAACAGTCACACAGTGAGTGGGGGTCAGTACTGGGAGGAACTGGAGAGAACATATAGGCAGGCAATGTGTGGGTTGCTCAGGGTACAAACAAAATGTTTTCTACTTGAGTTAAGTCTGCTTAAGATGCGGCTTATCTCTTATGAAGAATATCAAAATCTCAAAATGACTTTTACATTTCAGTGTTCAAAGTGGGCTTTGTCAATGGCTCAGCTGACTGACCAGTATGATTTCTTTATGAAATCAGATTTCTCAATTAATAGCTCAAAGTCAAAGAAAATATGGTGAGATAAGCCTGATAAGTCCTTTTAATGGTTTTGTGCAAATATAATTACAAAAAAAATAAAATAATTAGAAGAGTTGTTTCCCCCATCATGCTACCTTGATCATCAACTCAAGCTGTTTCTCTCCAAAAAAACTGTAACTGAAATTATTCTTTCTGATCTTTCTTTTGCTGAAACAATATTTATATTACATGTAGCTACTTGTGTTTCCCAAAATGAAGAAAGCAGACTAACATGTCCAACCTCTGTTAGTATTTTCCAGCAAGCACAGGTCTTGAATAGCCTATAAGGGAAATGACATACCATAGGGAGTGGAAAACCTGATTACAGGCAGATGAAAGTATCAACACTTACTTTCCTCATATAGGATTTGCCTTAACAGCCAAGATGACCTAGATTGATTTATTCTTGGAACTGCCACTTCCAGCTGATAGCATTTGGATTACTGAGTGGAACCAATTCCCAGATATTTTGGAAAAGCATGGTAATTGTTGATGAATAATTAAGATTGTAGACATTTGAAACCTTTTACAGTAGAAGGCCATACAAATGTATCTATATATATATCTGTAATTTGATATTGATGTAGTTCAACAAATGTAAAACTCAGAAATAGTTAATTCACTGATGTCAGCCATAAATCAGTACTGAACATAATTGAACAAACAAATGTTTGAATCCACAAATTGAAATATCCAGTTTTCTAATTGTGTTTTATTGATGAAATAAAATTCTATAAATGAATTAAAAAAATGAAATTGATTTGTGAGTGTTTCAAATAACTTATGACAAAAGTCTGGAAAACATAAAAAATGGTTTAACAATAATCAGAGTTGACAAATTAATCTTAAACCATGTTAGCTCAATTCATCATATGTCTGAACTTGTTGAAAGCCTATGAAACATCACCTGTCATGAACAATCTTCTCCAAGTTTGGCGTTGTTGAAACTCGATCCTAAAAACTGTCCACGGACTATTTTCTGTCTGTCCACCGAGGTAAAGCATGGATTAAGAGAGAAACCTGAGACAGAGTTTGTCAACGATATTCATTTGGGTGTACTCATTGGACAGGCAATATTCTACATAGATCAGCCTTACAGAACAAAAGAATTGTTAAAGATGACTCAAATATCTAAAGTTGGAATATTAACCTATTTCTTACATTGTAAAGAAAGATCAAACTATCGACTTATCGCAATTGTTGCTGTGGCAAAAGTACCTTATTGATAGTCAATTTTGAAACGATCAATTGTATCAATACGTGTCTAACTATTGACAGTATCAGTCAATTTGATTGCTTAGTTCAAATCTAAAGGTAATATTTCATTTTACATTTCGAAAATAATTGAACACATATAAAAGATCGCTGCGAATAAGAAAGTAGCAATTAGAAGATACAACAGAAAACCTTATTTTGTCAATCTAAAATTAAGACTTCCACAAGTGCGGCAGAGTTTGAAATCATCACAAACAAAACAGCGAAATCTGCTGTTTCTTTATTGATAAACTATCACAATAGCTATCACCATAGTACCGCGCAATAGACTATCACTATTTTAATAGTTACTAACAATAGACTAACGCTATTGCAATAGTCCCCTGGGGGTCAATAGTCACCTCTACAATTTCCTATCAAAAACAATTCGGTTGTATACGTTAAGGCAAAGAAGTAGCATTAGACTAGTATGTCTGATAATGAGAAAACAAAAATCACTTAACTTTTTTAATGTATAGTCTAGATTCATTGCAAAGATAAAATGAACAATAAAACTATTAGCAATATGCTACAGCTGATAACCATGAAGTGAAATTCAGTTATCAATACAAAAACCTTTAATAAGCCTAAATGAGCTTTAAATAAAAGTACCGAGGGTACAGAAGCTCACCTTAAAATGAATGATGTGGTAAAATTATTTAATTATACATGTAACCATCTTTTATATAATTGATTATGGCTGCCATCATGATTTTTTTATCTTTTAAAATACTAGTCTTCTTTTGGAAACGACTAGAGCTTGAACAAACATTAATACACGAATGATATAATCATGATAAGTTAACAAGCAGTAGGTTTTTGTATAACTTTTTTGTATATCTATGGCTGAATTGGTGACCATCTTGTACTTTTTAATCTTCAAAATGCTACTTTTATGTGGGCATCCGTATTAATTTCATTACGATATCTTGATTTGGTTTAGGTGTATCCATTTAAATGTCATTCATTACTTACAGGATGGTGGCCACTTACATTTGTTTTGTAGTGAATCATTAATATGATTTCAAGATTATTTCACTGATGGTTATGCTGCATGGGATATTGAGAATCCCAAAAGTACAGATTTTTCAAGGAAAATGAATGACTGATTGAGAGGAAAGTCATAAACACAGCAATGCATAAGACACGTTTATTTTGTTCACATAATATTTACATGTCAAGTGACCATGAGATGTCTTTCATTAAAGTATCAATTTATTTAACACTCATACAGTACTATAATGGTAAACATTTTTGCATTGTCAAATCAACAGAGAGATATGACAAATCAAATTTCCTTACTTTTCTTACTAAACCCTTTTCGATTTTTTTCATATTTATTCCACATCAACTTATCAGGTAGATTGCTAAACACAAGGCTTATTGTAGACAAGTTTTGTGTAAGTTGTTATTCTTAGAAAGAACATATCACTGTCATGAGAATACAAGTCCATAACTTTTATTGCATACACATGGGCCATGGCCATATAGCATAATGCTCTGCCATATCAATTGGGTCAAGTTGATTATGCAACAGACTAGCAGCTGACACTGTGATGCTAGCAGCCTGCCTTGGAATGTGTATTAGTGGATAGTGGAATATCTGAACTCTGGTTGACTCCTTATGTGTGGTATTTAAAGGAATATAAGGGAGATACCATTGTTTAAAATTTAACATGTTTAATGTGATTTGGTTTTTGCAGCTAGTTGCCATAAAGATTTTAAACAAATTAATCAATTATGTTTGTCTTTCATCTTAATTTTTTTTAGAAACACTTAAAAATATAGAACAACTTGCACGACAATCTTAAATATTCCATATTTAAGATAATATTATGATTAGTAAGTTCAAATTAGAGAATTTATATGGTGCCAGTGATCACTTGATGAAAGCTTAAAATTTAATAATAATGATGTGTCATCTGCAGCTGAAAAATCAATATGGCTGCTATTGCGGCCATATTGGATTCTCAAAACTTAAACATCTACCTTTCTGTGCGGAATCACCATAGGTATAACATACTACAATTTCAGAATGATATCTGGATTCGTTTAGAACGAGTAGTCTTTTTCATGAAATCTAATTGAAAATTCAATATGGCTGTCATGGCGGCCATCTTGGATTCTCAAAACTGAAACGTCTACCTTTCTGTGAGAAATCACCATGGGTATAACATAATACAATTTCAAAATGATATCTGTATTCGTTTAGAAGGAGTAGTCTTTTTCATGAAATCTAATTGAAAATTCAATATGGCTGTCATGGCGGCCATCTTGGATGCTCAAAACTGAAACGTCTACCTTTCTGTGAGGAATCACCATGGGTATAACATACTACAATTTCAGAATGATATCTGTATTCGTTTAGAAGGAGTAGTCTTTTTCATGAAATCTAATTGAAAATTCAATATGGCTGTCATGGCGGCCATCTTGGATTCTCAAAACTGAAACATCTACCTTTCTGTGAGGAATCACCATGGGTATAACATACTTCAATTTCAGAATGATATCTGAATTCGTTTAGGAGGAGTAGTCTTTTTCGTGAAAGTTTACGGACGGACAGACGGACGGACGGACGGACGGACGGACAGACGGACAGACGGACAGACAGACGGACGACGGACGAAGCGCCATGACATAAGCTCACATTTACTTTGTAAAGGTGAGCTAAAAACCAAGATTAATTATCAAATCAACTTATTATTGCAGGTTCCAAATGGATATAGTACTGCCTAAATGATCTTTATTGACTAAAAACAACTATAACAAGATGACCCTAACTAAGATGAATCTTTCAAAACTAATCAATGACACTTCATTGAGTTTATCTAAAAATATTATAAACACCAATGTGTAATGTAAGAACAGTCTCTGGTTTGGAACCTGGCCTACCAATAAAAAAGGGCCTGTAAGCATTAACAGTGGTTGAATCTCAGCTCTAAGAGATACAATATTGAAATAGCATTCCTCATAAAGTTACAAAAATACTTGTCATATCTAATGATAATGACAGCTATTAACAGTAACCGTCAGTTATCCTACTGATACAGTACATGATGATCTGATATGCATAACTTGTAAGGAGCCACAGCCTGGCATGAAGCATTGGTTGATTGGTCTCATAACATCGGTTTGAACCTAAACTCAAAGTGTGACAGTTTTGATCAAAGCATGCTCCTCATTAAGTTTTTTTAATTACTTGTTATGTAGACAATGACCTTTAATAATGACAGTCATTAACAGTTATCTGTCATAAAAAGTCCTTTGTTAAAGAGAATGTTGTCCAATATAATGTTCATAAAATGATATCGACAGCTGCAGTGTTTGAGTCACTGTAGACCTGTAGATAAAAAGCAACAACAGACCATGCAAATTTGCATGAACCAGTCTTATAAAAAACTTCAAACTACTGATAACTCATTTTGAACAAATTTGAAATATCAGTAAGGAAACCTTCATGCATTAATTATGTTTTTAAATCCTTACAAAAGCCAGTTTCTGCACAAGCAAGAGAAAAATAATGCTGACAGCACAGCCAAAAGTAATCGATAATATTATGCACACTTCAAATATTTATAAGAGATATTGCAATTGTATCTGATTTAAGTCATGATCATTAAGCATTTTACATCCTACATTCATTGTTGTTTCTTGGTTGGAATGGCTGTTGTATCAGAGCTATGGTAACATGTGTCCTTATTGTGTCATTCGATTGATCCACATCTCTTAGATTCATGTCTATTCATGTTTTTCAACCTTCCACTGGTTGACATAACATTGTAGACTGTCATGTTACATAAGTTTGCTAGAGAGCTAAGAGTCTCTCGGGCCTCAAGAGGAGCAGAAACATGTTATTTTCCCATTTTATTTTTCAAATTGTTCACATGTTAATTTCAATTCATACCACATGTATTATCTTCTTAGGGAAAAACAAACAATTATGAAACTAAAAGTGTGTTTTTGTCGAAAAAATTAACAAGCATCAAGTAAAAACCATTGTCAGCGATTTTTTTGGGAACACCTTTTATTCATTTCAGGTAGGGAGAATAAAATATTGTAATTTTTTCAGAAGTGTTTCCCTGCTTAAAAAATCATAATCTTTCAATTAGCAACAACAAAATATTTTGTGAGAACATTTAATCTGCCAAAAAATGCTCCTGTCCCTGTAAGCCTCAGTCCACATTAGATTATAGAGGAATACCTGTACTTTACCTCCTTGATGTCAAGATATTTGACTGAGAGCAAAGACAATGAATCCTATAGAATATGATGAAATTTGCTCTTGTGTTCAAGCTAAGATTTAATGGCATTTAATGGCATAAAAGAAATGTGATGAATAATGATAATAATAAGTAGAATTTACAATAGAAGGTGAACAGACAAAACATTATAGGCCTGATGAGCTATGAAACTATCAAGCTTTACTCAGGATATCTGAAGAGGCATTCTATTGCATTTTTGCCATGATTGACAATGAAATAACGAACACCTCAAATCTACATATCTTATTCATAAACAGAGTTTTGATAAGCATATCTTTAAAGCAAACGAAGAAGCCCATTTAACATGATTAACCTTCATGAATTGAAATGAAAAACAGATGACTTAATAGCAGACCTTGTCGTAACGCAACAGTGAGAAATGCACATCTTTAAAACAAACTTTGAAGCCCATTTAACATGATTAACCATCATGAAATGAAATGAAATAGGAAGGACTTAATAGCAGACCCTGCCATAACCCAACAGTGAGAAATGTCAATATGCATGGTATTAACTTTCGCTGAAAGAGTGTAATGAGATTTGCTAATTCTGTTTGTCTTATTTTCAGAATGGAATTAGTTCTATGTGATGGGGAATTCAGATCGGCAGATTCATCAATCGAGCCTTTACAAACAGATCTTATCTGATGATACACCACGGTCGAGTGTACATGTGAGCAATCATGGCTACTGTTACATTAATATTATCGTTTCTGTAAATATGACACAATCTGTTATCATAATTAACACATATTAACACTTATTAATAATATTACCTGATATACTGTTTATAGCCAGAATCTTAGTTGATTCATTTCAGAGTGGTTATATTTCTGACTTGTAAAAGGTCGTTACATTAAACAGGAACCATTATGCAATTTGGTTTCAACAACATATGGATAATGAAATCCAATTCTAATATAAATCATATAAGAAAACATAGTATTTAGCAAATAGTTCTAAAATTTCAAAAGAGTTGAGTTCATACTCAAAATAGAGAAGAAACAACTAATGTAAATGATCAGGACATAATAACAAAGATTATTCATGCTACTGAGGTATACGAAAATTATAACTGACAAACCAAAGTTCTCCATTAAGGACATTTAAGTGACATCCTGATATATGAATTGTGATAATTGCATAACTTTATATTCATATAAAAATATGTTTTAAATTATAAATGAGCAATATTTTCCCATAGATAATCCACTATCAAGCACCAGATTAATGTTTCACATCATCTTGACTTTATGTTATGAATAATGCATATCTAATCAAATTAAATATGAAATATAAATAGATGTCCTTAATAATGACACTTGTATAAACTTTTTATTATCATTAATTCCTCGAGAAACTGTGAATGTCTTAATAACAACATAAATGCCACCCTGATTAAGCCATTAGTACTGAGATCTTTGAGAGACATTTAGAAGTTGGTAAGATAATAAGTTCACAATCGAAACCAAGCAATAAAGAAGTTGTAATCCATAAAACTCTTTCTGTATTCATAAGACCTGTGATTACTGACACTGTACTGACATCGTAGGTAGATTACTAAACGTCTAACAACTATCACAACAGAGCCATTCGCTCTGTAGCATTTCAGGATTACATTACCTATCACTTTGCCTATCAAACACATGAAAGGATATATTTCCCCATGTGATCTCAAAGTTCCTTAATTTGTGATCTGTATTTGTAAAGGTATCTCTGAACCAAATATAATCTTCCTATAAAATGTCTCGCAGAGCTCTGCCAACGATTCCCCTGGAATGATTATTAGCTCCCACTCTCTGAACAAACATTACAATCAGATGTCACAGGCAGGGAAATAAGTGTTTTAGAAGGCCTGAAAGCATCAGTCTGTACTGAGTCAACAAAACCTTTCATTACTCTCCTGCAAAATTATCTGCTGTATCAGCAATAATGGAGCTAGTGGATTTGCTGAATATGTTTCTATGGCAACAAATGAAGTTTTCAAACTGAGTATTTGACCTTTGTGGCAACTGATTAACAGAGTGTGTCACGCTCTTACTCCTAAGTGGTTAAGTTGTGTCTCCGGCCACATTCATGACACCATTGAAGGAGAGACCTTCGATGAATGTTCAGCAAGGTCAATAACTCATGTCCCCACTATGGATTATCTCAGAGGTGTTAAACAGTCAAGCTGTTTAATAGATTGTCCTTGATCTAGTTCCTTTAGATATTAAATGGCTGTTTTATCAGATACATTTTAAGAGGTATCCTGTCAAAATAGAAACGGCAAGATTTTCGGGGAAAAAAACTTATTTTTTTTATCAAAATACACATTCCAGAATACACCTTAGTAACAAATATTCTTACATACAGTTATGGAGCATTATCTGATCAATAAACGTTGTAATTCGCCTTACAATTTTTGATACATTATCTTTATCTTGATACTGTTCTTTGAATTTGATACGTTTTATTTTTGCATAAGGATCAAGGTATCTGCCTGTTTTTTTATTTAAAACCCTGAAATAGAATTATTTGATGTTCAACAATTCTTTTTATCCAGCACTTTATATCTTAATAAATATTGTAGCTCCGATCAACATTGAAGTAAATGCCATTTTTTCAGATAAAAATAATAATGCTTTCTTATTTTTTCCCCTTTTAAATACCCTTAAAACATAATAAAATCATTTTTTATATTTGTTTGAGTAATTAATACAAAAAATCCTAATAGCCACATAGCCACAAAGTAAACAAACATAAATATCATGAGCTTTCAAAATTTTAGAATACAATCAGAGCTTTTATTTCATTCAAGAGCAATAAAAAGGGAAAATACATAAGTAAGGAATTATTTCTGACCCCATTTTTATAAAATTTTGTTACTTTAGAATTTGGACATAATCCACAAATAGCTTTTAAATTAATAAGAAAAAGATTTGTGATAACAACCTAATGTATTTTGATATTAAACGTTTCCTGTTTTTAAAATAAACTGTCATAAAGGAGACATCAGTTGACATTGTATTTACATAAATGCTAGCTTATCTTCATTATACATGTGTCCTTTATCTAATCTATTTTAATCTAGAATATGTCTGGGGAACAATGTACTATATAGTTCAGACATTTGAGTACAGAAAGTTCTTAAGAGCAATTGTCACTAGAAAACTTGATATTTCAGGAAATAAAGTATGTACTCGTATCATTATTGAAAACCAATTCCATTTTTGTTCTTGTTTGGAATTGATTTTTAACTAATTTTATTTGCATGGGCTCGCTGTCAAGACTAATGATGATTGCAACAAAGTTTCTCAGAACATTTATTAATGTTATTGCATTTGATGCATTGTTTCTCGGGTACTGCACATGCTGTTGTTGTTTAGAACTCTGACAGACAAAAGAGCGTCTGGCCACAGCACTTCCTGCCTATACACCATACAAGCTCATCGTGACAAAGTGGGTACTGCACATGCTGTTGTTGTTTAGAACTCCGACAGACAAAAGACTGTCTGGCCACAGCACTTCCTGCCTATACACCATACAAGCTCATCGTGACAAAGTGGGTAGTAAACTGGTTTACGACAACATTACGTTGAGATTTATGGAGTCTAAGGAAAATGTATCATCGTGGTTGAATGCATTAACTCTTGTAATTTTGCTCTGCTTTTGTCAGCAGGTAATGAAAACGTGTTTCACATGCTAAAGGCTTGAGCTGTGTAGTTACGAGGGAACTATGAGGTACAAAACCAAGCGACCATAGTCCAATCAGGCATTTCAGAAAGTGTCTAGCGAACAGTGTAATATCAACTATGCTACTTTGAAAATCTCCAGTAGTTGGATCTTAATTACCATTTTAACCCTAAACTTGCTGGTCCTGGAATATTCAACAATGTCGATAGATTTGAAAGAGAATCCCCATGTTGAGCACCGCTTTGCTTACACTTATTTTCTGATGCACATGATACGATTTTTGTCCATCCCTGTGAGCCCTGGATTTTAGACAAGAGCTATCAAGTTCAGTATAGAAAACTGAAGGGCGTGAAATAATTCTTGACAATGTAGTAAGACCTAGATAGAAACAGGTACCTAATAATTGGTATGAAAGTAGCAACTTCAAGAACATTTCAATTCGGACTTTCAAGTTCAGCTGCAATGGGCTCAATAGCTTACATGGAAATGATGATGAATTTGTAGGTTTCTGAGGATTGAATTAGAAAGGAATGCTTACTGTAAACAGTATCACTGGCTTCATATCCAATACCTCTGTTGAATTACATACCTTTCTATGTTTCCTGTGCTTGAGAACAACACAAGAACCTGGATCAAAACATTGCATACCATGAATAAAGAAGTTGATCAATATATTCCTTTTCCTAATCATCAAGAAAGGGTACTTACAATCATATGTAGGTATTCAGATAGGGCTTGAAGAAAACCAAAACTAAAAGATCAATAAGGAATATTATTTTATGGATAATCAACTTCTTTATTCTTTGATAGCAACGTTTTGACATAGTTCCTAATGTTGTTGTGAATGCCAATCAAAAAAGTAAAACTAAAAGAGCTGAAATATTTTTTGTCAAGACTTCACTAATCAGTGATTAATACTGGCTTGCAGGAGCAGTTAAATAAAATGTACCAAATACTCAGGAAAAAATACTTACAATCACAGAGAATTTCCAATGAAGGCACAAAGTAGTAGTCGCACACGATGGCGAGAGCAAGGAACATGTAGAGACAGACCGCCACGTGGATGACTAGCGCCCCCTGGCGACGTTCTTCCTGCGTGAAGAGACCCCGAGGGAACTGCTCCACCGCTCTCGGGGTACAGTTGGGCAGTGTCGACAGGAGATGGCGTCCCGATACTGGAAAAGCAACAATGTCATTTACTGGAGTACTCATTGGATAATAAGGAATTATAAAGATCTGAGTGCTTAGATTAATAAGGATGAACCTGATGAGTTCCTGGAAAGAGAAAAATAGAGCCACTGGCTCTGTAGCTCATCAGGCTTCATCATCAATTATGCTGTAGAGTGTGGCCAATGTGATTCCCCCTTTGTAGAGGCTTCAGGGTCACCAATCATAAAATTAAGTATATAGGCGACAAGTTTCAGTTTTCTAGGCCTTATACTTTAGGAGAAGAAGATGAAAATAGGCCACTAAAGCTACAATTTATAATTCTCACTAGCCAAGGAGTCTGTACACCAAGTTTCAGCTTTCTAGGCCTCATGGTTCTGGAGAAGAAGATGAAAATAGGTTTTTAGGGTGTGGCACACAGGGCCACCAAAGCTACAATTTATAATCCTCACTAGCCAAGGAGTCTGTACACAAAGTGTCAGCTTTCTAGGCCTTATGCCTCTGGAGAAGAAGATGAAAATAGGTTTTTAGGGTGTGGCCTAAAAGCTACAATAAGTTTTTAGGGTGTGGCCTAAAAGCTACAATTTATAATGCTCACTAGCCAAGGAGTCTGTACACAAAGTTTCAGCTTTTTAGGCCTTATGGTTCTGGAGAAGAAGATGAAAATAGGTTTTTAGGGCGTGGCCCCTGTGGCCCTTATTAGGTGTCACAGGGCCACTTAGGCTACAATTTATATTCCTCACTAGCCAACGAGTCTGTACACAAAGTGTCAGCTTTCTAGGCCTTATGCTTCTGGAGAAGAAGATGAAAATAGGTTTTTAGGGTGTGGCCTAAAAGCTACAATAAGTTTTTAGGGTGTGGCCTAAAAGCTACAATTTATAATGCTCACTAGTCAAGGGGTCTGTACACAAAGTTTCAGCTTTTTAGGCCTTATGGTTCTGGAGAAGAAGATGAAAATAGGTTTTTAGGGCGTGGCCCCTGTGGCCCTTATTAGGTGTCACAGGGCCACTTAGGCTACAATTTATATTCCTCACTAGCCAACGAGTCTGTACACTAAGTTTAAGCTTTCTAGGCCTTATGGTTCTGAAGTCAAAATTCCACAAAGTTTACGGACGGACGGACGGACGCCGGACACCATGCCATGCCATAAGCCCATCGGGCCTTACAGGCCAGATGAGCTAAAAAGCATGCGCCACTTGAGCCACATTGTCCGGTTTTCGATCAAAATCCAGACTTTGAATGACCATATTTTCGCTCAAATGTACCGATTGACCTTGAAATTGTAATTTTCATTAACAGTTAGCAGTTCCCGATGTAATAACATCGATTTCAAAATTTGACATATATGTGATCCAATCAACATACTCTGTGTCGAAAGACAACAATGTTACATGTATTAACAATTAACAATCATTGTACGATATAAGTTAATAGAGAATTAAATTCTGACTGAGGATGAGAATAGGGTGTTTGGACAGAAGATGGTTCCTTATAGATGCTGAAAAGACAACAATGTCACTTACAGGGGGGAATCATGTTATGATATAAATGTACAGAGATCTTAGTGATTGATTCAGGATGAACCAAAGGAGTATTCAATGAAAGTTGTGCCTTAATACTGGAAAAGGCAAATATGTTACTTAAAGGAAACTATATTATTTTAGGATATTGAATGAAATAGAGATCTGTGTGATTCAATATAAGCATAAACTGAGGAGGTTGAACAGAAGGTGGGTTCCTAACCGACAGTTCCCCCTTTTCAATTTTCTATTTTCTTTATGCCTGACTGTAAAGCACTGGCAATTGCCCGTTCTATTCCAACTACCCTTTCTTTTTTCTGAATTATGCTGGAAAGGCAATAATGTTACCTACCAATTAAAAAATTTATATATTCAATATTTCATATAAAAAGCCATATATATGATATATAAACATTGAATATGTGTGTATTTCTTATCTTTTTAAATTAAGTATTAAATGATAGTGTGGACAATTCTTGACTATGACAAATATATTTTCAGAACCAAATGATGATCTGAAAAAATTTATAACTTATCGGTTCTGACAATATACTTTTATGAACTAGTTGACTAATGGAGTTTTTGACTTATCTTAAAAATTTTATGTTAATAAATTATCTTATTCTTTTCAAAATTTCATAAATTTATTTCAAATATTCTTAAATACAGAGAATGTAAAATTGTCTCATTCTGTTTGCTTGGAGGTAAAGGAAGTTTTGCCTTACAAGAGCAGTTTATTATAAGGTCGTTCCAAATTAAATATTTTAAATATAAATAAATTAAAACAAAAAGAAAACATCCATCATATTGAATAGCTGATGTATGACAAGTTTTTCAACTGAAAAATTCTCAGCTTGTGACATCAATCTTGCTGTCTTTATCACATACATATATGAAATAAGATAGGTTTGAGATATATATTGTTTGAGTCTGTAAAGGTTTCTGTTGGTCTGCTAAATTAAATAGTGCTTCTGCATGTTTATCAATTCATTTGTTTTATAGTCCATATCAAAGTTCAATTCTGGTAAACACAACTGTTTGACACATCATATTCTAAAGGTCCAGGTCCATTAGATTAACAAAATTGTCAACTCATATTTAAATGTTTACTGAATCATATCATCCACAAAGAAAATTTATTTAAACTCAAAGGCACAATACAGAGAATTTTACATATTGAAAACATTCAGATGATCTGAGTTTTAACATCACTAAAGTGATAATTGTAACAGTCCAACTTAAACAAGAGCATTCCAAAGAATAATGAATTCTTAAACTGATCATGTAAAGAATATCCCTATGGATAATAAGATGGTGGAAAGAGAGGACCAATTTCTTTGTGACTTTTTAGTTTATCATAGATTTATTAGTGACCATTTTGTCACCATTTTATAAATTTGAAAATATATTAAGAATAAATGATATTGTTCAATGTAATTTTATTTACTTTAATTGGATTAATATAAGATGTAAGAAAATATTGTACTGTCAAATTTTAAGCCAAATAAAACACAAAACTCAAATGCGTGCTCACTTTAGAGGATGATTCATTCAAATTTCTGAAACAAAATTCTGAAAGCATTAAATCTTGAAAGTCTCTGTTTCCTCATCTCATAAACCAAACTTCCTCATCAATAAACACAGTTTCAGGACCTATTGCACAAAATTTATTTTAATGACACTCATAAACTCAACAAGCAGGAGGCTTTTAGGAGATCCAAGGACGGATCTGAGACAGATTTAAACACCTCAACCCTATTATCAACCAGTAACACCTTATTAGCATGGAGACAATGAAGGTACTTCTACTGTGCACTGATCTACACATCAAATCCCTTTTACAGAATGAGCATATATCTGTATCCCCACTTTTAAGGTATTGCATACATTTAATTGCCCTGGGTGAGATTGGGTCATTGTGTAAACTTCATGGGAAGAATGCAACCAATGAAGTCATGGCTTTCTTTCAAGGTGCTTTCACATTAAGATCACATTGCCAAGAGCATCATGAATTTGTATGACACTGCAGGGACCTGATCTCTGCTTCTATCATTGGGTACAGTTCATCTACTATCATGAATTATGTAAATCCCATGATCAGGTACCCACTTAAACAGCTGGATGATCGAATTCGATGTTGATGAAGTTCCTTGCCCAAAGTCTGATGAAAGTTTCACGAATTCTTAGTGTTTTCTCCTGGATTTGAACAGAGGACTTTGGCATGAGAGAGATATTATTACTACACTACAACGGTTGAATGTATGGTATGATGAGTGTGTAATGTTGAAAGTTGTTTGTTAAATGTGGAATGTTGAATTGAAGGATCAACGGAGAAGCAAAGTGGATTCACATGACTAGGTTACAATGGAAAGCTATAGCCAGAAATAAAAATTGAGCGTGGCTTACTAATACACCCCCCCCCCCCCCCCACAAAAACGTGCATCCCTGACCTACTAAATTAGTGTATACAACCCATAACTTAGATATCCCATTATCCAGACCATTTGTCAATGTCTCTTGCAATGCCCATCTCTCCGAATAAGGTAAAAGACATGTGCATAATTTGAAAGATCTGGATGAACAGATTTTCTCCAATCAAATTCTGATATTGTTGAATAACTAGGTACAAAACAGAGAAATTTTGAATAAATACAAAATAATAAAATTGCTTGTAAATTGGCACTGCATCCCTCCTAGTAGGGTCAAAGACATGTACAAAATTTGGAAAAAATCAGATGAATATTTTTTCCGTAATAGGACGGTCAAATTCTGTTGATGAAAAATGACTACCGTATTCGTCCTAATAAGCGCCCTGGGCGCTTAGCTTGCAAAAATCCAAAGGGGGCGCTTATTAGGATACCCCAGAAAGGGGGGGGGGGGGGGGGGGCGCTTATTAGGAATACATTATAGACAAGCGCTCTGTTATATGGAAATTTGTAATAGGGGGCGCTTATTAGGGAGGGGGCGCTTATTAGGACGAATACGGTAAATACAAAACATGGATATCCGTTAAAAAAATTGAAAATGAACAAAATTGGTTGTAATTTTGCATTGCACCTCTCCTAGTAGGGTAGAAGGCTTTCGCAAAATTGAAAACAATCAGATGAATAGTTTTTCCATTATAGGTTGGACAAAATGTCCTTGGACAGACAGAATCATTGGTATTTAACTGTATACCCTCGAAAGTTGGTCTGGGGTTTTCTTTAAAATGCGATCAACATGATTGGACACTTAAAGTGTTTTCTTGATTCTTTTGATGGTAAGAAATTGTAAAATAATATTGTAGTGGATTTAGCAAGCACTTGGGTATAAATAACTTGTGTATAGATACATGTTACCACTATTTATTTTCCTCATTACAAACTAGATGTCAAGACTAATATCACGCACACTAAGAAATTGAATGAATAGGTGTATTGTACAGCTGTTTTCAAGCTTCTATTATACTTGTTGATACACTGATCAATTCTCCTCATCAATGATTATTCATTCCTTCCTTGAACACCTTGAGATATTACAATGTTTGAGAACATTCCATTTATACCGGTTATGATCATCATAGATCTCTACTAAAATTTGCACAGTGTTAATAAATAACAAATGAATCATTCATCTGTTGTTCTCAATCTGTTGGTATTTCAAAGAACTATGAAGTATAACCGATGAATAACTTTTGAATACAGTGACCCTGTGCAATTGATTAATAGAAATTTCATGCAAACTCTATAAAGTTGCAATGAATAGAAAAGCACAGATGTTTTCAAGCTTTTGATAGATTTGCCTTTCTGTACAACAAACATGAAGTTTGAAGAAATATAATACAATGAATGCCAAAATTATTTCAAATTGTTACAATGTAATTGTTAATTTTTTTCAAAGACAAAGTTTCTCATTGAATAATTGTGATTGTTGGAATGTTAAAGGATAATGATAAAATCTCTGGATATATGCGCTGTGAAATGGATCATTTAATGTGAATTGATTGTTGTCTCCAACCAACTCTCTTCTATTATCCTATCTGAATAACAACAAATCATACCAAATCCTCTGCAAGCATCACCAGAGGAAGGTAAATGAGCTGAAAACTGTATAATGGTGATGTATTGTATTACCAAGCATCTGCAGTATTACATTCAGCTGTGTGACAGGTGGCAACAAGATACTTTATGCTGAACTAAAGCTAGTAGTTAAAAAACAACCAGCAATTATTTTTCACTTAAAGTATTTATTTCTACATCTAATGAATTATTGATATATTCAAACATTTTTTTTGAAGGTATGTTTATAATCCTTGACAATAAAACTATATAGTTTCAAATTTTAAAAATCATGTACATGAAATCTATTATGGAATATTTAAGCTATTATTTTAAATTCATAATTATACCTAAATAACAGCAAATCTTAAAACCAACCATAATTTCTGACAGATTATAAAGCTAAGGAAACTTCAATGATTTTGTCAAAATACAGATTTTTCAAGCATAAGGCAATATTCTCAAGCTTGGAGATATGCACATCTAGTCATTCCAGCCTGAAGAGAGTAACATAAAGAATCATATACCCTCTCATGCAAGAAATATAAAATTATCAGTTAATCCTAAAACTAAATTGCATAAGTCCTCCCTTTGAACAAGTTGTAATTCCTAAAATAGAGATTCTGATAATCAGAGTGGTTTTGCACCATATGATGCAAGTCACCCCAAAAAAAATTCAGATTTTATGGGGAATTTTTCTTCGACATATCTATTTGACTACCTGAAAAAGACAATTTGACTAAATGTCACATTTGTTGTCATTAAAATCAAATAATTGATTTGTTCCATGGCTTATTTTTTTAGATTTTTTAAGATGAGTGACAACCCAAAATTAGCTTTGAAAATTAATAAAAGCTGTGATGTTAAAAAATATTATCAATAAATTTTGTAATACATCCTCTTCATACAGGGATCATAATTTATTTTAAAACAAAGATTTGATTTAAAGTCATTAAAGGGGCAGTAGCACGTTTTTAGGGGGCATATAAGGTGATGTCAGGGAAATGAAAATTAATGGTTCCAATTGAAAGACAATGTATTTAAACTAAACGGAGCAGTAATAATTCAAATATATAATGTAAAGTTTAGCCACGCGATTCATTTTTGTTACACAAAATGAATTAAAGGTGTTCACACAAAAATGGCCGCCAATGGATTTTATGTAAATCTTCATACTTTGTCCTCTGACTATGGATGATTGGCTTGTGTAATGAGGTTTTTGTCACTTTCAAATTAGTATATTAAGCATTAACGTTCAATTATCAGTGAAAAATTTAGAATATAAAATTTCCAAAAAACGTGCTTTAAGCTTTGTAGCCAGCTTATTATCTGACAAAATCATAAATTAGTGGAATTACCAGCACACTCTTTACGTGAGCTATCTAATGGTATAAATATGATTATGATTCAATGAGACTGACACAATATCATGATAAATGGTTTAAGCAAATTAATTTGTATACAATAATCTAGTTCATAATCATCTTGAGGCTTTATCACTGAAAACTTCAATCAGCTTACTTCAGTTGAGCTATATATTCAACAACCCTCAATCCTTACATTTGTTTGAATTAATAATCAAGATAAAATTATGTTCCTTTTTATGTGTCTAAGCTGTCATTACCCAATGAAACAATGAGCTATTGCAAATCTCATTAACCTCATAATAAGAGGCATCATGCCTTAATTTTCTTTCAATAAAGAAACACACACTTTTCTAAAAATTGACATATTATTAAAACATGAATAGTCGGTTAATTTGTAAAACAAAACAAAACAATATTGAATCACCATGTATCACATTTCATTGAGCATTTATAACAAAAAATAAATATATGAAGAGGTACAAGCAATTAAAAAGGTTAATGTATACTGGATTCATTGAGAAAATATCATTTCCTGTTATCATTCTAAATGTTTGTATAATTATCTAAAACAGTGAGAATCTATGATTCATGAAAAATGAAAAATGAAAGAGAAACATTTTCTGGTTTATTTTGTATATATAATCACATCAAACGGTTATTAGTCTGTTATTTTTCCACTTAAGTAAGCAGCAAAGGCTTTTGATTGTTTTTATAAATATCAATTCTATCTCATAAAGTAGACGTTGTTAGCCAAAAAAATCAAATATCATTTCATTATTTACCTTGACCATAAACGTGATGGAATATACTTAATGTCTGTTATCACTGACTACTCATAACTTATCATCATAAAGTGAGATGAAATATTTATTCCTTAACTGTGGATACAGTTAGAGCTGACCTATGTTCTGGGAATGTGGGTTTATATCATACAAGAGCTTGGTCCCCGAAAAGGACAAGAATTCATTAGTATTGCAAATAGAGTGATCACACAATGTTACATTGAACTATGTAATTTCTCTATTAATTCAACATCTCCAATAATTCGACCACATTCGATGTCACGACTTCAAATCACTTCTAAAATTGCAACCAAGTGTCAAAAGTTGATGCTGTGATGATTTAACCATTATTTGAAAAATTTGTTTAATTTGCAAAATAAAACAAAATTTATTATTGCAGAGCATATTTTTTTCTTCTGCAGTAATTTATTTAAAATATATTGATAATGATAACATTGCCATGATTATGTGGTCATCTATAAAACTATGTATTAATATCACACATGTACTTGACATTTATAAAATATTTCGACCATTGAGGCAAATGAGCCACCGAAAGTGAAAAATAATTCAACCATAGACATTTTCTGAAAATCTTTTGAAAAATTTAGAGTTGAATTAATAGAGAAATTACGGTAAATTCATTTCACTCTGGTTAATTTTTTTTGCCGTGAATTGTTTGTTTTTGATATTTAGTTTATATTACTATATATAAGTTTAAATTATTTGGATAAGAAAAGTTTTCGTATTGGACAGTCAATATGTCACATAGTTTAAATAAACATTGATTACATATTGTTAAATTCACAAATATCTCATTTTTGGAATTATGCTATGTAAATCCAATATTCCATTTGGTCAAAATCCTAAATTGGATTGGTAAAGAATAGCTTTACATTAAGATAAAAAGTTATCATTGTCATTAGAATATGTTTGTATATATTTGACAAGATAATTGAATGATTCTAATTTTTATCAATTTATATTCTAGATCTGTAAAGGATATGAGATGGTTAAGTCTTTAATGCGCTGTTAATAGAAAGGATATAATTAATATGTTTTATGCTATTTATATTCCTTTTTAGTAATTAAAAAGGAAAACTGATCATTCAGTGTTCAGTATTTATGAGTACATATATTCTTTAATATTATTTGGGAATTATCCGTTCAACTGTTGTAAATGAACTAAGTACGCACAGCATGTCAATTTTTAACTGTTTATTCAACTGTTACCAAGTTTTATATGAACTTCAGAGGAGAATATAGGATTTTCAACTTCTTTATTGTGATAAATCCCACAAATTATACAAGTTTTGTGAAGTAAGAAGTTGTTATCGAGGACTTACTCAAAGCTCTCATACTGTTGAAACCAAGTCATAAACCAAGTGCTAGTCTGTTATCCAGACCCTAAAGCAAGAAAAATTAAAGGAGCCTTCTTAAGTCTAGAAAATATTGGCAAGTCTAGATGCCTCAGCTTTAGCCTGAAAGGGTAACATTCATGAAATTTATTAATTTTTAACCAATGGATAATATTTTATCATTTTCCTAAAATCTATATACCCTAAGTTTCTTAGCGGCTCCTTAAAGTTTGTAATTAACATATATTTTTAATAGCTACTAAAATGTGGCTTAAAGAACTTTGAAAATTTAAGATACCAAATCCATGTTACAGTGTAAGCCCCATTAGTATCTCAACCAATATAAAACCATTTCATCCATTATATAAAACAATTTCACCTATACATAGTTTGTCATATTCTTAAAATCCAACTTCTTTTCAAAAAAATTGGAATTAACATTTTTTTTTTCATGTGGCTACTTTAGTGCACCTTAGTTATACATAAAAATATACACCAATACGTTAAGAGATAAAACCTCCTCAGATATATCTTATTCATGAGTCACTTTACGACCCACCTAAACGTAGCTATGCATGTTATATTAAATCCAAACGATAATCCAATAAATTCCAATTCTTAACCCCTCAAAAGCCAGAGGACCACATATGACGGTGAACTACCTAACGGTACCGTATCGCGTGGCACAATACATTCATTCCACTACCACATGTGAGTAAATATTTAGGTTACAACCAACTAAGATAAGATCTCAACAAAACATGTTAAACCGCCACGTTATATCCCTTGAGAATTGAAATCAATAACAATACGGGATGAAATACGACAATTCGTGACCCTGAAAACCTACCGTGTGCAGTCCACGAACTGTCATCTTTTAGGGGATTCCCCGCCCCGTCTGCCAAATCGGGTATACTTGGTGTAGAGGGGTATGGCGAATCTGACCAAAACATTCGCCATACTGTCAGTGTAACCACGCCGACAAGGAACAACAACACGCGGACATGAATCGGCGAGCGACGTATTCTCATTCTGAAAACTATCTACAACTAAATACATCCAGGAAATCATCAGCAACCGTCCATTCCGAACATCCGTTGTGGAGATCAACTCACAACAGACATACAAGCATTACTTGCACGGGCCATGCGATCGAGACAGGTCGGGCGAGTTGATTTCTGTGGGGGTGGAGGGTTGCGCTAAACAATACCTCAACAACCGTTGACATTAAAAATTAAAGGGATTGCCACGAAAGGATCGATATTTGCGTAAAACGAAAACATTAGGCGAGCGTTTAGAGAAAATGTTCTTCACGTTGCGTAAATATCGAGTTTTAGATGTGTCGTCTGCTTTCGCACCCACGTAGTCATGATAGAGTCGTCCCACTCGTGTTCTGAATAGCGCTATTCATTCTCGTATTTACCGTTCAGTTTACACAGCGTATTGAATACACTAAGAAGGATAATCAACAGGAAATAGATGTATTGCTAAGTTTGTTGTGGACCGACGAGAGATTAATGTGATTGTATTCGGGCCTATGTTTAACTCTTGGCCTACAGATTTTTGCCTTGTTTCGATATCATTAATGTCTATTAATCCACATAAAATATGAACACCTAAAAGCCTTATCTAAAGCAGCGTATTCCTAAAAGAAAATGCCCTTCGATGTGAAACTAATGTTTTTGTTTGTTTACTCTATAACGCCTAGGTCCTCTGTTATGCAAGCAAATCAAGAAATCAAAGAGACAGAGATGACGAATTGAGATGAAAACAAGAGAAAAAGAGGTGTGTACACAAGAGGGTATATACACAGAGAAACTAACAGAGACAGAAATGATGTGGCAAAGGCGAAAAGTACAAGAGACCCAGAAACAATGAGAGTTGAATAAAGAGAGCTGTAAAAAAAACAAATATTATAAAGAAAGAGATTGATAAAGAACATTATGTACAGATGAAAAATGTACGATCAACGAAATGAGAGTTGATGTACCAAAATATGAATTATGATGTAAAGTGAAGCAAGATGGACGTTGGACCTAGAGTGAGTTTGGATTAGAGAACCTCCAAAAGAAAGTGCGATAGGGAGGTTGAGAACATGCAACTACACGAAACTGCCAGAAAGAAGGACATAAACGATAAAGGAAGCAAAGCATGACTAATTATTATATTTAGAAAGGACGAAAGAGCCGCAAAATAAGAAAATGCGACAGTGATATAGGGTGACGGAGGTGAGGTTATTTGGTGTTTTACGCCGCAGTGACAGAGAACAGTTTGCACTGAAAATAAACGGACACTGAAATGGAAATGCGCATGCTGGATGTTTGTTCTTACAGTCGATCCTTTTAACAGTTGACTGTTGGAAACATAAAGGGGTAGTTGTTGATCTATATCTGTCAATTCCTCCCGTCTTATATGTGTGCTTAGCAATACCTATCCCACCGATATGAGTATTTCAAGCCAGCTGCTATATTTCAAGAAATTTCAGATTTAACTTTGATAATGAGATTGCATGTTTATCAATTCCTGTATAGATTTGTAAATAATTGTTTGTGTGACATTGTTATGACTGGAGAGTTTTTTCTTGCATGTATTTATTTGTATGGAGTTTTGAAAAAACAACCATTCCCAAAGGATCCGAGAACTGTACCGTTAAATACACAATGAATTATAGTTAGTGATGTAATATACTGTGTGTGACAGGTAAGTTAGACAGAAAATGGAGACAGCAAGTTCATCAACATATCCAGGAGAGGGTCGTATAATCAATAGACATCTCACGTCATTGATTCCAGTAGATATGGGATTTCAATGGGCGATAATGCATGAACAATGGTCCCAAAAGGAATGCATTAGCTATTCAGACACAAGTTTTGTTTTCATAGTGAAGGGAGAGGTATGATTCATAGACCAAAATGACACCTTTTTGTGAGCAGATTGCTAGATTGAAGAGAATCTTGAATTATGGAGGTTAAGAGATGATATTCAAAGAAGCGTACGTAACCGTATGGATTTCTTCACATTATACACCCACACAATCTAGTATGCCTAGTTCGTTGCAAAATTCAAATATACACTCCAAGTTTCCTTTTATAGAGAAATTCTTGCATATTCATTAATCTATTAAAGGTAAATGTAGTATTAATATGACTAAGTTACCTAATTGACAAAAGACAAATTTCCATCTGAAGTAGCTATAACTTAGTTACAAGACATCTTCATCTGTGAACCGGTAAAGGAAAACTATGGCAAATAATCAAAGATTAGAATAACACACGTTTTCAGAACTCTCTGCACAGATACATTGCGAAAACAAAATAATTCAATTATACTAAAACACCAAATGGTTTCAAGGAAAAGGGCTAACGCTAGCCAAGAAAATAATTTCGAGATTCGTCATTTTATAATTTGGTCTTGGAGTAAATGCCCTGAAACTATGTCTAGATATCTCAATTTAATCTAATTTCTATATTTAGAACACCCTGTTTCAGAAACTTCAAAGGCTCATTTTATCACCAAATACGCAATTCGCCAAAACAAGCTTCTAAATTTACTTCAATTTTGTCTCATCAAATTAAACCCACACAGGTTATTGTGTCAATTTTCATCAACAACAGCGCTTTATCAGATACTCCTACGTTCTGGAGCTACGTCAACATTGTTTGCGGAAAGTGATGAAATTCATCATTTATAAGCTAAATCGGTAACTATGATATATTATGGTTGATAACCATGTTGGTGAGTTATGGTTGACAACCATGTTGGTGAGTTATGGTTGAAATACATGTTTAAGAATTTTGTTTTAATAGAACATGTATGTTAATGAACTATGTTAACCAAACAATGTACATGAATAATGGTGAAAAAAAAGCGTGTCAATTTTGGTTGAAGAACAAATGAAAAGAATCGTGGTTGAAACCATGTTCAGTAATTATGGTTGAAATCATGTGTGTGAATTCTTGTTAATAACATGTTTGTAAGTTTTAGTTTAAAACGACGATAAAGAATTATTTTTGAAATACATGTTAGTTTATTATCATTGAAAGCCATTTGAAGTCATGTTAGAAAATTTGCATCAATGTATTCTGATTGAAACCATGTTTACAAATTACTTGTAAAACGATGTTAATGAATGATTTTATTTGAAAAAGGAATAATGAATTGCTAGTGTTTGCAATTTGTATATCAATTTGGTTTGAAACGCAAATCTATTAATTGTTGTTTAAAACTATGTTTATCAGTTGAATTGCTTTGTTTATTCATAATGGTTTTATTTGTTTATTACTATGTTTCACATTTGCAATATTTGTAAATACATTTGTAGTTA
The DNA here is from genome assembly GCA_916613615.1 of Steromphala cineraria. NCBI lineage: Eukaryota > Metazoa > Mollusca > Gastropoda > Trochida > Trochidae > Steromphala > Steromphala cineraria. The sequence goes on along the minus strand of OU744731.1, from coordinate 8,920,927 downwards.
TGGTCGAAAATAATGTAAACATAGTTCAAATTCAGGTTGAAATGTCATTTGTCAGTTTGCTTCTGTGACAAATAGTGAAATAAGGTTGCAAAGAATAACAGTGAATATTAATTTCATAGGATTGATCGTTGCTTTGATATTGGCCCAGCCTAAACGCTATCTCACTGAAAATAGAGAAAATCGATGTACCGAGACATAAATTGACTACTGATGCCTGAATAAATGTCAAAATGTCAAACCGTTACATATTGTAATTGATAGGTTGTTATTATTTTTCATATTTGCTTTCTACACTTATTTATGAATTTAATGTATTTACTTTGCACTTTGCTTTTCATACACAATTCATTAATATCATTCGTTAATATGATATAATTATTTTATATTTTGTATATTATGTTATAGTTTGTATATCATATTTTATCTATATATGATTATATAATGGAATGATATACATGTGAATATCATGTATTATATGGTGCCCTTGATGGTTACCAATGTTAAACTTCTGGGAATCTTTCAAAGAATGACAGGCAATAGGCCTCCATCGATAACATAACTTTACTGGTGCGGCATTGATATAAGCAGAGTAATTATTGGCGTAAATCTCCCCTCTGGGACGAAACGCAGCCCCTCTCTTCATTCTCCGAATGAGCCAGCAGAAGTCTAAATAAAAATAAAAAGAAATAACCTAAGTCATATTCACCATTAGTGGTATGCAGCTCCTCTCTTCACTCCTGGAGTTGTCTCCCTTTGACTGCCTATGTGGCAGCTTCATATTCTCTTCTGCTAGCTCTAGAGATGGAAGCCATTCAGAAGTCTGGATAATTTTCTTCAATACTTCTTCATGTGCTGTGTTTTCTTGGATTATATGGTATGTGATATCGACATTGGGTCTTAACAGACAACCGCATTCGTTTTTTGTGTCTTTGAACTGTGTTTTTTGTGACTTGTGAAATTTTTTTCTGTGACTGTCAACGTGTTTTCCGCGAAGTACTGTCTTGTGTGTTTCGTAATGGCTACCCAACGTAAATGTGTGTCTTGTCAACGTTTCATGTCGGATCGCGATCCTCATTCCCTTTGTGTTCTGTGTGATAAGAATCCTATTTGTTTTCCTGATGCGCGTTGCCTTATGTGTAGTGACTTAGACAAAGATACGTGGGCTAAACTCTGCGAGTTACGTGCTAAGAAAGCTAAATCTTCCTCCATTGCTCCTCATACTCCTCCCCCTGCTATGGACGGTCATGAATCGGATTCTCCTATCCCCCCTTCGGGAACTGTAGCAAATCTCACGGCTAATCCTAACGATTTAACGGCGTTTCTTAATTCCTTCAAACAAGAAATGTTCTCCTCATTCCAAAACAATTTTCAAGCTATGGAACGGAAAAACGATGAAAAGATCGCCTCCTTGAAAAAGTCTCTCTCTAAATCCCTTTCGAGTAGCCTGGCTAAGGGCGGGTCTTCACGTAAGATTCCTCCTAGTTCTGAATCGTCCCGTGGTGACAAGCTTAAGCCGTCTAAACGGGCCGCCGACCCTAAGGACACGGTAGTTAAGGCGGGTGAAACTTCCAAACGGCAGTGTTTACCGGGCTCGGGCCTGCCTAAGGATGGTCAGGTTGACCAGGTGAAAAAGACCTTAGTCCGTTCTGACGACTATTCTGTCCCAGATTCGGGCGGGTCACACGTAGTGGACGCCGTTAACCTGTCCGTACCCTGCTCTGGGACGGCTCGGGGCGGGTCTCGCGTGCAGGGTGATAAGCCCGTCAACGGCTCTAATGCCACAGCTACTGGCCCAGTCCAGGATGCTATTGACACGGTTAGCACGCGTGATCCGTGCCTTGGCTCACGGATGCAGCAAGTCTCCACGGACGGCACGGGCCTCTCGGGGTCAGTAGGTCACGGCTCGGGTGACACTGTAAACAAACAGGAGCCGCTTGATTTCGTCAACGTGTCTAATCCGCCGTTCCTCCCGATCTTGACGGACTTAGAAGCTGAAGATAAACAGCCCGTTGACGTTAAACTCCACTCTCATGAAGGATTAGCAATCATTCCCGCGGTTGATTCTTCGGACATTCCGGACTTAGTCCCGAACTGGACTTTTGTTGAAAAGATTGACTTTTTACACAAGCTCAAGCCTTGTACTCAGCCGTCCTCGCTTGATGAAATTTTGGAACAGCCCTTACCTGAGGAGCTCGGTTCTACTGGTATACTCCCCCCTAAGCGGGCACCCAAGCGTTCTTTACCCCACTCGACAGTGGTCAAGAATGGTCTCGACATTGTGAATGCTAACCTCGCCAAGGCCAAGGATGCTTCCTCCTTATCTAAGCTCCCCCTTAAGAACTCCTACGTTATTCACGATCGGGTTTTACCGGCTGCCGCTCCGGATGTTGACAGAGATTTTGCTCGTCTTAATGCCAAACCTCTTCCACGATTTCAAGGAGATAAACTGTCTGTTCCCCGTAAGGACTTGAAGGACTTGGACGCCGCTGCTAGGAACTCTGTCGATATTCTGTCCTACATTAACTGGTTTGCGGCTGGTGTCAGACAACTTCTTCCGCCTACTTTCCACAGTTATGAAGGGATCAAGCCCCAGACACTCACTGTCATGAGCGCAGAAGAGGTTGCCCTCGCCCACTCCTTTTTGGACGTTATCTACCAGGCCGCGGGGGACGCCACCCAAGCTCAAGTTGCCTCCCTGGCTCGTATAACTGCCCTTGAAAGATCACAACTGTTAGGATCCGTTAGGAATTTGCCTGTCGACACGAAGGAGGATCTTTTCCAACAGCCGTTGAACTCCGACTCTATTTTCAACGGACAGTGCGCACAGGCAATCGCTTCTCAGGAGGCTCAGACTAACAGACATCTCAATCAGCAACTCGCCTAAGCTCTGCTAGCTCAGACCAGAAACCAACGTGGTTCCTTCCGAGGTCGTCGTGGACAGCCCAACTCTACACCCCGACCCCCCCTCCATCGTTCTGCTTTCGACCGAGCTAGTAAGCCCTTTGAGCGTTCTCGACCCCCTCCTACTCATCCTCAGACCCCCAAGGAGAGTCAAGGTCCTCCTCCCAGGTACAGTTTTCGTGGCAGAGGAAACAGAGGAGCCAAGAATACCTTCCGTCGCTGACTCTTTCCCGGTCGGTCTTCCAAGCCTACACCCTTTCGATCTTGCTATGCCCATGGACTCCTCTCTAGATTTCGATTTTGTGACGCCAGTCGATTCCTCCCCAGTGGGGGGTCGTCTGCAACGATTCGCACGGAACTGGCAACTCATCACCCCGGATCTTTGGATCAACTCTGTGATTTCCGACGGGTACCAGCTCCAATTCCAGACGCGCCCGCCCCTAGCGATTCATCCGATGGGAAGGAGATTTTTCTTACAAGGACCGCGTCTGGACGCTGCTCTACTGGCAATAGAGCAGCTCCTGCTGAAGGAGGCAATTGTGGAACTCTCTCCTCTCGATTCGTCCCGAGGTTTTTACTCACCAGTGTTTCTGGTGCCGAAGCGCGATACGACAGAGATGCGCATGATAATAGACTTAAAGATTCTCAACAAGGATTTCCTTCAGCTCCCTCCCACCTTCACCATGGAGTCGCTGAAGAACGTGAGGAAGCTCGTCCAACCCAACAGCAAATTCATCAGCATGGACCTGAAGGACGCATATTTGCATATACCCATCCACAAGCACTCACAAAAGTTCCTAAGGTTCGCCGTAAACGGAAGAAGATTCCAGTTCCAAGTTCTTCCATTCGGAGTGTCAATCGCGCCTTGGTTATTCACTATGGTCATGAAACCCATCCTACACTTTCTACACATGAGAGGGATTGCGATCCATGGGTACTTGGACGATTTTCTGGGAAGGCACATTTCTACAGTGATGCTAATCAAACAGACCAAGTTCGCCATACATGTCTTTACTCATCTAGGATGGATAGTTCACCCGGAGAAGTCCGAACTAACCCCTACACCCAAAATCAAGTTCCTAGGTGCGATACTAGATGCGGAGAAGTGTTTTATTTTCCCCATACAGGATCGTTGGCTGACAACCCGCAAACTGATTCTCTCTCTTCTCGCCGTACGAGTCACGACTCTCAGGAAGTGGATGTCCCTCCTAGGTTTTCTTACGTCGATACAGGCCTTTACGTACAGAGGTCGCCTCAACCTAAGGCATACTCAGGCGTGGATCAACGCGAACAGACACCAGGAATTGGATTCTCGCTTAGTGTGCCCTCCTCAAGTGTGTCGCGAACTGGACTGGTGGACGTGGGAGTCCAATGTGATGACGGGAACGCGATTCACAGATCCTCCTCCGACTTTCACGATCTTCATGGACGCGTCAAGGGAAGGTTGGGGAGCCCATATGGATTCGCTGGAAGCGCAAGGAATATGGACAAAACAGGAAACGATGTTGCACATAAACTCTCTGGAGCTTCTTGCAGTCATCAAAGCTCTCAAGGTGTGGTGGAGGCTTCTTTATCACGCAAGTTTGATGATAGCGACAGACAATGCGACAGTGGTGGCTTACATCAACAAGCAGGGCGGGACCAGGTCCCAGGAGCTTATGGACCTAACTCGACAGCTGTTCTCTCTAGCGGATCAGTGCAGAGCCAACCTCAGGGCCAGGCACATCCCAGGCAGGTTAAACGTGTTAGCGGACTCACTATCCAGAAGCAAACAGGTGATTCCGACGGAATGGACTCTTCACGAGGATGCATTCCAGTTGATAGTGAACAAGTGGGAGACCCCGTTTTTCGATCTTTTTGCTACAAGTCGAAACTACCAGTTACCAAACTACGTCAGTCCTATTCCAGACCCAAACGCTTGGGCAGTGGACGCTCTCTCGATATCGTGGCAAGGGATGACAGCGTACGCCTTTCCTCCAGTAAAGATCATCCCAGATGTGTTAGCCAAAATCTCGACTCAGGACTGTCTCATCTTTCTGGTAGCGCCAGCGTGGCCCACGAGAACTTGGTTTCCGAACCTACTGGATCTATTAACAGACTATCCTCTGAAACTGCCGTTGTGGGACAACCTGTTGTACCAACCCATTTCGCTCAAGACTCACGGAAATCTATCGGCACTGAATCTTCACGTGTGGAGGCTATCAAGGAATCGCTTTCATCTAAAGGTTTCGGACGAGATTCTTCGAGTGCTATCCTACAATCTGTCAGACCCTCCACATCTAAATTATACGACGCCAAATGGAAGATTTTCTCCGGCTGGAGACAGCAAGTGGGACTGTTAGATTCAGCCATATCCATTCCCATGATTGCGGACTTCCTGTTGTTTTTAAGAGATGTTAAAAAACTTAAGCACGGTACCATCGAAGGATATAGATCGGCCATAGCTTCTGTTTGTGACTTACAAGGATTATCGGTGGGAACAGATCAATCTCTACACAGAATGTTAAGATCTTTTCAGATTAAGGATATGTCCACACCTTCGATTTTTCCCAAGTGGGATTTAAGGATCGTACTCCAATCACTGCTTAAAGCACCCTACGAACCTTTGAACTCTACCACACTAAAGTTTCTCTCTTTTAAGACTGCCTTTTTGCTAGCCTTTGCTTCTGCTGCCAGAGTATCGGAGTTGCACGCGATCGACAATTCCTCTATCAGGTTTTCAGACGGTTACAAGGAAGTCTCTTGCCGTGCGCTCCCGGAGTTTTTAGCCAAGAACCAGTCAGCTTCTCTAGGACCGTTAGGTACTCGTGTGTACAAGATACCAGCTCTACCTTCATCTTCCTCTCGCTCAGACAAGGATAGACTACTTTGCCCAGTTAGGGCTCTTAGATGGTACCTCCAGAGAACTGCTTCGTTTCGGAGGAACAGAAGGAGATTGTTTCTTTCATGCAAGACAGCGGTGGATTCCGAGATCTCAAAGAATACCATTTCGTCTTGGTTAAGGAAGACCATCGTACTCGCTTATCAGTCAGTTGATCAGGATTCTGTCAATGTCAAGTTCTCGCCTCACGAGATTAGAGCTCTCGCTTCTTCACTATCGGCGTGGAAATCTGTGTCTATCAAAGAACTTGTCTCAGCATGTCAGTGGAAAGGATCGAACACTTTCATTTCATCGTACCTTCGAGATATTGCTCAGTCTCTAGACGGAATTTGTGATCTGGGTCCGCTAGTAGCGGCTCAGCATGTTACCTCCGCCTAAACCACTTACAAGTACAAGAAAAGAGAGGGGGGGGGTCGGGGTCGTCAGGAGGTTTTTGACGACTGACCTCTTCTAGAGTCACCATGTAACTTAAGAGGTGAGAACATACTGTGAATTGAGTTATGGTGAAGGTTTTACGGGAAGGTACTACACGTAGTTATTTACACTTAAGTTGTGGACTGGTATATCCACCAAACTCTATCACCTAGGTAGTATGTCTAAGTATGACGTAAAGCTAGGGATTAACCGGAAGTGACGTCATCAGTAAGTGATGACGGAACATGAACCGGAAGTGACGTCATAACGGGTTCGAAAGAACCAGAATACTGTATGGTTTACATACTCATAGGTGTGTTGGATTACGTCATATTCAGAGATTTACCTATTTCATTAACCAAGTGGTGTGCACTCATTCCTAACGATATTGTTAAGGTGAAAGGATAATAAAGTACGGGAGAACTGCATGAGGTGTTGTTGGAGTTGTTTTTGGTACTGCAATACATAGATCTAAAGAGATAAATAATGATCATTGTATCCTAAAGGATTATTGGCATTAAAGTAAAGGGGTTAACATCCCCTGGATCCCTCCTCCTTTATGTAAAATTCGGGACTGCGTTTCGTCCCAGAGGGGAGATTTACGCCAATAATTAGCGAACAATTACATGTATTGTTAGTAATTATTAGTAAACTCACCTCTGGGACGAACGATAAACGCCCGCCCAGAGAGTACTAATTCCTCCCCTCACTGTTCCAGGTGATGGTTACCTACAGTGCGAGAATATGAGGCTGCCACATAGGCAGTCAAAGGGAGACAACTCCAGGAGTGAAGAGAGGAGCTGCATACCACTAATGGTGAATATGACTTAGGTTATTTCTTTTTATTTTTATTTAGACTTCTGCTGGCTCATTCGGAGAATGAAGAGAGGGGCTGCGTTTCGTCCCAGAGGTGAGTTTACTAATAATTACTAACAATACATGTAATTGTTCGCTTATTGCTTGTTTGCCAAACCAGATTTCTTCGGAATTAGAAACCTATCGGGGATTTCGTCTATTGTTTTGGAGGTCTCTTGTATTCCCGTAATAACCTCTAAGGAGGGTTTACATTGGGAAGTCAGGGCATTATATTCACATGTAACACCTACTCGGGGGGTTGGAAGGTTTTTAAATCCATATGTAACACCTACTCGGGGGTTGGAAGGTTTTTATATTTCAAAGTCAAAGGGTTTTATATTCCTATGTGTAACCTAACCCCTAAGTCCACATTATCTTGAAAAAACTTACAATGCTTCCGATGTGCGGGATTCGAACCCTCAACCCTCTGAACCGTAAGCTAGCACTATAACCACTACTCTAACGGGCCAGTTAGAAGTGAAGGTTATGTTAAACAATCTATTGATTGAAGATCAGATTTCAGTACAAAAAATCGGCCCTAAAGCATTAGGAAATCCAATTGCACTTTAATTCCAATTTTAAATGCATACAAACATTCAAAATGGATATTAACAGTGTTACACCTTTTCATTTGTGATAAATTTAAAGGATCCAAATACGGTGTCAACCACGTGACTTGTCGATTGTCATTTGTAAAACCTTACACCTCGAAGAATGCTTTGCACGTGCATTATGTGCTATGTCAATATCAAAAAGTCGTCTGAACACAATGCTTTTTTTTAAGGAAATTCATTTTAATCTTTTATATTCAGAATTGAAGCGACAGTATAAAGTAATGTAATCCAATAATAAATGTTAAAATTAACCGACGAACATGAATCCTTGATATTTGTTGTTTTTTTCTCAATGTTTATGATCAGTCTGAAAATATGATTACAAATACTACAATATGGACAAATGATTACGGGTTGTTAATAACGGCATCTAAGTTAGTTAAAACACTCGAACTCGGTTATGCTTGGGTTTTCAAAACCTTCGGAAAGAAAGCCTCGCGGGAAGTAAGACTTACTTTCTTACTTTCCGCTCAGCTTTCTTTCCTCAGGTTTTGAAATCCCAAGCATAACCTCGTTCTCGTGTTTTAACCCTAACTTAGAAACCTATCGGGGATTTCGTCTATTGTTTTGGAGGTCTCTTGTATTCCCGTAATAACCTCTAAGGAGGGTTTACATTGGGAAGTCAGGGCATTATATTCACATGTAAGACCTACTCGGGGGTTGGAAAGGTTTTATATTCATTTGTAAGACCTACTCGGGGGTTGGAAGGTTTTTATATTTCAAAGTCAAAGGGTTTTATATTCCTATGTGTAACCTAACCCCTAAGTCCACATTATCTTGAAAAAACTTACAATGCTTCCGATGTGCGGGATTCGAACCCTCAACCCTCTGAACCGTAAGCTAGCACTATAACCACTACTCTAACGGGCCAGTTAGAAGTGAAGGTTATGTTAAACAATCTATTGATTGAAGGTCAGATTTCGGTACAAAAAATCGGCCCTAAAGCATTAGGAAATCCAATTGCACTTTAATTCCAATTTTAAATGCATACAAACATTCAAAATGGATATTAACAGTGTTACACCTTTTCATTTGTGATAAATTTAAAGGATCCAAATACGGTGTCAACCACGTGACTTGTCGATTGTCATTTGTAAAACCTTACACCTCGAAGAATGCTTTGCACGTGCATTATGTGCTATGTCAATATCAAAAAGTCGTCTGAACACAATGCTTTTTTGAAGGAAATTCATTTTAATCTTTTATATTCAGAATTGAAGCGACAGTATGAAATAATGTAATCCAATAATAAATATTAAAATTACCCGACGAACATGAATCCTTGATATTTGCTGTTTTTTTCTCAATTTTTATGATCAGTCTGAAAATATGATAACAAATACTACAATATGGACAAATGATTACGGGTTGTTAATAACGGCATCTAAGTTAGTTAAAACACTCGAACTCGGTTATGCTTGGGTTTTCAAAACCTTCGGAAAGAAAGCCTCGCGGGAAGTAAGACCTCAAGCTTCGTTTTCGGTCTTACTTTCCGCTCAGCTTTCTTTCCTCAGGTTTTGAAATCCCAAGCATAACCTCGTTCTCGTGTTTTAACCCTAACCTAATTGCCCGCACTAATCTCAAGCAGATAATACAATCACAAGATTGTGTCATAGAAAGACCTGATGTTTGAAAGTCTGCAGTGACTAAATGAGAATAAAGAGACCAAAGGGAAAACCACCATTCACCTTAATTGGATCCGTACAAACCAGACAACAGTAAAATCCTCGTTTTTTATAAATGCGTTGTTTCATGGGTGCTCTAAGCATGGTGTATCAATGCTATAACTTTAGAAGCGCATTGTAAAATAAATTCTTTGTATGTTTGGAAACAGATTGTAATATATAAAAATACAAAACGACTTTACGTATCTTGAACATTGCAAAGTATTAAAACAATATCGATCCACGCTGACGACGACACTCATTAGCTTGAAACAAAATCGTGTTCCAATTTTTTCCTATGTAGTATGTTCGATTCACATATGTTGCATTAACTGCAACAGGCTTCGGGTCAGACACTCATTAGCTGGAAACAAAAGCTTGTTGCAATTATTTACTATGTAATATGTTTATTTGTGATATACATATATGGCATTAACTGCAACACGCTTCGGGTTCCCCAGGTCATGTTGAAGCTTGAGATGTAAGGTTTTGAGGGTTATTGTATCAAGTCAAACATTTGAAATTCAACATCTGCACGGGAACAAATATTTATAAACAGCTTTGACAGTAAGAGTTGTGACTCATACTTGACATCCTTCGACTGATAGAACACCCCCGTTATGCCTAAATACTTCAAGTTACAAGATTGAAAAAGCAACTTCACATGATTATATACCATTCTATAAACCCAATAAGCAAGTGTTTTCTAATGATGACACCTTTTTATTATTTTATGGGCATCTCGAAACGGGATAGAAATACTTGTAAAATGTATAGAATTTAATGCAGGTAAGTAAACACAAAGTAAAAACGAACTTGATAGATCCCCACAATTGATGCAAATCAACACCTCGTCACCATTTCATACAAACACCTCATAACTAATTGGGACATGCTTTCAAAATGGATCCAAAATACATTAGTGCTGCAATTAAGAATATTGTATTAGTGTAAGGAAATAAATACAACTTATAAACATATGCGAAAGATCAACACTTCCTTACACACCGACGGTAATAAGCGAATTCACATTTCCTACAATCATGCAATTTGCTGATAATGGGAATTTGATTGAATCAAGGAGTATTGTTTGTCTATAGGCATGCAGCTGCAAGCATAAAAACGCATCGATTTATGCACAAGTGCCGTAACTATGAGAAACGAACAAAAGACAAAAGTTAACATTGGGTTGAACTTCATGTAATATTGTTGCTATGGGCGATCATTGCACTAGTACTCTAATCACAAAAACAAGCATGGACTGCTCTTGTCAACAGATGCAGACATTGAAACCAAACAAAAGGGACACCATAAACTCATGTCTAAGAGTCGTTATGTTCTTATCTTTGTTGTGTCAGTGTAGTGGTATTTTCAATATTGCCATCTCAACATATTGAATCTGTTGTCAATAAAGAGAAAATCAATTTTTATGAATAGCTTTTATTCAGTTTTAATGCATATAAAATTCCATAAATTATCTAGGAATCATAAATGCCATTCAGTGTAATAATGCTGAGGAATATATGGATGACTGTTCATTGTATGCGACGTTTCGACACAGATTCTTGTGTCGTTATCAAGCAGAGGAAGAGTAATGATATAGGGGCATATATCAGTAAATAGTAATGATTAATGAAAAGAGTAAATGTAATTAAACAGAGAAAAGTGGTAAGAAGCCAGTAATGTACAATGCAGGAGATGTTAACATTTGATTAATAGAGGCCAGTGATGTACATGAGTAATTACAGTTAATTAATTGAGGAGAAGATCATAGGCTGGTTCATTCAGTGCAAAATTGGATGTGTGCAGCAGTTATCCGATGGGGTTCATTATTTTATTAGCTACATCCCGAATAAATATTGTGATTTATGTCTATCTTAATGGTTGTTACAATGAAATACCAACAAGAAGGCGGTACACAATTATTGAGATATAAGTTGAAATCGCATCATGATTTTAACAATACAAAACACAAGCGAATGATCCTGATTATGATCGAGTGGGTGTTAGACTGGTGAGACATTGTTAAGATCCTTCTTCAAGTTGGTTTGAAAACATAAGGAGTACTTTTTAAGTTACAAAACGCCAAAAATTCTGATGAATATTGCAAATTTACGATTGGTAACTTTGAAGACTACAGAACAAATACGAAAATCCCAAAATAAAGTAAGACAACCCCCTGGGGTCATTCTTTACACATATATATTCTCAAAGCTCCATTATAAAACAAATACCTCAGGTTTTTTATGTTGAAAATGAAAAGAGAGGTAGACGCATCAAAGTGACAAACTGAAAGGTATCGGCAGGCTCAATGAGAAATGACTAAAGATGAAGGTCAACGAATAGGAACAATTCAATGAACAAAACCTCTTGTCAATCTTACAGACGAAAACATGAATATAAGTTGACTTTAGGAAACTAAAGTAGCCTAATTTAAAAATAATTTTTCAATAATAAAATAAGTAAATAACTAAGAATTTAAAATTTAATTAAATCTAAATGCAGTAATTGGAGTTTTTCATAACAGGAGGACAGGAGGAAGTATATGAGTTTGCCAAGTGCCATGTTAAACACATTATGGATAGATGAATATCATATCCGCGAGTGGGACAGCATATGTTATTCATGTAAGCTATCAGTAATGTTGACATTAAAGAAACACCTGATTGATATACACTTAAAAACGCTACATCCTCATTAATATGGAGATTTGAACCTCGAAAAAACAATCTCCTTGAACAATTTATGGAAGCTGAATTAAACTTTTCGGTTTCTTTATTACAGGTATACAGTCATTCAATCTAGCAAGTCAAATTCGCTTTCTACAATCAGAGAATGGAACTTTTGTTTTAGGTCTTAACATTTACCAGATTGAGTCAAGGGGACATGCCCTGGTAGTAACATTTCAGTCAACCTCATTACCACAACAGAACCTCAGTCTGGCAATTCCACCCCTAAAGAGTATCAGAGAATCACCTGCTATTAGGAAAACTAAAGCACTGAAGAAGAATAAAACAACCCAGGGAAAACGATTATTCACTTATAAGGGTTCATTACTGACATTATAAATACAACAGTAGTTCAGTCCTCTTTTCAAAGAATTGCTTTGGTTGAAGGTGACATCCACTCTGCCATCACAATGTTCTAGGTAACAGTTTTATTAGTTTATAGATTGCAAAATAACAAATGCATTTCAACAAACGAATGTGGCTGGAGTGCAATTGAATGTAACCACATAGATATTTCAGGTGACTGAAATGTTCATATACAAGCAGTTTTTAAATGCAAATATGTTTCTGAAATACTGCAACAGATTTAATCATTTTAATAAATGAAGAAGTATCCAGTATCCAAATACTTACTCCTGAGGTTGCTATATCATTTACATAAAACCATTACATGATATTCATCTTCAATGTTTCCTATATTACATTTGTACAAACATCATTATATTCATCATTACACTTCATTACAGGATTTATTTTAAAACAAGTGGAAAGTGATTCGCATTTCACAAAATGAGCATATTAACCTTTTATCACTAAGTGCTATAATGTATAATTTCAGTCTGCAATAATGATTTAAAAGACGATTAATGTTTCAAGGGAAACACTCTTTTCGTGAAATACTAATGAACAGTTATAAGTTACCAACATCCAAATATAACAGTGTGTGAAAATGAATGGCTGACTTCAGACACCAATGTAAGTTTACCATAATGATCAGGTTGTTAAAGAAACGAATATGGTTCCATGTTAACAGTTTAAATCAACACTACATTACTAGAGCTTGTGTAGATTCGTCGATCCTGTACCCACCACACTACCTTATGAGCGGGTCATTGAGTGACCTTGTGTCAATAAATCGAAAACACTATTATATTTTGTGTCTATGAAATCGTTCCTTAGTGATCAACAGTTTTGATCAGAAAAATATAATTGTGTCTCTGCACTAAGTCAAAGTAACTGCATTGCTTCTTTTTTAAGAGAGTCCATAAGGAATATTCTTACCTAGTTCTACGAAATTTTGAAAGGCCTGAAATATGACCTCTTTGGTCTCAATCATCATGATAACATCAAACATTTTACACGAGACCCTCTACTCTGCAGCTTATTATGTCTCTTTTCAGTTCTGTTTTCTAACCCTGATACAATGTGGCTTCTATAATGTCCTTTACAATAATCTGCGATTAACCAATTTCTGTTTAGAATGTCATCTGGAAGAAGATTGATACAGATGTGTTAATAATAGACACAAGGATATCAAATCCGTGCTTATTATAATCAACATCTATAAATCTCCTACCTCATTTAGAGAAATGTTTCCCATCAAAGTGTCAACTTTATGTAAAGAAATTTGATTATAAATGCTGAAGATTGTCTTTGACAATTCTTAATAGAAACTTGGTAGAAACACCTGCGTCCCATTTAATACTAAATTTATAAAGTTATTTGTGCTAAATTGATATCGTAACACTTGGGGAAAAAGCGAAAATCTTTCGTCGATTTTTACTTATAGTGCTGCTTTTAGGTCATGCATCTCTGACATTCTGTAGAGGGTTTTTTCATCATCCATCCAACAAATTCAATAAATGTATTTTAGACTTACCCTCCCGAGGAAAAATGGGCTTAGTTGGAAACTATACATCATTTATATAAATTAAATATTTAAGAAATCATGCAGTTTTGTTTACATCTTTCATAGCCAAATCCAACCAATTCTCTTGTAAAGGTGTCGGGTAATATGTCTTTCCACAAAATTGAATATGCTCATTTGTAATCTTGTAAGAAATTGTTAAATGTTTTTCTCCAAACACCAAATGTAATTGTTGATGGTGAATGTAGACGCACAATGCGCAGAATGAACAATTTGATTTATCAAATATTGGCTTAAAATTGTAACTATGTTCAAGCAAAGATTACCTGAAAAATCGTATGATTAGTACAACCCAAGAAAGTTCAAGGTATAGATTTATAGACATAATCAAAGTTTACTTGTACCAGAGAAAAATCTTTCATTGTTAAGAATAATTAAAAATAAATATATTGTTGTAAGGACTGGAGCGCGTATCTCAAAATTAAAGTAAATGAAGGACGGTGGCTTGGAAAAGATTATAATAACCGTATATCTCCTGTGTGTAGTACCGGCATCGAGGATGAGTTTCATTTCATTTGTTTGTGAATTGTTATCATGATGTAAGAATCTGTTGTAAACCACTGTCTTATTCTGTTCATCCGTCCACTGTTAAGTCTAATCAATTACTATCATCTTCATCTGCGGAATTACTTAATGGTCTATGTAAATATTTGTGGACGAGCGACTTACGACAAAACATTCACAATTGTTAGATATGTATTCAAACGATTTCTTCAATTTTATGTGCGCTTTGAGCATGATGTCATGGAAAACAGCGCAATACAAATATGTTATGATGATGATGATCATGATGTATATCAACATTATCATATTTTACATGCGAAATTTTGTTTCATATGTTCATTTATGCTGAAAATGTATACATATAACCTTGTATATGGGCCTTCATACGAATAAACGACTTGACATGAAACTGTTATTTGTCACATAAAACTCTAAAATCACCTCAGAGTATTATTGGTGGGTAAAAATAACCACTCGTTGTAACATGCACCATTAACTGCTGAACAAACTCATATTACTGTACAGAAGAGAGTTACACACAGGGGCACATGACAAGATAATGATGGTCAACATCTCTTAAATGGAATCAGGTCAAGTGTCAAGTGTACGACACCAACACCTGCATCTCTTGTCATATGTACTCGGCTTTGTGGACTCCGGCAACAATTTATACCCTTCCTTTAGCAATAGAGTCAGTCGATGACCTCTTCAAATGTTAGCAGCCTCTTGGTACTTATAATTGCCCATCTTCAGTGCTGTACGTAGTTTATTCCTATAATCAATGAGTGATACTCCAACACTAGCAATGTACATTAACCCCAAATAGTAATTGTCTTCCATCTATATACCATCTATAATATAAACCTATTTGAGAATGCCTGAAAGCTGTCTTCAAGATATTATTGATTATTGAAAATATCACTGCATGAAAAGAAGTTCTTTACAAGATATTTACAAAGGATTAAATATCTTGTAAAGTACTTATTTACAAGATATTTACAAAGATTAAAGTACTTATTTACAAAAATAATCAAGGTAATAAATATCTATTAAAGATGATATTTACAAGATATTTATTATTTTGTAAATGTTTGTAAAGGTTTGTAAAGGTTTGTAAAGTTTTGTAAATATCATATTTAATAGATATTTATTACCTTGATTATTTTTGACTTTGAAAAGTGATAATTGGCAAAATGTTGACTTTGAAAAGAAATAATTTGAAAAATGTTGACTTTGAAAAGTAACAATTGGTGAAAAGTTGACTTTGAAAAGTAATAATTTGAAAAATGTTGACTTTGAAAAGAAATAATTTGGTGAATGATGACTTTATAAATAAATGATTTGTGAAATGTAGACTTTGAAAGAAATGATTTGATGAAAGGATGTCTTTTGAAAGAAATAATTTGATGAAATGTTGATTTTGAAAAGAATTAAGGTGAAATATTGACTTTGAAAGGTATTAATTTGAAGAAATGTTGGTTTTGGAAATTAATGATTTGATGAAGTGTTTACTTTCAAAAGTAATAATTTGGTGAAATGTTGACTTTGAAAACTGATATGTTTGAAGAAGTGTTGACTTTGAAAAGTAATAATTGGTGAAATGTTGACTTTCAGAAGAAATAATTTGATGAAATGTTGATTTTAAAATGTTATTAGTTGATGAAATATTGAGTTTGAAGAGAAAAAAATTATGAAATGGTGACTTTGAAATAAATATATTTTTTGAAATGTTGACTTTCAAAAGAAATAATGGTGAAATGTTTACTTTGATATGTAATAATTTGATGAAATGTTGACTTTGAAAATTAATTATTTGATGGAATGTTGATTTTGAAAAGCTTAATTGTCGGGTAGTTGCTTGTTGATTGTTTGTATATTCAGGTATAGTCATCTGAGATTATTGTTAATTGAATGTCGTTTAACTTAACGAGGAGGGTATCGGAGTCAGAGCATGTAGCAGATTATAGATTGATGCAAATAGCATTGATTGCCCTTGAACAGGACGAAGGGGTCTACAATAGTATATGGTAACATTTGAATTGGTAGATTTTACACAATAATGAATATGTCTATCAAGGTCAAAATGTTTTTAACGCTACATATTTACAAAATAAAATAATCCAAAGTAAACTTTCTTTCAGAAACATTGCAAATAAAAAGTCTCATTGAGAATATTTTTCTCAAAAATATGCAGTCATGAAATGCAAATTACTCAATACGTTTGCCCATGAAGCTGAACTAAAAAATACATCATCAATATGTTCACAAAGTAGTTATCACAACAATTGTAATACAGACAAACTGAAAGACAATGATATCTATTCAACTTGCACTCGGTGGTTACATAATAAAAATAGATTAAACGTTCACAAATAAAAAAAATTTCTGATCTAGCTTGTCAACAACATCAAACTATACTTCTCCAAGATAAACATTGATTAAAACTCTCCAAGCTTGATTGTCAAGTAGTTACATTAAATTGTTTGTATATTCATGTATTATCATCTTATATATTGATTGAATGTCGTTAACCTTAACAAGACAGGTATTGGAGTCAGAGCAGGTAGCAGACTATAGATTGATGCTAAGAGCATTGATATCCCTTTGACGGGACAAAGTGGCCTCAACATTATATTGTTGAATTTGAATTGGTAAATTTTACACATGAAGCAGTATGTCTTTCATAATCAAAATATCAGTGACACCATGATGTACATGGTAACATGATATAGTGTAATATACTATCAATGTGAATATGTCACCCAGACAAAGACAAGTACTACAGTATATCTTGCTGATCACTAATTTTAAACAACACAGAATCAATACCCTTACTATGATTAACAATTACATAAACAATAAGTTAATATTCAACTGAACCTAATTGCTTTCAAAGTCAACATTTCAATAGAATCATTATTTACGAAATTAGGATTTATCTCCTCATTTTTTTTTGTGGCAAATAAAGGATTTTTGTACTATACATTCGATGAGCCTTTAATGGGTAAAGATATTTGATTCTCATTATTTAGTTTATTGCACTAACAATAACATAACAGGTGCAGTGACACATTGTGTTTATTAGGTAGTAAAGTGGTATGCATGCATGAAGACTTAACGAGCCTTTGGCTGAATCCTTGACATGTAGAATCTTGGCAATGTTTGATTGTCATTACTTCTTTTTTCATTGTCAGTGAGGTCATGGGTTGCGCTTTTTTTGCAAATATTAGTTACTACTTGGTTAGTTAGTACTTAAAATAACAATGTACATTCTCCATATGTATCTACGCTGCAATCACCGTCCACCTGTATCACTTTTTGTATCACTTTATGTAACCGCCGATAAGTTGTGTAACTTAAGGTGTATAAAGAATTGAATTGAATTGAATTGAAATTGACAATTTCTAATACCTACTATATATTTAACGTTTAAACACATTTAGACTAAAACAAGATTTAAAGATCTATTGCAGTATAAGGTGTTTTATGTATCCGTCAAGAAACTAATGATGGACACCTCGCCGACAGGAAATTAAAAACTGCAACAACCGCTAACCTCGATCACTTTTCGATTTACTTTCAAAGATATTTCAACTAAATAAGAACTGGGTGTGCTTTTTGTCAATTTGTCCAATAAACACCTTCAATTAGCTTTTTATTAAGACTGCGTAATTAACGGCTGTAAAAAACCTACCTGAGATAGGGGCCATAAAACTCGCGCGGGTGTGACGTAATAAACAGACTATATAGAGTAGCGCATCATTAATTGAACTGAAATACCGCCTTAAATAATTGTTTATTTACAAGTGTTGTTGATATCTTTATTACTTCAAAGGCTTAATAGTGTTACATCGTCAAATGACTAATTCAACTGAGTGTTTAACATTTTCTGAAAATCGTTAATGAATGGGTTTATTTGGTGATCTCGTTAAGATAGATGTATAGAGCTCGTTGTAATCATTCTGTATATATGACGTCTCAAAAATGGTGTGTGACCAGTCATGCATTCACGGGTCTGTCGCGAGACAGATCTAGCTGCCCATCAAGTCGGCATTCAAAAACGGCTTTAGTTACTAAACTGAACATAATTGAGTATCAACCTTTGACACACTATAAAATATTTAATCAGACATACTTATATTCAAAAGAAAATAGCAACATATGTTTGTGGTTATATGATGTTTAACATTTAAACACATTTACACTCAAACAAGTTTTAAAGATCTATTGCAGTGCAAGGTGTTTATGTAAACGTCAATAAACTATTGATGGACACCTCACCGACAGGAAATTAAAAAGTGCAATGAGATATTTTTTTAATTATTTTATTATTGTGTCACGCAAATGTTGACATGTCGTATACATAAAAATTAGCACCATATACATAAAACAACATTTGCCCGGCATACAAGATGGTCGATCCCAATGAACAGTGCTAGGGTAGGCTTTTACGCTGAGAGTTGATCCAGGCGTTGAGCCATGAAGCATATCAAGCATGAGCTAACGGCATTGCCATTCAATACACAATCAACATCTTAATTAATGAGATATTCCAACAGGTGTATTCGTTAAGCTACCTACAAGTGAGGGGAATTTAACTTCTAGTAAGCTGTTAGGATTCCTCAAATCAGTGATTAGTTTTTCTTTTTCTTATGAAAATGAGAAAATATTTCACAAACTAAAGACAACAGTAAACATTTCCAGTATCTCATGATTAATTTTTCATCAAAAATTGTTTCAACGAAATCACCATTACAATTCAATCTTCATTCAACAACACAATGGATTTTATAAGTTTATGTTTTACAAAAGGTCAACATTTGAAATTATCAAATTTTCCTTAAAAGTTAATATTCCATCTGAAAAATTAACACCCATTAAATGCGTAATGAATACATCGAACTGATTATGTAACATCATTGCGACTCAATAGACAATCAACACCTTGACTAATGAGTTATTTAGCAAGTGTACTCGTAAAGCTACAACCTAATGAGTGGAAATAATTTCCAACAAGCTGTTTTCATTTTTCAACACTGTATTTATTATTCATATTAGTTAAAATAAGGAAATTATCAAATTATATCTTTCTAAGTCATCATTTCACAAATTTCACAAAATATTCCTTTTTTTAAGTCAAAATGTCATCAAATTATTACTTTTCAAAGTAATTATTTCACCAAACTTATACGTTTTCAAAGTCTTCATATCATTAATTATTACTTTCCAAAGTCAACATTTAACAAAACGTATAAGTTCCCAAAGTCATCATTTCTCTAATTCTTCCTCTTCAAGTCATAATTTTACCAAATTATTCTTCTTCAAAGTCATCATTTAACCAAATTACTTCTTTTCAAAGTCAACATCTTATAAAATGTTCACGTTTCAAAGTAAACATCTAATAAAATAATCACTTTTCAAAGTCACTATTTCATCAAATCATTTCCTTTCAAAGTCACCATTTCACCAATTATTTCTTTTCAAATTTAACATTTCATCAAATTATTACTTTTCAAAGCATTTTTTCACTATTTCACCAACCTATTAGTTTCCAATGTCATCATTTCACTAATTATTTCTCTTCAAATTTATCATTTCATCAAATGATTCCTCTTCAAGTCATAATTTCACCAAATTATTTCTATTCAGAGTCATCATTTAAACAAATTATCTCTTTTCAAAGCCAACATTTCGAAGAATTATATTTCTCTTCAAACTAAAAAAATTCATCTTGTATTTCTTTTCAAAGTCAACATTTCATGAAATCATCACTTTTGAAAGTGAACATCTTATAAAATTTGTACTTTTCAAAGTTACCATTTGATGAAATTGTTGATATTAAAAGTAAAAATTTCATCAAATTATTTCTTTT
The DNA here is from genome assembly GCA_916613615.1 of Steromphala cineraria. NCBI lineage: Eukaryota > Metazoa > Mollusca > Gastropoda > Trochida > Trochidae > Steromphala > Steromphala cineraria. Next base: position 8,900,566 of record OU744731.1, on the reverse strand, counting down.
TAAAGTCAGCATTTTACCAATTATCACTTTTCAAAGTCAACACTTCACCAAACATATTAGTTTTCAAAGTCATCATTTCACTAATTGTTTCTCTTCAAAGTCATCATTTCACCAAATTATTACTTTTGAAAGTAAACATTTCATCAAAACATTAATTTCCAAAGCCAACATTTATTCAAATTAATACCTTTCAAAGTCAATATTTCAACTTAATTTCTTTTCAAAATCAACATTTCATCAAATTATTTCTTTCAAAGATATCATTTCACAAATTATTTCTTTCCAAAGTCATCCTTTCACAAATTATTTCTATCCAAAGTCAACATTTAATCAAATATTTCTTTCAAAGTCAACATTTACAAAAAAATTTACTTTCAAAGTCTACATTACAGATTAAAGATGATATTTACAAATATCTACAAATATTTACAAATATTTACAAATATTTACAAAAATTTACAAAGGATTAAAGATGATATTTACAAAGAAATAAATATCTTGTAAAGATGATATTTACAAAAAAATAAATATCTTGTAAAGGTAATAAATATCTTCATTTCACCCAGTGTATATTGTGATCATAACAAGTGAATAATACAAAACATTAACAAATTTGGAATTTAACGAAATTTAAACAATAAGATACTTAAAAACAATATCAGCTGCACTTTTAATGTATTTTGGTATTGGCCATTGATCACAATCTTTACAAAAATGTAATCAACTAGTACAAGATATAAACAAATTCGATGGATCAACTCAATTGATGAAAAGTCAACAGTTCCTCATATACAGAATGTTATTAGGGAACTCACATTTCCTATAATCAATGCAATTTGCTGATAATGGGAAGTTGATTGAATCAAGGAGTATTGTCTGTCCAGAAGCTAACAGCTGCCAGCCTGAATACGCTTCGACTTATGCGCTAATGCCATAAGTATGAGAAACTAACATCAGCCAAAATTTGATCTTGAATTGAAACTGTCATGCCATTTATTTCAAGTTCCTTATAAAAATCGATGAACTGGTGATACAATTGTTTGAGTCAATGTCATCTACTAATTGAGTACCATACTATCCATTTAAATCTTTTCAGTGTTTTTATGAAATAATCAATACTAGTGTTAGATGTAGGGTATTCTAATTAGAGGTAGTTTACCTGTAGTGCATTGACTAATGTAACTATGGTTGTCTTGATTTATATTTTTATACATATTATTATGCACCAATATAATTTTTATTTCTTCAGAAATGGTGTTGTGTCATATACAATGAAAAATGATTTCTATGTATGTTAATGGTAAATTCTAAAATATTAGGTATTGAGGATTGAAATCACTTATTGGTACCTTTTTATGGAGCCGATCTAAATGCAAAATCGAAAACAAAACAAAATTTGGTTGTTATCAATCAAGTTAAATAAATTATATCTTCATGAAAGGAAACAATGATATATCGAGAAGTGATAAAACTTTGACCTGTTCAAATCATTTTGACAACAAAAAACCCAAGAAAACAGATGATGCTGACATAATTATGATCGATAGTTTATAAGACACTTCATCATTTATTCAGACTCTCAAGAGTAATGCGAAAACTCTTTTAAAAACGTATAAATATATTTTTACTTTATATACTACCAGTAGATACGGATTATTCAAAAATGTATAAGAAAAACAACACATTTATGTCGGTTTATTGATGATGATTGAACTATCATGACATCAATTTATGTGTATTTGTTACATAACAATTTTATTTTCATTTTGCGTTCAATAGTTTGAGCTTTTTTAGTGTAGACACATATTCATTTTTATCAGTTTATGAAGTTATTTTCAGTAATTTCCTGACATGCCTATAATTTACAAAGAGTGTGTAACGCATGAATTCAATGAGTATTCCTAAACAACATTTTACTTAATACATTAAGGGGTTAATTTTACAAAGACAAAAGCAATGGAAACATAATTTGAGGATAGTTTTGTCACTTAATTGGCGTTTTTGTTTAACATGGAGAGATAATTTTCGGGCCAATTGTATGAAAATGATATGTTGATCAGTAATTGATCCTGACATCAGAAGAAGCGTTGACAAAGTTGTAAGTGAACAGGGTGTCATATGTCATGAAATAAACAAGATTAAGACTTCAACTTGACTGAAACTGATTCATTACCATGCAATTGACCATTTTCCAGTTTTGACGTTTAGAGTTATCTGCCCTTGACCGCGGGCAACGTCACGCTTAGCGTCAATGGGATCTAGTGCAGTAGCTTACATTTCGGTGTTGTAAAATTGTATAGGAAAGTGTTTGATTTGAAAGAAATTAGACAATAATAAAGAATGATTGTTAAGGTGTGAGATTCTTAAATTTAATCTTTCTTTTTATGTCATAGGCCATCGTACGGCTGTCTGTATTAGTCTATAGATATGTATACGTGTAGGCTATGTAACTCAATTTATGTTTGATTTTCGTCACTTGAATAATTTTCATTATATAACTGTTAAACTTTGTCAATCAAATTGATTTAAAAACTGTTTTAGCAGATTAAATAATTCGTCTGTAAATAATTCTTTGAAAAGATAGGTTGAAAGTTTATATGAACCCTTCCAGATTTATTAAATTTACCCGCAAAATATAGTGATTGTGGCCTTTTGGCTAGTCATGAAATTAGTTTCCTAATAAATTTATGTAAAAGATATATTCAAATTGACGTACCATCGGAGAATACTGTATTAATAATTTGTAAACTGTGTTATTTAGTAAAATCTGATGTGATCGGAGAAAATATATCACATTTTATATCTTAAACTTTAAAAAACATCTTTTTGGTATTCAACATAAATTAAGATGTCATACTTAGGCTTTTGAAATAAATTGTAGACGATGATTAAATTAAATAGTTTCGGAATATCTCTTCATCTACGCGTTACTTTTGTCGTTAAAAATATACAGAGGTATCATATTTTGTCGCATTTTGCGTAAATTCAATAGACTAATGTTATTCCTGTTTTACATAAATAATTTCTTATGCGATGAATTATGTATACATCTTTGTCAAACTTTGTAAGTTTATTTGAAATCATCTCAGTTTAAAGTACATAAGCATTAACAATAAATAATTCGATGACTATCCGTTGTAAAACAGGTCTCCCTTTAGCCACCATTTAAAAATGTATGCATCAATTAACATACTATGATGATGAAATTTATGCTATTCGAAAATAAAAATAAACATGGTATAAATTAACGGGAAAAATGTAACCGTAGCTATGGTGATTCCTCACAATTACTTAGTTAAAAGGAATCTAGAATTCTTTCATGAAAATCTATGGGAATATAATATGACATCCTTTTGGTACACCGCTGTATATTACTAGAAATTAATCTTTGAAACACTTTTAACACATGATCTTCAATTAACCCCGCTGTCGGTTAATAATTTTCAAAACTCACGTTTGTAGTGGTATGTCGTCCGGTATTCGATCAAATTCAAGATTCTATGCAGTTATTTTGTCGCTCAATTGAACCTTTAGCCCATAATTTGTAGTTTTCAGCAACAATCAGTAGCTCTTGACTAAATACCACAAATAATATGTAACGTTAGAAGCCATTTTGATCCGGAGTATATTCAAGGTTGTTTTCTTAGCCATGATTTTTGATAACTCTATGCAAATAAATTCATTAAGGATTGCTATGAAGATATTGTTACATCAGTTATTGCATATCGATAAATATTGTAAACATTTTTGGCCCGAATCACGGCATGCAGGCGACTTAAATCAAGTTATGACTTTTCAATGCTGGTGATTATTCAAATATTAACTGTGTAATACTCAGAGGCAAAAGAAAGGATACCATATAAAATGCAAGATAGTTAATAACGAAACAGGGTTACTTCATGTCTTCAGGAGCAACCTGAACTAAGTTATGAATTTAAAAGCAATATTCGATCAAGGTATTTGAATTATACGCCTTTCAAAAATTGTCGTTTTAAAATCTCCTTAAGTAGATGAGAGGGAAAACAGTTTTTTACTTGTTTTTTTTTAGCGTTATACAGCATATATGCTTAAACAAATTGATTTCCATGAAGGTTTTTTATATTTGTAACATCTTATATCTATAGAGTTTCTACATTTCGTAACTTTTTCAAGTTCGATTCATTACATTTTGGCCAAAAAGCATCTTGAAAAAGCTGTTTTAGGACCTCAAGTAAATTTGAACAGTCATAACAATAAAGTTATCACACTCTGATGAATGAAATTGCGAGTACTTATTATCGCAGGGTTTAGTTGTCGCCAGTCACTAGTCATAGCATTGTGTAATTCACCCGCTTAAAATGTTGAAGTCGTTTCTTTTGCCCCTCAGTGTTTCATTCTGACTCAACAAGCTGTTTCATCTGTAAGAATTGTGTAAATTATCTTAATTTTAAGTTTATTTTAAAATGCATAATTCAATGATGTTTACTTCCATTGCTATAAATCCTACCGCAATGTTGGATTTCTGTGCATTTACCGTTAGGTTATGTTTGTTTCTTTATGGAAATTTAATTCATATACCCTTACTTATAACCATTGTATCATTATTTATAATACAATTGTAGAATTGAATATTCTTGACAAACTGAAGGACACTAATACATTATATATTTAGGCCTAAATAGATTATTCATATATATCTTATCTGAAGTTTTCCGACTTTCAAAAAATAATAAAACGATAAAATAGATATAATAGAATAAATCAATGGAAACTGTGTGATACGCCCTCAAATATCATTTCTGTAATGTAGCTCATAAGTTTCTTGATTTTTTTTATATCATCAGTGTATCTTTCATAAATCAAAATAGTCAAATTTGATTTTAATTCAAAGGCAAAATTAAATTTATTATAAAATATTTCATTTGCTACTTATCGTATTTTCAAAATATGGACAAAAGTACGGGAAGAGAAGCAATGTTGTGGGAGAAATTGGTTTTATAGTCGAATTTCGGGATGTTTTATTTATCATCATACGTGTTTAAATAACGTTATGGTTATTTTTTAAGTTTAACTCATAACATTTTTTACTTTAAAAAATCTTATTTCAAAATCTAGAATTTTTCAAATGATTTAATTCAACATTTTAGGTTTTCATTATTCCTGTTGTGTAGCCTAATCCCACGGTTCACAAACGTGCGTCATGGAATACTTTTGAATGCCTTAGTCGTCTTTATTGACTCTTTAAAATAGGTGTAAACAGTGTACAGTCGTTTGATACCTTCAATTGTTTTATAGAGAAAACTTTAAGGTCTAGGCGAGCATGACAAGTTGACTAAATTACCGTTCAACTCAACGTTAACTTTGACGGCTTGCCCGCGGTCACGTGACTTTTCAAAGGGACGTCACTCTAAATCGACTCGTTTCGCGAAACTGGAAAATGGTCAATTGTTCAATAAGAAAATATGCTGCTGTAGGGTTTCAGATGATGACCTTTGTATGAAAAAAATTGATAATTCGATCATGAAATATCTAAATGATATGCTTACTTAAACAATCCATGTAGAAAATACCTTAGAATGCGGTTTGAAAATGTTTTATATGCTTTACATAATTGAAAACGCACCAGTAGAAAATTATCTTTATTGTAATGCTTTTTAACAGTAAAACATAACTTCGAATATTATAGATTACTAAAAATCTCAGAACACTTGCGTAGATGATCAACTTAACTGAAACTGAATTCTTTGCATTATTAGATAGGAAAATCTGCTTGATAATTCGATCATGAAATCATCTAATAAATCAAAAATATGCATTGCTAAGTACTTCTAACGCTTTGAGCTATCTCTGCAGGAAGAAATTGCATAATAATTAAACTGGTAGATCTTTAAACGATAATTGAACTTGTCTTGCAAGTGGACACCCAATCCAGTCCTATTAGTTGTTGACGCAGGTGTTCTACAAGATCTTTATCAATGGAAGTTAGCTTGATTCATTTTGTGCTACTTATACATTTAATAACAAAAGAAGTCTCATAGAGACGGTTCAACACTGAAGCATCTTTCTTTTTCTTCAGAAATGTTGACCTACAATTATAGCAATTTTGAGGCTAATGGTCGAGTACAAAAGTAGTAAAATGATTTGTAGTGATTTGGATTTCCATTTGTGATAGTTTTCTGCGAACTGTAGACAACATCTATCTAAAGTGAAATGGTCTTTGCCAGACAGATAAGTTATCCAGTCTAACCATTAAACAGTCAATTACCTTTTACCGTCAGACATTGAGACCTAAGTGTTCAGCTTTATCTTCAGGGAGATTGAATCAAGAGGGCATCGTGTCATTTCAAAACATTGAACTCGAACTAATTGCCCGCACGAATCTCAAGCAGGTAATACAATCACAAGATTGTGTCATAGAAAGACCTGATATTTGAAAGTCTGCAATGGCTAAATGAGAGTAAAGAGACCAAAGGGAAAACCATCATTCACCTTAATACCAGACAATGATAAAATCCTCGGTTTTTTGTAAATGCGTTGTAAGATGCGTTCCTTCAGCATACTGTATCATTGCTAGCACATTAGAAGCGTATTGTAAATTAAACTCATTGGATGTTAGGAAATAGATTGTAATATAAATAAATACAAAAATACTTATTAAAATTGGTATCGTCCGTCCGGCCGGCTCATAACTTTGTAACTAATCAACCATTTCAATTCAAATTTGTCATGGAAATGTAGTAACATGTAAAAATGTGTCATGAGTTACATTTTTCTGAAAATCTACATAAAATATTAGGATTTTTGAGAAAAAGGGGTATATTTGTAAAAAATCTGTTACAAGTCCCGTCCGGCTCACAACTTCTAAACTTATCATCACATATTGATCAAATTTGATATGGAGATACATAATCATATGAAGGTGTGTCATGAAGAACAATTTTGAAAATATCTTTATCAAATTCTGCTTTTTTTGGCAAAAAATTAGGACTCTTTTGGGAAACTGTTACAAGTCCTGTTGGGCTAACATCTTCTAAACTAATCATCACATTTGGATCAAGTTTGATATGGAGATACATAATCATCTGAAGGTTTGTCATGAAGAACAATTTTGAAAATATGTTTGTTTACATATGATCAAATTGATCTTGGAGATCCAAATACATAAATTTATTTGTTTGATTATAACTTTGTCAGTTTACTCGAATCATGCCCAACAGTGAACATAAAGATGGTATCATTTTTGTGTGTGATTAGAACAGTTTCCTTCAAATCCGGGGAAAATTGTGTTATTTTGTGCGACAAAAATAAATCAGAAATATGATAAGGAAAACCTATATATGTTGTGCAAATTGCGGGGGATATAGCTTGACCATGTCAGCTGCTTGTTTATAAAAACATTGTTAGATGAGTACTTTCAACATGCTGTATCATTGCTAGCACATTAGAAGCGTATTGTAAATCAAACTGATTGTATGATAGGAAATGGATTGTAATATATACAAATACTAAACGACTTCACATATCTTGAATATTGCAATGCATTAAAACTATATCGATCCATGGTGACGACAACTCTCATCAGCTGCAAACAAAAGTTCGTAACAATTATTTCTTATGAAATATGTTCATTTATATGATATACATATATGGCATTAACTGCAACACGCTTCGGGGTGGGATTTTCTGATTTCAAATTTTATCAGTAACACAAACACAATAAAACATTAAGTAGCTGTTCTGTGTTCAACAGCGGATTATAATCAAGAATGAACCGTTCATTGATTTCCCGGGCAATTTCCTTGAGCAAAGGATGTAACAGTTACAAAAAATTACTTTTTACGTGAGCTATCAAAATAGAGCTATGGCACCTTTGTACCAGGTTTCCATCAAGATATATCTTGGATTAAAGAGGAACTAATAGGCATTTGTTACAGTGATCCAAGTACTATCATTTAGTAATTCAACAACATCTACCGTGTAGGTTGATTATGGAAGGAATAAAGCGGTTTTATTATCACTTCATTAACAGTTCCTGCATTCGACGACAGACAGTTAGCTAATATCAATGTTAGAAGACGCAGCTGTTCCTCCCTGTTAAGTGTCTATTGTCTATGTTCTCAGTATCAGACATCGAGGCATGCTTTCATAAATTTCGATCTTGGACTAGATTCAGTTGGTTTTGCTATCGATCAATGGCCAATATATGTTACATTTATACTACATCAAAAGAAATGATAAACAGAAAATCTTGTTAGCATGGTTAGGGACCTCGTGAAAACACTTTTTACAGCATGTATTTGCTAAGCAAAATGAAACTGAAACTCTAACTATCTCATAATTTGATTTTTAATGAATTTGAAGTAGGAAGGTTACAGTTTTGCAAGAAAGAAAATACTGGACATATCAAACCTGCTTATTCAAAGAAATCTCATGCCATATAATCTGTATCTGTTGTATCGAATACATTTCAATTTTGGTAAAATAACATTCGATTAATCCTTCCATCATAAATTTTTGTTAAATGGACATTAATTGAGAAGCAATTCGGGATTAACTCGCATTAAATTGCAGTACAGAGTAAGAAATGGTATCTCCATTTCATATATACTTTCATTCCATTTTAATCATATTTATTTGCCTTCATCGCATCTCTGCAATCAAATCATGGTAATATCAAAGAAAAGGGTAACCTGGTGAAACTTCTTACTTACCTCTGAGAATCACTTCTTCAAATTAGATATTCTTACGAAAATCAAATTTGCTGATTCTCCAGGATGTTTTATTTTTGCAAAAGTAAGTGATTGTAAAAATAATTGTTAATTTTTTTGCTTATATGTCGGACAAGTTTGCTGGACTCAAATAAGCCTGCAAACTTAGTTTGTGAAAGTCAGATGCCTTCATTTCGGTAATAAATGATAACAGAAAAAGATTTTGAAACTTGAGACAGCATGTCCATCAACATATTTAGATAAGTGTTGCACAATCTATCTCAGGGAACAGTTAAATACATAATAAATTACAGTAAGTAAATATGCTATTTGTGACAGGCAGGTTAGACAGAAGATGGTGACAGCAAGTACATCAGCATATCTAAGAAAGAGTTGTATAATCACGTCACGTCATAATTAAGGCAGAGATGAGGTTTCAATCGGCCAAAATGCATGAAAACTTGCCTCAAAAGGACGAAATTCCAGACATGACTTTTGGTATGATAATGCAGGGCAAAGGCATGATTCAAGGGCCAAGTATTCCCGTTTTTAGCAAACAGCTTGCAAAGAATTTAGGAAGTGTTAATAACATAGTATTAAAGGAAGCGCATATAACCCATTGTCTTTGAAAAAAGGCTAGTCTGGACAGTGAATTTAAGATTCGTCATTCTTTAAATAGACATTGGAGAAAATCCCCTGAAACCATGTCTAGCTCTCTCAATTTAATCTATTTGCCATATATAGAACCCCTGTTTAAGAAACAACAAAGGCTCATTTACCACCAAATACGCAATTCATCAAAACAAGCTTCTAAATTTACTTCAATTTTGTCTCATCAAATTAAACCCACACAGGTTATTGTGTCAATGTTCATCAACAACACCGCTTTATCAGATACTCCTACGTTCTGGAGCGATGTCATCATTGTTTGCGGAAAGTGATGAAATTCATCATTTGTGAGCCAAATTGGTAACTTTGATATATTATGGTTGACAACCATGTTTGTGAGTTTTGGTTGAAATGCATGTTTATGAATTTTGTGTTAGTGGTACATGCTTATTAACTATGTTAACAAAACATGTACATGAATTATGGTGAAAAAAGCGTGTCAATTTTGGTTGAAGAACAAATGAAATAAATCGTGTTTGAAACCATGTTCAGTAATTATGGTTGAAATCATGTGAATACTTGTTTATAACACGTTTATACGTTTAAGTTTCACACGATGATAAAGAATTATTGTTGAAATCCATGTTAGTTTATTATCATTGAAAGCCATTTGAAGTTATGTTAGCAAATTTGCATCAATGTATTCTGATTGAAACCATTTTTACAAAAAATTGTAAAACTATGCTAATGAATGATTTTGATTGAACAAGGAATTAGGAATTGTTAGTGTTAGAAATTTGTTTATCAATTTGGTTCGAAAAAGCAAATCTATGAATTGTTCTTAAAACTATGTTAATGAATTACAGTTCAATGGCTTTGTTTATTCATAATGGTTTTATTTGCTTATATATTTACTATGTTTCACATTTGCAATATTTGTAAATACATTTGTAGTTATGGTTATGGTTAAAATGTCATTTTTCAGTTTTCTTCTGTGACAAATAGTGAAATGAGGTTGCAAAGAATAACAGTGAACTTTAATTTCATATGATTGATCGTTGCTGTGATATGAGCCCAGCCTAAAACACTATCTAACTGAAAATAGAGAAAATCGATGTACCTAGACATAAATTGACTACTGATGCCTGAATAAATGTGAAAATGTCAGACCTTTACACTTTACACACATAGTGAAATGTTTGCAATATCTGTAAATGCATTTGTAGTTATGGTTATGGTTAAAATGTCATTTTTCAGTTTACTTCTGTGACAAATAGTGAAATGAGGTTGCAAAGAATAACAGTGAATTTTAATTTCATCTGATTGATCGTTGCTGTGATATTGGCCCAGCCTAAAACAATATCTCACTGAAAAAATAGAAAATCGATGAACCTAGACATATATTGACTACTGATGCCCGAATAAATGTCAAAATGCCAATACCTTTACATTTTGTGATTGATAGGTTATTGTTATTTGTTTATATTTGCTTTCTACACTTACTAATGAATGTCATGTATTTACTTTGCACTTTGCTTTTCATACACAATTTATCATTGGTTAATATACTATATCCATATGATAAAATTATTTTATATTTTGTAGATTATGTTATAGTTTGTATATTATATTTATCTATATATGATTATATAATGGAATGATATACATGTGAATATCATGTATTATATGGTGCGCTTGATGGTAACCACTGACAGACAATAGGTCTCCAACGATAACATACCTTAATACAAAGTATCTCATATCTTTAGCAAACAAACAATTAAGAAGTCCGTTAAAATTGTGAAAACATAAGTTATAACACTTACTACACTCACTAAGTTAGGGATACTCAACATTGGTATTTCATCAGGTTGTCCATGAATATTTGATACATCAACATTCATTATTTCATGTACATCTGGAATCCCACCCAATGCAGTGACTTCAAAGTGTTTACTGTTACTGGACCCATGTTTAGTTGAGAACTCATACTCTAAAAGCAAGGTACCTATCACCAGCTATGAATATCAACAGTTCAGAGTATCAGTGTAACCTCTCAGCCAATCAGGACATTCAGTGTTGTGATACGTTCCTGTCTCTCAGACGTATAGTGTTACCAACTACACAGTTGTCTGATAAAAGATTGATACCTTGTTACTTTCACTTAATCAACCCACGTAAACATTAAGCCATAGACGCTTCAACGTTTGTCATTTTGCTTGATCTCAGTGTAAACTGTACCATATGTTCAAAATGGATTTTCAAATTGATTGCCTGGTTGATATTTAAGACTTTTTTTACAACGATTTGTGGCATACATTTGAGATAAAGCAGGTGAAAAGTTCTTAAATTAAATTTTATTGTTCCATATTATAAGAAACTTGATATTATTGATTAAAGAGAATATTTTAATTTATTATCTAAATGCTTTTTACAGTACCATCACCTTCACCTTCAGGAGAAGCATGTTTTGTTCCCAAACACACTTTGTTTTGAGCCATTGTTTCATTCATGACAATATCAAACGATAAACTAATGATTGTTAATTTGGAACAAGGACTTAAGAGATGCACAATTAAAAAAATCACACAAATCAATCACATCGAAAGAAGTGCGAACCTACCATTACTATAATTCTGATCTGAGTACTGCTCTATCGAGATCAGGTCAGGTGACATTTGCACTCAAGCCAATCGATGATGAAGCTAGCTAGCCATCGCCTCGAATTGAAATAACAACCAGCTTCTGAGTTCTTGAATTTGTTCAAGTTGAATGTCACAATCGAGGTCGTCTAACACGGTTCTACTTCTGTCTCTCCAACATTACCATTCTGGCTACCAGGATTGATAACATTTATTTGGTTTTTATTTTGATATTTTAGGATATATTGCTACATGACGGTCAGCTTGCTTCAAACGGATGCCAAGTCTAGGCACTGCATAACCGATGATAATTCTTACTGATGTTTTTTTGTTCAATTAATTAGAAAATGTCATTTTTTAAATAAAACTTTGGTAAATTTTAACTAGGATGCCATCAAGATATATTTCATTTTGATAACAGAGAAATTAATCCGTACCTGTTACAAAGCCCTTGTGAGTGAATCACTTTTATTATATACATGTAGTGATTCAACAGCAGCTACGGTTTCTGTTGATAATCCAAGTAAGCAGTTTCATAAAAACTCTGTTAGCATTTCATGCATTCCACGACAGACACTAAGCTGATATCAACGTTAGGAGACGCAGCTGTTTCTCTCAGTTAAGTGTCTATTGTCCAATTCTAATTATCGGACATTGAGGCAGATGCTTTTATAGAAATTGGATCTGAAGACTAGATTTTGTTGGTCTTGTTATTGATCAATTCCTAATGAATATCATAACATAAATAATATACTAATATAAATGAAATAATAAACAAAATATCTTGTCAGGGACTTCGTCCAAACACTGTTTTATAGCATGGATTTTCTTAGGAAATCGTATCGGCTGGATCTCTTGATTTGAATACTTTTAAAGTATGAAGGTTTCAGCTTGCATAACAAAGACTTTAGATAGTAAACAGGCTAAATCTGATTACTCAAAGAAATTTCTAACCATATATATTTTCATATTGTATTGAATATTTTCCAATTTTTTATTTAATTAATCCTCTTTGCATCCTTAATCGGGAAGGTTACGTACAGTAAAGAGTAAGGGTGCTTACTACATTCCGTATACACATTCAATTCAATTCTTGTTTTCTATATATAACAAATTGTAAGAAGAAAGTTACACAAAACCGACAGGGACGCAGGTGTCTTCATCGCATCTCTGCAATCAAATCACTGGTACATCAAAGAAAAGGGTAACCTGGTGAATCTTCTGACTTACCTCTTTGAATCAATTTCTTCAAATTATATATTCTTACGTAAATCGCATTTGCTGATTCACCAGGGTGTCGTATTGTTTACTTTGTGCAGAAGTTACTGATCATTAAAATAATTTTGAAAAGTGCTTATATGTAATACAAGTTTTCTCTACTATACTTTGCGTGTAAAGGATGAGGTTTGTTAAAGGCAGATAACGACATTCTTGGTTATAGAATAATAATATCTTGTTTTATTACTATATAATGTAATTTAGACACTTTATGTTGAGTGATTTCCACTTCATATCCAAGGAAATGTGTTTCTTGGTATCCTCAAAAGTGTGTTCACTTATTCTTTTTGCGACGATTGTATTGTCTATCCATAGATGTAACTCAACTCTTTCTAGTAGAGAAAAATGATTTGAGTAACGATGTTTACTAAAGAACAGAATCTAGACGATATCGATAGATCTTCTAGAGAGTATAATCCATTTCTCTTGGTCAGTCAATGTGAGAGACCACTAAATCTTATTAGTCACAGATGCAGGTACAGATCAATGTTTATTAACATGACGCGTTGTATTTGCCAGATTTTCATTTGATACTTTTTCATGTTCATCAAAATTAGCTAAAGAGAGGTATGACAGTATAAAAATATGTTTCAAACTGCATCTTGTACAAAAGAGTTCAACAGTTTTCTTACATAAAAAGAGTAAATACAGCACATTGTGTTATTGAACTTTTGTATTGGTAATATCATATTATATATCAACATAAAAACATTTACAATTACATGTGACTTGACTAAAAACTTGATTATTACTGATGGCAACCGAAACGAAGTCATCTCACAAACTTATTGTAAAGGTTATTGTGTAACATTTCATCAACAATACCTTCTAGTTCTGTAATCATTTCTTCATTGTTTGCGAAAAGTAATGAAATTCAAAATTTGTGCACTCACTTTGTATCTATAACATATTATGTTTGGCGACCATTTTGATGAGTTATGGTTGAAAATCATCTTTATGAATTTTGTTTGAATAGGACATGAATTTTAAATAACTATGTTAACGAAACATGTTCACGAATTATGGTTCAGAAACTGCGATTGAAGAACAGTTAAAATAAATCATGTTTGAAAACTCAGCATGAAATGTTCAGCAACTATGGTTGAAATCGTGTGTATGAATACTGGTTGAAAACGTGTGTATGAATACTGGTTGAAAACATGTTAATGAATTATAGTTGAAAACGATGATAAAAGAATAAGAGTTGAAAACCATGTTAGTTTATGATCATCATCAAACCATGTTTATGAACTCGTGTAAGAAATGTGAATCAACGAATTCTGATTCAAACCAACTTTTAGAAATTACTGAAATGTGATACAAAAATATGATTGTGAAATCAAACGAATGAATTCTAATATTAAGTTTACAATTTGTCTATCAATTCTGTTCTTAAAAGCAAACCTACGAATTGCTGTTTCAAATTATTTTATGTATCGTGTATATGTCTATTTATTTTTGTTTGAATTGTTTATAATATATTGTCTATGCATGTTTGAGATATAGTTATCGTTAAAACTGGTTTATTTAGAGCCCAGGGCGCTTGAAACATTGACTTGGGTCAAAATCAGCCTGTAAGTCATTTGTCAGTTTTCATTTGTTATAATGGTGAAAAAAGGTTGCAGTGAAATTTAATTTCACAAAATTATACTTTGCTGTGATATTGACCTAGCCTGAAATAATATCTCATAGAAAATCGATGTACCTAGACATATATTGACTACTGAAGCCCGAATAAATGTCAGATGTTAAACCATTACAAATGTTGATTGGTTGGTTATTTTTATTTGTTCATATCTGCTTTCTACATTTCATAATGAATGTAATGTATCTATTTAAGTGCACTTTCGTTTCATACACAGTTCATAATTGAATTAATAATCGATATGATATATATGTTATATCTGTATTTAATATTCTATGTTCTAAAATTCATATATGATTATGTAGTTATGAAAATAATTAAATAGTATACATGTCATTATATGGTTCCCCTTATGTTATTCAGTGTTTAACTTCAGGGAATACTTTATTTATAACCTACATAAATACTATGTAGTTCATGTCTTTTTTTTAATATAAAAAACAAGAAAAAAGAACATTGCAGTATTGGTTTAAAATAGTGATAAAAAGTGTCATATTTCTGAACATTTTAAATTAAGTATATTGTAATATTCATAATTTGTTATATTTTAGGTTGTCAATGAATATTTAATACATAGATATTCAATATTCACACTTCATGGTCTATACTGTTAAAGAGCTATATAACAGCTGTTTCTCCCTCTAAATTGTGTCTATTGTCTATGTTATCATTTTCAGATATCGAGGCAAATGCTTTCATAATTTGGATCTTGGACTAGATCCAGTTTGTTCTGTTATAGATTGATGTCCAATATATATAACATCTGAAGAAATGATAAACAGATAATCTAGTTAGCATGCTTAGAGGCCTTGTCGAAACACTTACTTCCAGCATGGATTTTCTAAGCTAAACGTTATCTCCGGCAGCTGATTACTTTTAAAGTATGAAGATAACAGTTTTGCAAGGAAGCAAATACTAGACATATCAAACTCTCTTACTCGAAGAAATTTGTTGTATGGAATAAATTTTAATTTGGTAAAACAACATTTGATCCTTCTATGATCAAATGAGGTTTAATGGGCATTAATTGAGAAGCATTTCGGGATAAACTCTGAAGTACAGGGTAGGGAATGAATCTTTATTTCGTATACACCTATTTATATATGTATACTTTTAATCCATTTCTTGTCTACAATATTTTACATACATTGTATTGTAAGAAGAAAGCGACACAGAACCCAGAGTGACGCAGGTGCCTTAATCACATTTGTTTGCCTTAATCACATCTCTCATCGCATCTCTGCAATCAAATCATTGGTACATCAAAGAAAATGGTAACCTAGTGAATCTTTTATTAACCTCTGTGTATCACTTTCTTCAAATTAGATATTCTTACGAAAATTGCATTTGCTGATTCTCCAGGATGTCGTATTGTTTACTTTGTGCAAACGTTACTGATCGTAAAAAGAACAGTGAAATTGATTATATGTCAGACAAGTTATCTCAACTAAAATATGCGTTCAAAAATAAAGTTTGTGAAGGCCAGATGCCTCCATTTTCGGCAATAAATGATGAAATAGCATAACAGAAAAATATTTTGAAAATTGAGACAGGATATCCATCAACATATGTAGATAAGTGTTGCACAATCTATCTCAGGGAACAGTTAAATACATAATAAATTACAGTAAGTAAATATGCTATTTGTGACAAGCATGTTAGACAGAAGATGGTGACAGCAAGTACATCAGCATAACTAAGAAAGAGTGGTATAATCAATAGACATTTCACGTCATTGATTAAGGCAGAGATGAGGTTTCAATCGGCCAAAATGCATGAAAACTTGCCTCAAAAGGAAGAAATTCCAGACACGACTTTTGGTATGATAATGCAGGGCAAAGGCATGATTCAATTTTTAGCAAAAAGATAACAGAGAATGTTTAGGAAGTGTTAATAACATAGTATTTAAGGAAGCACATGTAACCCATTGTCTTTGAAAAAAAGCTAGCCGGGACAGTGAATTTAAGATTCGTCATTCTACAAATTGACCTTAGGGCATATCCCCTGAAACCATGTCTAGCTCTCTCAAATTAATCTATTTGTCATATCCAGAACCCTGTTTAAGAAACAACAAAGGCTAATTTTACCACCAAATACGTAATTCATCAAAACAAGCTTCTAAATTTACTTTAATTTTGTCTCATCAAACCCACACAGGTTTTTGTGTCCATTTTCATCAAAAACATCACTTTATCAGGGACTCCTACGTTCTTAAACGATGTCATCATTGTTTGCGGAAGGTGAAATCCCTCATTTGTGAGTTATATTTGTTGCTATGATATGGTTAACATCCATGTTGATGAGTTATGGTTGAAAGCATGTTTATGGATTGTGTTTGAATAGTATGTGTATGTTAATGAACTATGTTAACAAATCATGTACATGAAGTATTGGTGAGAATTGTGTCTCAATTTCGATTGAAGAACAAATGAAATAAATGATGGTTGAAACCATGTTCAGTGACTAAGGTTAAATTGTGTGTACGAATACCGGTCGAAAACATGTTTATAAATGTTAGTTTAAAACAATTACAACGAATTATGGTTGAAAACTATGTTAAGTATTTATAATTGAAAAGCATGTTTATGAACTCATGTAAGAAAATGTTCATCAGTGAAATGTTATTGAAACCATGTTTTAAAATTACTGGTAAAACGATGTAAGCCCGGGATTATATTCGGAAACATGAGCTTGAATAGGCAAATACTATAAATTAACAATGACATTGAATTTAAATCACGTAAAAAATGATGAAGGAAATCTTTGTGATATAACTTTCGTAAATAGGACTATTCCAAGGACTTATGTAAAACTGAGAGCATAGAGCTCTTAAAACTCACACACGTTAAACTATACAACTTTAGAATTGACAGATTAAGAGATTCTCTTTAACTGTCTCAAACGTTCTATAAAACCTAACACCGCAAATAACACTTCCAACAAACAGATTATGTTTGTCATATCATAGAAGGAAGAAATATGGGAACTAATTGGTATTGTAGAAAGGGTACTTTCTTTGCACATATTCTATTCAGAATAATTTTCCAAATGGGCTTCTCAAATTAAGTCAGTTTCCAGTTTGCATTTGTAATAATGGTTTACAAAGAATCACAGTGAACTTTAATTTCATGTAACTGATCGTCGCTGTGATGTTGACCTGACCTAATTGATAGATAACATACCAAATACTATATAGTTCATGTCTTTAGCCAAGAAATAAGTTTTAAAAATGAAAATTGCAACAAAGGTCCGTAAAAATAATTCATTAGATTGTCATATAATGAACACATTAGATCAGGGATATTGGCATAATCATGATTGGTATTTCATCATGTTGTCAATGAATACATCAATATTGATCATTTCATGAACATCATGGATCACTCTTTATAATATATGCGGTGATTTCATCTTGTGTATTGCTACACACATGACCCATCTTTCGGTTGGTGATTGATACCTTCTTTATTTCACTTAATCAACCCACGTAAACATTTAGCCTTAAAAGCTTCCACGTTTGACATTTTATACAGAAATATGCTTAAACCATAACATAACTTACTACAAAGTATCCAGTTAAAATGAATAAATCAGTTAGCATTGTGAAAACATAAGTTATATCACTTGCCTACACTCATTAGGTTAGGGATATTCAACATTGGCATTTCATCAGGCCCGTTGTCAATGGATTTTTTGACATCAACATTCAATATTTCATGTACATCTGGAATCCCACCCAATGCAGTGACTTCAAAGTGTGTACTGTTACTGGACCCAGTTTACTTAAGAACCTACACTCTCAAAGCAAGGTACCTATCACCAGCTATGAATATCAAAAGTTCAGAGTATTAGTGTTGTGATACGTCCCTGCCTATCAGACGTATTGTGTTACCAACTACATAGTTGTCTGATAAAAGATTGATACCTTGTTATTTTCACTTAATCAACCATCATAATCATTAAGCCATTGACGCTTCAACGTTTGACATTTTGCTTGATCTCAGCGTAAACTGTACCATATGTTCAAAATGGATTTTCAAATTGATTGCCTGGTTGATATTTAAGACGAATTGTGGCATGCATTTGAGATAAAGCAGGTGAAAAGTTCTTAAATTAAATTTCATTGTTCCATATTATAAGAAACTTGATATTATTGATTAAAGAGAATATTTTAATTTATCATCTAAATGCTTTTTATATCTCAAAAGAACTTGATTTTTTCACGGTTGTACCATCACCTGCTCTTTAGGGAGCAGCATGTTTTGTTCCCAAACACACTTTGTTTTGAGCCATTGTTTCATTCATGACAATATCAAACGATAAACTAATGATTGTTAAGTATCTCTCATTTTGGAAAATGGACTTAAGAGATACACAATTAAAAAAATCACACAAACCAATCGCATCAAAAGAAGTGTAAACCTACAATTACGACGATTCTGATCTGAGTACTGCGCTATCGGGATCAGGTCAGGTTACATTTGCACTCAAGCCAATCGATGATAAGGCTAGCTAGCCATCGCCACGAATTGATACAGCAACCAGCTTCTGAGTTCTTGAATTTGTTCAAGTTGAATGTCATAGACAAGGTCATCTAACATGGTTCTACTTCTGTCTCTCCAACATTACCATTCTGGCTATAAGGATTGTTTCTTTGATTTTGTTTGTGATCTTTCAGGATATTTTGCGACATGAGGGTCAGCTTGCTTCAAACGAAGGCCAAGTCTAGGGACTGCATAACAGATGTAAAATACTACTGTTTTTTTTGTTCAATTAATTAGAAAATGTCCTCTTTAGAATTATTCAAATAACATTTTGGCAAATTTGAACTAGGATGCCATCAAGATATATTTCATTTTGATAACAGAGAAATTAATCCGTACCTGTTACAAAGCCCTTGTGAGTGAATCACTTTTTACCATATACATGTAGTGATTCAACAGCAGCTACGGTTTCTGTTGTTAATCCAAGGAAGCAGTTTCATCAACACTCTGTTAGCATTTTATGTATTCCACGACAGACACTAAGCTGATATCAACGTTAGGAGACGCAGCTGTTTCTCTCAGTTAAGTGTCTATTGTCCAATTCTAATTATCGGACATTGAGGCAGATGCTTTTATAGATATTGGATCTGAAGACTAGACTCAGTTGGTCTTGTTATTGATCAATTTCTAATGAATATCATAACATAAATAATATACTACTAATAATGAAATTATAAACAAAATATCTTTTTAGGGACTTCGTCACAACACAATTTTATAGCATGGATTTCTTAGGAAATCGTTTTTGCTGGATCTCTTGATTTGAATTCTTTAAAGTATGAAGGTTTCAACTTGCATAACAAAGGCTTTAGATAGTAAACAGGCTAAATCTGATTACTCAAAGAAATTTCTAACCATGTATATTTTCATATTGTATTGAATATTTTCCAATTTTTTATTTAATTAATCCTCTTTGCATCCTTTCCATTAAGGCAATAAGAAGCTATTTATTAAGGAGAATTTCGGGAAGGTTACGTACAGTAAAGAGTAAGGGTGCTTACTACATTCCGTATACACACTCAATCCAATTCTTGTTTTCTATATATAACAAATTGTAAGAAGAAAGTTACACTAAACCCACAGGGACGCAGGTGTCTTCATCGCATCTCTGCAATCAAATCACTGGAACATCAAAGAAAAGGGTAACCTGGTGAATCTGCTTACTATCCTCTTTGAATCAATTTCTTCAAATTAGATATTCTTTCGAAAATCGAATTTGCTGATTCTCCAGGGTGTCGTATTGTTTACTTTGTGCAGAAGTTACTGATCGTAAAAATAATTGTGAAAATTGGTTATATGTAAGACAAGTTATCTCTATTATACTTTGCGTTTAAAGGATAAAGTCTGTAAAAGGCAGATACCGACATTCTTGGTTATAAAATAACAATACCTTGTTTTATTACTATACAATGTAATTAAGACACTTTATGTTGAGTGATTCCCACTTCATATCCAAGGAAATGTGTTTCTTGGTATCCTCAAGAGTGTGTTCACTTATTTTTTTTGCGACGATTGTATTGTCTCTTCATGGGTGTAACTCAACTCTTTCTAGTAGGGAAAAATGATTTGAGTAACGATGTTACTAAAGAATAGAATCTAGGCGATATCGATAGATCTTCTAGAGAGTATAATCCATTTCTCTTGGTCAGTCACTGTGAGAGACCACTTGATCTTATTGGTCACAGATGCAGGTACAGATCAATGTTTATTAACTTTAAGCCTTGTATTTGCCAGATTTTCATTTGATACTTTTTCATGTCAGCTAAAGAGAGGTATGACAGTATAAAAATATGTTTCAAACTGCATCGTGTACAACAGAGTTTAACATTTTTGTTACATAAAATGAGTAAATAAAGCACATTGTGTTATTGAACTTTTGTAATAGTAATATCATATTATATATCAACATAAAAACATTTTCAATTACATGTGACTTGACTAAAAACTTGATTATTACTTATGTCAACCGAAACGAAGCCATCTCACAAACTAATACAGGTTATTGTGTGACATTTCATCAACAATACCTTCTAGTTCTGTAATCATTTCCTCATTGTTTGCGAAAAGTAATGAAATTCAAAATTTGTGCACTCACTTTGTATCTATAATATATTATGGTTGGCGACCATTTTGATGAGTTATGGTTGAAAATCATCTTTATGAATTTTGTTTGAATAGGACATGAATTTTAAATAACTATGTTAACGAAACATGTTCACGAATTATGGTTCAGAAACTGCGATTGAAGAACAGTTAAAATAAATCATGTTTGAAAACTCAGCATGAAATGTTCAGCAACTATGGTTGAAATCGTGTGTATGAATACTGGTTGAAAACGTGTGTATGAATACTGGTTGAAAACATGTTAATGAATTATAGTTGAAAACGATGATAAAAGAATAAGAGTTGAAAACCATGTTAGTTTATGATCATCATCAAACCATGTTTATGAACTCGTGTAAGAAATGTGAATCAACGAATTCTGATTCAAACCAACTTTTAGAAATTACTGAAATGTGATACAAAAATATGATTGTGAAATCAAACGAATGAATTCTAACATTAAGTTTACAATTTGTCTATCAATTCTGTTCTTAAAAGCAAACCTACGAATTGCTGTTTCAAATTATTTTATGTATCGTGTATATGTCTATTTATTTTTGTTTGAATTGTTTATAATATATTGTCTATGCATGTTTGAGATATAGTTATCGTTAAAACTGGTTTATTTAGAGCCCAGGGCGCTTGAAACATTGACTTTGGTGGGCGCATACTAAAGTGGTGTGAATGACGATCACAAATTTAAAAACTACTGATGTTGAACTTTGTTTAGGTTGTCTTTGATAACTGATACAGGCGTTCAAGACATACTAACACACTATTGAGCAGAAAATAATAATATTCAAAATTTAATACAAAATCAGCCTGTAAGTCATTTGTCAGTTTTCATTTGTTATAATGGTGAAAAAAGGTTGCAGTGAAATTTAATTTCACAAAATTATACGTTGCTGTGATATTGACCTAGCCTGAAATAATATCTCATAGAAAATCGATGTACCTAGACATATATTGACTACTGAAGCCCGAATAAATGTCAGATGTTAAACCATTACAAATGTTGATTGGTAGGTTATTTTTATTTGTTCATATCTGCTTTCTACATTTCATAATGAATGTAATGTATCTATTTAAGTGCACTTTCGTTTCATACACAATTCATAATTGAATTAATAATCGATATGATATAAATGTTATATCTGTATTTAATATTCTATGTTCTAAAATTCATATATGATTATGTAGTTATGAAAATAATTAAATAGTATACATGTCATTATATGGTTCCCCTTATGTTATTCAGTGTTTAACTTCAGGGAATCCTTCATTTATAACCTACATAAATACTATGTAGTTCATGTCTTTTTTTTACGAGAAAAAAGAACATTGCAATATGGGTTAAAAATAGTGATAAAAATTGTCATATTTCTGAACATTTTAAATTAAGTATATTGTAATATTCATAATTTGTTATATTTTAGGTTGTCAATGAATATTTAATACATAGATATTCAATATTCACACTTCATGGTCTATACTGTTTTGAGCTATATAACAGCTGTTTCTCCCTGTAAATTGTGTCTAGTGTCTATGTTATCATTTTCAGATATCGAGGCAAATGCTTTCATAATTTGGATCTTGGACTAGATCCTGTTTGTTCTGTTATCGATTGATGTCCAATATATATTGTATAATATTACATCTGAAGAAATGATAAACAGATAATCTAGTTAGCATGCTTAGAGGCCTTGTCTAAACACTTACTTCCAGCATGGATTTTCTAAGTTAAACGTTATCTCCGGCAGCTGATTACTTTTAAAGTATCAAGATTACAGTTTTGCAAGGAAGCAAATACTAGACATATCAAACCCTCTTACTCGAAGAAATTTGTTGTATGGAATAAATTTTAATTTTGGTAAAACGACATTTGATCCTTCTATGATCAAATGAGGTTTAATGGACATTAATTGAGAAGCATTTCGGGGTAAACTCTGAAGAACAGGGTAGGGAATGAATCTTTATATCGTATACACCTATTTATATATGTATACTTTGTATCTATTTCTTGTCTACAATATTTTACATACATTGTATTGTAAGAAGAAAGTAATACAGAACCCAGAGTGACGCAGGTGCCTTAATCACATTTGTTTGCCTTAATCACATCTCTCATCGCATCTCTGCAATCAAATCATTGGTACATCAAAGAAAATGGTAACCTAGTGAATCTATTACTATCCTCTGTGAATCACCTTCTTCAAATTAGATACTCTTGCGAAAATTGCATTTGCTGATTCTCCAGGATGTCGTATTGTTTACTTTGTGCAAAAGTTACTGATCGTACAAAGAACAGTGAAATTTATTATATGTCAGACAAGTTATCTCTACTAAAATATGCGTTCAAAAATATAGTTTGTGAAGGTCAGATGCCTTAATTTTCGGTAATAAATGATGAAATAGCATAACAGAAAAATATTTTGAAAATTGAGACAGGATGTCCATCAACATATGTAGATAAGTGTTGCACAATCTATCTCAGGGAACAGTTAAATGCATAATACATTACAGTAAGTAAATATGCTATTTGTGACAGGCAGGTTAGACAGAAGATGGTGACAGCAAGTACATCAGCATATCTAAGAAAGAGTGGTATAATCAATAGACATCTCACGTCATTAATTAAGGCAGAGATGAGGTTTCAATCGGCCAAAATGCATGAAAACTTGCCTCAAAAGGAAGAAATTCCAGACACGACTTTTGGTATGATTTATGCAGGGCAAAGGCATGATTAAATTTTTAGCAAACAGATAACAGGGAATTTGTAGGAAGTATTAATAACATAGTATTAAAGGAAGCGCATGTAACCCATTGTCTTTGAAAAAAGGCTCGTCTGGACAGTGAATTTAAGATTCGTCATTCTTTAAATAGACCTTGGAGAAAATCCCCTGAAACCATGTCTAGCTCTCTCAATTTAATCTATTTGCCATATATAGAACCCTGTTTAAGAAACAACAAAGGCTCATTTACCACCAAATCCGCAATTCATGAAAACAAGCTTCTAAATTTACTTCAATTTTGTCTCATCAAACCCACACAGGTTTTTGTGTCCATTTTCATCAAAAACATCACTTCATCAGCGACTCCTACGTTCTTGAGCGATGTCATCATTGTTTGCGGAAAGAGAAATCCCTCATTTGTGAGTTATATTTGTTGCTATGATATGGTTAACATCCATGTTTAAACATATTTATTTCTTTAGAACTGGATTGGTAAACAAGCAATAACTTATCTGAATACCGCTCCAGAATACATGTATGGCAAATGTGACATGGTGAATTTACAGTTGATTAGAGTTTTTTACACAAGCCATTAATAGTACAGTAAACATTGAAATTACAGAATAGCATGCGTACAATGATAAGAACAATATTCTAAAGAAGATGGACAAATGCCAATATGTTCTATGAATAGATACAACATCCATCATCTCAGTGGTCAATGATCAAATCTGTCTGTTAAATCTATAAAAGAGTGTACTGAGATTAAAAGTTCCTTATTTCTCCATGTTGATGAGTTATGGTTAAAAGCATGTTTATGAATTTTGTTTGAATAGTATGTGTATGTTAATGAACTATGTTAACAAATCATGTACATGAAGTATTGATGAGAATTGCGTCTCAATTTCGATTGAAGAACCAATGAAATAAATGGTGGTTGAAACCATGTTCAGTAACAAGGTTAAATTGTGTGTACGAATACCGGTCAAAAACATGTTTAAAAATGTTAATTTAAAACAACGACAACGAATTTTGGTTGAAAACTATGTTAAGTATTTATAATTGAAAAGCATGTTTATGAACTCATGTAAGAAAATGTTCATCAGTGAAATGTTATTGAAACCATGTTTTAAAATTACTGGTAAAACGATGTAAGCCCGGGCTTATATTCGGAAACATGAACTTGAATAGGCAAATACTATAAATTAACAATGGCATTGAATTAAAATCACATAAAAATTGATGAAGGAAATCTTTGTGATATAACTTTCGTAAATAGGACTATTCCAAGGACTTATGTTAAACTGAGAGCATGGAGCTCTTAAAACTCACACACGATAAACTATACAACTTTAGAATTGACAGATTAAGACATTCTCTTTAACTGTCTCAAACGTTCTATGAAACCTAAAACCGCAAATAACACTTCCAACAAACAGATAATGTTTGTCATATCATAGAAGGAAGAAATATGGGAGCTAATTGGTATTGTAGAAAGGGTACTTTCTTTGCACATATTCTATTCAGAATAATTTTCCAAATGGGCTTCTCAAATTAAGTCATTTTCCAGTTTGCATTTGTAATAATGGTTTACAAAGAATCACAGTGACCTTTAAGTTCATGTAACTGATCGTCGCTGTGATTTTGACCTAACCTAAGTGATAGATAACATACCAAATACTATATAGTTCATGTCTTTAGCCAAGAAACAAGTTTTAAAAATGAAAATTGCAACAAAGGTCCGTAAAAATAATTTATTAGATTGTCATATAATGAACACATTAGATCAGGGATATTGGCATAATCATGATTGGTATTTCATCATGTTGTCAATGAATACATCGATATTGATCATGGATCACTCTTAATACTATATGCGGTGATTTCATCTTGTGTATTGCTACACACATGGCCCATCTTTGGGTTCGTGATTGATACCTTCTTTATTTCACTTAATCAACCCACGTAAACATTAAGCCTTAAAAGCTTCCACGTTTGACATTTTGCTTGATCTCACTGTAACCTTTGCACCACATTGATATATATAATGAATTGCCTGTGTGATATTTGAAAAATTGCTCAGGCCGATTGATTTTCATTACAACTAATTGAGACATACATAAAAATATCATTTTAGGTGTCCATATTTAAAGAAGCTCGAAATTATTGATTTAAATGAATATTCAAGTTTGTCATCTCAATTCCTATATTACTAACATCACCCATTTTTTACACATTAAAGGCACCTTTTAGTGCTTGTACCTTCATCTCGTACTCTAGGGTGCAGCTGGATTTTTTCCAAGACGACTTTTTCAACTGTTTACTATTCAGGACAGGTTTTCATTAATGATGAAATTAGACAAATCGTTGGTTAGTATCTTTCCCTTGAGAGCATAGTCTTTTCGAGTACAACAACTAATTATAAGAAATCACATGAACCAACCGCATTGAAAGAATAGCAAACGTACCATTACTATGAATCTGATCTGATTACGTCTTCATTTAGGTCGGGTGACATTTGCACTCAGGCAAATCGATGACAAGGCTTGCAAGCCATCGTCAAAATGTGATATCATCACCAGCTTCTGAGTGTTTGAATTTATTTAAATTGACGAGGTCTTCTAATAAGAGTCGACGGCTGCCATGGCTCTCGTACACTAGCATTCTGGTTTCAAGCACTGGAACCAAATCTTTATGAATGTTTGCTTTGATAATGATGGCGATCTTTCAGGACAAATTACGACCTGAAGGTCATCGTGCTCTACACGAAGGCCGCGTTTTGCGTTGCGCTACTGATATCTTAAATCTAATATAAATGTGTTCAATCCAATTAGATGAGATGTCTTTCCCAGAGCAACTATAGGTACGCTATGCAATTTTGAACCATGTTTCAATCATATATAACTTACTCAGGTTACAGAGGAACTAATTTGCACCGTTACAAAACTCTTGTTAGATGATAAATATCTACCATATAGATTTTGTTTTTCAATAGCAGCTACCGTGTCTGTTGACAATCCAAGGAAGAAGTTTTATAAGCATTTCGTCAACAATTCTTCAGTATTTCATCCATCCCACGACAGACACTAAGCTCATATTAATGGTAAACGACGCAGCTGTTTCTCTCAGTTTAGTGTCTATTGTCTATGTTCTAATTATCGGACATCGAGGCAGATACCTTCATTGATATGGATCTGTATGCTATTCTCCGTTTGTTGTGTTTTCAAGCTATTCCTAATGAATATTACATCAATGACACTAACTTATAGCATGACTTTTCTTAAGAAATCGTATTTGCTGAATCCTGAAGAATTTCCTAAATTTGATTTTTTTTTAAATATGAAGGTTACAGTTTGCATTACAAAGGCTTCAGATAGTAGACTTAATCTGATTATTCAAAGAACTTCTAACAATCCTATTATCCATTTAATTGCAGCAAATAATTTTCGATTTTGGTAGAATATCATTTGGTCAATCCTCCTAGCATCATTTCCATTAAAACAAGCCAAAAACTCAAATAAATCGACACTGAGAGGCATTTAGACACAATATTGACCCCACAGAAGGTGCTGGCAACTACATTTCATATTTGCATAATCTTTCTTCGATATCTAACATACTGTCAGAAGAAAGTAACACAGAACCCGGAGTGACGCAGGTTCCTTAATCACATTTATTTGCCTTTATCGCATCTCTGCAATCAAATCACTGGTACATCAAAGAAAATGGTAACCTGGTGAATCTTCTTACTAACCTCTGAGAATCAATTTCTTCAAATTAGATATTCTTACGAATATTGCATTTGCTGATTCTTCAGGGTGTCGTATTGTTTACTTTGTGCAAACGTTGTTGATTGTAAAAATAACTGTGTAAACTGCTTATATGTAAGACAAGTTTTCTTGACTAAAATATGCGTTCAAAAGTAATGATCCTGAAAGTCAGATGCCTCAAATCTCGGTTATAATGTCACAAATATCATCTTCTATCCCTAAATAATGTAAATCAGACATTTTATGTTGATTGATTTTTTTTCCAAGATCCAAGGAAATGTGTTCCTTTTAGTAATATGCATTTGTTTGAAACTGTCTCTCTATAGCATTTAATATTCAAATGTGAGCAAATTTCAACAAAACCATAGGTTGTAAACTCTTTTTCTTTCTGATGATGTTTTATTGTTTATGTCAGACCTGGAGGCAAGAAAATATACCAAACTCAAAACATACTTTCATGATGTATTTAAAACTTATTGAACTTTTTTAATACTTTTGTACTTTTGTAATTCTTTGTACATATACCACTAAACGAAACTTTAGACTCTGTGCTGGATGTACATGTAATGTCGTATTTTCTAGCATAAATTATGTAAGGACTTGTGCCTCTAATCTACACGTGAGAGCAACAAATAATGCGGGTATCAAGTTAAGGCCTAAGCAAACATGATTTGGTTTTTTAATGTCTGCAAATGCTACTATTGGAAATGAGTCCAAACTTTTGTCGAGAAGAAACTATGACACATTATTATAGAGTATAAGGAAGACATAACTTGACTAACCTGTTTTGGAGACAATGAGTATTGGAAATATTGATAGATCCAAGAAGATAATTCCTGTTTGTGGCTTCAAAGTATTGCTAGAGACAACTCTACCCAGTCATATTAGATGCAAAAGCCGATATCCTAATCATATTAATGTAACTTGACTTTGGCTTAAGCCTCCTGTATTTCGTGTCATCAGAGGGAGCACTAACCTGGGAGATATCGTGTTACTTACCTTCTTTTATGCGGATATTCTGAGGATTTGAAATTGTAAATGATATGATTAACTGAGATGAGTAAATATGTAACATAAAGGTATCAGATGTGCATATCACCATATTAGATAGTACACGTTTATCGTTATAAAAACGAACTTGAAATACCTTCATTGATAAACAGAAAGTATAATACTTATTTAAAACCGAGATAAAATAGAAAATGCACCAAGTTTTCGAGTGCAAAAGTTACGTTAAACAGACTAGCAAGAATCATGACAACCACGATATAACTTGAATTCATGGTTAATTCATTGTTATAAACAAAACAAATAACAATTGTAAGGAGTCATGGCTTCTTACACCTCCTCCAGTACCATGATAAAATGTTCGTTAGTATTTGTTTTTTTGGGCATGTTTATGTTATATACTTTCTTTTACATGTTTTTTAGAAACAAGGTTTTGAATCGTGTATTGAACAACAATTAAATAATCTGAATGCCAAAATTCAGAATTTTTTTTAGAAAAATACAACAGACGAACACAGAAATCAATTGACCACTGAATATGTTGCCATATGTTGTTCTCAACGAAAAACAGCTTATTAAGTATCTCAATATCTTAAATTATATGATCTCAAAATCCATCTTAATTTAACATTTCACAATTCAAACAAGAAAATTTAACAATATATATGTATTAATTGAATAAAACAAATAATTTCAACAATGAAAACAGTATGAACAAGGAATTCCCCTCTCACGGAGGTTACACAACTCTTATATTCCACTCTAGAAAGGACCAATTTGAAACGATTATTGAATGATATCGATAAGTCATCAAGAGATCCTTGTATTGTTCTTGCCAGATGCCTCTCACAGAGGGCCTATGACGCAGGTGTTCTATCAGATTTAGATGAATGTCAATTGACTGTATTCCATTTAGCAAGGTGTCAATATGCTAATTGTACGTCATATATAAAAAGACATCTCAAAGAAACTATTAATGAATACTGATTCGTTTTATTTTCTAGCTAACTAAACTAGCTAAATACCTCTAGTCCTTTTTTACAACAACAATTCAAGAATGCTACAGAAAGAGTTGACCTCGAATGTCTGTAGTAGATCGGAGACGAAAAAATCATCTCTTGTCATTTGCATTGCTAAGAACTTCTAGCCTTTAGAGTTATCTCTGCAGGAAGAAATTGTATATGAATAAAAGTGATAGATCTTTAAACGATGATTGTACTTGTCGTGCGAGTGGTCACTCAATCCAGTCCTGTTAGTTGTTGACGCAGGTGTTCTACTAGATCTATATTAATGGAATTTGACTGGATGCATTGCGTGCTACTTACACATTAAATATAAACAAGTGTCATAGAGTCAATCCATGAACACTGAAACGTGTTTCTTTTCCTTCAGTAATGTTGTTGACCGACAGTTATAGCAAGTTTGAGGTTAATGGTAGAGTACAAATTCCATAATCTGATCTGTCGTGATTTGGTTTTCCATTAGTGATAATTTTCTGCGAACTGTAGACAACAACTATCAAACATTTGATACCCAAACACCACCTATCATTAATCCTATCTGTATATACATTTATCATCAAGTATATAACGTGGTGGAAAATCTTGAAGATCTTGAAATCCTTGGCAGCAGATACGATAGTTCTGGTATTGATGCATTATCTCCTCTATAAAAGATATGCTGTACTTACGTATAACCTTTATCTATCTTAAACCCTTCTTTCATGATTTCCCTTCTGTCTTGATTTGCTATGGACAGTCTTTGTCGAAATTGGCTCCACACTTTAAGAGTCAGACACCTTTCACCTGCACTGCAACATTTCAAGTAGTAAAGGACTGGTCTTCGCAAAAGAGTGAAGCTATCTTGACAGTAGACGATGATTTTCAAACATTCACAATCACTGTGATTCATAATTTTATATGTCCATGCCATGAAGTTAAAAAGAGCAATTGTTTTTAATCAAAATCACAATTCACCATTCAAAAAAAGTCAAAATGTTTTTTTTGTTTTTTTTTCACCATTTCACATTTTCAAGAGTATTAATAAAATAAACGTTCATATTTGAATTATACAGACCCTTGAAAATGAGAAAAAGTAAAGTATCTTGATAATATCGTCTAAAGTGAAATGGTCTTTGCCAGACAGATAAGTTATCCAGTCTTACCATTAAGCAGTCAATTACCTTTTACCGTCAGCCACTGAGAGCTAAGTGTTCAGCTTTATCTTCAGGGAGATTGAATCAAGAGGGCATCGTGTCATTTCAAAACATTGAACTCGCACTAATTGCCAACACAGAATCTCAAGCAGGTAATACAATCACAGGTTTGTGTCATAGAAAGACCTGATGTTTGAAAGTCTGCAGTGACTAAATGAGAATAAAGAGACCAAAGGGAATACCACCATTCACCTTAATTGGATCCGTACAGCCAGACAACAGTAAAATCCTCGTTTTTTTATAAATGCGTTGTTTCATGGGTGCTCTAAGCATGCTGTATCATTGCTAGAACTTTAGAAGCGTATTGTAAAATAAATTCGTTGTATGTTTGGAATATATTGTAATATATAAAAATACAAAACGACTTTACGTATCTTGAACATTGCAAAACAAAATCGATCCATGGTGACGACGACACTCATTAGCTTGTTCCAATTTTTTCCTATGTAGTATTTTCATTTATATGATATACATAATTGGCATTAACTGCAACAGGCTTCGGGTCAGACACTCATTAGCTGGAAACAAAAGTTTGTTCCAATTATTTACTATGTAATATGTTTATTTATGATATACATATACATTATACATATACAACTGCAACACGCTTCGGGATGAGATTTTCAAATTTCAAAAATTTTCAGTAACAAAAACACAATAAAACATTAAGTAGCCACCCTGTGTTTAACAGCGGATTATAATCAACATTTAACTGTTCACTGAACACCCAGGTCATGTTGAATCTTGAGCTGTAAGGTTTTGAGGGTTATTGTATCAAGTCAAACATTTGAATTTCAACATCTGCACCGGAACTTGTGTGTAAACATCGCGAATATTTATAAACAGCTTTGAGAGTAAGAGTTGTGACTCATACATGACATCCTTCGACTGATAGAACACCCCCTTTATGCCTAAATACTTCAAGTTACAAGATTGATAAAGCAACTTCACATGAATATACAACCATTCTATAAACCCAATAAGCAAGTGTTTTCTAATGATGACACCTTTTTATTATTTTATGGGCATCTCGAAACGGGGTAGAAATACTTGTAAAATGTATAGAATTTAATGCAGGTAAGTAAACACAAAGTATAAACGAACTTGATAGATCCCAACAATTGATGCAAATCAACACCTCGTCACCATGTCATACAAACACCTCATAACTAATTGGGAAATGCTTTCAAAATGGATCTAAAATACATTAATGCTGCAATTAAGAATATTGTATTAGTGTAAGGAAATAAATACAAGTTATAAACATATGTGAAAGATCAACACTTCCTATCTCACCGACGGTAATAAGCGAATTCACATTTCCTACAATCAATGCAATTTGCTGATAATGGGAACTTGATTGAATCAAGGAGTATTGTTTGTCTATAGGCATGCAGTTGCAAGCATAAAAACGCAACGATTTATGTACAAGTGCCGTAACTATGAGAAACGAACATAAGACAAAAGTTAACATTGGGTTGAACTTCATGTAATATTGTTGCTATGGGCGATCATTGCACTAGTACTTCTAATCACAAAAATAAGCATGGCCTGCTCTTGTCAACAGATGCAGATATTGAAACCAAACAAAAGGGACACCATAAGTTTCTCATAACTCATGTCTAAGTGTCGTTATGTTCTTATCTTTGTTGTGTCAGTGTAGTGGTATTTTCCATACTGCCATCTCAACATATGAATATGTTGTCAATAAATAGAAAATGAGTTTTTATGAATAGCTTTTTTCAGTTTTAATGCATATAAAATTCCATAAATTATCTAGGAATCATAAATGTCATTCAGTGTAATAATGCTGAGGAATATATGGTTGACAACTTCTTTGTTCATTGTATGCAACGTTTCGACACAGATTCTTGTGTCGTTATCAAGCAGAGGAAGAGTAATGATATAGGGGCAAACATTAGTAAAAAGTAATGATTAATGAAAAGAGTAAATGTAATTAAACAGAGATAAGTGGTAAGAAACCAGTAATGTACAATGCAGGAGATGTTTACATTTAATTTATATAGGCCAGTGATGTACATGAGTGATTACAGTTAATTAATTGATCATAGGCTGATTCATTCAGTGCAAAATTGGATGTTTGCAGCAGTTATCCGATGGGGTTCATTATATTGAATATCCCGAATAAATATTGCGATTTGTGTCTATCTTAATGGTTGTTTCAATGAAATACCAACAAGAAGGCGGTACACAATTATTGAGATATAAGTTGAAATCGCATTATGATTTTAACAATACAAAACACAAGCGAATGAACCTGATTATGATCGAGTGGGTGTTAGACTGGTGAAACAGAAGGCATTGTTAAGATCCTTCTTCAAGTTGGTTTGAAACCATAAGGAGTAGTTTTTAAGTAACAAAACGCCAAAAATTCTGATTTACGATTGGTAACTTTGAAGACTGCAGAAAAAATAGGAAATTCAAAAATAAAGTAAGACAACTCCCTGGGGTCATTCTTTACACATATATATTCTCAAAGCTCCATTATAAAACAATTATAAACAGTTTGCCCTACCTCAGTTTTTTTTATGTTGAACATGAAAAGAGAGGCAGACGCATCGAAGTGACAAACTGAAGGTATCAGCAGGCTCAATGAGAAATGACTAAAGATGAAGGTCAACGAATAGGAACAATTCAATGAACAAAGCCTCTTGTCAATCTTACTGAGGAAAACATGAATATAAGTTGACTTTAGGGAACTGATGTAGCCTAAGTTTTAGCCTAAAAAAGTTTTCCATTAATGAAATAATGAAGAAATTAATGAAAATGCAGGGATTGGAGTTTTACACAAACAGGAGGACAGGAGGAAGGATATGAGTTAGCTATGAGAACTGTCATGTTAAACACATGAAGAGAAGTTGAATGTCATACCCGCGAGAGGAACAGCATAGGTTAGTCATGAAAGCTATCAATAGTACCTAAGTTGACATGAAAGAAACACCGCCTTTAACTGACTGATATACACTTGAAACGTTACAGCTTAATTGATATGGAGATTTGAACCTCGAAAAAATCCCTGAAAATTGTATGGAAGCTGAATGAAACATTTCGGTCTCTTTATTACAGGAATGCAGTCAAGCAAGACAATGCTTTAGTCAAATTCGCTTTCTACAATCAGATGATGAAACTGTTGTTTTATGCCTCAACATTTACCAGATTGAGTCAAGGGGATAAGCCCTGGTAGTAACAGTACAGTCAATCTCATTACCAATACGGAACATCCTTACTGGCAAATCTTTCCCTAGAGAGTATCAGAAAATCACCTGCTATTTGAAAAACTAAAGCACTGAAGAAGAATAAAACAACCCAGGGAAAACGATTATTCACCTATATGGGTTCATTAGAAATACAACAGTGGTTCAAACCTCTTTTCTAAGAATTGCTGTGAGATTGTAACACTTGGGGGAAAAGCGAAAATCTTTATTTCATCTTTTAATGCATTGCTGTTTTTAGGTCATGCATAGGACATCTCTTATATTCTGTAGATAGTTTTTTGTAAACTGTTATTTGTTACATACAACTGTAAAATCAACTTAAAACATTATCGTTTTTAACGTGCACCATTATCTACTGAACAAACTGTGTTTCAAGCATGTACTGGACAGAAGAGAGTGATACACAGGGGCACATGACAAGATAATGAAGGTCAACATTCTAATGGCTATACAATTGACTGGCAATACGTCAAAATCTCTTAAATGGAATCAGGTCAAGTGTTAATTTTACTACACCAACACCTGCATCTCTTGTCATAACTGCTCGGCTTTGTGGACTCCGGCAACACTTTATACTCTTCCCTTAGCAATAGAGTCAGTCGATGACCTCTTCAAATGTTAGCAGCCTCTTGGTACTTATAATTGCCCATCTTCAGTGCTGTACCTAGTTTATCCCTATAATCAATGAGTAATACTCCAACACTGGCAATGTGTTTTTTACCAATTGTCTTCCATCTATAACCCTATTTGAGAATGCCTAAAAGTTATCTTCAAGATATTATTGATTATTGAAAATATATTGTTATCATAACAAGTAAATAATACAAACCATTAACGCAATTTATGCAATTACATACTTTAATGCAATATCAGGTGCACCTGTAAATGGGCAGTAGCACGTGTTGTGATAATTTTATATTCAAAATGTTTCACTGATAATTCTAAGTTAATCTTAATGTATTATTTTGACAGTGTCAAAAATCTCATTACACAAGCCAATCATCCTTAGTCAGAGGACAAAGTATGAAGATTCACATAAAATCCATTGGCGGCCATTTTGTTTGAACATCTTTAATTTAGTTTGTGTAAGAAAAAGCAATCGCATGGCTAAACTTTACATTATATATTTGAATTATTACTGCTCCGTTTAGTTTAAATACATTGTTTTTCCATTGAGACCATTAATTTTCATTTTCCTGACATCACCATATATTTCCGCTAAAATGTGCTACTGCCCCTTTAATGTTTCTGTTATTGGCTATTGATCACAATCTTTACAAAAATGTAATCAACTAGTACAAGATATAAACAAATTCGATGGATCAACTCAATTGATGAAAAGTCAACAGTTCCTCATATACAGAATGTTATTAGGGAAATCACATTTCCTATAATCAATGCAATTTGCTGATAATGGGAAGTTGATTGAATCAAGGAGTATTGTCTGTCTAGAAGCTAACAGCTGCCAGCCTGAATACGCATAGACTTATGCACTTATGCTATAACTATGAGAAACTAACATCAGACAAAATTTGACCTTGAATCGAAAATGTAATGCCATTTATTTCCAGTTCCTTTTAGAATCGATGTACTGGTGATACATTTGTTTAAATCAATGTCATCTACTAATTGAGTACCATACTATTCGTTTAACTCTTTACAATTTGTTGATAAAATAGGCAATGATAGCTTTAGATGAAGGGTATTAAATGCGATGTAGTTTATCATTATTGCATTGACTAATCTAACTGTGGTTTATTTATATATCTATACATATTAATATGTATCAAATATCACTTTTATTTCTTAAGAAATGGTGTTGTGTAATATTCAATGAGAGATCATTTGAGTGTATGTTACTGTTATATTCAAAAATGTTATATTCAAAAATGTTATATTCAATGAGAGATCATTTGAGTGTATGTTACTGTTATATTCAAAAATGTTATATTCAATGAGAGATCATTTGAGTGTATGTTACTGTTATATTCAAAAATGTTATATTCAATGAGAGATCATTTGAGTGTATGTTACTGTTATATTCAAAAATGTTATATTATAAAGTGTTATATTCAATGAAAGATCATTTGAGTGTATGTTACTGTTATATTCAAAAATGTTATATTCAATGAGAGATCATTTGAGTGTATGTTACTGTTATATTCAAAAATGTTATATTATAAAGTGTTATATTCAATGAAAGATCATTTGAGTGTATGTTACTGTTATATTCTAAAATGTTATATTCAATGAGAGATCATTTGAGTGTATGTTACTGTTATATTCAAAAATGTTATATTATAAAGTGTTATATTCAATGAAAGATCATTTGAGTGTATGTTACTGTTATATTCTAAAATGTTATATTCAATGAAAGATCATTTGAGTGTATGTTACTGTTATATTCAAAAATGTTATATTCAATGAGAGATCATTTGAGTGTATGTTACTGTTATATTCAAAAATGTTATATTCAATGAAAGATCATTTGAGTGTATGTTACTGGTATATTCTAAAGTGTTATATTCAATGAGAGATCATTTGAGTGTATGTTACTGTTATATTCTAAAGTGTTATATTCAATGAGAGATCATTTGAGTGTATGTTACTGGTATATTCTAAAGTGTTATATTCAATGAGAGATGATTTGAATGTATGTTACTGGTATATTCTAAAGTGTTATATTCAATGAGAGATGATTTGAGTGTATGTTACTGTTATATTCTAAAGTGTTATATTCAATGAAAGATCATTTGAGTGTATGTTACTGTTATATTCAAAAATGTTATATTCAATGAGAGATCATTTGAGTGTATGTTACTGGTATATTCTAAAGTGTTATATTCAATGAAAGATCATTTGAGTGTATGTTACTGTTATATTCAAAAATGTTATATTCAATGAGAGATCATTTGAGTGTATGTTACTGTTATATTCTAAAGTGTTATATTCAATGAAAGATCATTTGAGTGTATGTTACTGTTATATTCAAAAATGTTATATTATAAAGTGTTATATTCAATGAAAGATCATTTGAGTGTATGTTACTGTTATATTCTAAAATGTTATATTCAATGAAAGATCATTTGAGTGTATGTTACTGTTATATTCAAAAATGTTATATTCAATGAGAGATCATTTGAGTGTATGTTACTGTTATATTCAAAAATGTTATATTCAATGAGAGATCATTTGAGTGTATGTTACTGGTATATTCTAAAGTGTTATATTCAATGAGAGATCATTTGAGTGTATGTTACTGTTATATTCTAAAGTGTTATATTCAATGAGAGATCATTTGAGTGTATGTTACTGGTATATTCTAAAGTGTTATATTCAATGAGAGATGATTTGAATGTATGTTACTGGTATATTCTAAAGTGTTATATTCAATGAGAGATCATTTGAGTGTATGTTACTGGTATATTCTAAAGTGTTATATTCAATGAGAGATCATTTGAATGTATGTTACTGGTATATTCTAAAGTGTTATATTCAATGAGAGATCATTTGAGTGTATGTTACTGTTATATTCAAAAATGTTATATTATAAAGTGTTATATTCAATGAAAGATCATTTGAGTGTATGTTACTGTTATATTCAAAAATGTTATATTCAATGAGAGATCATTTGAGTGTATGTTACTGTTATATTCAAAAATGTTATATTATAAAGTGTTATATTCAATGAAAGATCATTTGAGTGTATGTTACTGTTATATTCTAAAATGTTATATTCAATGAGAGATCATTTGAGTGTATGTTACTGTTATATTCAAAAATGTTATATTATAAAGTGTTATATTCAATGAAAGATCATTTGAGTGTATGTTACTGTTATATTCTAAAATGTTATATTCAATGAAAGATCATTTGAGTGTATGTTACTGTTATATTCAAAAATGTTATATTCAATGAGAGATCATTTGAGTGTATGTTACTGTTATATTCAAAAATGTTATATTCAATGAAAGATCATTTGAGTGTATGTTACTGGTATATTCTAAAGTGTTATATTCAATGAGAGATCATTTGAGTGTATGTTACTGTTATATTCTAAAGTGTTATATTCAATGAGAGATCATTTGAGTGTATGTTACTGGTATATTCTAAAGTGTTATATTCAATGAGAGATGATTTGAATGTATGTTACTGGTATATTCTAAAGTGTTATATTCAATGAGAGATGATTTGAGTGTATGTTACTGTTATATTCTAAAGTGTTATATTCAATGAAAGATCATTTGAGTGTATGTTACTGTTATATTCAAAAATGTTATATTCAATGAGAGATCATTTGAGTGTATGTTACTGGTATATTCTAAAGTGTTATATTCAATGAAAGATCATTTGAGTGTATGTTACTGTTATATTCAAAAATGTTATATTCAATGAGAGATCATTTGAGTGTATGTTACTGTTATATTCTAAAGTGTTATATTCAATGAAAGATCATTTGAGTGTATGTTACTGTTATATTCAAAAATGTTATATTATAAAGTGTTATATTCAATGAAAGATCATTTGAGTGTATGTTACTGTTATATTCTAAAATGTTATATTCAATGAAAGATCATTTGAGTGTATGTTACTGTTATATTCAAAAATGTTATATTCAATGAGAGATCATTTGAGTGTATGTTACTGTTATATTCAAAAATGTTATATTCAATGAGAGATCATTTGAGTGTATGTTACTGGTATATTCTAAAGTGTTATATTCAATGAAAGATCATTTGAGTGTATGTTACTGTTATATTCTAAAGTGTTATATTCAATGAGAGATCATTTGAGTGTATGTTACTGGTATATTCTAAAGTGTTATATTCAATGAGAGATGATTTGAATGTATGTTACTGGTATATTCTAAAGTGTTATATTCAATGAGAGATCATTTGAGTGTATGTTACTGGTATATTCTAAAGT
Source organism: Steromphala cineraria (assembly GCA_916613615.1). Lineage (NCBI taxonomy): Eukaryota > Metazoa > Mollusca > Gastropoda > Trochida > Trochidae > Steromphala > Steromphala cineraria. The sequence continues at coordinate 8,861,171 of OU744731.1, read as the reverse complement.
GTTATATTCAATGAGAGATCATTTGAATGTATGTTACTGGTATATTCTAAAGTGTTATATTCAATGAGAGATCATTTGAGTGTATGTTACTGGTATATTCTAAAGTGTTATATTCAATGAAAGATCATTTGAGTGTATGTTACTGGTATATTCAAAAATGTTATATTCAATGAGAGATCATTTGAGTGTATGTTACTGTTATATTCTAAAGTGTTATATTCAATGAAAGATCATTTGAGTGTATGTTACTGTTATATTCAAAAATGTTATATTCAATGAGAGATCATTTGAGTGTATGTTACTGTTATATTCAAAAATGTTATATTCAATGAAAGATCATTTGAGTGTATGTTACTGTTATATTCAAAAATGTTATATTCAATGAAAGATCATTTGAGTGTATGTTACTGTTATATTCAAAAATGTTATATTCAATGAGAGATCATTTGAGTGTATGTAAATGGTATATTCTAAAATGTTATATTCAATGAAAGATCATTTGAGTGTATGTTACTGGTATATTCTAAAGTGTTATATTCAATGAGAGATCATTTGAGTGTATGTTACTGTTATATTATAAAGTGTTATATTCAATGAGAGATCATTTGAGTGTATGTTACTGTTATATTATAAAGTGTTATATTCAATGAAAGATCATTTGAGTGTATGTTACTGGTATATTATAAAGTGTTATATTCAATGAAAGATCATTTGAGTGTATGTTACTGGTATATTCTAAAGTGTTATATTCAATGAAAGATGATTTGAGTGTATGTTACTGTTATATTCAAAAATGTTATATTCAATGAAAGATCATTTGAGTGTATGTTACTGTTATATTCAAAAATGTTATATTCAATGAAAGATCATTTGAGTGTATGTTACTGTTATATTCAAAAATGTTATATTCAATGAGAGATCATTTGAGTGTATGTAAATGGTATATTCTAAAATGTTATATTCAATGAAAGATCATTTGAGTGTATGTTACTGGTATATTCTAAAGTGTTATATTCAATGAAAGATCATTTGAGTGTATGTTACTGTTATATTCAAAAATGTTATATTCAATGAGAGATCATTTGAGTGTATGTTACTGTTATATTCAAAAATGTTATATTCAATGAGAGATCATTTGAGTGTATGTTACTGTTATATTATAAAGTGTTATATTCAATGAAAGATCATTTGAATGTCTGTTACTGTTATATTCAAAATTGTTATATTCAATGAGAGATCATTTGAGTGTATGTTACTGTTATATTCAAAAATGTTATATTCAATGAGAGATCATTTGAGTGTATGTTACTGTTATATTCAAAAATGTTATATTCAATGAGAGATCATTTGAGTGTATGTTACTGGTATATTCTAAAGTGTTATATTCAATGAAAGATCATTTGAGTGTATGTTACTGGTATATTCTAAAGTGTTATATTCAATGAGAGATCATTTGAGTGTATGTTACTGGTATATTCTAAAGTGTTATATTCAATGAAAGATGATTTGAATGTCTGTTACTGGTATATTCTAAAGTGTTATATTCAATGAGAGATCATTTGAGTGTATGTTACTGGTATATTCTAAAGTGTTATATTCAATGAAAGATCATTTGAGTGTATGTTACTGGTATATTCTAAAGTGTTATATTCAATGAAAGATGATTTGAGTGTATGTTACTGGTATATTCTAAAGTGTTATATTCAATGAAAGATGATTTGAATGTCTGTTACTGGTATATTCTAAAGTGTTATATTCAATGAAAGATCATTTGAGTGTATGTTACTGGTATATTCTAAAGTGTTATATTCAATGAGAGATCATTTGAGTGTATGTTACTGGTATATTCTAAAGTGTTATATTCAATGAAAGATCATTTGAGTGTATGTTACTGTTATATTCAAAAATGTTATATTCAATGAGAGATCATTTGAGTGTATGTTACTGGTATATTCTAAAGTGTTATATTCAATGAAAGATCATTTGAGTGTATGTTACTGGTATATTCTAAAGTGTTATATTCAATGAGAGATCATTTGAGTGTATGTTACTGGTATATTCTAAAGTGTTATATTCAATGAAAGATGATTTGAATGTCTGTTACTGGTATATTCTAAAGTGTTATATTCAATGAAAGATCATTTGAGTGTATGTTACTGGTATATTCTAAAGTGTTATATTCAATGAAAGATGATTTGAGTGTATGTTACTGGTATATTCTAAAGTGTTATATTCAATGAAAGATGATTTGAATGTCTGTTACTGGTATATTCTAAAGTGTTATATTCAATGAAAGATGATTTGAGTGTATGTTACTGGTATATTCTAAAGTGTTATATTCAATGAAAGATGATTTGAATGTCTGTTACTGGTATATTCTAAAGTGTTATATTCAATGAAAGATCATTTGAGTGTATGTTACTGGTATATTCTAAAGTGTTATATTCAATGAAAGATCATTTGAGTGTATGTTACTGGTATATTATAAAGTGTTATATTCAATGAAAGATCATTTGAGTGTATGTTACTGGTATATTCTAAAGTGTTATATTCAATGAAAGATGATTTGAGTGTATGTTACTGTTATATTCAAAAATGTTATATTCAATGAAAGATCATTTGAGTGTATGTTACTGTTATATTCAAAAGTGTTATATTCAATGAAAGATCATTTGAGTGTATGTTACTGTTATATTCAAAAATGTTATATTCAATGAGAGATCATTTGAGTGTATGTAAATGGTATATTCTAAAATGTTATATTCAATGAAAGATCATTTGAGTGTATGTTACTGGTATATTCTAAAGTGTTATATTCAATGAAAGATCATTTGAGTGTATGTTACTGTTATATTCAAAAATGTTATATTCAATGAGAGATCATTTGAGTGTATGTTACTGTTATATTATAAAGTGTTATATTCAATGAAAGATCATTTGAATGTATGTTACTGTTATATTCAAAAATGTTATATTCAATGAAAGATCATTTGAGTGTATGTTACTGGTATATTCTAAAGTGTTATATTCAATGAAAGATCATTTGAGTGTATGTTACTGGTATATTCTAAAGTGTTATATTCAATGAGAGATCATTTGAGTGTATGTTACTGTTATATTCTAAAGTGTTATATTCAATGAAAGATCATTTGAGTGTATGTTACTGGTATATTCTAAAGTGTTATATTCAATGAGAGATCATTTGAGTGTATGTTACTGGTATATTCTAAAATGTTATATTCAATGAGAGATCATTTGAGTGTATGTTACTGTTATATTCTAAAGTGTTATATTCAATGAAAGATCATTTGAGTGTATGTTACTGGTATATTCTAAAATGTTATATTCAATGAGAGATCATTTGAGTGTATGTTACTGGTATATTCTAAAATGTTATATTCAATGAAAGATCATTTGAGTGTATGTTACTGTTATATTATAAAGTGTTATATTCAATGAAAGATCATTTGAGTGTATGTTACTGGTATATTCTAAAATGTTATATTCAATGAAAGATCATTTGAGTGTATGTTACTGGTATATTCTAAAGTGTTATATTCAATGAGAGATCATTTGAGTGTATGTTACTGGTATATTCTAAAATGTTATATTCAATGAAAGATCATTTGAGTGTATGTTACTGTTATATTCTAAAGTGTTATATTCAATGAGAGATCATTTGAGTGTATGTTACTGGTATATTCTAAAATGTTATATTCAATGAAAGATCATTTGAGTGTATGTTACTGGTATATTCTAAAGTGTTATATTCAATGAAAGATCATTTGAGTGTATGTTACTGGTATATTCTAAAGTGTTATATTCAATGAGAGATCATTTGAGTGTATGTTACTGGTATATTCTAAAATGTTATATTCAATGAAAGATCATTTGAGTGTATGTTACTGTTATATTATAAAGTGTTATATTCAATGAGAGATCATTTGAGTGTATGTTACTGTTATATTCTAAAGTGTTATATTCAATGAGAGATCATTTGAGTGTATGTTACTGTTATATTCTAAAGTGTTATATTCAATGAAAGATCATTTGAGTGTATGTTACTGGTATCTTCTAAAATGTTATATTCAATGAAAGATCATTTGAGTGTATGTTACTGGTATATTCTAAAGTGTTATATTCAATGAAAGATCATTTGAGTGTATGTTACTGGTATATTCTAAAGTGTTATATTCAATGAAAGATGATTTGAGTGTATGTTACTGGTATATTCTAAAGTGTTATATTCAATGAAAGATGATTTGAATGTCTGTTACTGGTATATTCTAAAGTGTTATATTCAATGAAAGATCATTTGAGTGTATGTTACTGGTATATTCTAAAGTGTTATATTCAATGAAAGATCATTTGAGTGTATGTTACTGGTATATTCTAAAGTGTTATATTCAATGAAAGATGATTTGAGTGTATGTTACTGGTATATTCTAAAGTGTTATATTCAATGAAAGATGATTTGAGTGTATGTTACTGGTATATTCTAAAGTGTTATATTCAATGAAAGATGATTTGAGTGTATGTTACTGGTATATTCTAAAGTGTTATATTCAATGAAAGATGATTTGAGTGTATGTTACTGGTATATTCTAAAGTGTTATATTCAATGAAAGATCATTTGAGTGTATGTTACTGTTATATTCTAAAGTGTTATATTCAATGAAAGATCATTTGAGTGTATGTTACTGGTATATTCTAAAGTGTTATATTCAATGAGAGATCATTTGAGTGTATGTTACTGTTATATTCTAAAGTGTTATATTCAATGAAAGATCATTTGAGTGTCTGTTACTGGTATATTCTAAAGTGTTATATTCAATGAAAGATGATTTGAATGTCTGTTACTGGTATATTCTAAAGTGTTATATTCAATGAGAGATCATTTGAGTGTCTGTTACTGTTATATTCAAAAATGTTATATTCAATGAAAGATGATTTGAATGTATGTTACTGGTATATTCTAAAGTGTTATATTCAATGAGAGATGATTTGAATGTCTGTTACTGGTATATTCTAAAGTGTTATATTCAATGAGAGATGATTTGAATGTCTGTTACTGGTATATTCTAAAGTGTTATATTCAATGAAAGATCATTTGAGTGTATGTTACTGTTATATTCTAAAGTGTTATATTCAATGAGAGATGATTTGAATGTATGTTACTGGTATATTCTAAAGTGTTATATTCAATGAGAGATGATTTGAATGTCTATTACTGGTATATTCTAAAGTGTTATATTCAATGAAAGATCATTTGAGTGTATGTTACTGTTATATTCTAAAATGTGAGGTGATGAAGGTTTAAATAACTTTATTGGTACTATTTTCTTTTCTATGGAGCCTACGTTTCCACGCTCGATCCAAATGCAAAAAAACGGAAACAAAATAAAATGTGGTTGGTTATCAATCAAGTTAATATTTGTTCTATCGTCATGGAATGAAACAATGATATATTGAAGGTGATAAATCTTTAACCTGTTCAAATCATTTTGACCAAAAAAGCCCCCAGAAAACAGATGATGCTGACATAATTATGATCGATAGTTTATAAGACACTTCATCATTTATTCAGACTCTCAAGAGTAATGCGAAAAGTCCTTTAATGGGGCAGTAGCACGTTTTTATGGGGAACATAAGATGATGTCAGGAAAATTGAAATTAATGGTTCCAATTGAAAGACAATGTATTTAAACTAAATGACGCAATACTAATTCAAATATTTAACGTAAAGTTTAGCCATGCTGTTCCCTATTCTTACACAAAATGAATTAAAGGTGTTCACTCAAAATGGCCGCCAATGGATTTTATGTGAATCTCCATACTTTGTCCTCTGACTATGGATGATTGGCTTGTGAAATTTGATTTTTGACACTGTCAGATCAATACATTTAGCATTAACTTACATTTATCAGTGAAATATTTGAAATATAAAATTATCAAAAAACGTGCTACTGCCCCTTTAAACATTCCGTTTAGAAACGTATAAATCAATTATTTGTTATTTGGCATTGTTATTTTATACTTTTACTATATATACTTCCATTAGATAAGGATTATTTCAAAATGTGAAAAATTACAACACACTTCTTTAGGTTTATTGATCGTGATTGATCTATAATGCCATGAATTTTATATATTCCTTTGTGACATCAGAACCTATTCTATTTTCATTTTGCTTTTAACAATCTTGGCGTTTTTGAGTGTAGACACATATTCATTATATCAGCTTATGAAGTTATCTTCAGCAGTAATTTCCTGACATGTCTATTAGATCTTAAGAGGGTGTAACGCATGAATTTGATGAGTATTCATTATATACATTACGCTAATAGCTAAGGATCTTATAGTATCCCCATTTGGTGAGTACAAACATTCCACGATAAAAAATCACCATTTTACTTAAAACAAAGCAAGGCTCTTAAAGGGACAGTAGCACGTTTTTAAGGGGAATATAAGGTGATATCAGGAAAATGATAATAAAGGGTTCAAATTGAAAGGCAATGTATATAAAATAAATGAAGTAGTAATAAATCATATTGATAATGTAAAGTTCAGCCATGCGATTCCTTTTTCTTACACAAAATGAATTAAAGGTGTTCACACAAAAATGGCTGCCAATGAACTTTATGCAAATTCTATAATTTGTTTTATTGGCCATGGACGTTTGGTTTGTGTAATGAGATTTTTGACACTTATCAAAATGATATAATAAGCATGTACGTACATTTTTCAGTGAAATGTTGAAAAAATAAATTAAAAAAAAAATTCGATCAAATACAAATACTAAAGCAATAAACATAATTTGAGGATAGTTTCTGCTCTAAATTGACTTTTTTTAAAAACATGGACAAATAATTTTCGAGCCAATTGTACGAAAATGATATCTTGATCAGTAATTGATCTTGACATCAGAAGAAGCGTTGACAAAGTTGTGAGTGAACAGGCTGTCATATCAGAGAACATGGGTAATTTTAACTTTTGAAAACTGATATCGGTCTCTTCCTGTAGTTTTGGAATAAGTTGAACGAGCAATTTAACCATGCAGTGTTGGAGCTAGGTATAAACGTGTATTGAGAGGTTAACTGAAATAAACAGCTCTATATATAGATGTGAAATAAACATTCAAAAAGAAACGTTTGTCCTTTAGTTGATCATGATTGAGGTTTACAACATAAATGATAAAATATGTGATGCGATGTTGATTTTCACGCATAAAAACATCGTTTATCTTGCCAAAAAGGGAAGCAATTGGTTCTTGAAATGTCTTCTATTTTTCAACCATTTCTTAAAGTGGCAGTAGCACGTTTTTTGATAATTTTATATTTGAAATATTTCACAGATAATTGAAAGTTAATGCTAAATGTTTTATTTTGAAAGTGTCAAAAGTCTCATTACACAAGCCAATCGTCCATAGTAAGAGGACAAAGTATGAAGATTCACATAAAATCCATTGGCGGCCATTTTTTTTAACACCTTAAATTCATTTTGTGTAAGAAAAAGGAATCGCATGGCTAAACCTTACGTTTTATATTTGAATTATTACTGCTTCATTTAGTTCAAAAACATTGTCTTTTAATTGGAACCATTAATTTTAATTTTTCTGACATCACCTTATATACTCCCTAAAAACGTGCTACTGCCCCTTTTAGATAATGCCTTTACCTACAAGATTATTCAATATGTTTGGGTGATTCGTTTGTGTTCAACCCGTAATTAAATAGTAATTGTCTTTCCATCTATAACCCTATTTGAGAATGCCTGAAAGCTGTCTTCAAGATATTATTGATTATTGAAAATATATTGTTATCATAACAAGTGAATAATACAAAACATTAACAAATTTGGAATTTAACGAAATTTAAATAATAAGATACTAAAAAACAATATCAGGTGCACCTTTAATGTATTTTGGTATTGGCCATTGATCACAATCTTTACAAAAAAGTAATCAACTAGTACAAGATATAAACAAATTCGATGAATAAACTCAATTGATGAAAAATCAACAGTTCCTCCTATACAGAATGTTATTAGGGAAATCACATTTCCTATAATCAATGCAATTTGCTGATAATGGGAAGTTGATTGAATCAAGAAGTATTGTCTGTCTAGAAGCTAACAGCTGCCAGCCTGAATACCATAGACTTATGCGCTAATGCTATAACTATTGCAAACTAACATCAGGCAAAATTTGACCTTGAATCGAAACTGTCATGTCATTTATTTCCAGTTCCTTTTAAAATCGATGAGCTGTTGATACAATTTTGTTTGAGTCAATGTCATCTACTAATTGAGTACCATACTATCCGTTTAACTCTTTACAATTTGTTGATAAAATAGGCAATCGTAGCTTTAGATGTAGGGTATTAAATGCGATGTAGTTTATCATTATTGCATTGACTAATGTAACTATGGTTTATTTATATATCTATACATATTAATATGTATCAAAAATCACTTTTATTTCTTAAGAAATGGTGTTGTGTAATATTCAATGAGAGATGATTTGAATGTCTGTTACTGGTATATTCTAAAGTGTTATATTCAATGAGAGATGATTTGAATGTATGTTACTGGTATATTCTAAAGTGTTATATTCAATGAAAGATCATTTGAGTGTATGTTACTGGTATATTCTAAAGTGTTATATTCAATGAAAGATGATTTGAATGTCTGTTACTGGTATATTCTAAAGTGTAATATTCAATGAGAGATGATTTGAATGTCTGTTACTGGTATATTCTAAAGTGTTATATTCAATGAAAGATCATTTGAGTGTATGTTACTGGTATATTCTAAAGTGTTATATTCAATGAAAGATGATTTGAATGTCTGTTACTGGTATATTCTAAAGTGTTATATTTAATGAAAAATCATTTGAGTGTATGTTACTGGTATATTCTAAAGTGTTATATTCAATGAAAGATGATTTGAATGTCTGTTACTGGTATATTCTAAAGTGTTATATTTAATGAAAAATCATTTGAGTGTATGTTACTGTTATATTCTAAAATGTGAGGTGATGAAGGTTTAAATAACTTTATTGGTACTATTTTCTTTTCTATGGAGCCTACGTTTCCACGCTCGATCCAAATGCAAAAAAACGGAAACAAAATAAAATTCGGTTGGTTATCAATCAAGTTAATATTTCTTCTATCGTCATGGAATGAAACAATGAGATATTGAAAGGTGATAAATCTTTAACCTGTTCAAAACATTTTGACAAAAAAAGCCCCCCAAAAACAGATGATGCTGACATAATTATGATCGATAGTTTATAAGACACTTCATCATTTATTCAGACTCTCAAGAGTAATGCGAAAAGTCCTTTAAGCATTCCGTTTAGAAACGTATAAATCAATCATTTGTTATTTGGCATTGTTATTTTATACTTTTGCTATATATACTTCCATTAGATAAGGATTATTTCAAAATGTGTAAAATTACAACACACTTCTTTAGGTTTCTTGATCGTGATTGATCTATCATGCCATGAATTTTATATATTCCTTTGTGACATCAGAACCTATTCTATTTTCAATTTGCTTTTAACAATCTTTGCGTTTTTTGAGTGTAGACACATATTCATTTTATCAGCTTATGAAGTTATATACAGTAATTTCCTGACATGTCTTTTAGATGCAAAGAGTGTGTAACGCATGAATTTGATGAGTGTTCATTATATACATTACGCCAATAGCTAAGCATCTTAATAATATAGTATCCCCATTGATGAGTACAAACATTCCACTATAAAAATCCCCATTTTACTTAAAACATAGCAAGGCTCTTAAAGGGACAGTAGCACGTTTTAAGGTGAATATAAGGTGATATCAGGAAAATGAAAATAAATGGTTCAAATTGAAAGGCAATGTATATAAAATAAATGAAGCAGTAATAAATCATATTGATAATGTAAAGTTCAGCCATGCAATTCCTTTTTCTTACACAAAATGAATTAAAGGTGTTCACACACAAATTGGTTTGTGTAATGAGATTTTTGACACTTATCAAAATGATATAATAAGCATTTACGTACATTTTTCAGTGAAATGTTGAAAAAATTAAATTTTAAAAAAACCATGCTACTGCCCCTTTTACATTCGATCAAATACAAATACTAAAGCAATGGAAACATAATTTGAGGATAGTTTCTGCTCTAAATTGACTTTTTTTTAAAAACATGGATAAATAATTTTCGAGCCAATTGTACGAAAAAGATATCTTGATCAGTAATTGATCTTGACATCAGAAGAAGCGTTGACAAAGTTGTGAGTGAACAGGCTGTCATATGCCATGAACAAAAACACGAGTAAGACTTCAACTTAACTGAAACTGAATCATTATCTTTCCACTATTGAATAGGAAACTCCACTGACTCTAGGGTTTCATGACCTCTGTACAAACAAACTTGATTATTCGGTCAGGCAATATCTAAATGATATGCTTTCTTAAACAATTAATCGAGAAATTATCTTAGAAAGAGGTTTGAAATTGTAACAATGATAATATTAATTGTTCACTTATAATGCGAATATATCCATGTGATACGCAGTTGCTCAAAGCGCTACATATTATTACCCTGACGGAATTGTACAGTCTGTGGTGCCGTAGGCTCAGAGAATCTATGTACACTCGTTATTTCAGCTACCCAGTTATACAGCTGGGTGGACTGAGTGATTTGTGGATAAAGTGCCTTGCCCATGGACACACCACAGAATGAGACCCAGGTCACATATTTGTCGTCTACATCGGGGTCCGAACCCGGGTCTCTGGCGTCTGGGGTCAGCACGCTAACCACTACACCACTGTGCTCTTCATTGTTTATACTAAACGTTATTGAAAACGCACCAGTAGAAAATGGCGGTTTTTTAAATGATTTTTGTAAAGTAAAAAATAACATCGAATATTATGCCAAAATCTCAGAACACTTTGGAAACAGCTAGATTATCGTTCTCAAGTCATTTACGTCCATTTAAAAGGAAATATCTTGCCAATGTTATCTTGATATCGGAGCGACAAAATGTCCTATTACACAAGTGCTAGCTGATGCAATTACCATTTCAATCAGTTTCTTAGAAACCATATTAATCCGTCTGATTTACTTACAAAGGACTTGAAAGGTCTCTGTCTCTTGTGTGATGGGTAATCAATGAAATATAAAGGTTACGTTTGTGAAGTCTACTTAAAAACCTTTTGTGACATCACTCCATTGTTCTTCGAGGTCTTTATTTTAATATCCTTCTGACTCGTACGGCAAGGGAATTATACGAGTAATGTCCCTCGGATGCAGGTTATTATCAAGATAATCGCCCTGCAAGGCAAGTTATTATTATGATATATGCCTATTCAAATAATTATTTTTGAAAGATGTAATTAATGAATTTTGTCAAAGTGTCAACTGACTATCACTTTAGAAAAATATCGCAATTCTGATTTTGACACTGCAAATGTTTTGGAGGTATGCCGTCTCGAACACGCAGAGTTTACCCTGACGAACACTAAACCCAACGCTCTGACCACTGAGCTATTGGTCAGAGCTATTATGACAGCGCTGACATACATCGTTTGTTAGGTCCTCTTATAACAAAGGTCTTAGTTTTTTTGTTTTTTTTATTTTACGACCGCCTCAGTTATTTTCACGTTATCGGTTATGTCAATGTTATTATAACTAGTTGGCGGTTTATAAAATAGATAACACATAGTCCACGGGCATTATCAATAATAAAGGATGTTTGCCCTCGTGATTTGCCCATTATTTATCTCATCCAAAAGTGTAACAATATTGATTTAAGATATATATCATATATATGTACTTCCATAGCTAATTTATATATTATATTCAAAATTCATGTATTTGTGACTTAGAGTCTTTGTTCTATTTATTATCAAGAAAATCTAGAGTGAAATTTAAAGAAATATATTCTAGTATGGTAGAGCGCACATATAAAAAACTTGCTGTTTAACATAGAAGTTGTATTTCTGCAGTGAAAGATATATACTGACACATCTATCCTATTTAAAAGCAATTGCCAACTTCTGATAAGTAGACAAAGATGTATATACATTTGGAGTATGCTTTGTGATTTTATGAATGCTTCGTTAACAGTAAACCGTTTGTAATACTTGATAAATTTTCATTCAATGGTTGATTGTTACATAATTCAAAATGCAATTGATCAACAACCAAGCACATAAATCACAATTTCAACATCAGAAATATCAACTCCTGGGGTACAAAGAACACCTCGATGTTGTGTAGAGTAACTCTTATTCAAAGGCTTAAAAGCAGCTTCAAATTATCCGAGGACAACTCAAAATAGATGATCAGAAACTGAACTTTGTGTCAAGAAAAAGAATACATTACATTATAAGTCTCAAATTATTTTATTTACATTATTCACATTATATACAAAGATAATGTACAAATTTTAAACACACATACAATGTATGGAGATGAACACAATTCCTTCACAAGATATTTCAGGGTTTTTTGCTATGGTAATTAGCAAATATAAGAAATTGCCATATCATTATCCTCATTAGTTAAATTTCTTCATACACATATTAGAACCTAAACCTGTTTGGAATGTACTTTAACTTACTACCAGAGGTAGACATCATAAGCATATAGAAATTGATTAATCCTAATGACAGGAAGGCAGACATTCATCCAATAATAAAGTTCTGTCTGATTTTACAAGAATACAAACAGTTTGTTTCACTTATTATGTCAGATAATTGAAGAGTATTACTCTGCCTGAAGAGTTTGGTGTAAAATTTCACTCTGATGTGCTTGATTTTACAAGAAGGCAGTAATTTGGTCCTTTAATCAGGTACAGTAAATTTATACATCTTAGGGATTCAAGTCAAAGAGAAAGTTCTGTCTTATTTCACAAGGATGCAGGTATGGATCCCTTCCTCAGGAAAATAAAAATTATAAATCATAGGGACTAGAATCAAAAAGGAAGTTCTTTCTAATTTCACAAGAAGCAGATGTGGAGTCTTCATACCCATCTGCATCTAGCAAGTAGCCTCAATATCAGTCTGATTTCACAAGAAGGTAACTAAATGGACAAAAGAATTAAAGAGAAGAATGGACTCATTAATTTAACTATCTGTCTGTTCAGATTTCACAAGAAGGCATCAATTGGGTCCCCTTTCTGGTGCCTCTGCATCTTATTATTAGTGTCAAAAAGAAGATTCTGCTCTATTTTAAATATTTCAATATATTCATTCTTATTTCACAAGAAGGCGGCCATCTAAAGAAAGATCTGCCAAATTTCTCTAGAAAACTGTTCTGAGGTCCCTTTCCACTGCCCTTTCCACCCCTTTTTGGCATCAAAGTCTTATTTAGCATCAAAGTCTTATAAAACTAGATTAGCGTTTGCGGGATACCACAAAAGCAGAGCAGCCCCGGAACTTTGGGTTTCGCCTTACCCTGTTCCGCCTTTTACAGGCCTCACCAAATTGGGAATTTTCTCGTGACCTTGACCTTTGACACTCAAGGTCACACAATCAATGAACACATTTCATTGAGTATAACATTATTGTAATGAAATAAAGTGTTAAAAATACAATTAATCCATTTTCTCCATATATGTTGACCTTGCTGTGACCTTGACCTTCGACAGTTAGTACCCAAAACTTTTTGAAAATGTTGAACTTCTCAAGAGATAATATATACAAAATCTAAACTTCATAGCACAAAAACTTTTCAAGTTATTGTGTTTAGAAGGAATTGCAATAACTCATATCTCATGACCTTGACCTTTGACCTTCAAGGTCACACAATAATTGAACACTTTTTATTGAGTATAACAATCATGTATTGATTAAAAGTGATCATAGTTAAAATTAAGCATTTTCGCTAAACCATGCTTAAGTCATGACCTTGCTGTGACCTTGACCTTTGACAGATTGTAGCCGAAACCTTTTCAAAATTTTTTACTTTTCCAAGGATGATATATACCAAGTTAGAGCTTCATAGCACAAAAACTTTCCAAGTTACCGTGTTTACAAAGAATTTTGTGGTGATTTTATAACTCGTGACCTTGACCTTTGAACTTGAAAGTGAACATGTCATAATGATTCCCTGGAAGTATTAACATTTAGACATGTTCATGAGTTCTGAAAAGCTAAATGGGATAAAGTTATACCCCAATTTAGTGCATTTTGTATTAACTCATATCTCATGACCTTGACCTTTGACCTTCAAGGTCACACAATCATTGAACACTTTTTTTTGAGTATAACAATCATGTATTGATTAAAAGTGTTCATAGTTAAAATAAAGCATTTTCGCTAAAACATGCTTACGTCATGACCTTGCTGTGACCTTGACCTTTGACGGATTGTAGCCAAAACCTTTTCAAATTTTTTTACTTTTCCAAGGATGATATATACCAAGTTAGAGCTTCATAGCACAAAAACTTTTCAAGTTATCGCGTTTACAAGGAATTCTTAGTGTGAATACATAGCTCGTGACCTTGACCTTTGACCTTGAAAGTGAACATGTCAAAATCGTTCCCCCGAGGTATGAGGAGTAAGGTATGAATAAGAGTTCTGGAAAGCTTAGGGGAAAAAAGTTATAGCTAGTAGTACGAGTGCGGCGGCGGCGGCGGCGGCGGCGGCGGCGGCGGCGATGGAAACTTCACAAAAACTGATAGCAGCCCCGTCCTTAGACGGGGCTGCTAATTAGCATCAAAGTCTAAGACAAAGTTGTATCTGAAATCACAAGAAGGCGGCCATGGGGTCTTCTTCTCGCTGCCTCTTCATCCTGAAAGCCTCCATCTCCTCCTCTGTGGGCGCCTTCTCGTTGAACATGGAGTTGTACGGTCTCTTCCGCTCGTCCATCGCCAGCAGACGGTCAGCCTTCCTCTTGTGCTCCTCCTCCTTAGCCAGCGCCTGCAGGTCATGATGTACAGTTGTTATTACTTGATTGTCAATTGTACAATAATTACACGAGGAAGTCTGTCATAGGACTCACAAGATGAGTGTGATTTTTGTGTTAATGAGCAAGACCTCAGTAGGACATTTCTTCATTGGCTTATCATATATAGCACTTTGAGTGAGTGAGTTATTGTTTTACGCCGCTTGGGCAATATTTCAGCCATTAGCGGCGTGAACACTATGAGGCTCTGAGTCTTGACCTTATGGATATGGTGAAGTACAATATATATATATATGCTTATCTAGCAGAATGCACAACTCTACATCACACACTTTGAATTTAATGATTTCCTGTTACAATTACTTAAGTTCTATGACTCGGCTAGCTAACACTGACGAATTGTAGCACTCATTGCACTACATTCATTATCAACAATATATGACAAACCTTCTTCAGTTTGACTTCATCATCTTCCGATTCGCTGCTCTCGCTTGAAGTATCGTGCTTCTTCTTCTTCTTTTTCTTCTTCTTTTCCTTCTTCTTTTTCTTCTTCTTTTTCATCTCTTCTTGATGAACCTACACATGTCAAAATTGAGAATAAACAAGTCTCTACCAAGTTTGTTTATATACACTCTCGATTTTTATTTCTCTTTACCAACCCTATCAATAAATGTAAGAAAAGTCAAAATGATTTGTACAAAAACATAGAAAATCATTAGATATGAGATTAGGACAAATGGTTTTATTGAAAAACCAATATATCTACACATAGAAGTTCGTGAAACTTTGTCTCAATTAATAATAATAATAATATAATAATAGCATGCTTATATTGCGCTGTACTCCATTATAAAAATGCTCGAAGCGCATGACAAAGTTATATACAAACACAGGGAGATAGAAAGAAAAGGATTAGTCGCCAAAAGCTAATCTAAAGAAATACAATAATTGTCAAAGGAATTACTTGATTGATGGATCTTCTTTAAGAGTATAACAGAGAGTTTCCTGAATCAACCTGAGGTACTCACCTCAACCAGCGTTTTAGGAGGCTCTTCAATTTCACCATTGTCTATTGGAATGAGATTTCCTGTCTGAAAATATCAAAATCAGCAAGTTGTAAGAAAAATAATAGTCAAATAAATTTGAGGGAAAACAACTCTGTGCTGAGGACAACAACAAATGTTAAACACTCAGCAGGGGTTAGAATGTATCAATAAAGAAAAACAAGACAATTTGGGGTTGGGATAACAAATAATTGATAAGGTTATAAACAATATTCAGTCATTGACTCTGAATCTAGCAAAATCTCACCTTTTTGCAACAATGGACTGGGATAGAACTTAGAAAGAGATACTAATGGTCATATTTGCATCACAGTGTATTGCACATCATTATATCTAAAAGGTAATGATTTCGTCCATGACAAGGTAGATTCTGTGTACAATTCTGAATAGATTTGAGAGATGTGTAGAGGAGCAATCTTACCTCATGTGCCTCTCTGCCGGCCTCCCCGGTACAGTAGGATTCCTTGATGGTGGAGTAACAGCACCGGTACCCCCATCTACCAGCCTGCCAGTAGGACCCCCACACACTCTGCAACATAGCAGCATAGTCAGGGTTACACGAGTCTTCATTACAAGTTCTTGTTTTAACAGTGTCGTTGATTTTCTTTGTCTTTCAAATTCTTTATTTTGGAAAATGATGATGAAAAAGAATCTTCATTCATTTCCACTTACCATATGATTATTTATATAGACATCTTCTTCATATCTTGATTTGACCTTTGAACGCTCCATTCCTTTGATGACTGTGCCATGGCGAGAATATTCAACATAATCCTCCTGCAAAACAACACGAGTGAAAGTTGAATAAAGAAAAGTGTCAAGTGTGAGAATTGTTTAACTTACAGGATTTATATTTTCTGATGGAGAAGGATAGGCAGGGGAGATAACTCACCGTCTGAGCTAGGAGGAGTTGTTTGGGTGGAGCCTCAAGATGTTCCTGTCCTCCGTACTTGTTGATGATGCTGTCCTTCACCGACTGCTTGTAGTCGTCCTTCCTTGTGTTGTATTCCTTGTGCAGCAGCTCCAGCTTGGTGGGGTCGGCCTGGAGGTGGACGTCCGTCCCTCGCTCGAACGCATCCCACGCAAACACTGCAACATACATCACGCTGACATCATGGAAGGAGTAGCAGTCAATTTATATTTCATTTCCACGTTCATTGGATGAAATTTTCCAGGATTTCATCATTCAACTGTTGCAAAGTGATTCTGGCTACTACTACCAACATTTTAATGAAACATAAACTTCATTCTCTCCCCACAGAGGCAGATCAAGTCATGTTGAATTAGCCTCTGTTCTATTACGCCGAAATCCATGGGTTCCGGCAGTTTCCCCTGGCGGAAAAAACTTTCATCTCAATACATTTGAATTTTATTATCAAATGACAAGGCTTCTCGCATGGAAAGGGTGGTTCAAATCACAATGCCTTTGCCTTGTTTCAGTAGCCAAAATGATGATTTAAGAACAGCGTCGGTGATTGCACAACTAATTTTGATTGCCTCGAAGCAGGCATCTCCCATTCTATCCCACAAACTCGTTGTAATATAACAGAGGCTAAATCAACATGACTTGATCTGCCTCTGTGGGGAGAGAATGCATAAACTTATACTTTTGCTACTAAGGCTACTTAGACAACAGCAGATTTGTATAAAGCACTAGATGCACAGTTACATCAAATCTATGTGATGGATGCTATACTCACACTGCTGTTTGGACATGTCATGGGCGTCGCCCGATCCTCGTACGAAATTGTCTCCGCCATATAGCGTGCTGCAAGGGGAATCAGATACTAATGCAGACAGGCTTAATCATACAACACTTATAGCAATTTCATCAAAATGACAAAAAAATCCACTCATCACTTATAACAGGAATGGCATTGGCGTTTTTGACAAACAGTTGAAAAGCATGGTATGTGTGTTTAGTGTGGTAATCTGTGAATATCACTACAGTGAGAACGTCTAAAAACAGCTGAAATCAGGTGATCATTGCACTTTTTATACATCAATAGGGCATAAGGAGACCGGTTTACGAAAGAGTCCCTCAAACATTTGTAAACAAGAATCTTTTATCAAAGGTGTGGAAAATTACAGACATGTGGACAAACTACCGATAATATCTTAAAACAATCATCTTCTCTCCATCATATTTATACAGTAGAACACAGATAAAACAAACTTCAAGGGACCAATGAATTTAGTTCGGTATATCCGGTGTTCGCTTCTCGCGTTTGGCCGCCATGCATAGGGCTTTTGACAGGGCTTTAAAAAATGTTCACTATATCAGATTGATTACCATATCCTAGTTCGTAATATCAGGTGTTCTACTGTATTGTCGGATCAGTATCACGATTCTTAATACTATGTTATTGTTACAACTCTAGTATTATTTGTTTGTCAACAAAATCACTTACCATACTATCTCTTGTTAGGACTCTAAATATTCATAGCTTATAAAAGAACAAAAACACCTACTTGACACCATCTTTTCCAACATTGGTTATGAATGGATTCTCTCTCATAGATCGGGTCTTGGGATCATAGTAGGCTGAGTTTGGATCTAGATTGTACAGGTACTGAAAGAAGACAGTGATAATGAATCCTTGAGAATTGCTTTTGACTAAGTTTTTGACAGTTTTGACTTACCCATTTATATTTCCTTTAATTATTTTATATTTTTTACCGCACAAACATTAAAACATTAAACGACACAAACATTTTCATTTATCTGTTTAATGAAGTTCAAATACCGGTATTAGATATTTAATCCATGTCAAATATCTGGGTAATTTGTTTTCATAGCATTCAAACATTAAAAACAATATCAACTTTCCCCCCCAGTTAGCTTAAATTGTTCCCTGCTGTTTAAATCTAATACTCTTCCTCAGTGGTAGTCACCAAACATCAATGTGTTAAATACATTTGAAATTATCAAAAAGAGTTAAAATACCCAACTGTACCCAAATAGAGTTAGAATAACCCCAAGTTGATTGAGATGAGTTTTATTCATTTGGCTTCTGAACTGATAATGTGGATACTCAATTAAGATGAATACAGGACACGATTACACTACTAAATCATTCAAATCAATACCCAATGCTCTGTTGATAGTCACATACATAATACTGTACTGGTACATACCTTGGCCGTATCCTCTCTGATACGCAGATTCCTCACGGTAATTCTCTGTTTGGTCTCGAACTTCTGCCCAGGCATGTCCATTTCTTCTGCGTATTTGTCTTCATTCTCGCTTCCTCCCTGCATTCAACACAGAATCAAATGTTGACATAAAGCAATGTTCTTAATCAGATTTTCTTTGTCTTTTATATTTGAGTATATTCAGAGTTTGAGTTTGGTTTCATAAACGGTCAAAATATTGTGAGGAGATTCATGACATCAACTTTTATTTTTCTTTATTTTTATTTTATGTTACTATAAACTGACCTCCTTGTCGTTCATCATAGACTCATCCAGCTTCTGTTCCTTCAGTTCTTGCTTGGCCTGCAAAGTTAAAGATGGTTATACAATGACAATATCTTAAACCTTACAATTCAACAAGAATCATGTCATGCTACCATATTATTTTTCTTCCTTTACAACAAAAAAATCAACCTTTCAACAAATAAAAGAAAAACACCATAATAAAACATATCATGACACATTTATTTTGTCAGATTATTTGAAATTATATAAAAGCCTAGCCTGATGCACTATTATCACATTTCTTCCATCAATACAATTCACCTCCTCTAATTTGTAATAAGATGACTCTATCAATCACATTATGAATAGCCTAATGCATAACATGCTTGGTACTAAAGTCCTAATGTCAGTTTTGAAAATCATTCTTCAAGTTTTAATGTTGATCCAAATCCATTTGGACTAAGTCAAAATCTTGGTGACAACAATGCATTGTCTATGTGACATATTTAAAATGATGAGGTACACTCTAACCTAACCAGAAGTATATTGGCAGTGACATTTAAAATTCAATATGGAGGGAAACAATCTTAAAATTGTTTCAAACGGCAGGGGAAAGATCATTGATGTAAGTGATGTACTATTTTCCAGACTTGCATGAATATTTGCCTTGCAAAACTGACACAAGGACAGAAATAATAAACAAGTTTCTGAAACCAGGGTGCAATTCCACAAAGACGTTGTAGAGTAACAAATGACTGAAGCCCATTATTTGAACATTGATTACAACTGATTGTACTCTATTGATAGATTAAGATAAAGTGTTTTGTGGAACAGGACCCAGGATGATGCCAACTCACAGATCTTGATATAAGTTATAAGTGTATACTTCATCCACATTATTAACACACCTCCTCCACTTTATCATACTCCGAGAAGAGTCTCTGTTGATGTTCCTCAAGGTCGGTTCCGTTCCACCGATCTCGCTTGCCGTCGTAGTCGTGAGAGAGACACACCTGGATGTACTCGTCAGGAGCGATCTGGTCACCTGTGAACTTGGCACCAATCTTCCTTGGTCTCTGTAGACAGGTGTACAGATGGGGATATAATCATTAAATGAACAGAGGATATTAACGACCTTCCATTTAATACTATTTCTATTAAACGAGTTAACGATTTTGTCTAAAACGAGCGAGTTTGATACCAAATTATTTACGAGTTTAATAAAAATAGTATTTATTGGAAGGAAGTTTAGTATTCTGTTTATTACTTGCCCTTAGATTCATACAAACTTGAGGAAAGAGAGCTGAAAGTAGCATTTCCGCGACACAGCAGTTATTTTGAGGCGCGCTTATCCAATAATCAATTTCTAGTTTACTAGTTAGATATCCTGTTAATCACTTCCAACCGATATTGTGTCTTCAAAATTAACCCTTAGTCATTGGCACAACCATTAGCTGATTTTTAATAAAATATCACATCTTAAACATGTCTATCATCTTTTTATCAACTAATTAGTCATTTTCAGAAACAATCAATATTTTTTTGATAAATTACAGGATTCTGAAATTATGGTATTTGATGAAGCACTCTTAAAATACCAGTTTTATCTCCAACATTGGAACATACCTCCATGCAATCTCTCTTCTTGTGAGTCATAGCTCCACAGTTCTCACACGCACCTTTTCTGAACTTGGTAGCAACAGGACCCTGAGATAAGAAATATGTGATAGATTTAAATACATGTACACCTGATGATCCTATGACAAAGCCTACCTCAATACTATCTTGCGCCTGATTGTCTTCACCTAATATGCTCTAAATGGTTTTTCACAGATAAAGACACCCCGATTCAGAGATTGAGATTTAAAGTTTTTTGATACTTTACTCAGAACAAAGTTTCCATTATTTGAAGATTCAAATTATCAAAAGAAATATAATTCTTGAATTTGATCCTTAATATTGAAAATTGACTAAAGATTAAAGCTTTATTTTTGTTTATTACTAAGCTCCCTCTTTCTTGATACTTAAAAGTCCCAATAGAAAACCAAATCAACCTTAAAAGATAGGTTTACTTATTTTGAAAGCATCAAACAAACACAATATTTGGTTAAATATCAGGAGAAACAAAAAAGACTAAAACTCACTTCTTTAATTCCTCTCTTGTACCATTCACCGATTCTTGCATCTGAGATTGATTTCTCTTGTGGGCGTTGATGGCGAAGTGTTGGAGCATTGGCACCAAAGTACCAGGGAGCCTGCATGATGTACTGGGGGATGTGGGGGTTGATGTCTCTGAAACATAACATAACGTAGTCAATAGGAGGAAATGATTAATTCAACCATGATAATTTCAGCTTACAATATACACAATATTTTTATTTTCTATATCAAATACCCGGTAAGATAAAAAATTATGGTCTTAAAGTTTTCTTCCTAAGTGATCAATTTTGGGGGTCGTTTTCACATATTCATGGGACCCTTTACAATGATAAAAGTATCCTACTTCTTAAAATTTTAAGGGACAACCAGCCAAAAGGGTGGACAAATATCCTCAGGACCCTCTCTAGGAAAATTCACAAAACTGTGAAAACTGTAACATTGTTATGTTTTGGATCACATATCTACAGTAGTATTTTTTGGGGTATCCATCTAACCTACTATTGCAGAGATTGTGATTCCTAATATAACAATCTTACAAACGTTCATCATCTGAAAATATTGTATCTATAAATTGATTAGATTAGTTTTGTAGAAAATTTTTTAATGATATTTCAGTTCCTTTCATTCTTGTTTAGTATGTGTTTTTTCTTGTTCCTTAAGAATCATAAATACTCAGAACATGTCTAAAAGACCCTGATATCAAAACCTAGCAATAACTTTGTTATAAAGACATAGTTTGAACTTACTTCCCTTCCTCATCCTGCATGGCTGGTGCTGTACCAGCTTTCCTCATTTCCTCAAGTTCTTTCATCTTCTTCCAGTCTTCTCGTGACTGCTTTTTCGGCTCCCCTTCCTCTGACAACTCGGACTTGACCAGTTTCGCCACCACCGAGGGTGGCGCGTTCACTTGGAACGACATCTTGATGGGAACTGCTAATTCCTGGTTGAAACAAGGAGAAAAACTGATCAGACTCTATTCAGAATTACAAAATATTAGCAAGTGAAATGTGTCATGCATATAAACTGTTTTCATCAATTTGACCAAAATATGGGACATCTGAATGGTAACTTGGTAATAATATCACTATCAGAGCTTTGGCTTACTTTTCATCATCTGTTATAGGCCTATCACATGGAGATATAAAGTGCTCACCTACTGACATTAACTTTTCACTCGATCAACCAGTGTATAAAATAGATTAAAAACCAACTGGTAGCCTGTCCTGAAAATTGATTGGTCAATTCCTTAGGGAAAACATAGAACATTTTTGAAAAGTTACCAGTCCAGACCAAAAAGTAACCAGTCCTGGAAAAAATAATGCTAGTGCCGTAGTGGGGTTGCAGGTACAGTCGACCTAATGATGCCTAACGAGTAATGTAATAAGTCATCTCAAACTTTGACACTCTGATAGTTTAGATAACCTAAACTTCGCTTTATGTGCGATAACTGCGCACGCGAAGACGTCGACGCCACGACGGACTAACACTCTGACTGATTCTTTATTCCAAATGATGATCATAGAATCATACAAATTCTGTTACTTTCACATTACAGTTTCGCTTCGGACTGCTATAGTGTATCCATAAAAAAAAGAACATACAAATACAAGGTATACCTTATTTTTTCAATTGAAGAAATAGAAACGTATTTCGTGCGGCGCTGATAATCTTCAAACCGGAAATAAACATTTGTCAGAGCCCCTTGTATCAACATAAAAATAATTATTTTTGCTTTAAAACATTGTCAGAAAGCATAAAAGAAGTCATTATGTATATATATATATATAACTGCTCTCAGTATCTATAGTCAAAAAAAAAGTTTAAATCATACATCAATCTCAAATTGGTTGTAATTGTTTTGCATTTAAGTGGCAGATAAGGGCGGATAACTCTAACGGATGAAGTTCAACACGTGCGTTAAATGTAAACACGACCTCTAAAACCACAATCACAATGTGGTGTTTGAGACGAAATGCTTATACAATTTTTACAATTTGTAGAAGATGTAATGGTATTGTTTTACCGAAAAGAGTAATATCCTATTGTCAAACTGATCGTGCAAAGGAATCAAGCGAAAGCCTTTTTCCGAAAAGAACTTTAAAAAATACCAAGAACAATGAACAAGAAGAGAAAGACACTCCACTTGTTATCAAAATGCTATCCAAACAAATTAATGTTTCATCAAGTGAAAACATGCAGGATAAAGTAGAAACAATTTCACATGATGAACTTAAAGAATACCTAGATGACATAACTTGGGATACTAATGTCTCTGTCAAAAGGAAAATAACGGAATTGATGTCTGATGAAAATAAAGATGAAGAAATTACTGAAAATGAGGTTGCAAATATGGAAGATTTTGATGAAGAGATTACCCTTGATGACGAGGAGACTTTGAAATCCAGATATAATTCAATCAAAGAGAAGGGTCAGATAATTTCTGGTTCCCAAGACCCATCTGTCGCAAAAAGTAAAGTTCCATGTACTGGATGTGGGGCTGAACTTCATTGTCAGGATCCAATTATTCCAGGATACATGCCAAGCGAGAAATTTAAATCTTTGAAAAGAGATGAGTTGAGACAATCCCATTGTCAAAGATGTCATTTAATGTCAAATCACAATATTTACCTCAATGTAAAGGTCGATTCAAACGATTATCCTCATATCATCTCTAAAATTCGTAAAACAAAAGGGCTTGTTATTGTTATTGTTGATGTTACTGATATGAGAAACAGTATTTTTCCAAATCTTCTGAAATATATTGGAAAGAATAAGCCTCTATATATTGTTGGAAACAAAGTGGACCTTATTCCCAGAGATGACAAAAGATTCTTGCAGAGAGTCAAGGACAGTTTGTTTGAGGAATGTGAAAAAGCAGGACTTAATGAAAATGGAAAGAATATTAAACACTTGTGTGTTGTCAGTGCGAAGACGGGATATGGAGTTGAAGAACTGGTTACAAAACTAATGACACACTGGCAACTTCAAGGTAAAGACAATGTGCACTTCAGATTGCAAAACAAATGTCTGCTTTTTTAAAACAAGAGTCCTTTGAAGTCTTTTTCTGGTGTTTGATGCTTTGTTCAACTAATTATTATCAACATTTGATTTAATAAATATTTTAATCACTTAATGACGTAGATGTCATTTGCATTTTTAAAGGAATATAGATATATATTGCTCTACAAAGCCCTTATTTCATTTCATAAAACATATACCGCCTTATACTCCAGGTTGCCTTATCCCCTATTATAAACATTTATGATTTGTAAATATATTGATTGGAGGACATTTTCATATCTCTATTTTTGTTTCAGGTGAAGTGTTTCTGGTTGGGTGTACGAATGTAGGGAAGTCATCTGTTTTTAACGCCCTGCTTCAGTCAGATTACTGCAAGTCTAACGTTCGGGACATCATCAAACGAGCAACAGTTTCTTTGTGGCCAGGTATCTACAGAGAGCTTTAAATCATAGCAAAGTATTGTCCAAATTAAAGTTACCATTTTACTTCAATAATGTTCTTCTTGGAGATATGGCAATTAGACATCAAATCATGTCATTCAAATATTTGATATTTGTATTTTAGGGAGCTTTTAAGAATGATAAAATGTGTGAAAATAATATTGTTCAAATGGCAAAATAACTGAATTTGTTTCATCTAACAATATATGTACCAATCTCAACTTATCCGGTCATTGAGGAACTGCCAAATGTGTTGCTTAACTGGTTTGTCAGTTACTGCATCATTGCTCAGAGAACTTAAGTATCTGTTGTCTAGAAAATTTCAAATTCTCACATTAAAATTCTTTTTTTTGCGATCTTCCTAAAATTACCAATATGTTCTAATCACCTCATCCTAAATCGATTAAAAACTTTTCACTAGGGTTGCGTTTTAAATTATAATACTGAAAGTTGAGACATTTGTCACCAATGCATAGCTTGTTTGTTGATGTATGTTGGCTTGACTGTCTGTTTGTGAACCAGGAACTACACTCAATCTGCTCAAGTTCCCGATTGTACGCCCGGAAGGCTGGAGATTGTACATGCGCAGATCAAGGCTCGACAAATTGAGAGCAGAGAAAAAACAGGAACAGAAAAGAAAGAAGTCAAAAGAAGGACGAGAAGAAGGCGATCAGATATTTACTCTCCAAGGTGAAAATTCAAACAAAACAAAATTGTAAGAAAAGAAATCTCAGTAAAATCATGTCTATTTTCAGTAGTTGATCACAGTTCAGTCTTTTCATAATCATGGCTTTTAAAATATTGCCAATCTACATGCATTCAGAAACAATTGTCAACATGTTACAGTCTGATTAATATCTGCCTAGTTTCGAGGAAAAAAGTTAAAAAATATTTACTCTATAGGAATCGAACATATTACTTTGATAGGTATCCTCTCCACTTAGTCAGACAGCAGCCCAGTAAGTGGCATGTTCTGGCGTTTACTCAACTTACCAATCACAAGCCACCAGCAAAACCCTTTGGTATCAAGTAACTCCTCTTCACCGTGCTTTGAACATGATCGCCGCCAGCGGTCTCATAAGTGAAATGATGTGATTGATCTGCTAATGACTGGGTTTCAGCTGCGCTTTACTGGTATTAAACACACGAGGTACAAGTGTGTGGTCAGACCTAGTGTAGAGGATTCAGTATCTCCGTGCAGTTAATATTTTGAATATTTTATACCTTGGAACTAGGCCGATTTTAATCAGACTGCAACATGTTATATGTTACTGACTCAAACAAAAGGATGGGAAGTGGATTTACTCTCTTTCTCTTTTCTAACACCGGCTTATGTTTTAAGCCTTGTGCAGCAATAGTGCAGAACGTGCAACAATACAAGCTGTTTTGAGACCATGTTGAGAGGCAATACTTTGTGACCTTTAACCTTAGGAACAAGGTGACATGAATTCAACAGTCTGATACCCATTTCAATACCTTACAGGTTATATTGGCCAGACTGATTTCCGAGGCCCACGAGAGAAAGCGGCTGAAGAGAAAGGAAAATATGACGGTCAAGAGTTGGTGTCCTTCTCCATGACCAGTAAAGGTGACCTGTCCGAGGTGTCCGGTCGACAGCACATCAACACTCCCACACCAGACATGTCCACCCTGGACGCTCTCAACCCCAGCAGATGGACATTCGATACTCCCGGGGCTATCAATGATGAACAGGTTTGTTTAGTTTGTATATTTCATACCCCTACTATGGCTTAGTGTCAGTATATACAAAGTGCTCTACAAAATATCCTTTCCTGAGCATTACTTCAAAACTATGTGACGTGGAAGTTGGTATAGATGTTACCTTTGTTGTGTTGATATGTCTTTTAATGGGTGTGAATACAGCCGGAATCTTTCAATTTGCCAAGTTCAGGACATTTTCTTTCTCCAGAGCATAACTTGCAAAATATAAATAGTATTACATGTATGTGAGTTGGAAACTTCAAGTTTCTATGGATATTTTCTATGTGATTGTGATGTCTGCCTCTAAGGTTAAAATTTCATGGATGCCCAAAAAAACAGCAAAATTCTAAAATTTCTTAAGTACAGTTAACTTTAGACAATAAAAAGGGAGTTAGTGCCTTATTGATATGCAATTATCATTATCATTTATCATTTTCTAGTCTCTTTAAGAAATACAGTTTAATATCTATTCTACAGATCATCAACATGCTGACACCAGAGGAGTTACAGCTAGTTCTACCCAAGACAGTTTGTGTGCCTCGAGTGTTTGTGGTTAACCCTTCTCAGACCATGTTGGTGTCCGGGCTCGGCTGTATAGACTACTGTCAGGTACTAAGAGAATACTACACCAACGATCAGTTAATAACATTATTAATGAAACATGAGTGGTTTGGTATTAATTAGAGAAAGAGTCTTTAACATTAATGCCAATTAGAAATTTTGTAAAAGTATTATGAGAGAGGGCTAAGGACTGATTCAGTGTTTTATCCAGAGTGCACTATAATTCTCAAGCAGCGTAAAACAAAAACTCACTCACTTACTCAAATCTTTGTATACTTTAGGCAAATGACGCAGATATTTTTTTTATTTCCAATTTTTTTTTATTATCAAACTGTTAACATAAAAAAAATTAAAAAAATATAAATTTTGAAAAACATTTTCACTGCGTCTTTGAAAGCACTCATGGACAGAAAGGAGTAACATTTTAAGAACCTGCGTTTCAGTCTTTTCTTGGCCATGGGACTAAATTTGCATTTTTTCCTTGACAACATCTTGGAAAAAGAGGCTTGATCGTGGGGTTTGAAACTGACACGGGTGGAAACCAGCAAAAAAATTTGTTTAGGCCTAAAATGTTTGACAGCATATCTGTTGGCTCTCAGATGTTGAGATGAGTTTCTTGTTGTCAGGGGGAGAGGTCTATCTTCCTGACAGTGCACAGTTCATCACAGCTGCCGGTACATGTGGTGAACACAGACCAAGTTGAGGACTTCTACCAATCCTACATTGGTACTTCCAAACTGGCAGTGAGTTACTCATCCTTTAAGTTTCCATGCAGGGCATAACAACTGCTTTTCTCTGTCACTGGCAAATTCTAGTCTTGGTTAAATTCCTCAACCTTCTGTGACAACTCTTTTGCTTCCTGCAGCTGGACGTGATAGTCATATCAAAAGAAATCTCAGTGGGTTTCCTTGAGTCCTTCTCTCCCCACAGCTCAGTTATGTAACTTTGATCTAGTGTCTGTTTAGAGGCTAAGTGCAAAGTAATGCAACGAAGCTGCCTCTGTGAGGAAAGAATGTTCTTGAGTTTGCTGAGCTGAGTGTTGGTAGGATACAGCAATTTTCATTAAAATTGAAATATATAAAATATGTATCAAAATACCATCAATGTCCCATTTCTTTTTGTAAATAATAATAGATTATAAAGTAAACAAAATCATACAATTCCAAAAAAATTGTTTATGTTTATTATTAAAAAATTCCACCCTTCACCTAGATTTTCAATTCTGTAAATCAAATAGACAAGGTTTCTTGTGTGTGCTGCATGAAAAAAACACAATTTAAGCATTATGCACAAGGCTAGAATTAACAAGCTAGGTTATTTATTCTCAAATTCCAATCCAGGTACCCATGCACACAGCTGACCGACTGGAGAGAGTGCCGGCTCTGATTGGTCGAGACTTCCAGCTGCATGGTGTGGGATGGGACACTGCTGCAGCTGATATACAGCTGTCTTCGTTAGGTGAGACAAGCAAGATACTCCATTATGACACTTTCTTTTTCGCCAGTAAGATCTGTAAGAATTTTGATACAGAAGCATTATTAATTTCGACCATTGGTTTTGCAATCAGTGACATTGATCAAAACTGAACATTGTATTTTCAATCATTTTGATGACTGGAAATGTGTTCTTTTTCTCAATAAGCCCATGAAATACTCACAAGATAGAAGTCAATCTCAGATGTTACAGACATCTGGCACTCAAAATTTGACAAGATGCAGCAGGAATTGACTGAATGAATTAGTCAGTGGTTGAGACAGGTTTCACTTATTCCTTGCCTTTAAGCTCTGAAAAGGGCAGTAGCATGTTATTAGAAATCCTATCTCTTAAAATTTTAACCAGTAGATATTATGGTAGATTTTGCCAATTGTATCATCTGCAGAGTGAAAAGAATAAATCTATGAATCCAACATCCATAGTATCAACAAACAATCTGCTGGCAACCAGTTTAGTGTTTAGTAATTTCCTCTAGGGAAGTGATTTCTGTTGCCTAACCAAACTTTCTACTTTCTGTAGTACTGCTACTTTTGATTTTGTATCATTGTCTTGTGATTGGTAACATGTATTTCCTGTTTTCATAAGATCACCTTACAATAAAAAGCTAGTGCCCCTTTACATACATGTACATCATCCTACGCAAAACCTAAAACACCAGTTTCAAAACTGCCATGTTATGCTCTGCTGCAAACCCTTTACTTCTCTGTGCTGCTATAGTGCCCCTAAAGGCAAGAGAGCAAGCACAGAAAACTCAAGGGTCAGTAGCAAGGCATATAACAGACAGTTCGGAAACTGCCATTTTAAGCTTTGCATAGGAAGATGCTTTACATATAACATTGTTTGTTTCACTCATTTGCAGGCTGGGTGTCGGCCACCATCCACCAGGGTCACACTGTGACACTGCGAGGTTACACCCCAGAAGGGCGGGGATGTCATGTGCGTACACCGGCACTACTACCCAATATCCTGGCATTCCGGGGGGACCGAATCAAGGGAACAGCCGAATACCATCCTTTGAAGCTCAGGAACTCCCAAACCTGATAATTGTTTAAAGTTTAGAGTGAGAGAGAGTGCAAATGAATATCCCTGATTTTCCGGCACCTAGGCACTTCTACAGCACAGTCTAGTATTCAATTGTGATCTTTCTGCATAATACCATCCCCTGAAACTATAGAACCCTGAATCCTGAAGCTTTAACTAGAAAGTGTCTGACTTTCCTGTTCAAAATAGATAACAGTACCCCGGTTTCCTTGCACTTCTTCCACACGATCTTGTAGTCTTTGATTACAGTATAACGGAGACACCAAAACCAAGTTACATGAAAGACATGGCCCCTGAATCCTGAAGCCATGTTAACACTAGATATCCTGGTCCCTTTGTGCTTCTTCCATATCTTGTGACCTTGGGCAATTGTATCAGCAGTATACCATCCTATGAATCCTGAAGTCAAAGTTTCATGTTACAAACTGGAGATAATCTTTGTACATCCTAATCCTGAAACTTTAGAAGGATTATCTCTCGAAATTTTGAAGTGTTCATCTTATTTTATTTGTATGTGATAATGAAGGATATTATCATCAGCCTGTACGGTTCTCTTTCCCTTGGTCATTTCGTTTTGGAGAAGAACTGGAAACTGTAAGAGGTGACTCAATGTTATTTTGTACGTGGATTTGTCAGCATTTGTATATGTACCTTTTTGGACTTTAACTCTGTGTGATTGTTATATTTTATGTTTTCCATAGAAACAGAACTTGTAACTGTAAAGCCAAGCCAAATGAAAGTCAGTATGTGGATTGGTCATCTTTAGTCTCCTGATGACTCTTGTTGTATATTGTTGAGAGAATTGAATTGAATAAATAATTTTGATGTATATCGTATTCTGTGTTTACTATATTGGATAACAAAACAAAAGAAATATTCTCCATCATTTCATATTGTAAAATTTTTTTTAGTAGCACGAGAATTAAAGACATTGAGAAGTTCATCCTTGATTCATCTACTAGTTTGAAGCCCAACTGAGGCAATAAAAAGTTACGAATCTTAACATTTCCTATATTTGGAACCAGTGTATGAAATAATTTTTCAAGATCACTAGCAAACCGGGTTAGAATGTTTTCCAAGTTACTAGCCCAAAAGAAAAATTACTAGCCCAATTAGGTAAGGATAACATATGTTTTCTGACATTCATTGTTTTAAAATCAAACACAGATCTGCTCAAGAGGTCTTGGCATGTGATGGAGGTGATGAGAAACTGACACAAAAAGTAACTGAATTAAAACATATAAAGTAATCCTAAAGAAAAGCAACAGTTTTCCATGAAAAAAACCCCACCTTACATATTCTCACATATCAGGTACATGTAAAATAACATTCCTATGTATTAAATATAAGCCATCATTGGTCACACAACTATCTACAAGGGGAAGTGAATGACAGAAAGCTGTAGTCTTAAACCAAGGCTTCTCAGTGAAATAATGGCTAAAGTCACAGAGATAACACCGATTAGTAAAGATCCATGATAAAATTTTAACTAGTTTCCGATTTTAGTGATCACTGTTTATTGATGAAACTGCTAATTTTCAAGTTCAAATTAAGCTTCAAGATTCAAGACGTTTTATTTTTGAAAGGCAAACGATTCAAAGTACAAATGAGAGTACCAAAAACTATTACAGAGCTACCTTTTTCTATACACTCAAATACATGCTTTGAAGAATTTTGAAAGATTTAAAATTAATCATTTGTTTTCAATTAACAATTTGGCATGAAACTCTCTCTGTTTCACAAAGTATACACAGTCCTACCATACATGTGTTTCATTTTGCCGAACTTTGCTGTGTTTACATAATATGCATTTATACTACAGTAGAACTCGGATAATATATATAACGAACTCCAAGGGACCAAAGAATTTAGTTCGCTATTTCCGGTGTTCGCTAATTATTTTAATGATATTATGTAGGGACGGGACTTGAAAATTTGTTCGCTATATCCGAGTGTTCGCTATATCCGTGTTCTACTGTATATACATTTTCGAGTAAAAATACGCTTCTACATAAAGTTGATACTCATCTATCGTTTGTAGAACTTTGATAAATGTTAAAATTATTTTTAAGAGAAGATGGCAATTCTGATTTGAACCATCTTTCACACTTTACTAAAAACACAAACAAGTTAATTGGGATCCCGAAGTGTCTGAAACAATGTGGAAATGGTAAATATTAAAAATGAATAGCCAAACTTGGCCTCTCTCAGTAATGCCAGATTAAAACAAAGAGATTCTTTATGATTGTTCGTGATATTCAACTTGGAACCAGTTAATTGCTTGACAACTTCTTTGTGAAAGATTAGTCTAGAAAGTCAAAGAATGCATTTCTTTAAAGATACAAGAAAAATCCACAAGCACTAAACTCAGGTGTATATAGATGAAATAGAATAAAATTGCGGAATTGGGAACATAAAAACATTCATACTAGCTAACTAGCACTTTCAGCCCTGTTGGCTTCTTCAGTTTAGGTTTGAATCATAGTTTTGGCATTCAAAACTAACCTAAAGATGCCAACCTTCTTTTATCATGCATACCATTTACTATGTTTTCAAATTTCATTAGTTTTGGGATAAATATAATAGGATCTTATCTTATCATAAGAAACATGACTACATGAAAAATGCGATTCTGTCAAGACTCTGTCAAACACTGTACGTATCGCATGTCAGTGAAGCGAACGTAAATCATCTTATTGCTTTGGGGTCCAGAGACCCCAAAGTTATGTAACATTTGATATTGAAAACTAATGGCAGAAGTTTCTCTCTATATTACTCTTGAAAACTTCAAAGAGAAGTTTCAGCCAATGATATTTGTTTTAAGCATATCCTGGTATTTCGAACGACCAATGGACAGAGCTGTACCAAATTTATACCCACGTGACCATTTGGGTGGTACGAAATAATTGGCAAGCTTTAATTTGGAAACTGATTATTATAATAATGTTATGATGTAAAATATATCGTATATTTTCAACAATATATATGGATGAGCGTTTACACCCTTAATAAATATCAATTTTGCATATGCATGTGAGCTGTTTTGTAGTTATTCGGTGCATTTTTTTGCATTCCACATTCGGAAACGACATTCCATTTTTGTATCAACTAAGAATTCGGTTCCTTCAATTTCTTTACTATTACTGAATGTCCCGCCTTGTCAATGACTGATCGTTCACTCAATGCATCTCATCGCTTCACGGAAAAAATGGTACTGAACAGGCCATTTTCAAATTTCATGTTTCAAAACATAACGTAATTTACAATTAAAAGTGTCTTTCGAAGAAAGTATCGACATAGGGGCTAAAGTATGATAAAATATTCTTAAATGACATTGTCATCCTACATGTATAACATAATGAATATTATAAATTTGTAAATGAGATCATTTCTGAATTTATCAGCAACTTTCGGCTGTAATTCGATCAACACTCAATTAAGGTAAATTATTCTTGCAACATGTACTTAACCTGAAAGTCGTCGGGTTCAAACTAAATGTACGGGTATTGGAAAACAATGGATCCCGGAAAGTTTACTAGCGCAACTATTTATCTTCTAATTAATCACTGGCTCTTGTATTAAACTCACCGTCACCTATCTTTTAAAGCAACATAAATTTGAATTACCGTATTAATGTTTAAAAAATTATACCATAATTGAGATAGGAGACGTATCTATCATTGTTGGGATTTAAGCGGAACGAACGAGATGTTTTACTATGTACATAGTGTACTGAAAACCATCAAAACAAAGAGCAAAGAACATTCGTCTCCGATTGGAACAATTTATTCAAGTAAAAGTCCCCGTCCCCGTCCTCCCTAACCTAAATCTCCTGGTTCTATAGTGATAAATAACCGGGTGCCCCAAAGCTTGCCTTTTTAAAGGCTTTTCTTGTTTCTTCTATGTACACATGTTGACACTGTAACGAGTTGTTCTAAACTTTATCTTTGATCTTCTTTCAAAAGAGAATGATACTTTTTGAAACAGCTGTATTTTGCTGCGTTATGAATGGTTCAACGACGGGTGATTTGTTGTGTAAATTAATTTTAAATTAAAATGTGAAATACGAACTTCATGTTCTATTAAGAAGTACGTGCTTGAACCTCAAGGAAGTGTAAATAAAGAGCTTACATCGATCTTTGTAATTTCGATATTGCAATCGAAAAATAAATTGTCTTGGAGTCGGTTTATTTATTACACGCCATTTACACGCATGCCTCTCAAACAAACAGACAAACAGAACAAGGCTAGTAAATGGCAGATGTTGTTTGTTTTTGCAAGATAAGAACAATCTGTTACGATTGTCGACAGTTACAATGTTGACATTTCCATTGGTTACCATGGCAACGTATCGGTCTCGGCATTGATGTCCCATTTTGGACCCGATTCTTGCGTGCATTGTCAACATCATGAACCTGAAGTTCTTATCTATTCGCAATCAGTATCCATGATGTAAGATAATGGTGGCTAACTAAGAACGTTTAAAAGGACTGTGAAATCTTATTAGAATTACTCCGGTCATGAAATTCAGAAACACACCCAAGTGGCTGTTATTACCAGCATATAGGTTTTTCAAACTATAATCTTCAAACGCAAATTTGCAAACATCACCTGGTGGTAAAGATAAGGAAGGCGAAAACGTTGTCATCTTCATCAAATAAAAAATCCCCGCTTGACCGTCATGCAGAAATATGTTGGCATCGCACTTGTGAAGGAACTCCGATACTATCAATGGTTATGAGAATATATATCTTAGTCTTAATTTGAAAATTTGGTTGCAGCCTGTTTTGTGCTCTATCTAGTGCTCCACTGGTGACAGAAACTACGGGGGAAATTTATTTACACAACTGAGTAGAGAAAACAATTGATTCGCTATCGAGAGAAATTGATCAAGATTCAAATCGCAAAATTATTTTGATTTTGTTAAGAATTATCGACCGGCTATAATTGTATCACAAACAATTTGCAAAGTTTCGGTCAATAGAAAACTTCTAGCATGGAAAGGGTGACTGTCGTCAGGTGGCCTTAACCATGACCCAGTAGCCAAAATCATGACTTTCAAACAGCGTCGTTGGTTGGACAACAAACTTTAATTGCACCCAATCAGGCTCCTCCTTTTCTTGCCCACAAACTCGGTTCATTCAAACTGAGGATGGATCAGCATTATATGACTTGATCTTCCTCTGTAGCACGTTTATAGAAGGAATATAAGGTGAAGTCAGGAAAATGAAAACAAATGGCTCCAATTAAAAGACAACGCATTTAAACGAAATGAAGCAGTAATAAATATATATAAATATATAATGTAAAGTTCAACCAAGCGATTCTTTTTTCACACAAAATGAATTAAAGGTGACCACACAAAAATGGCCGCCAATGGACTTTTCGTGAATATTTATCATTTATTTTCAGGCTATGGATCATGATTGGTTTGTGTAGTGAGATGTTTTACACTGTCAAAATAACGCATTTAGCATTAACGTACACTTATCAGTGAAAACATTTCAGAGAACGTCCTACTGCACCTTAAAAAGTTGTCATATTTTAATATTCGAGTGGTAATTGATCTAAAGAAAGTAACATCGCCCCGATACATCTTTTGATTTGTAAAAGGGTACAATGATTTACCGTTCACAAATTCTTCTCTATATGACAAGTCATATATTTGCATGTTAATTTTCTTTCCCTCTTTAGTTAAATACTTCCGGGCCAAAAGAAAGTCTACTTCAAAAGCTGATGAGGCATGTTAAGTAGATTAGCTAGATCAGAAGATTAACGGGAATGTCTGTCCAAATCCGGAGTAGTTCGTGACCACAGCGATAATTGTTCCACATTTGGTTAGACTATTCCGGTCTGTCCATTGAGCTTGTTCTTCGTACCATCATTAACCAAAGGCATTTACATTGTTCTGAATTTTATTCATGTATGACCAAAAATCTTATGTAACGTATTCAATAATTCAATGCCTCAGATCGACCAGATTTTAAGTGTGAATTTACATTAATTTTTATGAACAGAGTTCAATATTTTCAATTAACAGTTTATGTCTCGCGGAATAAGAGATGATCATTTAATCATTGATCAATATATGTCTATAATTATTTATGTTTATGCGGGTGAAAGTTATTTGATCTCAACATTTGAGTTTACAGGGAAATGTCTTTATTGAATTATTAGATGTAACACTAAATTGGAAAACCTAAGTTCACAGCCGAAATATTTATTATGAAAATCTGCTCCATTGAATTTAGACGTTTTGGTACGTTTTTTTACTCAGTAGGCCTAAGCATTGGTTTCGTTTGAAGTCCCATGAATAGATGATTTAGGGCAGGTCGGGCAAAGTGCATTCGGCAATTTAATTATTAATATTGAGGAGGTATGACATGCATAAACAGGCGAGTTAGAGACCTCAGCCAAATACGTATACATGTATATACTACTTGCAGAGAACTCAGTGTTCTTTATCGACATAAGGAACCTCTGTCGGACGCAAATAAATATATGTATGTTTACATAGATAAATAACAGAAAAGTTAAATGTGTTCTTCAATGAATAAACCACGTAACGAGCGATATGTGTTGTTGCTAGGGAAACACCTCCCTAGCAACAGCAAATACACAGCGGAATCGTCAATGCAGACGACACAGACTGCCTTTCGTGTTTGCATAAATATTTGATGAAGGCAGACGATACGGCGAGTTGACCCACTCCAAACAATTGTGAATATACTTTAATTGCATTTTACTTTAATGGATTCTTTCTATGGACCACTCATTCGCCAAGTTCTTGTGTAAACCACCGTTGCTGAACACCTTAAGAAAATAATATTTTCGGGTGTCTGCACAAATACAAGGGTTCTTTGAGAATCTCGTACTATTGTTGTATCCCCAGGGCAACAAAGTAATATTTATTTCATTAAGTTTTGGTTGTCTTAAGCATTTAAACCTTTTTCACATAAGCCAAAAGATATGATATATGGAACGACATGCTATTGTATATTCATGCACGGTTCGGTGGAAGCCGATCACCCGTATCGCGTTGTATGATTATATACTGAGACACAATTATTATGAACCATTTTATTTAATGAACATATCGTATTTGTAAAACTACAGTTGTAATACGCTGATATATATATTTAACTGCCTGTGTAAAGTAACCATCAAACAATTCACATGCAAATGTATTTAATGAAACAACACAGAGGCTAATAAAGTTAGAGGAACTCATATTCGGAGATGAAACAGTTACTGAACAATCTGAAACTAAACCAGTAGATTGTGTCGCCATCTAGTGCTTGTATAATAAAAATCAGCCAGTTCCGAAAAACAAGGTTAAATAAATATTAACTCGTTATTAATATCGTAGGCCTACTTGTTATTTCGATAAGTCCTTTAATAGATAATAACCTGGCAATATTTTGAAAAGCTGAGGAAAATTGATAAGGAATCAATGAGGATAACGTCAACGTACTTTAGGATGTCGTTTCAACTGACTTCCATTAATCGCATGAAAGATGCACGAAATATATAGCTATGGTGAAAAAATAATGATAGAATTCAATTTAGTTTTATTGGTCCTAAACTTTTTACTCGGTCAACATTTTGTTTCTTTTTTAATTTAGTCAAATGAATAGG
Source organism: Steromphala cineraria (assembly GCA_916613615.1). NCBI lineage: Eukaryota > Metazoa > Mollusca > Gastropoda > Trochida > Trochidae > Steromphala > Steromphala cineraria. Next base: position 8,823,702 of record OU744731.1, on the reverse strand, counting down.
CTGAAGGTATGTCGGGGCAAAGTGCTTACAAAAACTATTTTAACACGATATATTCACGATAACTGGTAGCTGGTTATACATCACAATATAAGAACAAAACGTTTTTTCAGACAAAAATATCTCCCTTCAACGTCATATTATGGACTGGGAAATCTTGGATACACGAGGCATTTGTCGTTATAGAGTAAAAGCCCCATTGTCATACTTGCATGCAGTTCGTGATGAAGTTTAGCTATTTAGAAAAGAAATACAGCACTCGGTAGAAAAATCTTCGGTCGAAAATTTGATATGATATTTACATGTTTTTAATCAACAATAACATACTAAATTCGACGTCAAAAGTACAGTATACCCTCTGCAAAAGTGGCATAGCTTTTAGCGAACCCGCTTTCGGTGACATCATCATTATGTATGTAGGTTTTACACCGGGTATCAGTTACCGCAATTGCGTCCGATGGGAATCAACTTGGGCAGCAACTAGTGCCTGTTTCGGGTAAAAAGAAAAGAAACTCTAATCCTGCGCGACAAAGTCTGTTTTCAAGCGTATGTTAAGGAACCGGAAATTCTGAAATGGCCACACTTGATTCGCCTTCTAGTCGACATGCCGCCGCTTACGTTTCGGTCATTTTGCTAAACTGTCTCCTATTTAATGAATTTTTGTCTGATTTTCTCAGAATTTTTTTTTTTTTCTGCTAAAACTACTACAAATACAGTAAAAATATTTTTTAAATATTGCAGTTTGAATAGGGGTCTTTAAGGGCATTGCGGGATTTCAGTGAACCTGTGTACCGATTCGAACTTTATTGCTTTACTTGAAAGTGTCTAAGTAATGTTGTATCGAAACAAAAAGGATGAACCGATTGAACAAAAGTCTAGAAAACAGTCAATGATCAAAGACCCATCACGATATTGTAGACTCGAACTGTGTTCTACGCAATTGTTTTACACCTATTAAAATCCCTTTTGCCCAGATTGATTTGTTCACTAGTTCAAAAGAAATTTATATCGTACAGCTAAGAACATGTGACAGTATGGATAATGATGATAAAGGTTCATTTATTTGAAACTTGCACCCGGAAGAGACTTCTTGCTTTATCCACCCACAAGACGCAGCGTTCATTTATGTTTGTAGAACTTTAACGCGGGTAGAAAAAAACGCGGATGTAGCAAATTGATGGGTAGAAAAATTAAAACTTTTGCCAAATAATTTGTTGACAAAGAAACGAATATTTAACCTTATATAAGTTTGAGGAGAGGGAAGTCCTGATTTGACGGTCATCGACTGTAATGCCAGTTTGTTCGTACCGTCGACCAGTATTCGAACCCATGCAATATCGAGGGGTTGAGAACTGCATTCGTTTATGTATACTTGTAACCTTGACGTAGAGTTTCGGTCTTTTAACATGTAGGAGACTAATGTTCTAAAAAAAATAGTTAAGGTTATAGTTGGCACTTCGGGAGCAAAATGTAATTTTGAGTGAGATGATTTGGACTTACGCCAATAGGTTACACGTGGAATGTTTGCGCGTCTGAAAATATATAAATCAAGTTTTTCGTCATGCATATTCGTTTTCCATAATGATTCTGAATTGGACATGATATAAGACAGAACTATTTCCCATCACTATCTAGGGCGTGTAGCCAACGTTAAAAGGGTTTACTAAAACTTCTCAGTCAGTTCCCTATTTGTGTTTCAGGTAGTCCTGATAGCACAGCGATATCAGAAGATAACAAACGGCTCAAGAGATAGACATTGCTTTCATTTGTACTTAGCTTTCGAAATAAAGGTAAATTTATTTTGAACAGTGAATGAACAATGATTTCAAGCCTTTATGTGCATATGCTTATGTTAAAATAATGAATGGGAGATGTGTCTTCTACTGAATAAGCTTTTGATATTTGAACCATATAAATTAGCTCATCAGGCCTGAAAGGCCAGATGGGCTTATGGCATGGCCCGTCGTCCGGCGTCCGTCCGTCCGTCGTCCGTCGTCAGTAAACTTTTGACACTTTCGACTTCTCCTCATAAACCATATACACTAGAGAGCTGAAATTGTGTGTACAGGTACCTTGGCATGTGGGGATTCTGATATGTAACTTTGGTGACGCCACGCCTTTAAAACCTATCTCCAGAACCAATGACTTTAGAGAGCTGAAATTGTGTGTACAGGTACCTTTGCATGTGGGGATTCTGATTTGTAACTTTGGTGACCCTGTGACCCCAATTTAGGGCCACAGGGGCCACGCCCTTAAAACTTATTTTCATCTTCTTCTCCAGAAGCAGAAGCCCAAGAGAGCTGAAATTTTTATCTTTTTCTCCATAAGCATAAGGCCTAGAAAGCCATGCCCTAAAAACCTATTTTCGTCTTCTTATCCAAAAGCATAAGGCCTAGAAAGCTGAAACTTTGTGTACAGACTCCTTGACTAGTGGGGATTATAAATTGTAGCTTTGGTGGCCCTGTGGCCCCTAATAAGGGCCTAAGGGACCATGCCCTAAAACCTATTTTCATCTTCTTCTCCAGAAGCAGAAGGCCTAGAAAGCTGAAACTTTGTGTACAAACTCCTTATCTAGTGAGGATTATAAATTGTAGCTTTGGTGGCCCCATGGCCCCTACTTAGGGGGCACCACATTGGCGAAATCAAATGTAAAGCCTGATGAGCTGCAGAGCCCATGGCTCTATTTTTTTAAATATTAATTTCGCATTCTTCTTTTTTGTCACCGACCAATCTATTTTTTTTACCTGAGGAAGTGTGTCATATGACTTTTACGAAACGAGTGTGGATTTTTGTATTAGAGCGAGGGTTATACACAAATTTGCACGAGTTTCGTAAAGGTCATATGACACAATTACATAGGTAATAATTTCTTTATTACCGATTATATTCCGTTTTATTCTCTTTAAAATATCCAGAAAATAGCCTGTTTCCCCTGCGACGGCCGGCTCCAGCGACGTCACGAACAATGGTTTTATGACGTCACAGTCACAGGCAAAAGTGATATGTGCACTAGTGCTCATATTGAAAATATGTCGCTACTTATTTTTCACCATATGGGAAATAAAGAATTCTTATTCCATTTATACTGTCACAAGAACACCTGTAACGATAATTGTCATTGTCAACATCAACATTCTTTAGATAATAACGGTATCCTACGATCGCAGCAATGTCCAGGCTATATGTCAAGTGAATGTACACAGTTGATCCTCAGGTGATCATTTTCATTGATAAATTGATCCTTTATGTCAACCATGCCAATATCCAATGGAATTGATTTTATAAACTCTATTGAGATAGTATGAGCATGACTTGCAAATGTGTTGGATCTGATCAATGATTGATATAGGTTTGTGTTATTGTATATCCTTATAAATATCAAACACATCGTAAGTAAAATTTTTATTTCAAATGTTATTATATTACTTTCGGTTGTCTTCCAATTTCCCTTCCCTTTCGTGTCCATCTTTTTCACTCTGCTTTCTCGTTCTGTTATTTCCTCTTCATTCGGTCGTCCTTCATTCTCTCCCCACCGAGTCGGATCAAGTCATGCAATGTTGACCGAGCCTCTGTTCTTATTCGCTCAGTTTGTGGGGTAGTATTGGAGATGCCTGATTGGAGGCAATCAAATTGAGTTGTGCAATCAGCGACGCTGTTCTAAACCATCAGTTTGGCTACTGAATCATGGCAAAGGCATTGTGATGAACCACACTTTCCATGCGAGAAGCGTTGTCATTTTATTGTCAAATGGTTTGTAGTGCATTTTTAGTCCGCCAGGGAAAATACCGGACCACACGTATTTGTTCTAATAAGAACAGAGGCTCGATCAACATTTCATGACTTGATCTGCCTCTGTGGGGAGAGAATGATCGTCCCTACTTCCTATACCGCTATCTCATTCATGACTCTTCTCACAATTCTTTATCTTACTGTTTTAGCATAAATTCTGCTGTCTCGTAATTACTTTGTCATTTTCACTTTTTCCCTATATTCTTCTTTCACCTTTTTGTGTGACAGCAGGTTAACAAGCCAGGGTCAATATGATAGGATATGATATCAATATGATTCAAGATGTCCCACAGCTTTATTACCATGCCTGTAAAGGGGATGCATTTTGGAAACAAAACAGTTAACTACAAATAATTTATGTTAAGGATAGGGAAACAGTTACATGTATCAAGTCAACATTGGAGACTTTCTCTGTCTTCTTGTGCAGCTTAAAGATGCGTAAAGAGTCACTGCTCGCTTTTCATGAAATTGTTTTGGCTGTACGATATAGGTAAACTACAATATGCTGATATTCCAAACATATCAGGCAATCTTCCACTACTGCCGAATAAGTGACGTCATAGACTTTTGTAACGTTTCATTCTCCCTGAAGATTAAAAATGAAACCGGTAGGAGAAAAATCCGGCATTATGTTTTTATTTAATATTCATTAGACGAAGTTGTACCATACACCTTGACAATTAACTTTTTGTGAATATATATATATCTCTATATATATATTAAATAAGGAGAGTTGGTTTCTCACGTAAAGAAAGGTTGTATATCAGAAATAGTATACATCAGATGGTTCAGACTGGATCAATCTTCTTTAATACGATGAATTCATTTCGACCATTATGTGGGTCTTGTCAAGTATATATATGTGTTTTTTAATGATATAGTTTAAATGCATGTATGTGGATTAGCTGAAATGCCACGACTCAGTTACAAGAATACTAATTATATAATATTTATTCAAACAATATCACGTCTCTACTTTCGGATTTAGATTATATTTCAAAATTACGCTCGATGAATAAACAGGCTCGATGTAGTGTTCCAATTTCGATATTTGGACCAAAAGATAAGGAAAAGCATGATTTGTACTTAATTTAACCGAAAAGCAACGCAATGCTAATTCCATAAATTAATAGTACAAACGTACCCATTGATAACATTTACTGTAAAGGGACAGTAACACGTTTTTGGCGAAAAAAAACATTGATGATTGTACGTAAATGCTAAATGTATTAATTTGATAATGTCAAAAATTCATTACACAAACCATTCATCCATAGTCGGAGATCAAATTATAATGATACATATTAAGTCCATTGGCTGCCATTTTTTGTTTTAACACGTTTAATTCATTTTGTGCAAGAAAAAGGAAACGCATGGCTGAACTTTACATATATATTTGATTTATTACTGCTTCATTTAGTTTAAATACATTGTCTTTCAATTGCAACCATTTATTTTCATTTTCCTGACATCACCTAATATTCCCCCTAAACGTGCTACTGTCCCTTTAAAGACACAAGGAGTGTCAGCTTATCAATCACATGCCATTACTTGTCATTACATCTCTGTAGTTCACCTTGACTCCAAACCATGTGACATTTTACAAAGTGGATTATTGCGAAATCTTTATCACCCGGTAAACTTGTTATGTACACTATTACTGATATCCTATCATCTGTGTCAGACAGTCTAGGACACTAAAGTGTAATAGAAATTGAATTGAACTCCAGCAGCTGCTCTTGGTTTTTAAATTGCTATTTGCTCTTGGAATAACAAAGAACTGGTTATTAGTGTTTGCTGATAGGTATGACTATCACATTCACGAAAACCAAATTTTTAAACTTCTTTTTGTAAACTGAAAAGCAAATGTTAGCTAAATAAGATAATTATTTTAGCACACGTGATGTTTTTACACTTACAAAAACTAATTTCGGCTAAAAAAAATCCTCTGTACAGCACAAGCTTATCTGTTTCCGAATGCAGAGTTTTGCATTTATCAAGCTTACACTCGACTGATTATTTGCAATTTAAGCTACACTACATAAGGATCAATGTGGTTAAAACTCGCTGTAATATTATATGTCCGACGTCCGTATTCATTACAGCTAGTTTACCTAGATTACATTAGGATGCACGAAAAAACTGTTACGAATAAATGTCACTGGAGGCAAAAACATGCTGAGTGTGCAGAACTGCTCATCATGAGGAAGTGTAGTACTCTCCTGCTTGGGGTGTTCAAAGTTAACAAAGTTGTTCATGTAGAACCCAAGATAAATACAAAATTTTAATTTTAATGTACATCTGTCCTGATTACAAAATAATCTGAGTGGCAAAATGTCTAAATGTTCAGGATAGGTCTTGACCGATTCTCATTCCGATGGTTGTTGTTGGTGGTTTCCGAGATTAGTAGCCCGACTGATTGTGGCAATGAATCACCATTTACAGTTATCAAAGACACATAACGTAACTGTAACAGGGCTTTATTGCATTGAAAAATGACCCAAATCATTTATAACAGAAACAGACTTACAGAGTAACCTCCCTTTGAAAGTAACACGAAAAATGACCCTTCAAAAAATTGTCGAATTTCAAGGGCAGATAACTCAAGTCACAGGTCGAAATTTAAAATTTCGCCCAGAAAACATTTTTACACACTCATTAAGCTTTCGAACGAGCTATCACACTAGTCTGTAGGTATTGCCGTTTGTGAGGAGAAGATTTTCAAAGACGCGTACCGTCAGAACCGCGAACATAGAACACACATGAAAGGAACTACATTAATAACAGCACACGGTGAAAGTGTATTGAAGAGGTTACGAATGTAAATATATATCCGTATAAACCATATTTAAAAATTAGATTATTTTTATATAAAACATTCGTTTTTATCAAAATGGTACATTTGGTTAAAAGATAAAAAATATAAACAACACTAGCTCTTTTAATGAAGGCGGATGGAGCTGACAATATTGTAAATAGACAGATAAAGCTTAGTTAGGAATCGACTTTGCTATCAAGACTTTTCACGTATGGGCAACCTTTGTTTTATTATACACATGCTTTGACCTCTTATAAATACTAAATTGTAATTTTAAAGTTTCAACTAAAATCAACTGTTGGGCATACATAAACATATACCATTTGCAAGGAATGGTTTCCAAAAATCTAGAGTGTAATGAAATGTCACTTGCCGTTCAAAGGCATATCAATTGATAAGAATATCACAGTTAAGGTAAACAAAGTCAATGGGGAAAATATATTTGTCGAGAAGGTTTGACTTTCTTTGGCAATGGAAAACGTAAAATATAAATTTTCAAAGTCCTTTCCAAATGAAATTTCCTTCTAAAGTAAACGATAATTTCGTAAACATTAAAAAAATAAATAGTGTGCAACTTCAATACTTGTCAAATATAAAATAATGTGATTTAAAAAATAATAATAAATATATAAATACCTTATCAAAATATCTATATGAACTAAATCTAACTTGAAAGAGAAAACTTATAAATATAAGATGTATAGTTTCCGATGAATTATATAATAGAGCGTGGATAATGGACATGCTGAAGGACATGATGGGAAATTGCTTTGAAATGTTGTTCATTAGCAACTACGAATTAGACCTAAATAAAATTTTTAAGCATTTATTTCGTGTTTTTCATAGTAAAATGCTGTAAGTTAGGCATTGAACACAACACAAATATGTTAATTAACAATTTCATTCTTCCGAGAATGAATTTTGGTAATTTAGGTTCCTAACAAAGGTTCGTCCATGCAAGAACCACAGCGGTGTAGTGGTTATCATGCTTGTTTCTTATGTCAATGATCCGGGTTCGAACAACGGTGAAGACATCTTGTGACCTGGACACACCACTGCGTTGTGGCCTTGGGCAAGGCACTTCATCCACACTGTGTATGCGCTCAGTCCACACAGCAAATCAAATGGGTACCTGGTTACAGCAAGAGTTCGGACCCAAATGGTCAAGCGAGGCGCTTTTGTAGCCGACTTGAAAGTTCAATTCCTTCAGGTTAATAATGTACATTGTACCTTCACTGATCGGTTATGGTATAACAATTCATATTATTTAAGATTTTAGATATTAGATTTAAGATAAATGCAAAGATCAGCTGGATCGAAAATTTAAAGAAATGATTTAAAGAAAAGGATCTATTTGGTAGACATTTTAGCTAATAACGACAAGGACATACAACTTGAAGTAGACTGATTTTGAAAAAGCTCAGAATACTTTCCGAAATTATTTTGTCAAAATGAAAAGGGGAAAAAATAACAACCAAAGTGCTCTGAGAGATTTTGTCCACCACATACTCAATTCATGTATCATAAGTTTAATAAGATTTTATAGATATTATATATAAAGTGAATGTTTTATGATTAAAAATATATAAAATTAAAACATCAACTTTGATTTGAAAAGGATGGCCTTTGAGCAACTTGATAACTATTGACAATATAAGACAAGGGTATACCCTGGGAAAAGGGCAGCTCAACTAACGCTTTTGGGCAGTTGGGTATCAAAGTCTTCTTCAAATTTATGGGTAATGATTATCAGATGCGTATAGCATGTTAAAAGTGATTCGCAGAGGTTAAAGGAATGTTCAGAAAGCTCATAATAAATAGTTAATATCCAGAATTCTTGACTTCTAATTATCATTCTAACATTGACACAAATGGATCTGATATGCCATGTCCTAAAACATAATGTTTGTGTCCATTTATTGTGGTTTTAATGCTTCAAGTGAAAACAAGCATTAATCCCAGTCTTACCGGATCCTTACACAAATTAATATAATTCTGGCAATGTGTGTTACATGTAATCATAAATTTCGTACAGATATAAAACTTATACCTATCTCGCAATGGTAAAGTGACATAAAATTCTGAGATCATTAACAGTGAAAAAAGAACACAATACAAACACTGTTAATCGTCGTTTCAACTGGAAAGGGTTTGGCATATATGCAATGAATAAATAGTCAAATAATACATTTAAGCCGCTTTGACTTTAGCAGCATCTTCTTTCAAATAACCAACACCTCTTGCATGAGGACCCATCGTATCTTTGAATATGAAGTCCCAGACGACCTTGCACCATGATGTATGATAAGGCAGATGATCGTAAAACTCGGGCGCTATTTGCTTTACCTCTGGCAGACGATTGTAGGGTATGTAAGGAAAGTCATGGTGTTCAATATGGTAGCCCACGTTGAAAAGCACAAAGTTGAGAGGACCATAGTACGAGTGAGTGGCCTGGCCCCCGTTGAAGAGATAGTGCTCAGAGATGAAGTGACCAGCAAGGGGGTGGAGGCCTAGGGCCATAAAGGTTCCAGCTACCAGATAAACCAAAGACTTGATACCGAAAATCTTAAAGATAAAAAGGTCAAAGCTGAACTGAACTATGCTGTTGGTGATCTCCCAGCCTGTGACTGGTTTGGGACTTTTATAGAAGGGTCTTACGGCATGTATGAGGGGATGGAATAGAAGCCACATCATTTTAGTGATTGGATGACGGAACAGGAAGCTTTCTAGCCGCGTAGGGATATCAACATCCTGGTACTCCTCGCCGAGGTACCGGTGATGGTCCGAGTGGTATTTCTTGTATGTTACCGCCATGGGAACACCCATTGGAAGATTACACCAGATACTCAAAATTCTGTTCCACGCGGGCCGACTATGTCCGAATGCTAGATTATGTCCGATTTCATGGATAGCACTTCCTAGAGAATGGTTCAAGACGCCGCCGAAGCAGTACGCTAAGATAGCAATTGTCGACCAGTTGGCGTCCATTAGGACCCAGCACATAAAGATTTGAACAAGAACTTCAACAGTGACGATGACAGCGATTTGAGGGTCGTAGCCCATTAGACGTTTGATCTCCGGGTGCTTTTTGAGGATTTCCCGCCGTCTCTTGGTGTGGGGTTCCTCGGTAAACTCCCACTTCTCATCTCCAGTCTCGATTCGCTCCGATAGGCTGAGGAACTTGTGGAACCAAGACATTCTGCTGACGGGTCTGAAATAGATATAAACATTCGTGAAAAACATGATAACCAAAAACGTTTTATGCAAAGTCTATTTGAACTAATGTAAGGAGGTGTTGGTACCTTTGTTATTTTTCCATTTTATGGATTAATGGCAAATATTTAATTTATGCTTTTTTTTCGAAAATCAATGTGATGAGTTAGATGTATAATAATATATATATATATATTGTAGACATAGTACAAATACACAGTTTAACTCGTTTGGTCAAATCACTTCGATATTTGAATGGGCAATCAATTTAATCACTACAATCTTGACACAAATATTTGCAATAGGCATGTGGTTTTACTGTTAGAGGGATAGTGGTCCGTTTTTATTATTTTCTCTTTAATTTTTAATAAACAAGTCTAGATTCATATTAATTACTTCACACAACTAAACACTTATATCCTTAGCTGAAGAATGAATTATACAACACTGCTGAACACCATTTAAACATTAGCCTTAGGGAACTTTTGTTTAGGTCTTCCTTTATTGTTTGAAATAGATTTCGTAGAGATACGAATAACACCCCAACCATTCAATTACTATGCTGTTTCTTGCAGAGCAAAACGTTTAGTAACGATATTTCATTTAAGCGTTACATCAGATCAACATCGTACGCACATTTTGTTCTTCAAGCGAACCGCACCGGTTCGATGTTTCTTAACAAGAAGTTAGAACAGTAGAAAAGGTTCGAAAATAACCCTTCGAACTACTAAATACCCCTGCAAACATTCATGTTTAAAAAATGAAAAACATATCATAACAAGGAGATAAGCAACACTTGGATGGACAAATTAAATATGCCATGAACTATTGAGCAAATATTGAGTTGATAATACGAGGTTTAAGGTACTCTTGATATAATTCAAAACTATTCAAAACAAAATTAAAGTTTGAGAACCTTTTCATGTAGTCTCAATATGACAAGAATATAAAACAGTCCAATAAAGCTTACAGATTAGGACTTCACTAGACTTTCCTATCAACGTATCTTTAAATAAGAAGTTCAAGTTACAAATGGTGTGTAAAGTTAGAATTCAAATTTAGATTAATGAAATTACATGATTGATATTAGCAGTATGTCACTACAAACAGTGCTCAGTTACCCAGATACTTCAGACAATATAAGAAATGACAAATGTTCCCCCACTTACTCTGTGATTGAAGCGAGTACTACTAAACCTTCTGCCCAGAATCTGTTCAAGCGAAGTGAAGCGTTTGATTGTTTATGATGACCTAACAATTCAACCTGTCTATAAGGCGGGAGTATAAATATGTTAAAACAGATATAGGTTATGATTCATCCATTGATTGTACAACACGTGGCTTTGCGCCATCGTCAAGCGTAAAAAAGCTTACTGATGTTGCAAGAATATGTATATGTGCAAGCCGGGTACAAGGGTTAACGGTATTTCACCATGACACGCCAATTTAGTTTCCTAACACGTGCATATCTAGAAGTCAATGAGTTTACTAGTGTTACCCTTACCCTGCATATCTAAAGAACTGATGAAGAGGATAGAGTGTAACTCTTCGCGAATTTGAGGACAAGAATTTACATTACGTAAATACCACTAAACTTTTAGGATGTTTTAAAGAGATAGATATATTTGATATCGTGTTTATCTATCCCATTTAAGAAGACACTGTATTTATTGACATTCTCTGGGTATCTACTCCTGTTAAGGTTAGAAATAAGATTGCAGAGAATAAAGAAGCTAATCGAAATGCCAATGTATATATAAGTGACCATCCTTACGGCGATTGCCTACGCGAACAAGGCGTTTCAGAATTTCAGATACATCCACGAATAAACGAAAAGAATCTATTTAGCAACACACACACATATATATATATATAATGCTAATAACCGAACGCTGCAAGTCCGTTAAAAGAAATGTTGGAGCATATTTTACATCAAATAAACCAAATCATGGGATTCATTATGAATGATATTAGTTACATATGCTTTGAAACAAATTTGCGTATATTCATTATAACATATTATTGAGCTACTACAAATAAGTGTGACTTTGGACAATCTTGTATCAATTACTTGTAAGGGAAATACAAACTGAAATTTGTAAGTTCTGAAATAAGAGTCGAATTGGATTGCACTTTCGTTAAAAAACGCTAACTTGATCTCCTCAACAGAAAGTTCACATGGGCAGATCAATGGTATGCAAGGGTTGAAGTCTGGTATTGCCTAATATCATTCATTGACTGTGAAGCACGCGCTTATTTGCAATGGGGCGATCTGAAGGTGTGTAATAAATTTCGGTCAGAAGTATTGACTTTTCCTCGTATCATGACCCTGAGTAAATATGAACGTTATCGCCTAGGGTTTATCAAACCGACTCAAGAGACGTTCCTGTTTGGACATCTTGACAAGATGAGAGTTAGATATAACCTTGAAGACAATACGTGCGTCTCTTAACGTCTTATTGCTGTCACTGATACATCCGCATTTTTCCGGGTGGAACCTTTTTCCTTTCTGCTTAAATCAAATCCTGAATGATCTGGGTATTCAGATCGAGATAACAAAATCTTTAAACGTATGAACTAATCTTACTTAATAATTATGTTTGTAGCGGTTTTAGACGGATAAAACAAAATATGAATCTCGAACAAAATATTCCTAGATAGAAAAATTTCTCCCAAACACATCTACCCTTATCGCTAAATATAACTCAATTGCTTTCATCCGTTGATGGAAATACAAAGTTTGATTTGCCTTACAGTAAACAATAAATGACACTGTGAATGATAAATCTGACGTCAAATCTTAGTGGTGGTTCATGTTTATGATCACCTATTATTTCATTATATGGCAATATGGCAATGTTAGTTTGTAATTGTGATTGCAGATAACAAATCGCAAATCAATGAAAAGAACTTCATGTAAAACACGAATACACCCAGGAGTCTAATCTTATCTACAACTGTCTGTAACCCTACAATGCTTTACAACGACACAAGGAGAAACGTCGCATGAATAAAGAAGTTGTCATCCATAAAATCCTCTTCCTTATTGTATTCCAAACTTCTAAAATGCCCCTCAAAGAAGCTAATCTACAACTCGACTATCAGAGGTACCAACCGACTAAAACCGCTATTACTATTATTGGCGATGGCCATTTATATAGTTATAGATAAAAATCTATAAAGGGGTAAATTACAGAAAAATTTAAAGGACCTGATAAATTGAGGCATACAAACATATTATTTATTCAATAGCATTTGTATGATGCATTCACGACGTTCAACTGAGGCGCAACAGATTTAACTCATTGTTCAAGCATATGACTTTGTGTGAATCTATAGGATTATCCGTAGCTGCATGCGCGTGGCTGAACTGCAAATGATATATTACATATACTTGATTAAACCATATTTTGATTTTTTTCCCCCAAGGTATTAATATAATGGAACAAAACATGTTTGATCTCAGAACGAACCTGATCTCGTTATCAATCAATTTTCTTCTTTTCCAAGTAATATCGTGTAAAGATTTTTAACTAAATAACAAAAAGGTAAAACAATACTGAACCTATGGAACGTGATTTGGTTACATGTATGATCCATACAGACTTTGGCACAACATCCGTTGTATCTTGGGCTTTTATACTCTGCTTATCATTAATTCAGGAAACTATTTTTAAAAAACTTTTTCAATTCAGAATAGGCGGTGAATCAGGAACTCCTATAAATAAAGCAACAGGTTAAAAGTACACTTGTCCGAACTAACATTACCTGCCGTTTCGTCCTAGTTTATCATCAAGTATTTTGCTATGATAATACCTAATTTTCCGCAATGAAGCACCTTTTATTCTCCTACAAAAAGTATGACCAAGATACTATGATCTGGGTAGAGCTGCTACCTTTCACGTAAATATCGCTAGACTCATTTGGGCATCCAGTTGATCCCAAACACGCTAAATGATGGCGGCTTTCACTGTACCCATTAACTTATGCTTGGAGCACATTTTATTCTCCTTTGATAAGCGTATGACGCTGACAATGTGATCTTGGTAGCACATACAGTGTTGATACGTATCACGTTAGAATCGTTCGATATGTTTGGAAATAGAGTGACTACTTATCACAATAAATGGTGGTAGTTTTCACTGAAGCCATTAACAAGCCGTCTATTCTATTATGTCGATGACTGGAATTTCAAGGGAGCAATCGATGCGTGCCTTCAACGACTGACTGTACAAGCGTAATGCGAGATCAATATAACACCTGTAATACTTCGTTACGGGTAGGTTGTTACCTGATTGATTTCCCATGGACCATTTCTCTTATAGATGTTTGGTACTATGTAAAGATTTAGGACCCATAAAGAGAATTGGGCCATTTATATCTCCTCTTCAAGTCCCTACAAACGACGGACAGTCACAGAGATAGCGTGTAGGTTAGAATGTGTGACTTGGATCACGAGTTGGCCGCCTTCAGGATGCTCGGGTACTGATATTCTAGAGTTTAGATGAAACGATTCATATCATTTAAGTACAACAGCACCTATTATTTACAAGGTCAAATCCCGCCGTACAGATTTCACCGAAGATACAGCTCTCATGCACTACCTCTCTTTTATCCGTTTTACGTTGACTAAAAGTTAGTGTATGAAATATTTAAAATAATTAATGTACCTTCATTTATTTTATTTTTTTGAGGCTTTTCATTTCAGTCAATTTAGACTTGCAGACTGAAGACCTAGACTGTACAAAGGCTTCTTTCAGCCATGAAGCAGGACTACTGCAAGTTACGTCTCGCATCGACATACAGCTGTGTATCTTAAGTTTGTTCACTTACCTTCGTATTCTAGTTCAAAAATCATGTAATTCGTAACGTCTTTGAGACATCATATCATTGTGAAAACGAAACCGATAATGATGAAATTTCATTGCATAAGTTAAAATTCAGTTTGCGTTGACATATTCGTATGTCATACCTAGCAGATAGCTGTAACACATTTGGCAGGTCATTGAAGTGACCAGGGGTCAAAATTTCGAAAACACTGATTTCTATTTTGCTCTACAAAATCCTTCATAAGTGATCAACAGCTTTAGATCTTATTGATATGTGTTTGTTTGCGTTAAAGCAACATAACTGTGCTGAGTTTTTTCCTAAAAGGTTTACATGGATGTTTTTAATCGAAATTTAAGAAAATCCGAATTTCACAACTATGACCCCATCTGTCTATTTAACAATGCCAAATATCGACATTCAGCACTAGTGACAAGACGATCCCGAAATATTGTTTTGGAATGGCTATTTTACACATGGGCAATTGATGATCTTCTGTAAGTGGACCCGGAGTTATTTTATAAACGTCAAAACGAAACCCAAATTACATGATATTTGCACTAAGACCACAAGCAGGTGAACAAACTTTTGATATGCAGCTGTATACAAAGCCTACATTCAAGATAGAAAGATTCCGTAGAGTTCATGGTTCAGCACAATAAAGTTGTGCTTTCACCCTGCCAAGAGCATATCGCATAGAAATAGGATCGCTAGATCAATGCCATGTCCGGTCATTATTGATTCCCTTCCACGGTTGCTACAACAAACAGCAGCCAAGAATACGTGGAGTGTAGGGATAAGGAGGAACAATTAATAATTAAGTTTCATTTTATGTTCTCGTGTGCTTCAATGGAGATATATGGTGCGTGCAGGGAGGCCCGTTCAACTGCTGTTCAAACTCAGATTGACAGCGGGCTACTAGGACCTGGTCGATCCAATGCTGAATAATCCGTGTAATCAATAACTTATATCGTTGCTTTGTGATGACATTGCTTTTGTTTAACGATATGTTTTATGTAACACAATCGATACGTAAGATCTTTATTCAGATTCGGAAACTGCCGATTTATCTTTATCATAGCTTTGCATAGACATGGCGGAAGCAAGGCTAGATCATATACCGTAAAATTTTCATTTGATTGGGCACCTTCATTCTCTTCCCACAGAGGCAGCTCTAACTCGGGTATGACTGAGCTGCCTCTGTGGGGAGAGAATGGGGCAGCTTATGAAACCTGAGCACTGTATCACGCCATTGTGAAATTATATCAAATTAATTTCTACTTTCTCGAAATAAATTTATATTGTCTTTAGTACATAAAATTCTTCCGATTATAACCTGATTACAGGTGTCGAGCAACATGATGCCATGTACAAATAGAAAACCACGTGCAGCCATTTAAGTGTGGAAACCTTTTAATCGTTTGACTGAACTTTACCGAACTATTACGTTAATTTTAAAAATATTTTTGTTGAAAAATGATGTCTCAAATACGTAACATTAGTTTTGTCCTCGTATTGCAATGCTTATATGCTAAACTTTTCGTTTGAGGAAGTTTTTAATCAGTAAACAGAAAATTGTCAATTCCAGTAACCTTTTTTTGTGAAATGCATAATGATATACATTTCCATTTTCATTCTACATGCCTTAATGTGATACGGCTATCATTTAACATTGACATGTTTATGATGCTCAGCAACATATGTTGTTTAAACGTCAACTCATCATGTTCAGTATGGCTAAGTTACTGAATATAATCGTTTTGTTTCAATTTATATACGAACATGACTAGGATGTATAGTTCTTTCAGTTGCTGTACAATGCTAATCATGTTAATGTGTAATTTTCTTATGGGAATTCACCAGTGAAATTGATTATAACATGACAATATAATTTTAGAACGCTAAAATACTTGGCCAAACAGGGTATATTAATTCTTATACAGTCAGTGGAATAGTTTTATGAAACCCTTGTAAATACAAGTGATACCTATAACAATTATATGGCCATCACTGAGAAATTACGATTTTGACACTTTCGCATCCTAATGCCCTCTTAACTACGAATACATACCGATTTTAAGTCGATCGTTATAGTAGCATATTTAAAGACAATAAAAATGCCAAGATCGATAACAAGAATGTACTGTTACTGTTTTCAGAAGAATGTTTTGAACATGTGCTGGTCAGGGAAGAGTGGCTCATAAAACGATTGTTGACCTACGTGGGCATTAAATAGTCTTCTACGTGTTATCGTTATTCAAACATGTTCAGTCATTGTTCCAGCAGACTCGACAAAACATTGTATCCCTTGGTTATCTCTCGCATCCTTTATTAGCTTCTGAAGAACAACATACAGTATACTGTTTTCACTTAACAGTAAAAGACGTTGATCCATATATTGTTTCTTTGTGGGTACATAGAGTTCATTCAACCAACAGAGTTTGTACTTTGGAATAAAAGAATTTTCGAAATGTGTTTCCAATATAACCAATCAATCGGGAATAAATCTCCTCATTTGACCAATAGGGCTAAATCAAAGTCTTAAATTTTGACGTTACCTCCGAAACAAAAAGGTGTGTTAATTTTGACGACGTTGCGATGTTTAAAGACTGTTGCGTATTTCATCTATTTTCTATCATCCTCGGGAAAAAATAAGAACATCGAAGTCGTGTCTAAGATATGCTATAAAATGGCACTCGTGTCTAAACGTATTTTTTTGAAATATTAACATTAAGACACATGTGCCGTCAACATTGTTTTTCATGTAGAATTGCACTCAATTGTAGCGATACGTGATGTCTCGTTTCGGAGTTTTACATACTGAATTAGAACATACAGCGTATTACAAAAATACTGGATGAATAAAAAATGTCATTGTTATGTATGCACAAAATTGAAACATTCATAATTAAATCCTAATTCATAAATCCTATCGACCACTTTCGGGATCAACTTTAGAGATGAGATACACTCCTAGGACTTGAAACTTCTTCTTCCCAGGGTGGCATATTTTTAGCTGTAACGTCATTCAACGTTAGAATGTTGCTGCTCCGTCATGTTCAGACAAACACTCACACCGAATGAGAACATGTCTGCATTAACCATAGCACGGAAAACACCACCGTTGTGCAAAAGTTCAAACTTTGTGAACCCTATCCCTTTTCAATAAGTAACCTAAACTCACACAACAGCAGCTTATCAACTCGCTTTCGCCATCATGTCACCTACATATTTTGTAGTTCCTTAAACGGGGAAAGCATACACACCCAATGCAACGATACAAATCATTTTCTATTATTTATGGAAACCCACGAATGACATATATGAGTATATTCTGATTCAGTCATATGCAATCAGTTATATTTATAACTGTATGCTCTTGAAAGATTATTTGCTTTAGTTGTGGCCCTCTAAAGTTTAAACGGAGTTCTGAAGATGGAGTGCTTAACAAATAGATCCAAGTTCGTTCAAGTTTGCAAGGGTACGGGGTGTAATTTTCTCTATACACACAACATTAAATCAACACAATATCGGAAAAGTGTATGATTGAATGTACAAATATAGATGCTTTACAAAGAGGTTTAACTTTGAAAGTTTACACAGGACATGGACCTGAAACATACGTGTTGGTTTTGCATCTTTTTGAAATTTACAGTTGTGATACTTTCTCTATGAGCATGATTTCTTTCGGTTTCTTACAAAAGGTTGACAAATGGCATTAACTAGCAATTATATTAATGTGTTATTTCAAATTTCCTTTAATGTTTATCTTGATAGATTAATTAATTCGATAAAGGTGTTTGTATATTATATGATTTTTATCTGTATGGTCAGGTACTTATACGTGATAAGAAATTATCTTGAGAAAAACTGCTATATGAAAACGCTTTTAAGTAACTCAGAATTCACGTACGATACCATTAAATGTTATGCCCAACATTATAAATATTAAGAAAAATGCTGGTTAAAAGAGTCGAAATTAGTCATTTCAAAGTACCATTCCTCTTTTATATTTCACAAAACCATGGTTACCAGATATAAATAATGTAAGTTTCTATATTGCAATATACATTTCAAATGTATATTTAAAGATATTATACAACTATTTGGTATTTTAATCATAGATTAAATATATATATATATTTAACTTAAATAAAACATAATCACTTTATACCCTTCGTGACGTTTGTACCATATCATTGTCATTATTCACAACGCCATATACATATCCCTGTTGTGCGAATGAGCTTCATATTGTAACATTGCAGATGATTTGTATGATTTTGATTGTGGCCTATATTGTTTTAAATATGTTTTATTGTATTGTATAATATCTATATATCACGTTAATCTCTCATATCCATACCAGCATTATAAACTGCTATCTATGTAGCACCAATATACTCTAGTTCGTCGTTTTAAGCGATATCCCAATAGACTTATTCTCACCGATTGTATATACAATTTTCCTATGTTGCTGTTGGTCGACTGGTTTGCTTTAGAGACGATGTCCTTAGTTACACACCTGACCATTCAAACGTTAGAGTTATTGTCAATAGACGTCTCTATAAGGATACGGTAAAGATCTTTCGGTTGTCACTGTATTTCGTTGATAAGCAGTGTGTATTATTTATTACCCTTGTTTCTAACGCCCAGTATTTCTCTGTTTGTTCGACTCCAAGAACGCGGTAGTTTCCTCTCAGGTGATTTATTCAACTATAAATCATATCATTACATTGCACCAATCAGCATTTGAAATTAAAAGTATTCTTTCCCACAATCAATTATGACAGGCCTAAAGTTAAACCGATGTCTGTTCAGTCGTAGTACATGATAGTCAACATTCATGACTTAAAACAACTTCATCCAATTTCTTACTGCACCAAAGGGTGATTTTTACAAACTTCTTTCGGGACGATATAATGCGTCTTCGGTCGAATTAGCACACACGCTCAGAACGAAAATAGTTATTTGATTGAATGACTCGAACACTATGCATAAAACGTATATAGATGTTAAACAAGTATCTAATTTAATAGGTTTTCAACGTCTGTAACCTTTTTTAGCTTTTTTAAATACTTTGATATTTGATTATTTTCTATCTTATTCCAAGAATGATTTTCCGTGTAATATGATAAATAGGTTTGAATAAAACACGGCGGCGCATGCAGGAAATGACAAAGGATATGTGGGGAGGTTATTATTGTAAAGGGGTAGGTTCACCCTAGAGGTCGACCATTATGTCTGGCGATATTCTTTTTAAGTAACAAAAAGGAGGGAACCCTGAACCCATCTCTCTTTTTGGCACAGCTACAAATATTTGGATATGAAAATTCTTCCACACTTCATTAGCTTAGTAATAACTAAATTGAATCAACTATTGAATCCACTATTTCTTTAACTTATTCATGTTCCGTCTTCAGTTATACGTCATAAGTGAAAATGTAAATACAATATAACCTAATATAGAATCTGTTGATCTTAATCTGTTTAGATTTTATAAGGAATAAGTGATCGTGAATGATAAGTATATAGACGTTAATAATATGATTCCTAAACTGCCAGGTATATTTAGTTTGGTGATAAAACAGGAACCGAATTGATAATCATAAATACACAACGGGATATTAATTACCAAATATTGACTCAAACATGTCCAACTCCTGTAATTCAAATATCGTTAACAACTATTGAGTGAAATACGATTTGTGGTTCTTATATTTCAGACAACATCAGAGGTATTATTACATAACAATTTACATATATCATGTAGATTCAACATGGCTTGTTAGCTGGTAGGCCAACTCTTCTCACGTTTCTCTTAGGCATAGAAAAAAACCTAATTTGTTTCTGGTTTCCGCCCGCATCAGTTTCAAACTCCCGCATCAAACCTTTTTTCAGATACTGACAAGGGGGAATTGTAAATGTAGTCCCCAGGCCCAGAAACAAACATTGGAACCATTGGTTCCAATACACAGTTATAAAGTGATCCAAAGTTTATATTCATGTAGTTTTTCAAATTCCGTTGAATGATTTTCACATTCAATAAAAGAAAAAAACATTTGGAAATAAAAAAAAAATTCCGCCTCTCATCGCATCATTTTTGCCTGTATGGAAAGACCAGAAACATTGTTTTCGCCTTATACAAGAATGGAACTCGCTTTCATATTATTATCAAGTCGTTAAAGGGGCAGTAGCATGTTTTTTGGTAATTTTATATTTTAAATTTTTCACTGATAATTGCAAGTTAATGCTTAATGTATTATTGTGACAGTGTCAAAAATCTCATTACACAAACCAATCATTCATAGTCAGAGGACAAAGCATGAAGATTCACATAAAATCCATTGGCGGCCATTTTGTGTAAACACCTTTAATTCATTTTGTGGAAGAAAAAGGAATCGCATGGCTAAACTTTAATAATAATAATAATAATAATAATAATAATGGGCATTTATAAAGCGCTATATCCATATACAAGGTGCATGCTCAAAGCGCATTGGAAATAAGAAAATTTAAGGTGATGAGATGAAATGCTATGAGATAAAGCCTAAAAGTAACTTTACGTAACATATTTGAATTATTACTTTTTGATTAAGTTTAAAAAACATTGTCTTTCAATTGGAACCATTAATTTTCATTTTCCTGACATCACCTTATATTCCCCCTAAAAACGTGCTACTGCTCCTTTAACAGTCTACAGTGTCCAATTAAAACGACCTTGACCGAGGTCAAACACACAACCTGTACTGTCCGCATTTTTAGCATTCTCGGTGTGAACGGGTGGTTTCACTTTGGCGATCAGATTCACCCCTATAGTTTACCATGGCAACAGGGAAAGGCGGAGCAATTTGAGGGATTTCAATTTTAGCAATACAAAAATACCGGGGCGTTGTATTATACACTTGTAAATGATACCTACTACTTACGGAAATGTAAGGATAAGACTTTTATTAAACTTGACGTTTCTTGTATATACGTGTTACAAGTTTGTTATGTATGGAACTGTTATTCTTACATGTCCTTTTTCTGTATGGAGTTTTGAAAAATAAAAAGTTAAAAAAAAAAAAATCTGACGTTTCCGATATATTGCACTTTGGTTCTTTTCTTTTAAAATGATGGCTGCATGTACAGAAATTATCACAAAACAGTGTTTATTTCTATGAGTCCATACATTATTTAATGAGAATTTGGTACAGGACACGCGAGTAGATTTGTCACTGATTCATAAACTTTAAACAAAAGTAAACAATCTGTACAATATGCTCATGTGTGTCAATTAATCATATGTCCAAAGTGATCGAGACATAACAACTGTCACGTGATCATTTATTTTGACCTGCAGTATCTGACAATACATTTCTAGTCAAGTATGACACGCGTTCCTTACCAACAAAGTGTTGTTATCCGCATCTGTAACATCAAAGCACGACCTTAGCTGTGAATCTTACGGAAACTAAGATTAAGTCGTTGACGTCCACTGAGTTCGTTACGCTTTGCCTTTATAGCAATCATCTAAATGATAGTTGATTATAAACAGCGCTTTATGTTTCTGTATTACAAGGAGTGAATACCGTTATCATTAAGCTTCTGAAGAGATATTTATACAGATCTCAACCTTTGACATTGCTTTCTTTGGCAATTGTTTAGTCCCTTTTATAAGGGGATCGCGGCATTTAACGCCTGTGAGTCTAGAGACCAGGCAACCGCACCTTCTTCCATAAAGCCTCAAGGTGACCACAGGTCAAGTCGTCCAACCAAGTGTGATGTTTAGAATTGGGGTTAAGAGTGACCATAAAGAAGGCTTTGAAAGAAGACCAATGCAGTGGTCTGCAACTACAAAGGAACATTCATTTAGCGCAACTTCCATATTGTGCATAGCAGACTTGACACAACAAGTCTTTGACTTTACTTAGGTCAAATAAGATGGTACATGCATTCCAATCTTGCCTAAAAAAAGCCATGGGGACTAAAAGAAGATGAGATTTTCTCGAGATGAGACATTTTTTACATTAGCCATGGTCAGTTATTTAACAGCATCATTGAGAGCGAAGAACTGTCAAGGACACTATTTTACCAAAGTCACACGTTTGTTAAAGACATGAAATTGATGAAACATTGTGATCTTTAATCGATCTTATGCAAAGGGTTTCAATTAAAGATTTGTAAAACAGTTTTGATAGAAAGTTTGCATTTATTTCTCGTCAAATCAAACAACCAAAATAATATCTATTCAACATGTGAGATTCTATACCTTGAATGTCTTTAAATAATATCGAAGAAATCGTGTTAGTGAAAATAATTGTTTCCTAACCTTTCCTCTTATCTTATCAAGAAGCTGGCCTTTTTAGCATAAACTACAGGTGGATGTTAAGTTAACGTTTACTGTTATGTCGTTTCAAAAATATCTTTTCATATTTCAGCTTGAGTTCATTGTTTAAACATTTTAACGTTTTCCCAACAATCCTTAGTATTCCAGATTCAGGAATAAATGATAAACTGATCAATAACGCGAAACGCACGATGGAATATCTACCCGCACCAATCAATAGAATAGTCCATCATCCAAGACATGTTCACTTTCCAATGCCATGGTGATTGTACTATGTTCGATATGCTCCATCCCACTCGAAGATCCATCTGGGGTATTCCAGAGTAACTGTTTGTCTTGTAATCACTTAATTTTCGGAGTGTAATGTTTACCAAATCTAGTCAAAAAAGCACTCGATAATTCGTATCAAAGCAAAACCATTTAGCGTCAACTTGCAAACGTCCCAACTTAGACTTGAAACATGACGAGGACATTAATTTGACGTAACATCAACATTCTTGTGATAACCAGACATTAACTGACGCAGACATATCTGAATATTGTTTATGATATAACTTGGACATGAATACCGATTGGGAAATTTAAATAAACTAGTCGTGTGAGAGGTGTTTAGAATCGTAATGCGTCACTGTAATATACTGAAAGTGTTAAGACTCACTTGCTTACATGACAAGATAAATAACTTCGGGAATTTGAGTAATTTCTGCCTTTCATTCTTTTTCATTTAATTTGTGTTAATACTGGAGGAACATTTCGTTTATAAAGATAGAAATAGTATCATTTTATGTTATGTAACATTCATTTTAAACATTAACGAGATAATGAAAACAGATAAAGAATACAGATGCAAACTTAAAAATATTGACACTTGATAATCTTTATCAATATATTTTATAAACATACTTATACAAATGCAAACGACAGAAGTTCCTACACTTTTTATGTAACAGCATCACAAAGCAAATATCAATTAATTTTACAAGAGCTTTATCAATAAAATACGAGAAAATTATGCACGATTATGACATTGTTATTATGACAAGACATTTTAAATGGATCTGATTAAAGTTTCAGTGACAAAATTAACCTACCTGTACGTGATGATAAACCTAAGCCAAGTGAAGCGGATTGTTGCAGACGATAAAGTTACCTGTTGTCACGTGACTCTTATCGGAGTGTGCTATTTCCCGTACAACAAAGGTTACAACATAACGATCTTCAGACGAACACGTTGCTTTTTTTGGGTTGTGTGTTTTGATATGATATATAAAAGTTTGTTGATGTAATGCTTAAATGTTTGGTGTCAATGTGATTAAAGAAGGTATGTAATTTAATTCAAATCACCCAAATGACAAAAGTAATGAAGGAAAAACCTGTTATATTTCAGGAAAACTTATTTCAAGTCTATAATTAGAATGCAAGATTCATAAAATTATAAGATTGAGCCAAAAACAATATCAAGATAATTAAGTAACGATAGGATAATCAAACCAACTGCAGATTTTTGCTATCATTGGAATCAGTCGTGAAGAATATCCTATTTCATATGTTAGTTACTGTCAACAATACATCAAAACTCATCAATATTATTTGGTTTTCTTTCATGAAATATTGTTTTTTTTTATTTTTAATTATTTAAAATTTCAGATGAGATCAAAATAAATCAATCCAAAATCATCACATTCAAAATAGGGATTTTTACTAAAATTTATGATATTAATGATAAAAAGTATGTTGTTTCATGTTTATTCTACCCAAAATGTTTGCTCATCCTTCATTGATTATTTAAAAAAATAACGTCAATCTAATTTAAACAATGCTTATTTTTCATCCCAATACTTTATTATAATAAATTTAGATAGTTATCAAATCAATACTGTCAGTTTCACCAAATATAAAAAGCTCTTGATCTAAATTTATGTAGATTGACAGATTGACATTCTAGGACTATGTTTCCCTTTAATGGGGCAGTAGCAGGTTTTTTGATATTTTATATTTTAAACATTTCACTTATAATTGTAAGTTAATGCTACGTTTATTATATTGACAGTGTCAACAATCTCATTAAACAAGCCAATCACCCATAGTCATAGGACAAAGTATTGGGATTCACATACAAACGTACCAATTGATAACATTTACTTTAAAGGGACAGTAGCACGTTTTGGGGGAAAAACACTGATGATTGTACGTAAATGCTAAATGTATTAATTTGATAGTGTCAAAAATTCATTACACAAACCATTCATCCATAGTCAGATATCAAATTATAAAGATACATAAAAAGTCCATTGGCTACCTTTTTTGTTTGAACACCTTTAATTCATTTTGCGTAAGAAAAAGGATTCGTATGGCTAAACTTTACGTTATATATTTGAATTATTACTGCTTCATTTAGTTTAAATACATTGTCTTTCAATTGGAACCATTGATTTTCATGTTCCTGACATCACCTTATATTCCCCCTAAAACGTGCTACTGCCCCTTTAAACTTCTAGCTCAACTTTCTGAGTGTGGCAAGTCAACCCTTTCACCACCAAGAACCCAGGCACAAAAGGTATATGATCCTATTTATATGAAAATTAATGAAAGTTTTCTACACATGTTTTGTTCAAAGCGTTTTATCATTTAGCATGCAATGTTGGTACGGTTCTCTTAGTCTTCAAGAATCAAAATTGTAAATATAAGTTCAAAAATTGCTGGTACCATTTTAGATCACCCGGCGTCCATAAATGACGACAAAGTATTGTCACACACTCGAATGATTATTTCAGATCCATGACATGTCCTGCACTCAGAATATTCACTTTTGCCATCCGGTAAACGGTTTAATATGCCTTTCCACAGATCTAACATAACTAAGAAGTCATTCGTACCTTCAAGTATTTCACTTCTCAACAAAATTTCAGATAAACATTGACTGTGCTCCTTATTATATTCCTGAAGGCCTCAAATTACGTGTATTTATGTGAATGTGTGTGTGTATGTTTATTTTATGTAAATAGACTTTTTATTAATATTTAACTGATTATATAAATGTCCATATATATTTCATGCCATGAGCTCTATTTGATTCAAGAAGAATTCCCTTTTGGGTAATAAAAGTGTTATCTTATCTTATCTTATCTTATTTCGTTCATCGAATCACTAACAATCGTTCGTAAGTTAACAATAAATTGTAATCAATGTAAAATGTGCTACAACAGTTTGTAACTTTACAATTGAAATGTGTCAGACATGCAGGGTGAAAGTGTTCTCTTCAATTAGTTTAAAATCTTACTTTTATACACACTCATTTTTACTGAGACAATTTAATCAAGTGACAAATTAATAATCAGATTATCAAAACATCGACAGACAGACAAACTGATATTTCATTCAACCTGGTACACTTATTGGTCTCTTAATGTTTATGTTCTGCGGTAATTAACTAGAGTTATCGCCATGTAAATTATATATTAACTTTATTTATAATGTTAAAACAATAACAGAGGTAACAGCATGAAATCATTGATTCATGAATTTCATTTGAAAAGCGGTTCATGTAAACATATCGAATAACTCATGCCTGGTTGTGTAAATTAATTGGAATAATTCATATATTAATCGTTATAATATCATAAATCATATTACAAGTCACGGATTTGATTTAACCATGGGGCCCTGTAATTTAAAGGATAAACACACATTATATTTTAATTTTATTCGTGTGTTCTTAAACGCAATACAGTATCGATCGCTTATAAGTTTGCCTTGAAATTGGTTTATGCTTCATCATATGCACAATTACTAATAGTAGTCCATTTATATAGCGAATTTATCGATGCCTGCTCAAAGCGCTACGTAGCATATTACCCCCAATGATTGGTTTAACTATTCGTCGATATTATCGATATTTGCATCATCTACAACGCGATACGAGTACATCGATGCAAACACATGTTGACAATACATGTGTATTTATATATCAATATTGTGAGGGTTTGTCATACATCGATATTTAACTAAAATAACAATACTCGTCGTATGACTATTAAAAAATCTATCAAAAACAAATAAATATATATGTATGCTTAAAATTATGTTTTAACTAGTTTTTATATTTTAAAAAAGAAGAAGTGGTCATACATAAAATAATAATGTAATATTTTTTGTCTTCTATGTGCAATTTTACAGTTTCGTTGAGTTGAAATTTACATTTTATTTTTTATGTCCCTTCTTGACATAAAAAACAAATTTTGTGTATCGAGTAACGTATATGGCAACAATAATATTGGGATGCTAGAAGTCTCAAAGGTCCTGGACAATGCTTTCATCTCTCCTCGTTATACTTGGTTACTTAGGCTAGCATACACAGTCTATTGCGGTGACGTAGTGGTAAGCATGCTGACCTCGGTTTCGGGTTCGAATCCATGTGAAAACACCACACATTTGTGACCTGGGCTCTACGCTCTGTTGTGTCCTTGGGCAAGGCTCCACATCCACATTGAACTCAGTCCACCCAGCTGTATGAATGGGTACCTGAAATAACGGATGTAGATGGCTTCGTGCAGCGCTTCGGCAGCTCCGAAAGTAGTAGTCCGTCAGGGTAATAAAGATGAATATTAGTTTAGAACATTGACTAATGGTAATAGGGCGGACAACAACATGAATGAAATAGTCATTTATCATAATCATTGATAAAGATAATAACCTCCTCCTTTATATTTTTTTTGGTGAATGAATGCAGTCGCAGTGCGTTATACATATGAATATCTTGTGTTTTACTATGTGTCACAGCCAATAAAGTGTTTGCTTGGCCTTTTCTACTGTGCTAGGATGGTAGTTAGTCATTTCATGTACACATGTAAAGTGTGTCGCTCGAATATACGATTTCCTTCATCATCTTCTTCTACATCTTACAAAGGATAGTTAATGATAATATGACAATTTTAATGTCTAGTATCCAATTTACAACTGCTCACTGACTGCTCAATATCTTAAATTGGATTATATTACTATGATCATATGCCTATATACAAGTTACAAGTATGTCTAGACAACGTTTGGGTTGTCTAATGCGACCAATTGAGACTTTAGATAATGCAAACCACTCATGTAAAATTACGTTTAACATGGTTGTAAGCAAATGGATTCAAGGACACATTTCAAAGCCACGTAGTTTATTCATTCTTCTATATAACTATACCAGACGTATCATCTGTATTTCAAATTGGTTCTTATAATTAAGAGATAGCTAAGTTTAAACAAACTGTACACAAACATAACCAAGGCGTACAGTGAAATCCTAACAATTTGCTGTGGCTTTTGCATTTGAGAAGAAACATTGTTTGTACAGCCTTTATTCGTATAAAGGAAAACACCCTGAATAAACACTCACTACAGTCTGAACGAGTGTTTTAATGACAATAGCGTCACTGCAGTTGGTCCAAGTACGGCCGGACAGACGTCTAAAAGGTACTTGTGTACTCGGTCACTGGCAGCTAAAGTAGGTCAAAGGATGTGATTTGTGGTTAGACTGCGCTTTGAAGAGCGATTCACCTCTGAAGAGACAGATAAATTAAGTAAAACGGAGTGGCACGTTTATGCACTACATGATTCAACTTAAATTACAATTGTTTTTTTTATCACATTCTCAGATGACTTATCAAGCTAAGCTGTCAAAGTTTTCCACCTATGAGTTAAATGTATAATTATATATCTCACAACCTATCCGAGACTAAAATTTTGTCTATGAAATATCTAGAATAATTACTGTAGCTTCATCCATATCATTGAATTTGTTAAGGCTTTCAGTTCATACGTGCTTTCAGTCAAGCTTTACGAAGACTAAACATACTCTTTCGTAAAGGCTAGTATTTATATGCAATGTAATCAAGATGAATTATTCATTGTTATGGTGTTAACTGAAAGGATACACATCAAATTGATTTTTTATCATTTGTATTACTATGTGTATCCACTAAGTATTGAAATATTCTTTTACGTCTTTACCTATAAGTAAGGTTGTACCTAGATCACGTTGGACGTTGGACATAGACAAACAGTGAAACATCATCTCGCATATATCTCGCATTTATGAACTACAAATTCATTTAGTGAATAAAAATACAGCGAGCCACCAAAAATAGGTTACAAAAGACCAAATAATATAGAAAACAGAATTTGTTCGGGGTACATCATTTACATACATATTGATATAGCCAAATGCATACAGACCATTTACATATGATCAACTTTTGTAGCAGAATGACAGCAATTAGAAAGTTTATCACATTTGCATTGCGTGTTGGTATTTGATTTGTGTAGTTGATGATAATAATAACAATAATTCAATTTTGGTTTCAAACCTGTTAACGTATGTCATATGTTTGATGGTGTTCTAGAATATATACATGTACAATCTTTTGTTGATAACAAGCTTTTCTTTCTCGGAAATTTAAAACATCGTTTCTTCTCTCTGTGAACCCGATTTTTTGTCAGCGTTTAGATTCAATGGGTGCCTATTTTCTCTTCAATCCATTCGAGTACAATCCTGTCAAACTTTTTGACATACATGTATTTGCATTCGTATATGTAAGGTGAATAATTGATTCTATTTCAAACGTTACAGAATGGACAATGTGGTGATTCAATGATCTTGTATATAAGATACGATATTTTTATTTATTGTAAGAATTCTATGTAGAATTTATAAAATCGTTGTCAATACGACATGGATACGATTCTGTTATGAAACTGTCGTAGGGCGTGTCCTAGAAGGCACAGGGACGTGTCATGTCGAACACAACAGAGTAAGAAGCTTTTTCAGTTGACGATACTTCTATGCTTTTTATATATATGTTGTTTTCGATATTACACGTCCCTGTTGCCAGCACGTGAATTGTTCAAGTTTGGAAAGATGTCCGATGGTGTGAAATCATGTGAGTAGGTTTGAGGGAAACCGACATTGACCGACGCCAGTGAACAATCTGTGCTGTGTGGACGATATCACTGAACTGAGCATCCGGTACCTGCATGGAGCACATCGACACCTGGTCCTGGCGGCTCCGCGTAATTGCTTCAGTTCAGTCGGATTAGAGAAGAAGAAGATTATTTTATCAAAGTGTCACACACTCAAGTGTCCGGCCAAAAATGACCTATGAGACACTAAAAAAATCATAATGCATGATGATAGACAAAATCTGGGTAATTGACAAGCTTCCATTGTTATCAGTTATTTAACGTTCAAATTAAAGATTTGCGATTACTCATTCATTCGGCTACGTATGAGATTTTAAGGGCGCTTTACCTATTACGAAATCGTGCAATACGCGCCGTGACATAAAGCAACTCACATAAAAAGTTTGTAGGTGTTAGATGCTTATCCTCCTACAAAGGTCGTGGTTATACAAATTTATTGACACTCCTTTAAACTGCTCAACTAGGCATGACATTATGTTTGTATCCACAACGTATACATGTACTGTGGGCTAAAAGTTATTATTGCTGCACTTCATGCAACATGACACTTTAAATTGTTTTTATGAACTTTTCAGGAGGAATTGTATCAATGTTGTCGATTTTCTATTGGAAAATGTGTACACGAACGAGCATGTATACCGATATCCAACTTGTATGTAACCTGATAAAGAAGCGGACGTAAATTAATGCAGATTACATTTTTTAGGATTTCAAAATTGATAAAGTTTAGGTGGATGAAGAAAGGTCGTCGGAGTGAAAACTAGAGAAAAGTGTTATTATAATCAATGTTTTTTATACTTTCAAATATTATGGAATCTGTTATATAACTATGGAAACAAAGCAGATATTGTATACATGACAGCAATCGCTGCAATTTCTCGGAAAGAAATGCCTATATCGCATTCTGTCCCTTGTATATATAATTATATATATACAAGGGACAGATCTGGGCTATTATATTATGTATTATAATTATATATATATATGTCCTTCTTATCATCAGGCATGTGGATATGTGCACGTATATGTTGTTCTGTTCATGATTTAACGTTTGAAGTTATTCAAGCGATTGTGAACTGATGTAATTGAGAATAACTCAACTTTAAAAGGGCAGTAGCACGTTTTTAGTTGGAATATAAAGTGATGTCAGGAAAATAAAAATAAATGGTTTTAATTTAAAGACAAAGTATTTAAACAAAATAAAACAGTAATAATTCAAATATATAATGGAAAGTTTAGCCATGCGATTCCCTTTTCATACAAAAATGAATAATAAAGGTGTTCACCCAAAATGGCCGCCAATGGATTACATCCCTCCATAACAAGTTTTGTTTGTAAAGAAGTTGTTTGATAACGCAATAGCCCAAGAATGTTATGGATTTACAAAATTTTAAAAAACTTCGTGATTTAAACTGACAAGACTTTAGACTTGCCGGCGATCAGCACTTAGGTTACTCTATTTTAGTTAGCTTTCGGTGACAATGTTTACTATTAGAGCGTTCAGTCCGTCAGAAGACTTGTAACGTGTAACTTACTGTGTTATGCACACTTTGGAAGTTAGAAGGAGATACAAGTCGTGAGGAAACTATCATCGTTATTAAGAAAGTGTTTAGCAAAATCCATTATACCAATTTGAATTCATGATAAGTATAAGATATTCTGCGATATAATAATATATTGACTTTTAAAGACGACATAAAAGCCGAAGGAGAATTTTAGGAAAAACGTTAACACTAGGCTCACTTTGCCGTAATAGGTGGGACAAGACGAACCAACAGTCTAAATTATTACTAGGATTCTTTTCATTTATAGGTCTTCTTTTATGAAGTGATGGGTAATTAAAAATACATTCGTTAATATTTTGAATATACACAAATAACTCTCCTAGGTTTGGTCCCACTAAAGAAAATAATCAGATCTCTTTCATAACTTTGTTCACAATTTTGTTTGAAGCACTTCGAGCTTTGCATGAAGGTTTTACATCACAATATTGGAATTTTTCACAATTATCACAATAAACCTTTACGTTTTTCAACTGTTAAAATCACTGAACATTTTCTGATTGTCAAAGAATTTCATACAGATGAAAACTTTCAAAAATGGGATTGTTGCGTTGAAAGCATTCATAAAATGTATACACATTTTGGTTTAGAGGTAATTTGAAAATTCAATGTTTTCATTCATTTTGTGCGTTTCAATGTAAAATAAAGCGGTCATAAAATCCTCAAGCACTTTTCGAACGATATTATTTTCTTTGAAGCTGTACAATTTAAACTGATAGGGTTTTGGACTGAATACCACTAAGATAACCCTTTTTTATTTAGCAATCGGTGACAAGGTATACAATTAGAGCGGTCAGTTTGTTCCTAAAGACTTCTAACGTTTAATATTTCCTGTCCTATGCACACTTTGGAAGTCAGAAGGATATAAAAGTCGATGTTTATTAAGAAAAAAGTAAAAGAGTAACAGGGTTGCAACTAGTCAGTGTTTGCAGTTCTGCTGGGGCGTAAAGGCACTGCAGTTTTGTTATGTTTACCTTTTTTGAATTTTCCCCAATGATAAATAATTTTTTGCGAAATGTATTATCTTTATAGGGTTAAAACTTCTATTTACTCAGCCCTGTTATCCGTTATCGCTTAGTATCTAATAAAGTGTCACTTGTGAAGCCATTCTAATGTGAATATCTCGTATTGAATAACTTATATGATCTCCCTTTTCGTAAGAATGCTTTCTTGTAAATGAAACGTGCCCCAGTGCTTTCAAAAAAATGTATACCAAAACCTTATCAAACTTGCTTGGAAAACAGAGGTACTGGGCTTGAATCACACATTTGTTTGATATAAATTTATCCTCAACTTGATAATTTATTAACTTTACAAGGATGATATGGTTATTGTTATGGTATTGCGTCACTTGCTGATTGGGGGATTTTCTTTAAGGGAATTCAGTCAAAAAAAGTTCCGCGGGATCGGACAAGGGGATGGCTGTCGCCCGACCTGGAATCCCATCCTTAGGGTTAGCACTTTCTGTAGACGGAAAACCCGTTGGGTGGGCCGGTTATTATCTGCCATAAAAAAAACATCGAAAAACATCACAGGTAATTAATCATCCTCACAGATGTCTTGCCTAGATTTTCATAAAACCATGGAGAGCGTCCTTAAAATCTCAGAAAATCCAAGGTAAAAGAGCCGCTGTTGCACAACTGTAACGGCCGAATCTAGTGTGCAACCTGGATGCCGGTTTCAGGTCCGAGATGGCCTTTCGTTAGAACATTTGCAGATTGATACTTGTGTAAATGTGACACACTTAACGTGACTTATATACCTCAAGGCCCATTTAACACTATTTGAAGCGAGTTTTTGTTCGGGAGAACATCCGTCGGAATGGAATTGAGAGGGCCTTAGAATGTATAACACCCCGCCGGGAGGGCCTTGCACTGTATAAGACCCTGCTGGGAGGGCCTTATACGAAATAATAACATCCAAGGAGGTTAATATTTATTATGAGGCCCTCCATTTCGCACCTTATAATTTCAAAGACCGGTAAGGTAATCGATTCGAACCCACAACCCTTCGCTCTGTAGCCCAAGACTTATACCATTAGACCACAAAGGATTGGTGAATATGAAGGAATTGTTTTGTGAGGTCTTTGCTGCTCTCCTAGAACTTGATGATATTAAATTGCGCTCTACTGTACACTTTATACGTCAGAGATGTGGTGTATCTCTGTAACAAAAATTAATAACGCCCTTAATATGCTTATGCTATAGCGTTCTGGCAAAATGTCCAAGATAAAACATTTCGTGGCAGAAAATGGGGGATTCGAACACAGAGACACTCACTTCGTAGTCCAAGATTATACCACCTGACCACAAAGGATTGGTAAGTGTTAAGGGATTGACTGTTGATATCTATTCTGCTTTCCTCAAACTTTAAAAGTTTATTTTCACTGTTCACCTTAAATGTTAGAAATGTGATTTTATTTTCGATATATGACATTTGCAACAACCTCATCCTCTAGCTATAGCGTTCAAGAAACATTTCTAAATGTAAAATGTAAAAAGGTTGAACATTAGGGATTCGAACCCTCAACCTTTCAAGCTGTAGTCCAAGACTGTACCACTAGGCCACAGGGAATTGGTTAGTAAAAGGTTATTGACTATTGAAGTCTATTCTGCTCTCCTCAAATTTAATGAAATTAATTTGTTGATTTTTTTCGCTTTTAAGTTAAATAAGTGATTATTTCGGTATATAAGATAGATAACACACACATCTTCGGGTGTTATAGCAAACAGAGGCCTTTGCCTACGGGACGACCCTCGTGCGCTGACGCGCACTCGGGTCGTCCCTAGCGCAAAGGCCTCTGTTTGCTATAACACCCTCGTATGCGTGTGTTATCCATAACGTAAACACCTTATCTCTCAATACATATTTTACAGGAACAACACAAGATTGGTTTAATCCCTTCTAGCATAACCATAGATCGTCCATTGTGTGGTATAGAATTTTCAATGGATGGTGTTTATGGCCCTGAAATGAGTTGTACATTAAATTTACACTGATGGACATATCGAAAATAGATATCTTTGATCGACTTTGTAGACAATTGCAATTGGCCACAGAACACATGTGTGATTCCTAGATCTACCAATTAGAAAAAACATAATGAACGTTTTCTTGACCAAACGTTTCTCGTTACACAAATGCACAGGCAATTGTATTTCACATGCAATTTGCCGAATAGAAATGTCCTCGACGTGACCACGTGACCTGGTCTTAAAATATAAAGAGTTGAGTGTTGGGACATTTTATCCTAAATCCAAGTTTAGCATTTCATCAAGTTTGAATCGACATCGGTTAGGAGTGCTTGAAATCAGGAGGGAAGTGTATTGTCGATAACATAAATCTTGAAAACGCAGGAGGCAACAACGATCAAGCGTAACAATTTTTAAAGTTCATACTTCCTTTAACATTATACGTCATATTAACCCCAAAACATACCAAGGTTACAAACCTGTACACAGATGCTAGATCGTCGAGTCCAGTTAGTTTTCTAGATTTTCGTTTTTGACGGTACACGTCCAGGTACTTAAAATTTCATGAGAAAAACTTACATCATTCTGGTAGTTTTACTCAATCGTAATACAAATCTGAATTACACACCATAAAGGGACATGCGAAAAATAAAAAAAACGCATTAATAACTTGGTTGGGATAATACCATCATTTCATTCCATATCCAAATCCCTGTGAATATGCAGGCGGGCAAAGTCTTGTGTTGTCTTTCACATCAATCTTATCAAAATATGATCTTTCTGCTACACTACGCTACGCCATAATCTCCGTAACATAGTGAAGAAATTATGATATCATTTTAATGAGATTGCTTTCACATTAGTTTCATTTCAAAGCCAGGTTCCCAATTGTACTGCTCGGTGAACAGCGGAACAAATTTCAGGAGAACACTTTTACACTCCTTGTTATAAACATAATACACACGACGTCTATATGAACAGTAAAATAGGTGTTCTATGCTCGTGGAGACAGGATATGTTGTGTATATCGTTTTGTTTGTAAATTGGTTTAACCATGTCAACAGCAGTTGCAGGAAACGGATGTGATCTCTGAGAAACCTAAAGAATCAATGCAGATGTACCCGGTTGTCTGTCGCCTTGCTTCCATCCAAACTATGCCATGTGCACTGTTTCTTGTATTGATCCATCATGCAGTCAATATTGATTCACTTCTGGTGCGTTCAACAGTTACTGCAACATGTTTGTGATAGTGTACATCAAGGTCTCTGGGACACTGACATACATGTATTTAGCAATTTCACCGACAGGAAGACTCTTTGTAACTGCCTTAGAAATTCACACATTGCAATTAAGCCAGCCAATTTGCCGTGCAAATCAATATATCGGGTTTTTTTCAGATGCAGCGATAGTTGTGATCATAGGAATGTGAGTGGAAGACAAAGGTCTTATTATATTCGAAAGGGAAACAGTTTTGAGATGTTTATACAAAAGCCTGAATTTCCAGTTCTTCTGACAACTTATTTATGTAAATTCACACCTGATTAAGTCATTAATCTTGCTTTCAACGTGTCTTGCCCATTGTAGCGTAGATCCATAGGATCTACACATCTGGCATAACAATGTTAATTTTATTATTGCTTCTACCTGCACACCTTCAATAACACTGACAATAGCAATACAATCATGCAATATAATATTGGGGACTAATTTGAGTGTGATAATAAAAATGGCTTCAATTACATCTGTATACAGAGAGAGTGCAAATAACAATGTAAGTGAGCTTTGGGTCACAATCAATGTAGTAAACTGATGCTGAATTTCCACTGCCATGCACCAACCATGCATGCACTACGTATTTATAAACCCAGATATTCGAAATATTTTGTTCATATCAACGGGTTTCAGCAACCAGAAACTAAACTTGAGGTACTCATCAAACATCTTATACACTTTTGTAGCATCAGCTGTTGATTTCCCCTGCAAAATGAACAGATGATACTGAAAAAAGCCATTTTTGATAAAGTTTCAAATCAAGTCATGCCTTATCTTGAATATAGATAAGATAACACTACGCTCCAACGAAGAGAACAGGACACGAGATATGCCAAACAAATTATCAATATGTTCTATTACTCCTGCGTTTGATAAAAATGGCACAAAGCATTTATCAATTACTTGTTTAACATGTAAACAGATCATTGTGAATTAACAATCGATTTTAGGTTTTGTTAAAAAATCGCATGACACCAAACCATAGGTCAAGTTTGATCCAAATGATATCATGATATCAGATTTTGTGTACGTTATGTTAACATAAAACATCAACTAAAACATCTGACAATAAATCATCTATCTGTGACCACCTTCAAGCAAACCCCAATCATCACATCAACTGGGAAGACGTCACAATACTT
This sequence comes from Steromphala cineraria, assembly GCA_916613615.1. Classification (NCBI taxonomy): domain Eukaryota; kingdom Metazoa; phylum Mollusca; class Gastropoda; order Trochida; family Trochidae; genus Steromphala; species Steromphala cineraria. The sequence goes on along the minus strand of OU744731.1, from coordinate 8,786,815 downwards.
TCAAAACACCAATCAGACTATTCAAAACGAAAATTAGTAGAAAGTATCATGATCAAAAGGTACCGAGACTACCGACCCCAGATTAACAGAGACCAAGGCTACTTCATCCCCTCTGTATACGATGAGCTCATCACTCAGTCCCAATCAACTATGTTACAATCTCCCTCCACCTGGCTGGCTTCCATGTTAATCCCACTTCTGCTCCATATGTAATACCTTTGTTATGTTTTTGTTACATTTCCTCAATTAAGTACTGTTTTCATTGTTAATTAACTTAACTCATTCTGTACTGTATATATACCTCATGTGCTCTGTCTTTAATTCATGCTTGAAAACGACACAAGAATCTGTATCGAAACGTCGCACTCTATGAATAAAGAAGTGGTCATCCATAAATATTGTCCTTATTTGACTTTCAACTTCTAAAATGCGACTCAAAGAAGCCATTTAAAGTTAGTCAGGTGAAGAGATCGGACTTGGAAAATTGAGAATTATAAATGTTTGAGAATTTTAAACAACGATGACGGGAATCGAACACGAGACCTTTATGTTGCAGAGCAGCGACTCTGTCGACTGAGCTACTGAGAATTGATACAAACAGAGGTAATTTCTGTTGTACTATGTATATGTTGTTATTTTTCCTAAATAAACATATGTATAGGTATTAGTTTTTACCAATATTTAATAAAATGAATATATTTTATCGTTTTAAGCCGTAATTAGAAGAGTATTGTTAATATGTTATTGATCTAATTAGGTCAAAACGTATATACAAAGAGAAGGGTGGAAAGCATTGTTTCGTCAAATATAACTCGACCGGAGTGGGGTATAAGTCAGATATACCCACACTTCCCTCGGTGCATCACTTATAACACCTCCTGTTTGAATCGTGGTTCCCCGGCATCGCTACGATACGTCTCATAGGTTCAAGGTTCAAGATTCAAGATATTTTATTTGAAGAAAGGTCAAAGACCCAAGTACGATTGAGATACCAGAATACTATAACATAGTGACCTTTCTTATGTTTTATACATTCAAGTACATATTTAAGGAATTTTGCCAGATTTAAAAGAAAAATGTAATAGCTCTCACTTAATCTAACATTATCTATCAAATGAATGAATGATGTAGAGAGAGAGGAGCGAACGCAAGCTGTGCCCATATCGCTTCCGAAAAACATTATTAACTTGGAAGGTTTAAATGCTATTATTCGCTAGCATTGTTCGTCCGAATGCGCACCATTGTAGCGGTATACATGTAAATACATCACTGTTTATATCTGGCGAAAAGTGAAAAAACTCTACAAAGTACAATTACAAATATCTTGAAAGAAAATCTCAATATCCGAAAACACCATATATTGACTTACCGGTAATTGGAATATCTGCAATAAAAACCTTCGTTGCTACGAATTAATGACCTGAATTTCGTAGCATTAGTAACTGATATGACTAAAATGGAATGCGGCAGTGAAAGAAAAAATGAACAATAGGGTAACTATTCAATAATTGTGTGAATTGTATATATATATGGCTTTGATCTAAACCAAATTATTAATAAACACATGAAACTATACACAATATTTTGCAGAAACATTTTCATCAAAGACGTATGTTTGATATGGACTGATTATATCAAGTATCAAAAGCATACTTACACTAATCACGACCACAAAACTATGGCAGCTTATACTGTACATTGTACAAGTTGGATGAAATTATAAGATTCTTTATTCTCTAAAACCACGCACGGTGGTACATGAGCAATTTTACATGTAGAGAAATAAAGATGCGGATTGCGCCTGCATAACATAAAGAATAACATACAACAGCATATATACTATTACATATGTGGAAAAGTGCATTTGATGAAAAGAGATATGTCGGAATTTGTTACTTTTGAGGAGTATATTAAGTTTGTGATGGTTTGGTGAATCTTACCTGGTCCCCTGCCTCGGCCATCTTCCCTCGCCTCGTAGTCAGCAATTTCCGGGGTACGTTACCACCCAGTGATTTAAGCAAGGAAAAAATCCGAGTATGTATTGTCTGATGCCACACGTGATTCAATTTTCTGATACAGTGTCCGTACAACGTTCAAGAAACACGTAGTAATTTCAACCAAAGTCCGGCACGCCAGACATAATCGAAAGCTTTCGAGAAATCAACAAACGCACAATATAACTTTCGTTTGGATGATTTCAATATTTGGGACAGCATGTATAAAATAAAAATATTTTCGACTGTTGAGAATCCTTGTTGAGATGATTCGTTTATATATATTCTGAGAGACGGGTATTTACAATACTTGTCAATAGCTTTCCTAAGCAGCTAGAATTGTTATCGGCCTATACGAATTAGGGTCAGATATATACCTTTAGATTTGTAAATCGGTTTAATGATACCGGTTACCCATGCCTCGGGTATCCTGTTGAGAGTATAAGATTGAATAAAAGTACGTATAGTTGTTCCATTTTATCAAAAGAATGTAAGAGATATTCATTTACTACAAGATCAGATCCAGTGGCTTTATTTGACTTCAGCGCTTTACGGCTTTACGCACTTCTTCAATATCGATATTCTCGTTTTATTTATCCGCGTTCCATTTATTCGGGTAATGGGTAGCCTCATCTAGATCAATATCAGGATATTCCGTATCATTCAAATTTTTAAATAAGTCATAAAATGATTTGAGATCTACATTGTGTTTATTGCTTCCCTATTTAGGATTTAGTAGTTTCAAAAATTCTCGAGGCGAGTTCTTGATTTGTGATCTGAATTTATTGCTAACGGATCTCGTATACTGTTTTTAGTGTCGTTTTAAACAACGCTTCTAAAATTTTGCTTGTTGTCGGAAATACAATCTATTTTTCGCTGTTTTCCTACTGTAATATTTGGTTTTGACTAAACTGTAATGTTTTCTCATAGTTTTACATTCTTTCCCAACCACGGTTTGTGCTTAGGTTTACTGTAATTATTCGTGAAACTCGGGCGTGCTTTTCGCGTTCCGAACGTGGATTTCGCTGCATCAGTTAGCACGTGCGTTATATCATTGGCTAACTTGTAAACCGTGAAGTCAGGGTCACAGTGATCACCATCAGTATTGACGAGTGTTTTTGTCAACTCATTAATCAAGTTTGTGTCAATATTTTGAGCAGGAAGGTGACTATTTATCGACTGGAACTTTTTTGGGATACTTTGTGCGGAAAGGCCTGGATAGTCATTACGGGTGGATTTAAAGGTAAGATCATTTTTGTCTTCGTTCTCTAGGTTGATTTGTACAGTTCGGGACACCCCCGAAAACAGGTATAATCTCTATTATCACCGAAAACAGGGTGTAAAAAGGACCCGACTAGACATCAACACATCGTTTTTCATGGTTACGCTCTTCTTTAAAACTGGCGAAAGTTGGCCCATGCACGTTTTTATGCACGTGTGTACCCGTTGTCACTCAGTATGTATTAGACGTCCGGAATTCGCTGCTTTTTCTGCGCCTTGCCAAAAACAAATATCGGCAAACTCGCCATTTTGCGAGTCTTCTAAGCTTTCCTAAATCAACAAGCTTACCAACAATTAAACCAAGTTTGTGTCGCAATCCTTCCCCTCGCCATTCCAATCGGAAGTACTTCTGATGGCGCCCTCTAATTGCCAGGAGGGGAGGTAATGTACCGGTAGGGTTGGGAATTGCCGATAATCTACGGTGGCCAGTTGACGCTATAAAGCCAAAATGTGTGTACGGAAAGAAAATAGAGATTATTACCCGAGGAAGTGTGTCATATGACTTTTATGAAACGAGTGTGAATTTTTGTATTACCCGAGCGAGAGCGAGCGTTATACTAAAAATTTGCACGAGTTTCGTAAAAGTCATATAACTCAATTCCGAGGGTAATAATTTCTTTATTACCGATTCGGTTCCATTTTACCATTTTAGAATTGTGCAAGAAACGAGCCGCTTCCCTTGCGACGGCCGGCTACAGTGACGTTTTATGACGTCACAGGCGAAATAATACGGGAACTCGCGCTACAACAATCGTTGCTAGGCAAAAGTGATATGTGCACTAGTGCTCATATTGAAAATATGTCACTACTCATTTTCAAACATATAGGTAATAAACTGTATTAATATTCTTAAAAAACATAATGGAAACTATATATATCTTCTTAATGTAATTGTTACACATGTTAAATCTTTAGTTTGCAAGTTTTATGACATAATTGTATCTCATAACTCTGTTAGGAATTGGTCAACTTAAACCATGTATATGTACTACGTGTATATTATTCTGTTGTAATATGTTGAGGCGAGACTTGAATAAAAAATTGTCTGTCTGTCTGTCACACGAGAGTGATTGGTCACGTTGTCATTACAGACAGAGAGACAGATAAAACTAGTTCATTGAAGCGTCACCTATTTTTACAGTTAAACATCAATTGTTATATAACATAGAAATAATGCATCACTCAGTAGTAGAACTGGCTTATGAAACTATCAAAATACGTGAATTATAATGCATACGACTGAGATGCTTGGTTGATAAACGATATGATAAAGAAGATTATGAAAATCATATTAGGTAAATGAATTGAGTACAATTTTGCTTCTGTGGTATTTGGTCGTGCATAAGTAAAGGTTAATGTCCGAGTAACTCTCCATTCCTAAAAAATAATGGAGCCGAGGGCCCCAGAGGATATTAACCGACTTAAATTACACTCAACTTAATGCCTTTTCAAAAACATAACTTGAAATATTTAAAAATTGAAATTTGAAGTGAAAAACTTGATGTAAAATACAACGCTCCATTACTGAAAAATAATGGAGCGAGAGAACAATAGGATGACGTCACAAGTGTAATTTAAGAGTAAGTAATATGGTATGATCATAGTTCAAACTTTACACATAGAACATTTCCACTGTGACATTATCATTTTGTAAAATACATTGTAAAAAATTTCGCTGTATTTCTCGTTTTTTATTATACAGGGTTTCAAAAATTTGAGGCATATGTGTAGCCAATTAAGTTTTGATATATTTGAAATATATGTTGAGTCCCCGACACCAGCTGTGCATGAGCAAATGCAAGTTTCATTATATATTTAATTGTACACTATTTCATCTTCAGCCTCATAAGTCTTTAGGTAAAACAACTTTGAAATTGGAACCGAGGACAAGGATTTAATAATGTATTTATTATTTTGATATTCACGCAGTTATTCCAGTTCACGGGTTTCCTGGAGTGAGGATTAATGAACGAAACTACACTGTTAAACACTGATGTAGGGAAGATCTGTGATATAGTTACTTTATTTCAAAACTGAAAGGCCACAGGCCAAGTACAAAAGAAATAAACAATGTAGCGCATGTATATATAGATTTAACTCATTCACAGGGATCGCATTATCGTGATAATTATACTTTCAAACATAACTTATCTATATATCAATATCATATCAATATTACATATACAATTTCTCAAAATAGACAAAAAATCAAAGAAATTGCGAAAATCAACAAATAAAATCAAACCATAGAGTGCACAATAAATACATACTAGCCATAAATTGTTCTTTCTACCTTATATACCTTGATACATAAATGTTGACAACCTACGAATAAGAACAGTATTGTCTGACAATCTTAACCAATTTGGATGAAAATTATAGTATTGGGGAAAATAGTTGTTCTGGGGTCAGCATACAACGGGCAAATCAAACGAAAATGATATTGGTCTTCCACATAATTAATGTGACACAGAGAATCTTTCTTAAAATTTTATTTTGTTTTGATAAACTACAAACTATCTAATATGCTGATTGAAGTTCATATCTTATCACTGGACTTGCAAATATATCCATTTATGCATAATATCTCTAAAATGCTTGATTTTATTTGAAAATCAAGAAGACATCTTAAGTACGTTTAATATTAGAAATTATGCATCCAATTATACTACCTATTAGTTACAATACCTAATAAACACTATCGAATCGAATATATCTTCCTGTCAGCTTATGACAAGGTTTCAAATTACGTTTGGCGAATTTGCGCGCGCCACATTGTCCGGTTTTCGATCAAAATCCCGACTTTGAATGGCCGTACTTTCGCTCTAATGTACTGATTGACCTTTAACTTGTTATTTTTAGTAACAGTTAGTGGTTCCCGATGTAGTAACATCGATTTCAAAATTTGACATATGTGATCCTATAAACATACTCTGTGTGTCTTTAAAACTGTAAGATATTTCGCTCTGGTATTAAATCAATTTAGAACAATCTGTTACCAATAATTGCTATAAAGTAATAAACAGTGGGTGGAATATCTTCAAACTACCGTCACAATAAATCAATAATATATTCGTCTCACTTATGTACATGGATATTTATATATTGAAAACAGTACAAACAATATAATCAATCAGCCTTACATTATGTAAAGCATTAAAGGTAATTCATATTCAAAGTCCGTTATTCCAAATTTATGTAAAATTCTCTGTTACACAATGTTAAGCTGTGAGACTACTATCGATATCAATTATGTAACTATGTATGATATATGTGCCTACTTGTTTAAAACAATACATGTTACAAATGAGTTTTACTATCTGATGATGATTCAATCAATATTATGGAATACGAGAGAAGCTTAGACGAAATGACAACGGCTCGATCTACTCTAATACAAAGCTTGTCATGACGGCCTTCCATTTGCAATGTCATAATATCGACCTTACTTACATGTGTTTTCACTGGTATGTTAAATTACGCTGACTTATCCTTTGACGCGTCACGATAACGCGAAGCATTATATAACTCCAAATAAGGAAGAAAGTTGATAGTATGTAAATAATTACAAAGGCATTTCTCTAATGGACATTTATGATTAATTATTTACTTTCTTTTTATTTATCGACTAAAGGCAAGTGTAGATTTATATCATTTGAATCCTGAATGCCAAGCTGGTTTCCGAACTAATTATTCTACCATTGATAATGTTTTTACCTTGCAAGTTTGGATTGAAAAAAACAAAGTCAAGGGGTCTATAATACTGTTTATTTCACAAAGCCGTTCATTGCATTAATAGTTATATCATGGTGTGTTCTTGCTCATAATGAAATACGTGGTAATATGTTGCGCGAAATGTACATGTACTCTGCTGTAAAAATAACCAATTTTAGTATAACAGATTATTTCAAATCCATGAGTGGAGTTCGACAAGGTTGTATTCAGAGTCCCTTACTTTTCAGGTTGTATGTATGCCAACATGACGATCATTGATTGGCCGTTAACGAGTTATTTCTGTTAGAACACAATCTTTAGAACTCTTTATAAATAAATGTTTTATTCCAATTTTGTACGAAAGTGGATTTGAGTGTAAATGTTTCCACATCAGAGATGCTTGTTTTTAATGGAGGCGTTATAAAGAAGACATGAAAATGGTTACTAGATTATTGTACTCTATCAACTTTAATACATTATTTAAAAGATATTTTTAAAGAGACTTTCTTGGTCGGAACTCTTCTTAACCCTTGTTCATAAAGCTAATAAACCTCTTATTCCAATCAAACGACTCAATAATAAAGAAATTGAGAAATCTTTCTCAAACGTTCTGTTTCAAATGTTCGAATGTTTGCAGGGAGATAATAACATTTATTCTTTGTTACACCGGTATTGGAAACTATTGAAAAATGTTCAATTTAAAATCAGATCTATACTCAATATCTATTTTAAAAATAACACGTGTCTTATTGCTTTTAAGCAAAGAGAAACTATGTCACAAGATGGTTAATGTGACGCATTTTACAATTTTAATATCATAATATTTCATTCGCCTGTGAAATGCTTCGATAGTTCATGTCTTGGCAGCAAACCTGTAAAATCTAACACGTTTTGCACTCTGTACGTAGGCCTGTGGGGCTTTAAGCTGAAAAGACTTCTTCAGTTAAGCTATTAGGCAAAGGAACAATTTTATTAAAACATTTTTTTTGCTAATATATCTTGTTGCGGTTCTTTCACTGTTCTGTATTAGCTATACACATTTTTAAAAATACAAGTGTACACCCATCCTCGGGTATTGCCTCTAAAAGTATAGTGATAAGTATATCATATCATTTAACATTGGTCGGGAAAATGAACACACAATATACACGCTGTATTCCGATGTGAAGGGTTTTTACTCTACGAGATAGACAGAGGGGGGGGGGGTGAGGGTTGCCAGCATGTTTCTGTTATTTGGACAATTACAACTGGCGGTATTATAGGACACAGATTAACACGTTGAATTAACTGCATTTTTGCAGGCGAAATACACGTTGCCTGGTTATCTACTGTTAACCGCCTTGTAGCGAGGCGATATGAGCCGCGTTACAATGAAACAGCGCTATCGCTGACCAAAGCTGTTGCAACTATAACGTCTTATCAACTGAAATATTGGGACGAAGTTGACACTTGCATTTGTAGCTGGGTCATACAATAGAAGGTAGGTGAATTTTATTTTAGATGCTGATTTATACATTATTATATTGATATCGTTAAACTTGTATTTTAAATCGGTTGTAACGACTATGCATTCGTCAGTTTTGGCATAATTATGCTTTGACGGTGTAGATGTTGTAAAACGTTTTTGCTTATCAGGAATAAATGCACCTTTTGTTTCATGACATGAGACAGTCATATATCTAATCTTCATTTGCTTTTGGCCTACAGATTTCACGCATGCTTTATTCAGTAATGTGAATATTCGTTAATAAAGTCAAACTTTACATTTCTATTAAAACAAAAATTACAAACGTTAACTACTCAAATATCACACTACAGATCAAGATAAAGAAAAGGATATACCATAATAGAATTCACGCAAAACAAATAGCTTGTTCAATGACTCGATAAATCAATTGAGGTTATACGTTAGGTTAGGTTATAATCTAAACAGTGGGTGTCTAGCCATACAGTGAAAGTAGCTGTAAAATGTTGTAGCATTCATTCGACGCTAAACGATCTATCCTTGATATGGATACTCTAAGTACTACATAATATTTGAAATAGCCACTGTACAGTGTTAGCTGACCGAAAAGCCTAGAGTGACCGTTTTACAAGCACGATTTTGTTTGTGCCTTTTAACATTTGTTGATAAATAGAAATGAATGGTGCTATTAGCTTAAATGTAATGTGCATATGGAAAAGAAGGAAACAGAACGTACTGTAGAAAGGGTGGGCCTTGATGTTTGAATTATGATATGCATTCGAAATGGACCAGTGGCAAACATTTAGACAGGTACATGTACAATTTGACGACGTAAGACTAAGTTGATTAAGTACGAGTAAAAGGAGCTTCTAGGAGTTGGCATTCATACGGTTTTAAATTCGTTTCAAATCTGTAATATATGAATCTAGTCCTACTAAAAGAAATCATGATTTTCCAGCTAGAAGTATTCACTTTGTATGGCATTGTTAACCATCACATGCACGGGGTTCGTGAAGGAGGGGACATCCCGGCTGGTTCGAATCCCGATAGAGACAACATTTTTGCTGTTTTATTCCTCTGAGCTTGCTCGAATTTAATCAGACTGAATCAGTCAAAGAAGTTTATTGTACTTAAAGCCATCGGTCCATAAACAAATGGTACAAAGGTGCAAAGATATATGCATACATTAAATGGGACTTTAATTCGATTTGAATGAAGAAGCTTTCTAAATCGATTTAGTAAGCTTACTAATTCAGTTTTTAAGCTTACTAAATGAATTCGTAAGCTTACTGATTCAAACCGATTTAGTAAGCTTACTAGTTCATTTAATAAGCTTACTAATTCATTTTTACTAATTCATTTTGTAAACTTACTAATTCATTCAGGAAGCTTACTAAATCGGCTGAATTAGTAAGCTTACTAAATGTTTTTGGAAATATGTATCTTAGTTTGAAATAATGATTTCTCCCCCACCACGTGATACAATGGCGGAAATATTTTGAAAACAACAAACGGCACGTACAGTTGCTTTTGAGCAATTTAGATTCAAATCTTTCGTGCGTATACGGTTCTTAAATCTATTTCTTATATATACATGTATTTCATCATGGATCGCCTCTCTCTGCATTGAGTATGAAGAATAAGTAACACATTTCATTTCATTTAGTAAACTTACTAAATAGCGCCGATTAAAGACCCGGTTGGCACCCCATATGAATGTTGTTTAGATCGAGATATTTCGAGATCATCCATTCTGTAAATTGTCCATTTAAAATCAAAGACAAAATACATTTCTACGACTGACTGTAGAAAGGTTTATGAAAATTAATTGTAGAAAGGTTGCAATATACGTTTAGATTTTCCTTCGCAACGCCGGGGTACATAACAAATAAACTGATTTGTATAAAAAAAAACTCACGTAGCCCAGATTTTCGAATCGTATTTATACAATAAATATGGAACATTTAACTCATATAAATCGCATATGGTGTCGGAAATTTAATTGTTTATATTTCTTTTAAAAAATATCGATGTTAACATACGATTAAGTTTAATAATGCCAAAGTCTTTTTTGTAAGATGGCCCCATCACCTTGGAGTTCCGAGAATTTTTCGTTGTTATCATACCTGACAGAACTCCTACCTGTTTACTGCCCACAGCGAACATTAAGATCTCAAGATAAATGCTTGTTTGTTGTCCCTAAAGTAAAATCCTCAACCTTTGGCAAAAGAACTTTCTCCTACTCGGCATCAACCAAATGGAACAATTTACCTGACCACCTAAAAAACTGCTGCCAGCCTTTCATCCTTTAAGTCTCAACTGAAAACCCATTTGTTTAAAGAATACTATCTCTAATATATCGTCCTGGCCCGTCAGCGCAAAGAGCACCCTGTGTGAAGTTCTGCGCTATAAAAATGAATGTATTATTATTATTATTATCTAATTATCGAATATGGAGAAATATTGAGTTTCAAACTTTCAAACTTGAAATAGTAAATATGGATGTGTTTACAGTTGTATTCGTACAATTATTTCACATATAAACGACTGAGTAATTTGTAATTATCGATTTCAGTATGATACAGCAACAACTGTTAGCGGATCAAGGTCGCAATGCTTTACTCAAACAGTGCCACTGTCGCTTTGTGTTTTACATCTTGTTCTTAAAATGAAAACATCACCATTATAATTTGTGAAACGTGAGCAAAATATGTCTTGTAGAATTCATACATATCAAAATCAAATCGATAATATATAACTCACTTTGATTTATTGACAAATGCGATCTGTTTGAAAGTTCTTCATGACTCCGACATTATGCAAATTAATCGGGTCAAGTCTTAAATTAATTGCTACGGCATTGGTATACCGGTATGACGACAGTTAACTTTGTTTTGTATCAATGTGGTAAAACTACATTGTCTATTGTGTTGCTTTGTTGAATTTTATTTATTAATAAGGCTAGTTATTTTCCTCTCCGAACTGTTTGATATATGGAACAAGAAGTACGACATTGACCTCGCTAAAATCACGTTATGCCATCATTTGGCGCGAAGCGAAGCGTTTCATCCATTTCCCCTTAGAATAGACGCGTTATGTGACTGTTGAAACAAAGGGTAGCAATATTTATATCATTATTTCGGAATATTTGCAATTTTTCAAGAACAAGACTTGACAAAGAATTGGATCATATGTGTCTTTTTTTTCTGAAAAACGTCAGTTAATAACGCTGATTATTTTACAAGTGTTTTACAAAATCGATCGTTTGATGTTTTTATTTTTCGACAAAGTCTTATTTCTTTATAGTTTTATGACGGACAAAGATTTTATTTCGAAACTTTAAAGAGTACTAGGATATCATTTATTATTTTCTGAAGAAAATGATATAACACTTGAGTACTTTTAAAGCACTTTGAAACGAACTTTGCCACATTGAACAAGATAGGTAAATTCGCTGTAAGTAAGAAAAGCATACATTTCTTATCAAAAATACGTTCAATATCTTTAATTCGTCACTTCCTGATAACGGAAAACTTTATCCTTATTTCTTTTCACCACGACAAAGCCTTTGGATTGTAAAGGGTTCTAATTAAAAGACAATGTATTTAAACTAAATGGAGAAGTATTAAATCAAATATGTGATGTAAAGTTCAGCCATGCGATTCCTTTTTCTTACAGAAAATTATTTAAAGGTGTTTACACAATAATGACCGCCAATGGACTTTATGCGAATCTTTATGATTTCTTCTCTGACTATGGATGATTGGTTTGTGTAATGAGATTTTTGATATTATCAAAATAATACATTTAGCATTAACGTAAAGTTATCATTGAAAAATTTAAAATAACATTTTTCCAAAAATAGGCTATTGTCCCTCTAAAAAGTTGTTTTAAACGGGCAGTAGCATGTTTTAGGGGGATTATAAGGTTATGTCAGGAAAATGAAAACAAATGGTTCCAATTGAAAGACAATGTTTTTAAACGTAATAAAGTAGTAATAAAGCATATAATGTAATGTTCAGCCATGCGATTCCTTTTTTCTAATACAAAATGAACTAAAGGTGTTCACCCCAAATAGCCGCCAATAGACTTTACGTGAATCTTTATAATTTGTTCTCAGACTATGGATGATTAGTTTATGTAATGAGATATTTGACACTATCAACATAATACGTTTAGCATTAACGTAAAATTATCAGTGAAAATTGAAAATATAAAATTTTCAAAAAACGTGCTTGTGCCCCTTTAAAAGAACTGTTTACATGTACCTTATATCCATGATATGTGTAAGGCGAAATGTATGTATGTGAACAATCACTGAATATCAATGTTATGTACAACATCATACCCCTTGTTGAACTTCAATGTATATATTGACCTAGTTCGCTTCTGTAAAACATGAAATGGGTGAAAAATATTTATAGAATCCACATGCATGTGACATAATCCATTTAACGGTGACGATAATAAACAGAGTTAATAACACACTCTCGTGTCGAGCTAGTAATTTCTTGTAGCATTATGTTGTTATTTAGCGTTAACTTTTGAAACGAAACATAATGATAATGCTGTTTCCAGTGCGACAATTTGTCAAAAGAGGTATATGTAATTTAACGTTGTTTATGAGTCTGGAGTTGGAAATGAAAATTCTTATCAAATATCACATTCTGATATAGTAGAATAAGGTTACATATGTCGATTGTCTCATCGGCATTAGTCGACTGTAAGCATGACGTTGGTTCAATTTCGTTGATGGAATAGGTAGAAAAGCAAATGCTATGCTAATTATAACCGATATTTACAGGGTTCAGTGCAATTCTGCATCACGATGAACTAAATTGCCCCCTCCAGCCTATCATCCAATAAAATCGTTAATTGACAGACAGACAGACAGACAGACAGATTTTATTTGTATAAATGGCCATGAGGCCAACAGTACCATGACATGTGTTTAAATATACAATTATTCTGGAGCGCGTTTACATTGTCTACACTTTGTTCTCACGTACAGGTGATATTTTAGCACAAAACACAGCTAAGCGTAATATAATATTAACTGATGTTGTATTCATTAGGCTTATAAATTTGTCTTGATTTGGGTTAATGTAATAATAGCATGGTAAATATTTAGTTCGTACATCATTATAAAATGGACATTCCAGTAATGCATGATATTCATTTTCCAACTTGCTGTTGTTACAGTGAGGGCACAAAGCAATGGAAGTATCTTCACTTTTTGATCTTCTATATAGTTGTATCTTGTAGCCAGCTATACCACAACGAAATTTTGTCAGTGCTCTTCGCAGATAAAGCGAGGGCAACACCCGTAGATATATTTCTGGTATAATACTAAATTTAAATGTAGAATATGTGGTGAAATATTTTGAGCTATTCACAGAGGCTGACCACTCTTGACAATAAATATCTTTACATCTTTGTTTAAACATGCTAATTGTACTCTTATGATGTTGAAAGATATCTGGTACAATGTACGCCTGTACCAAAAATGAGGTATTAAGTGAGAAGTGTCCTCTCTATCAATTTATTGAAGGTTCACGTGCGTAAGAATGACAGATATACACTATGTTATAACAATATTATATTATACTATATGTCAATGTATCACGTGATGACAATATATTATGAATGAGATTTTCCTATACTTTATGACTATATACAACGTGATGACTATATGTAATTGACAATTTAATACGTTAAGACTACTATATATCTACATGTATTTATAAGTCATTGCTATATAATATATACACTACGTCATGACTGTATACTATATGACTATAAACCACACCATGACTTAATACTATAGGACTATATACTACGTCACGAGTATATTCGATATGTAAACTGTATGACAATGAAATACGTCACAACTTCATCCCATATGCCTATATAAACTACGCAATGTACAGTAACGCACCTTAAGTCGGACCATTAACCTGCGTATCTTGAGCATTTACCATGTTATTTAGGGTGTCTTTTACATGATTTTGACATTTATATCACACGCGATTAGATTCAGTGTACGCTAATATATTCAAATTCATAGCAACGAGTTACAGGTTGGCTCGGCGTTGCAGTGACCAGGGGTCAAAACACTGTTTTTTCTTCGTTAAGAATTAACAGCTTTAGACGCAGATCATATTCATTCCTTTGTACGAAGAGAATTGATTTGAGTTTTTTTTTCTTCAGATAGTTTCAAACAATTTGCACATGAGACCAGAATATACCAAATAGAGCAGGTGCGACCATGTTAGTCGATACAAGGATTGTATAGCACTCTGCAATAACTCCTTAGTCCTATTGTGCAGGAACACATCTAAACTAGCAAGTGATCATACTAAAGGTACGAAGCTTTGTATGCTATATCACTGTATACTTATGTAAGCGACAAACTAATTACACGATAAGGCAGTCCTCTCGTGTTTGTCAACCCACTTTGACCTCAGGTACTGATAACCCCAATCCTCAAACGACCTTCACCTTTGAGTGTGTTTCCACCTGTTCCCTTTCCACCTGTAACATCAGGTAGTATAAATGAACATGGGGAGGGGGCACAGAGGGCTCGTGTCACAGGAAATTGAGAATAATCAAATATAATGTTATAACAATCAATTATAAAGTCAAATAACGAAGCAGATAAAATATCCTGCAATGTAGGTACACTCAACAAAGAAAACGTTACTCAAATTCTTGAGAGCCAAACAAGATGTTGCCAGGTAACGTTGATTATTGCCTTAATATCTATATACCCATCCATAGTCCACAAGCCAAGCTTACCTAGGACAGAAGCAGAGGAAATACGTTTGCTGAAGCCCTGAATGCATTTGGCAAAGTATCTTTGTGTGCTTTCTACGATATCAAAATCTCTACCTCGTAGAATTGATAAGAGTTCACAGCTATAGAAGCTCGTGGGGAGTATCATCCTCTTCCATATTTTCTCAGATGAAGTAGGATGTACATCTTTACTATTTAAGCAGAGACTATTGAGGGAGTTAACAGATTGTCTTGCTTTCTGGCAATACAACTGCACTCTAGATTTTGAGGATAAATCCGATGGAGGAGAATACCTCCATATTTTACACTATCACTTTTTGGTATGTCCTACCCACCGAATTTGAAAGAGTAATTACCAAGGCGTTTCTTGGATTTGCAGAAAATGATACATGTGCTTTTTGAGCCGTTATATGTTAACCGCCACTTACAAGCATACCTATGAACAGTATCAAGAGATGATTGGAGACCTTTAGGGGACGTAGAGGCAAGTGTAGTGTCATCAGCAAGTAGAATGCATGGAATATCAATACCATAAACATGAATACCATTGTTTGTGTTTTTAAGTTCACATATTAAATCATTAATAAAAACGAGGAAAAGCCAAGAAGATAAAACTCTACCTTGTCCGACACCTTGCTTAATAGCATATTCTTTTGATATAAGCCACAATATTGCACAAATGCAGAGCTTGATGTATCAATTTGATGTAGGAGCTGCCATATTTTACCCTTAATGCCCATTTGGTATAGTTTTAGAAATAGTCCATTATGCCATATACGGTCAAATGCCTTTTCATTATCCATAAAGGCCGTGTAAACAGGTGAATCTCTACTGATAAAATATGATAGACTTTCAATTAAAGTAAATACTGAAGTAATAGCACCATGTTCTTTTCTAAACCCAAACTGGAGCTTCTCGGGAAATGTGGGTACATATTCATGGACCCAGCTTTCTAGTCTTGCCAGAATGATTTTCACAAAGAGTTTTCAAATACAAGAAGTTAAAGTAATTCCTCCCTAAATTTTTTGGATCGTATTTTGGCTTTTTGCCTTTATACATTGGAATAACAACACCTTTTCTAAATGTGCTAGGGACATAAGTAGATTCTAGCATAGAATTAAACAGCGCTGTTAGCACATTTATTACACAATCACTTCCGTATATGAGGTGTTAATTTTGAATACAATCCGGACCAGGGGCTTTATTCTTATGGAGATTACTAATATGTTCCTTTACTTCATTTGCTTCAATACATTTACATAAAATATCGCTATTACAATAGGTGGATTCCTGGCTAATACTTGTAACATTTCTGTCAACTGATATTTTAAAGTCATTATCAAATAATGGAGAGCAATGTGGCTTGGCCAGGTCTGCAAAGTAATGTCCCCACAGTTCACATATATCTTCTGCTGTATTTGCATATATCATCTAATACTAATTCTTTAACCACAGGACTCTGTCGCCTCATTTTGCGAACTGACTTAAAAAAAAGTACCGATATCAGCATCAGAGCATCTTTCTAATTCCTGACTGATATCTGATCGCTGTTTTCTTTTAGACTTACGATGTAATCGTCTAAATTCCCTCTTAGCCGATTTATAATCAGAGTAAAAAGCGTACATGTATTATGGGCCAATCGCCTTTTACTGAATACAATGTCTGTCTGTCTGTCTGTCATTGACGAAAGGCGGCTCCTGAAAACACGATGTAACTGTGTGTTAGCTGACTCTCCCTCAATTACCGTAAATCCTTGAACACTCGCCCGCCTCGAATAAACGTAGATTCAAAATATTACCCATAGGAGCGAGGATACACGAGAGAATATATTTGTGATATTTGTACATATGCATTTTAATGATTCTCAACGTTGATTGGTCGGAATCTAAGTGAATGAATGATGATTGGTCGACGGGACTATTTTAATGTTTCATTGATAAATAGAACGGGCCGAACTCAAGCATGTCGGTTAGGCTAAAACTATTTTATTTTAGAAAAATTTCCATCCGCATTGTATTACTTGCACATGTCAGAGAATTAAGATAAAATTCGTCAGATCAAATCAAGCATTTCTCGGCTACTTGTTTTTTGCAACACGAATGATAACATTTCAGTCGGGATGGATGGCGTCATTTTATTCATATTAAGGGTCAAGGCCGTTCAAGCGTTCATGGCTCATCCGTTTTCGACAGTCAAAGTAAACTGAATATATTTACCTGAAGTTTCTTCTGACAGGACGGTAAGATAAATACGTTGTATGATTCTCACGAGGGGTAATACGAGTATATAGCAGCTGGAGCCTTCGAATTTAATAAGAAAAAAAACGAGTTGTGATGTTAAAAAGTAAGATAAATCATGGAGTATTCAATCGTCAATTCTGAACTGAAAACATAATATTATTAGTTTTATTTTGACTACGGTCGGTGTATGAAATACGCGTAGTATTACAGTTGTCCCAAGAGCGTTATTTGTTATTTGTTATTTGCAAACTAGTAGAAAAAGGTCAAATAAAAAGCCTTGACATAAAGTTACTAGGTTTCCGGATGATGAACGGGGCATTTTTCAGTAACTAATATACTGTCTAGAAACAAGCAATTGCATTACATCTTTAAGAGGCATTTTAGAAGTTGGAATGACAATAACGCAGAGGAATATATGGATGACAACTTCTTTGTTCATTGTATGTGACGTTTCGACACAGATTCTTGAGAACGACACAAGAATCTGTGTCGAAACGTCGCATACAATGAACAAAGAAGTTTTCATCCATATATTCCTCCGTGTTACAATTACATTACATTGGCACTAAATATCCATGGTAAGTGTTCACATTTTAAGGGTGCAGCTCCTTATACCACATGTGGTTAACCCGGCTCTTCCGGTAATAGGCCAAAGTGAGATGTTGTTCATACACATAACCTTTATGATAAACATAACCTTTGGTATTTGTGTAGTATGACAAAGAAACATAAATGAATATAAACAGTCAAATAACTTATTTTTTGTCTGCAAACATATTTCCTTAAGTAATTTCCTAAAACACTGAAATTACTTAATAACAAAACATCGCTTTTCAGTTGTCTTTAAGAATCAATCAATGTGAAAATATTTTTATAGCGATAAACAAGAACAGCTATAAATAATTATAATCAACATGGTTGGCACGTTTCAAACACAAACTTAAACATGGATACTTTTTCAGTTGTCTCCAATAACATGAATATGTAAAGTCATCAAGTATGTTGTATATCATATTGAATTGTTTCTCTTCTTCAAATCAAGATCTGGAACTTCAAAATCTAATCAAAACTCCTCAGGATTCTTATGTACAAATGTACTTCAAAAACACAAGGGACGTCTCTTATCCTTTATCCTTTACTGAAACTTGTCCTGTACAATCCTGCCACATCAGCGTTTATATCCGCGTTATATGAACTTGTCCTGTACAATCCTGCCACATCAGCGTATATGTCTCCGCGTTATATGAACTTGTCCTGTACAATCCTGCCACATCAGCGTAAAAGTCTCCGCGTTATATGAACTTGTCCTGTACAATCCCACCACATCAGCGTATACGTCTCCGCGTTATATGAACTTGTCCTGTACAATCCTGCCACATCAGCGTTTATATCCGCGTTATATGAACTTGTCCTGTACAATCCTGCCACATCAGCGTATATGTCTCCGCGTTATATGAACTTGTCCTGTACAATCCTGCCAAATCAGCGTATATGTCTCCGCGTTATATGAACTTGTCCTGTACAATCCTGCCACATCAGCGTATATGTCTCCGCGTTATATGAACTTGTCCTGTACAATCCTGCCACATCAGCGTATATATCTCCGCGTTATATGAACTTGTCCTGTACAATCCTGCCACATCAGCGTATACGTCTCCGCGTTATATGAACTTGTCCTGTACAATCCTGCCACATCAGCGTATATGTCTCCGCGTTATATGAACTTGTCCTGTACAATCCTGCCACATCAGCGTATACGTCTCCGCGTTATATGAACTTGTCCTGTACAATCCTGCCACATCAGCGTATACGTCTCCGCGTTATATGAACTTGTCCTGTACAATCCTGCCACATCAGCGTATATGTCTCCGCGTTATATGAACTTGTCCTGTACAATCCTGCCACATCAGCGTATATGTCTCCGCGTTATATGAACTTGTCCTGTACAATCCCGCCACATCAGCGTATATGTCTCCGCGTTATATGAACTTGTCCTGTACAATCCTGCCACATCAGCGTATATGTCTCCGCGTTATATGAACTTGTCCTGTACAATCCCGCCACATCAGCGTATATGTCTCCGCGTTATATGAACTTGTCCTGTACAATCCTGCCACATCAGCGTATATGTCTCCGCGTTATATGAACTTGTCCTGTACAATCCTGCCACATCAGCGTATATGTCTCCGCGTTATATGAACTTGTCCTGTACAATCCTGCCACATCAGCGTATATGTCTCCGCGTTATATGAACTTGTCCTGTACAATCCTGCCACATCAGCGTATTTGTCTCCGCGTTATATGAACTTGTCCTGTACAATCCTGCCACATTAGCGTATTTGTCTCCGCGTTATATGAACTTGTCCTGTACAATCCTGCCACATTAGCGTATTTGTCTCCGCGTTATATGATCCAACTTATACGCTGATGTAGCAGGATGGTCCTGTACAAACCAATCTCATTGTGTTCAAATAACACTCTTATAATTTGTATCCTTTGTATACTCTTATATTAACTGTTGCTGTTTTGATGTACGAGTTTTTAAGTGGCATTAAGTATTTTGATACAAATTTAAGGATGCTGCCAACAAATCTATCTCATTTAAACATAAACACACACATTATCACCATTTTGTTTGACTTTAAGTAAGCCAGGAAACCGAAATACATTAAAAAAGTAGAGGTGTTTGCTCCATTCTCACCCCACAGAGGCAGTTCAAGTCATGAAATGTTGATCGAGTCTCTGTTCTAATTCGCCGAGTTCGTGGTGTAGAAAGGGAGATGCCTGATGGGAGGCATCAGCGACGCTGTTTTAAATTCAATCATGTTAGCTACTGAATCCTGACAAATACATTGTAGTAAATGAACCACCCTTTCCATTCGAGAAGCGTTGTCGTTCGCTTTAAAACTACGAATTCAAATGGATTGTGGCGCACATGTTCTCCACCAGGGACTCATCGATTGTCTTATGAGGACAGAGGCTCCATCAACATTTGATCTGCCTCTGTGGGGAGAGACTGTGTTTACTCAGTCGCACTTCTATTCGCGATCGAGTTGAGAGATTTTAACAAGTATTCCTGATAAGAGCAAATTGAAGTAATATACACAATCATTCCAATTAGTTCTAAAAGACGAATTCAGTTATAAAATCTCGGTCCGTAACGAAAAGGACAACCACCTAATTTGCATATAAATTTCAAATATGCCTAATATGATATTGACAAGAATTTTTTCCGCAGTTTTTTTGTTTCACGTTTAGTACCATCTTGGTGTCAACATAATTGTGGTTACATTGTTTGGTTAATTTAAAGTTGATACATCGATAATAATTATTAATATGATAATTGATAATAATAATAATTAATCATAATTTTGGTTACGAATTTACCAATGCAGTCGCAGTCTGCTCGCACACTGCATGTATACACAGATAGCAACAAATGGAAAGAAAAATGTTTAGAAGGATGTAACGTCAATTGATTATTGAATGTAGATGCTTTTAAATGATTTAGTGCTCTCTGCTTGATATGATGTTGGTATTTCTCAGTAAGTGATTGATATTGCAGTTAGAAAATAACTTAAAATCGACGATCTGTTTATTTTTTCTTTATAGCTATAATTTGTTTTCAAATATATAATGTATACATACATATCAGCATCATATGAATCTGGTGATAAGTATATGTACTAACGATAACTGTTAAAACTGATTTATAGTTCCGTTCAATAAAATTATATTTGCTCAAACATCAGTACCAAATATTTACTTTCTCTTTCTACCAACAATTGCGCTAATCTTTAAAATATTCATACATACATATGTTACAAGTAATCGATAATATTTAATATACAAGTCCAACCTGCTTATGGCGGGGCATGGTTATGAATATTAGTTAAACGGGACTGTAATGTCTCTCTCTATCTCTCAATCTGTGACAGTTTCAATTTCTCTGACAAAACATTATCTCTTGAATGAGAGGGCTATTATAGGATAGAAATTTCTCATGGTAAGTAGCATACAAAGGTACTGACAAACATCATAGGAGTCATCAGCATGTGTATACCTGTACTGGTTGTCTCGCGTGAATTGTATCCATTTATACAAATGCAGCACTACTTTGTGCATGTTGATACTTGAACTTGCATCAATTAATATTTTCAATACTTTCCTGTATGTACATACAGGTACTCTAGCATATATTGCCAAACAACGACGCCCTTCTCAAGAGTAAACAGCCGTCCTTCACAACTCGTATTCATCCACTGAAACCAATATAATGAATCTAGGACTATTGATAATTCACTTATCACAGACTGTCATTGAATGTAGTAAAGGTTTTGCTCTCCAGGTTAGGATCTTGTACATGTAGTTATTGCACTCGTATGCAGCTCGTGTTAAGGCCTGGCCATTGTTAACAACCAAACTGACGTGTAGATTATATTCCGTTCTTTATATGAGGTTCACGTTCAAACATAAACTGCCGTCACAAAGAAACTTTACAATATTTGTCAAACTGGTTCACTAACGAAAATGATAGTAGTTTACAACAATGTACTTCTTATCCATCCACAATTTCTTTAAACTACTAACCTATCAAAATTAAAACAACATTTGAGCTAAATTAATCTTCAGAGAGCACGGTCAACATTTTGGCGCTTCAAACCTTCGTTCAAATGATTTTCACGCAATAATTGTTTCAAAGTTTAGTACGAGTATGAATGATTTGCGTGTTATCACCTCCAAAAGGTGTGACTAAAAAACCGAAAGCGTTAAGTGAAGTCACCTGTCAGCAATTAAAACATCACATTAAAACTGCATCTAAGGTTATCCATTAATATGAAGGGGAGGATAGAGTCTAACCCGTCATTTTGAAACGTCTTTGAGTCATACAATCGGTGATCAGCCTTGCAAGCTTAACTATCGCCGTTCAATCTCATTATTGCATGCTGATCCCGACGTTCTTATTTCTTATGAAATTAAACATATGTCATGGTAAGTAATCAACAATTATCTATAGTGTAGTCCATGATCTCTGAATGCATCCGCCAAAGCTCCTAGAGTGCACGAGATCTAAAAACATGCCAACGTTTGATGTAGTTTTCATGGCGTTAGTATGAAACAATGTTAACGTTGGTCTAAGATATATCAGCATTCGTGCAGTTAAAAGACGACTGTTTTATGTGTTTTCGGGTTGTCAAAAGTCCATACAACCTCTATGTTTTGCCGCATCGAGTTACCAATAGAGACGAAGGAACAATAGATAATCATATAAAAAGACTAGTTGTTGCTCCGTTTCGTCAATTTTCATATATTTTTACTAAGCTCTTTGCAGGGTTGTTTCTGTGTGTTTTTCTTAACTAAGGTTCCCTCGAGCCATAAACCGTTTGGAGGTCACGCGATTACGACTCTTTTACAATTTAGCAAAAATGCGTTAACATTGCTCAATAAAAATGTTTTAAACATACAAGTTAAGTTTTGAGTATACATCATTCTTATTTAATTGTGTTCGATATTGTAAGGTCTCTTTTTGGATATCAGTTTATACCGGTCAAAAATGATAAAGGATACAAGAAAATGAGGAAACAAAGTTTTTTATTTCTGATTTTACCCCCAATAATGAAATTATTCATTATATTAATCATAATGTCCCTGAAGTATTTCGTACAGTATATGTATTTATGAATGTTTTTTTTTATAGAATTTATGATCTCGTCATTTTTACTGATAGGTAATTTTATTGGACTTGTCATTAAGCGTGAATTTCAAAATATTCAACAGAATCAATACACTATGAAAGGCAGCATGATAATTATGTGCATTTCTAATCGTTGGCGTTCCTTATGAGTGGTTTTGCCAGTACTTATGTATTGATTGGGTAGAGACAAGCTTGAGGTAGAGCCGTTGAAGATACAGTATGAAGGACATTGCTTATCGTTTTGAAGTTTCCTTGACCTATGGGAAGCTTAAATATTGTTTTAAATTTTTTCAAATTTTCTATCAAATTTCAATGATTTATAGGACATGGTTGTATCTTTGATACTTTCCGTCCATTATGTGTCGTTAATTAAATGAATATTGCTATTCCCAACATGGAACCTTAACAAAACGGTATTTGAATTATGTATCATATTCCAATGTCTTATAGAACAGAGTTGCCTCTCAACGTGAATCAATGATTTGTTACAATTTAATAAATATCGAGTATTTTTTCTTATAAAAATACGTTCTCTAAACGTTATTAAAATATGAATGATGTTTAGAAAAACAATTTGATGTAAATGTCTAATTAGTTTTAAACAGTGCATCGAGTACAGCAATTGAGAGTTTGGGATGTGGAAGAAGCAGAAAAACATTATATTTGTTTGTTTAAAAACACAATTAAGTGTGATTTATTGTTTGTTCTTCGTGCAATAATTATATATATAAATACTCATCAATACTTAATGATTCATCAAATATCCCTAAAGGTTATTTGAAGAAATTTTTATGCGCAAAAACGAAACAATCTCTAGCCAAATGAGTAACTCGGTTATAAATTTTGTATAATAAATACAATAAATATGATATATGATATAAAATTCAAAATATAAACGTAAACCTTCTGATTCTCGACTCAAGTCGTATGAATACTGTCAACCGGTATTCGAGTCACCATCATGATCAATAAAACTTACGGTCACCTTATTGTAAGGTACATTGTTATAAAGTTATACTGTTAAGAAGCAGGCCAGTTGTCGCAGCCATACAATATGCTCAATTGATAAACGGTTGTTGCACATAAGAAGCCTTGGCTCACATTCCTGGGCTATCTAACATCTTGGAAAGTCTTACGATAGGTTAGCTTTATACGGCGAAGCACACAGAAAAACGGTTTGTATACAGCTAAGATATCTATACAAATTTGTTCTTTCTGTTCGTTGTTCTCGGGAATTAAGGTTCTTGTTTGTTGTTGATTATTCTGTCTTTAAGGGGTTGGTGTAAGATATAGTAATTGATATTAACTTAATCATGTTGAGAGAGACTGGTGAGGAAGTTTAAATACGTTATTGAAATAGTTCATTTACGAGTACTTATGATTATGATGTCATAATGGTTTACAGTTTGGACGCCACCAACTTAGTATCGTTGTCACAATGGATTTTGTTTTCAAACCTCTAATGTGAAATGAAACAGTTACTGTTTCAAGATCTAATATTCTAATGATTATTTGCGTGTGCTTTATGTTGAAACTATAAGGTTCCTTTGGTGTAGAGGAAAGAACATTGCTTTGATGACGTCACAATTTTACAATCTCAATCAGAATATAGAATGATGGTAGATGGTAGAATGATTAATTTTAACGTCTGAAAGTAATACACGATATTGCACTTTCCAAAGTGTCCTTCGAGTTGTCGGTATCAACTTAGCAAAACTGGGCTATAACGTAGTAGTAGAACAACTTATCTTGATTTCATGCTCATTTTATTTGCACGTATCATGGACACACATATATGGTATCCCAACCTCCACTTCCACCTTTCACCAAGCTACCAACAACCAACCGTACACTATCCAAACCATCCATCCATCCATCCATCCATCCATCCATCATTTATCTTTCATCAAACCTCTTTTCTTTTGTACGATTCTCAGGTTAATCATTATCGTAACCATCATCGATGACTTCGTTATTAATCAATAGTATTAATATTGAGTTTGTTATTTGATATTACCAGTGTTGTTAACGGGTGTTTTGTAAGTAAATGTGTACTCGCTTAAATAATGCAAGTTACATTCTCTCCCCACAGAGGCAGCTCAGTCACACACGAGCAAGCATCGGGCTGCCTCTGTGGGGAGAGAAGTTATTGATAGGAACAATTTTATGATACATTATTCACAATGATTATTTTGTTCAGGTTTAAGACAAGGAAGGATTGGCAGCCATGGCGATGACCGGCAATCTGGTAGGTAGTTACTGACTTTTAGATTTATTGGTTAGTTGATATTCACCCGTGCTGTAAATTCCTGCAATGTTTTGCCAAACTGTTCTATACATTATCAATACCGCGAAATGTTGTTTAATGTCCTCATGAAATATTTGACATAACTGTGCGAAAATGGAAATTATTGCTGAACAAAAATATCAAATTTCAAAACTTTTTTTAATTGAATTCGCGAATTTTAAAGGGTTATTGAAGCAATATTTATTTTTAAAACGTACAGGGTAAAGGAAACAGAATATTTAATCTAGATTATGCTTCAAAATAACATTTAAGAGTTATCTCCCCTCAAACACTTGACCCTTGTCACGAATGACCTGCCCTCACCTTATCTAATTTCGCAATAACTTATTTTCCTTCTTCCTCATTTATTTCTGCAATTTATATTCTTCCTGGATTTCCCGATACTATTTGACTTTTATTCGATTTAGATTATATTGCGTCACGTTTTGGCGATGTAACGTCACTTTTTGCGATTACGTCCTAGACAATGACACGAATGAAATGAACGACCATACTTACCACACGAAGCCACAATTAATGATATAGTAAGTCCTTATCTCATGACACAATACACTATTTCATAGGCATTCCGTTTTTACTTTCATATACTCAATTATAATTTACATTTTTACATTTTTAGCAATGCAACCGGTAAATGGTTCTGTTCTTTGTTTAATTACTTCTTTATTGCCATCTTTGATTAGGTTTATAAGATTATTTAGTAAACGTTCGAGTATATTATTTAGTTGTTTCTGAAGACGTCACTGAGTATAAATAGGGTGTATGTTTCAGACTAAATATATGATTATCTTAAAAGCTGACATTTAAAGGGGCAGTAGCACATATTTGAAAAATAATGTTCACTGATAATTGTAGGTTACTGCAAAATGTATAACTTTGATAGTGTCAAAAACCTCATTTCACACACCAATCATCCATAGTCAGAGAACAAGTTATAAAGATTCTCATAAAGTCCATTGGCGGCCATTTTTGTGTGATCACCTATAATTCATTTTGTGTAAGAAAAAGGAATCGCATGACAGAACCTTTCATTAAATGTTTGATTTATTTATTTATTTCATTCTAAATACACTGTCTTTCAATTGGAACCATTTATTTTCATTTTCCGGACATTACCTTATATTCCCCCTTAAAATGTACTACTGCCAAATAAGACCCCCATGTATTCAAGCTTTAAGCAAAGGCGTCCTTTTGGAAACATGAGCGGGACAGAAAATTATTTACAAATATTTAAAGTATTTATCATAAACACTACTCGAGCAGTAACGAGATAACAGTATGCCCAAAAGGCATGGATTTAGCGATTTCCCAATGGTTTAATTGGTGATAGTAGTTTTGCCGGAAGAACTTTACTTACCAACCTACCTGCCTTGTTTTGTTTACCTTGGTCCAATATAGCTCTATATAGAGGAGGGCCCTGCTCCCATTCTGGGTTTGAACCCGAAACCTCACTTACATATTGCTTTGTCTGGAGATTTACACTTAAAAACAACGAGGCAAGCATTTGCATTTGACAGTGTTGTATCAAGGCTTTCAGTCTATTTACACTTGGGGTAAGGTAATACTTTTCTCTTTCAACGAAGGGTATATTGGTGTCAAGTGTATTCGATATTTATTTCGAGTATACTCATACATATTTATTAAAAGAGGATATGATATATTTGTAAACACTTGGACACGCGATCCACTGTACATGTGGTCTCATAGTCTACTTCAGATTTTAGCTTTTTAAATAAAAACATACCGACGATCATGTCTGCGAATCATTTCAGTTGAATCATCGACAGTTGATGGATGTTGAAACAGTCAGTGGCATGGGTCTTGAAAGTAGATAAATTAATCCGACTTGTAAAGGTGTCCAAAACAGTGGCACGGCAGATGATCGCAAAGTCAATCTCGAGAAGCAAGATGATCTAAAGATCTCATGCCGGCTTTTATATTATGTTAGATACAATCTAAGATGTTCTTCAAAAACTCCACGACAAACTCAAATCAGGAGGGTCCACCTCAGGAATTTAAGAAATATTTAGAACATTTTAGAATAGAAGATTCTAGATATAGCTAGCTTACATAATTAAAACAAGTGAACGTGTGACCCGCTAAACAATATAACAATATTATACAATATTAACAATGTTATATAATGCATTATTATATACTCTCAACAACAAGGACGTCGTCATGGTGATGGTAATGAGGGCGTTGCTGTTGCTAATGGTCATGATATTGCTGCTGAAGATGATATTTTTGTAACTGATGTTGATAATGATGACGTTTATGATTATGACGACGACGGCGGCGATGATGATACTTTTAATGGTAATGCTGATAATAATGATGTTGATAACGATGATGAATGTATTAGTATGGCTGTTGCCAATGACCATGATGTCACTGATGATGTTGATGATGATGGATGACGATGGCGACGACGACGACGACGATGATGATGATTAGGACGACGATGATGATGGTTTTTGTCAACGTCAACGACTTTATGATCACAGTACCGTTGACAAATAAGAACCGATTCTGTACCTTCAAGCCGATAGTATTGCCATCGAGATTCGATGATTATTGAACCGACTTTGCCAAGAACAGGGTTTCTAGTGATAATGTTCTGTTATATTCCGAGGGGGGAATATTTTAAAAGTTTTATGCTTTTTCTAAAATTATAGCTATCATAATCAGATGGCAGTTAAAATATTGATTCAATTTCCATTACATATATAACCACAGAAGGCTAAAACTACACACAAAACATATGTAGGATCTATTAGTCGATGACGCACTTGTTACTATACGAGCGTCAAACATGCGTCTACACTACTACAGAATATTTACACTGAGCTGATAGTCTCTCACGCTCGAATAGTCTGTACATGATATGTCGTCACGGACGTCTTGATGTTTTGTTGTACCGTTCACAGCCAATGTTTCTTGGTAAAATAAAACGTTACACATTAACAGCATATACACTTATAATTTTGAACTCTTTATTGCATTCTACATGTGTTTGCATAATCTATCGACTAGTTTTAAGATTGTGAAAGAAAAAGAAAGTTACCCATACGATCTTAATCAATATATTGTATTTCAATTATATATTTACTTTTGTTAAGAACAATTTCAAACGACTGTGAAGGCATCGTAAAACCAAAGTGTTACTTTAACAATTTTAACCGTTTTAGTTACATTAAGTTCTTTGTTTCTTATAATTCAATTCAAATGACCTTTTTTCTCTTTTTTGTATTTCTAAATCATACCTTGTATTTTGATTGCTATATAGATACTAACCATTATTGCCAATGTTTGGCCGTTTATTGAAAATGCTTTTGTTTGCTTCCATTTATTGCTCATGCCGACGATAGGAAAGTGGTTGTGTTCATGAGTGCTTTCGAAGAGGAGAAATTTCACATAATATCATCGAAAAAAGGGCTAGTAAAGACTTTGTATGATAACGTGTGATGTTCACTCAATGAACCACACGGTGTTCATCATGTTTAAACTATGATGTTAGATTCCCGAGAATTTAACGTCTCGCTGAATAACAACAATTCGTCAGGAATACAGCTGCATTACCGAGATGCAGAGAAAAAGAACAAGAACAAGATCGAATCTAACGGGTTCCCGTGTTTGCTGTTACGCATGAATAACTCCCATTGGCTCTTTATTGAAATGCCTTTTTGTATGTCATCGTAAATTGATTCATCAAATGCTTTCATCTTGCCACAAGAGATACTCTGACAAGCCATACATATAGTTTAAGCCACGACGAACAATATAGGAAAGTCTTTGACCACTTCAAAGCAATAAATTTTATATCATTAAAAATCGAGTTTTCAATATTCATCTGCGGTCCCATTCTCTCCCCACAGAGGCAGCTCAGTCATAGCCCAGTCATTCTCTCCCCACAGAGGCAGCTCAGTCATAGCCCAGTCATTCTCTCCCCACAGAGGCAGCTCAGTCATAGCCCAGTCATTCTCTCCCCACAGAGGCAGCTCAGTCATAGCCCAGTCATTCTCTCCCCACAGAGGCAGCTCGGTCATAGCCCAGTCATTCTCTCCCCACAGAGGCAGCTCGGTCATAGCCCAGTCATTCTCTCCCCACAGAGGCAGCTCAGTCATAGCCCAGTCATTCTCTCCCCACAGAGGCAGCTCAGTCATAGCCCAGTCATTCTCTCCCCACAGAGGCAGCTCAGTCATAGCCCAGTCATTCTCTCCCCACAGAGGCAGCTCAGTCATAGCCCAGTCATTCTCTCCCCACAGAGGCAGCTCAGTCATAGCCCAGTCATTCTCTCCCCACAGAGGCAGCTCAGTCATAGCCCAGTCATTCTCTCCCCACAGAGGCAGCTCAGTCATAGCCCAGTCATTCTCTCCCCACAGAGGCAGCTCAGTCATAGCCCAGTGATTCTCTCCCCACAGAGGCAGCTCAGTCATAGCCCAGTGATTCTCTCCCCACAGAGGCAGCTCAGTCATAGCCCAGTGATTCTCTCCCCACAGAGGCAGCTCAGTCATAGCCCAGTGATTCTCTCCCCACAGAGGCAGCTCAGTCATAGCCCAGTGATTCTCTCCCCACAGAGGCAGCTCAGTCATAGCCCAGTGATTCTCTCCCCACAGAGGCAGCTCAGTCATAGCCCAGTGATTCTCTCCCCACAGAGGCAGCTCAGTCATAGCCCAGTCATTCTCTCCCCACAGAGGCAGCTCAGTCATAGCCCAGTGATTCTCTCCCCACAGAGGCAGCTCAGTCATAGCCCAGTGATTCTCTCCCCACAGAGGCAGCTCAGTCATAGCCCAGTGATTCTCTCCCCACAGAGGCAGCTCAGTCATAGCCCAGTGATTCTCTCCCCACAGAGGCAGCTCAGTCATAGCCCAGTCATTCTCTCCCCACAGAGGCAGCTCAGTCATAGCCCAGTCATTCTCTCCCCACAGAGGCAGCTCAGTCATAGCCCAGTCATTCTCTCCCCACAGAGGCAGCTCAGTCATAGCCCAGTGATTCTCTCCCCACAGAGGCAGCTCAGTCATAGCCCAGTGATTCTCTCCCCACAGAGGCAGCTCAGTCATAGCCCAGTCATTCTCTCCCCACAGAGGCAGCTCAGTCATAGCCCAGTCATTCTCTCCCCACAGAGGCAGCTCAGTCATAGCCCAGTCATTCTCTCCCCACAGAGGCAGCTCAGTCATAGCCCAGTCATTCTCTCCCCACAGAGGCAGCTCAGTCATAGCCCAGTCATTCTCTCCCCACAGAGGCAGCTCAGTCATAGCCCAGTCATTCTCTCCCCACAGAGGCAGCTCAGTCATAGCCCAGTCATTCTCTCCCCACAGAGGCAGCTCAGTCATAGCCCAGTCATTCTCTCCCCACAGAGGCAGCTCAGTCATAGCCCAGTCATTCTCTCCCCACAGAGGCAGCTCAGTCATAGCCCAGTCATTCTCTCCCCACAGAGGCAGCTCAGTCGTAGCCCAGTAAGCTAACAAGCTCAGTCATAGCCCATAAGCTAACTCGGGTATCACTGAGCTGCCTCTGTGGGAAAAGAATGCTGCGGTCCCTGCAAAACACGGAAAATATTGAATCAAACCTCGCCATTTTGGCAATGAAATTGTCTATGACCTGTAACTTTACTATATAGCTAATGCGTTAAAGCAAGCACATTACACTAAGCACAGTCCCGTGGAGTCAGCTGTAAACTTTACTTCCTACCGCTTATCGAGCATTTGACATGTTTATCGCTTCTTGATATACCGAGATCACTTTCAATAAATGAATACAGCCGATAACGTTTAAAGGTAGGTGTTCTAATTTTGTCGATAGAGCTTGTGTCTTGTTTTGTTATGGATTTGCAAATGCATTCAATGATATAAGGTTATACCTCTTTTTAAACGTATCGTAACTTTGAATTTTACTGACATTACGAATAAGTAGTATACCTGCAATTGAACAATTAAGAGTTGATTTATAAGGATGTATTGTAGAAGTTTGAAGCCAAGAGTTCAATGTATAACCAACTTCGTTATTTAAATATAGGCGATCTAGTTTTAAAATGAGCTACATGTATTTATTTATATGTACACTTAAATGACCATTGTAATAAACGTATATTTGTTTTTCTAAACGACACTTTTTAAGAGAAGATTTTACATTCATGGTTACATATTTTTCAAAATGGAGATTTATCAACCTAATGGTTTGTCATCTTAAACTGCAAAAAAGTTAAACGTAAATGTATTGAATAAACATTGAGACACAAATAAAAAGCTAGTATTAAACATTGAGACACAAATAAAAAGCTAGTATTTAATGTTGGCATCAATCACTAGATATATAAGTGGCATGTGGGCATGAAGTGTAAATACAGCAATTATTCAATAACGTGAGGGCATTATGTACATGGCTTGTATTTTCTTTTATCAGTTAGATAAATAAATCATTTGAGTGTTGTAAATTTGGCTTAGGTTTGCTCTCCATAATACAGACATTATCAAAACAATGGCAATAGACACATATTTTAACTTGATCAATATTCAAATATAAATCATGGTAATTTATGCTAAATTTCTGTGAAAGAAAAAAACATAATGAAAATTTTTGTGTGCCTTTTATTGAAGATGAAAAAATACCAAATTAAATTCTAAAACAATATTCTTATATTTCAGTTTTACTTTTAGAAATGCATGCAATATGCGTCAATTGTGCACTGTTCAGTACTACTAGTACTGTTGCCTATCATTCATTACCACGAAGAGCCCAGACCAGGTTGGCCCTGGATATGAATTATCATCGATTGCTTGAAAGTTGAAACCTACATTTGTTTGTTCAACTATACCGAATAAGGGCTCCATTTGATTGACAGCAATAAAATATGAAGCTATAGATAATGGCGCTATCAGTACTATTTAGCCTATCAAAATGACAAAAAGCTCCAGGGAATGATTAACATTATTATTGTATAATAGTTAAGGATAAAATTATGAACTTCTAATAATATGTACATAATTTAGATATAGTGTCTCATAATTCCACAAGGAGTGATGCATGTGCTAAAATCGACTGGATTTGTTTTAAATTGTACGTGCAGTGAGACGTCCGCTGTCTATCTGTCTGTCTGTCTGTCAAATGAAAGGTTTACATTGAGCTTTATAAACAAATTGACGATAATTGTGAAGCGAGAGAGAGGGGGGGAGAGAGAGAGAAAGAGAGTGAGATAAAGAGAGGAAAGGGGAGAGAGTGAGATTGAGAGAGGAAAGCAGAGAGAGAGGAAAGGAGAGATAGAGAGGGGAAGAGAGAGAGGGGAAGAGTGAGAGGGGGGAGCGAGAGAGAAAGTGAGGGAGAGAGCGGGGGAGGGAGAGAGAGAGGGGGAGAGAGAAGGGGTGGGGGACTGTGGAAAGAAATGCCAAGGGTCGTATGATATAGTTTTTATAGAGCAACTGTCTTTAGGTTGAAATAATATAAATATATTCGATTATTAGTATCTATTGTTCTCGTTATACAAACACGAGGGCGTCAAGAATAGGTATTTATGTCTTGCTTATCACAAGTGTTCGTACTTTGAATGGGGGACAATTGAAACGTTCAAATACCGTCTGTTATAAAACTGTCCATGCCTGTCATAATACATTCTTGTTCACATTTTGTACCTGATATCAAAGCGTAATTGCGAGTTTATAAAGATATGCAAATATTTGGAGATGTGTTTCGTACACTGATGGCCACAAGACAGACAAGAATGGTGACATCAACAATAACAGTCGTTTTAACTTGTTGTTAAAGTGTCCTGATAACTTTAGATTTTCTGATATATATATGTTGTGCATTGTAAGTTTTTGTATTAGTAAAGACTTTACCACACCATCTTCTGGTTGCCAACTGGGAAGTTATGGTTACTTGTTCTCAATTTTAATAGTAGACATTTAATGACCTTCGTAGATATAGAAATCCTTAAAAAGAGGGGTATCTTTAAAACGAATCATGATGTAGTCCTTTGGATCTATTGTGCACAGAACTTCACCGGGATTGAAAGAAATGTGATCCTTACCTTTATTCATTTTATCATGCATCAAATACTTCATTCAGTTATACGTCTCTTGTGCCAAACCATAATTATTTGCCTAGCTATTCTTATAATTAAAGGTTCTGCCCCTAAGTCACCATATATGAAAAATTTTACTGGAGAATTTCTTAATCCAAAGTTTTAGGAATTAAAAATGAAGTTTAGTTTTGAAACCCCATTGTTCACAGCCACATGCCGCCATGACCTCAAATGTTTTGAAGAGAGTATGTAAGGGTATGTTATTATTATTATTTGCTCTATGCAGGAGACATAACATAGCTGTAGATGCATTATTCGTCAGCTGTGTTATGACAATAACATGTTTCCTATGTTTCTATGTCAGATATGCCATGGTAAGTATTAAAGTCTTCATTTTGAAATTCCTGGTCACCCAATACATCGCGTGTTTTATATTTCTCAGCAATTCCGTTGAATACTACAAACTTTGTTTTCGCGATATTGACTTCCAAGTTCCAACATTTACAGAAGCCGTCGAATGATTGAAATGATAGCTGCATTACAAGGGGGGTATCATATTATTATAGATAAGCCGTATATATATTTAATTATCCTAGATGTTCACACTCTGCGCTCACTTGGAAACTGTTTTGTAGAGTTGAGACCCTTGGTCATTCAAAAACACGAAAAGAAGAGAGGAGAAAGGCTTTCACCATATCGCATACCAGAGTAACAGGGACAATTTTCAGATTTGAAATTATTGACAGTAAAACAAAATTTGATATTTGTAAAGGTATTTTAAAAGATATTAAGAAACATACCCTTTATACCTTATTTTCGTACCTTATGCCATATTCCAATTCGCAAGACATAATCGAACGACAGAATAGAAATCTTTAAAAGTACAATCAAACTTTTTTCTTCTCTGAGTTGAGTAAGCATATTTATTACAAATGGACTGTCTATTGTAGAAATTCCTTTTCTGAAATCTGCCTTTGAGGGTGACATTAATTATATTATAGCATCCCTTTGAGGGTGACATTAATTATATTATAGCATCCATTTGAGGGTGACATTAATTATATTATAGCATCCCTTTGAGGGTGACATTAATTATATTATAGCATCCATTTCTGTGAATTTCGTGAGCCGATCATTAAAAAAAACATGTGAATAACTTCCCAATACAACTCAGTAATGTAATAGCTTGGTAGATACTTCGGTCAGATTTGTCTTAGTTTTTCAAGAACACAATTTGTGTCTAAAACTATAGGTAAATAATCTTAAAAACATGCTCAAGTGTATGTTCTATTTGATATTCATCAATGCTTTGGTAAGTAGCTGTACTCTTAAAGTGACACAGAGTATCTTTCTTAAAATTTTATTTGGTTTTGATAAGCTACAAAATATCTAATATGCTGATTGAAGTTTATATCTCATCACTGGACTTGTAAATATATCCATGTATGCATAATATCTCTAAAATGCTTGATTTTATGAAAAAATCAAGAAAACATCTCAAATACGTTTAATATTCGAAATTATGCATCCAATTAATCTACCTACATTGTATTTGTTACAATACCTAATAAACACTATCGAATCGAATACATCTTCCTGTCAGCTTTTGACAAGGTTTCAAAATTACGTTTGCCGAATTTGCGCGCGCCACTCGAGCCACATTGTCCGGTTTTCGATCAAAATCCCGACTTTGAATGGCCGTATTTTCGCTCTAATGTACTGATTGACCTTTTAACTTGTTATTTTCAGTAAAAGTTAGTGGTTCCCGATGTAATAACATCGATTTATCGTTAACCTTTGGTCTGTCGTGTTTCTATATTTTACTCGCCGGGTTCGCTTGATAAATTGTTTATTATTTGTGGCCTTATCTAAAAAATCCATTTTGATGATTTCATTCTTATATCTCCTTGATTGCTTTTAGCATTCCTATTATCTTTTCTTCGTCTATCATATTCGGAGTCGAACCACGGCTTATGCCTGACGCGAGGGTTTGTTTGTACTGATCTTACACCGAACGCACTGCATGCAGCTGAGTCTGTGAGCGTGTGTTCAACGGTTGACACGGGTATGTTGGTGTTTTCGCTTGTGGATACAGTAATGTTTGTTTGTTGAAGAATAACAATGATACGGAATTGATCGCTGATTTTATGTCAAGTATGGGCTTGGAGTTTGCAATTAAGGTGTCTTACCGTTGGATTTACTTGGGTTAACGGAATAACAGGTACTCCCTTTAAATTTTGTTAAGAAATCTAAATGTTCGATTGTCAGCGCAAACTTAAAATACAATGTTCATATTGAGAATAATGGGTTGATATAGTTGATTTCTTTCAACCGATCGTAACATATAATCATGTTTAGGTATTTCAATAAGTTGAGTAACTTGATATAACTTTCCTTTTTTATCCTCTAACAAGTACTGTCTGTAGCTCTCTAAATAGTTGCAAATGTAAACTGGCTAGAACATGGCAATATCAAGTTCAATTCTCATTTATCTCAATGTCTATGTCATATACATAACTAATACATACTAATACAATGCTTATCAAAATTATTATTCAAGAAGATCTTGTTCGAGCATTAAATCACACAGGTTTGCTTGATATTCAGTTTCAATTGCGTGATTACAAAGTGTTTGTTCAAAATCATTAAAGAAACTTTCATGAGAATAGTTTGGTTTTTCATGTGTGTGTAAACCAGGTATTTAAAATCCCTACTGTTGTTAAAAGGTCTTGTACAGTGTGAACCACATCGGATGTCTATCTTTAGCATCTATAACTGTAACAATGTTTTTGTAAATGTTTCAAACGGTTAAACCAAACCCACTTAATATGTTTACATTCCTGATCTTGGCTGCAAGAAATGCGTGCCCTTAGTAATTTCAAGATCATCTTAATCACTTGTTCTTGTTCCTTGCAAATCTATTGTGTCATTTGTTAATAGCAAGTTCACAAAGCCAGGACAGTCTTAACGGTTTTGAGGACCACTTACATTCAAGCTCAAAATGTGTTACAGTTTATCAGAGTGCTTCGATTTACTACATGTACAAGTGCTTTCGAGGGAAGACGATTGAACAAATACTTGTGGGTGTATTCGCCAGCTGATCGTAAAACACGTAATGACTTCAGTTTACAGTATGTCCGTGTGGTAACGCTTTTCTATCATTTTGACCGCAGTTAACTATTCATTGGTACATCTAACAGATGGTGCTTTCAGAGATTAATGCAAATAATAACATAACTTATATTAACTGAAATGTTGTCTCGATATGGTTCATAGTCAATAATGAGTTTTGTTGATCATCATGATCATTATAGGAGAGGGTTTCACTAAGTTGGATAACTTGTACCCAATCCTTTCATCGTGAATAAAATATGTTTAAATCAAATCATGTGTATCAGTACCAGTCCCACTGCACACAGGACACTTGCTAAGTGTCTCTCACAGTGACATATAAGTCTCTCACAGAGGGCAAGCTCTACAGTGTTTCACCCACCACCCTCCTGATCTGACCCTCCTCTGATCTCAGCTTTATCTGTACGGGGTTTGGGGACAGTCTATCGCGTCTTATTGATGTTCAGCTTGTCTCTTACAAGGGATGCTATTATCCTGAGCTTTAGTGGTAGAGATTTGAACTTCTTCCTTGTAAGCGTTGATTTCCTCTGGAAACTGGTCCGGGATGTGGTACGGCTTACCCTTGAATTTACTCCAAACCTCCTACTGCTTAACGGTTTCGAGGAATACTTACATTCAAGCTCAAAATGTGTTACAATTTTTGATTTACTACACGTGCTTTCGGGGGAGGGCAATTAAACAAATACTTCGTCGGTGTAATCGCCAGCTGATTGTAAAACACTTCAGTTACAGTATGTCCGTGTGGTTTTGCACCTTTTTACCTCCTGTGTGTATGAAGCAACGAACCTTGTTCAGGGATATAAACTAAGGAACTTATGGAACAATGTGAAGGATATCGTTAAGCACACTTAGAATAATGCATATTAGGTTGGAAACACTAAGATATTCTCAACACTAAACACTGGGGTACTCTGAGCATAATGTTGGGGGATGGTTAAACACTTAAACATTTTCAGCAGCATGTAAATCCGGTATAAGAGCTAACGCAAAATAACTGTAAACTTAAAGGGCATCTTAACACTGGGTACTCTAAGGCTAATGTTAACCGTAATGTTAAATGGGCTCGTTAACCTCTGAGGCACCCTTTACATAGAGAAAGGGTATTTTTAAACATTAAGGAAATCTTAGCATATAGTAAAATCAGTTCGTTATTCACTATGGTAATATAAACGTGAGGTTACGAATTCACAATGTTATCCTTCAGACCCAGAACTTCTAAAATATAATTACACGGCAAAGTGTACCCTTAAGATATTTAATATTTCAAATAATCCATGAACTAAAGAAACAATTTGTCTAATTGACTAAATGACTAAAGTTTAATGTTCAAAAAAAGATAATCACGTGTTTTCTTTCTTTGCAGATTCGGTTACCATTATCATTATCCTTGTTATGTTGAATCCAGTCTCCAAAGGGCTGTTTTGTCCCTTAGTCTGTCACGTGACCTCAAGTACTGCCATATAAGGAAGAAGATGGCTCGAGGTGTCAAGGTAAGTCCAGCTTTAAACATGTTGTGTACATTTTCATTATATAGTAAAATCTCAGACCATGGGCGACGGTAAAGACGTTAATGTTGTTTATAGAAATGTGTGTAGGAATACGTGTAGTTCAAATACATACAGCAGCCATGCATGCAATCATGAAGTTATAAAAGACTTCTAGAGTTTTAAATGAAACCTCTAACCCTTTCCAGACTATTTCGTTTTTTTTTACAAATATGAAATGTGCGTAAGTATAAAGTATACTAGTTTGTTTTCCATTGGGCCCAGTGTAGGTAGGTTATCAGTTCCATGAAAATGGTATAGTGCAACTAGAAATGTGTGTTTCCTGTTTAAAACTACACGTGCATCAAACATTTACGTCATGTCACGAACAACTGACACATCAAACAATAATACCGGTATTGCAAAAAGACAAGATGGATTGGAGCAACATCGTACAGCTCTTAACCCGCCAACCTCGTGCATGTAAAGCTTTCAACAATAAGCGGTCAGCTCTTGTCCTACACGTACAGCTAATTGGCAAACTTTGTCTCTCGACTCAACCGGCACTCACCGGAATGGTCCGAGTAGCTTTCTCTGGATCTCTGCAAAAACACATAATGAGTTTTAAGCTAATTGTAAAAAGTCATGCAAGTTTCAAAAGACTATCGGGCAGCAAGTTACACGTTATGTCTTATTTATAGCTGCCGATGCCATCATTTCCGGCAACGTTTTCGCACCAGCAACGTCATTTCCGTCTCCGTGTCTGCCACAAAGGTTAAAGGCTTTTTGCTTCTCGTGTTGAGAGTAGAGATAACAAAATGATTTGGCTTCAAATAAACTTGTCAGATGTATTTCGTTTAAAATCGTCCATTTGTCAACGATTTGTCTACACACAAAACATTATTTTGATCGATAGTGGAACTTGAGTGAACTATACGACTAAATAAATATTTTCTCAAAACTACATAGTGATTCCATTCCTGTTCACAATATGCAGTTAAAGAATAACTCTGTTTCAGTAAAACTGAAGAAATATTGATACTTTTCACGTTAACAATACCACATAATACAAATATAATTATGTATATAAGTATTTGGTTAACTCTTACACTGTGTTAATCGTTAAAAGTGTGAACATATCGATGAAACTGTGATGTGATTTACTTGTATTGAAATATCGCTTGTACGTGATATATCATTTCGTGTTGCCATTTCCAAAGCAACATAACATTAACTACCTGGCCGTGTCATATTGTCCTTATTGCTTGAATATCGTTATGTCTCTTGCTCTCGCTCGGCAACTATCGATTTCAAGGCAATATGGTATATAGTTGCTCATATAAGATCCTTTATTTATTTGCCAGGTGTTATTCAATTTACGAACTTGTGTGGACTGAATAAGTCTCAGCCGTTGTGCCGATTAAAGCTTGGCCGCTGACTAAATGAGAATTTATTACAATCCAAGCCGTCATCATTGATCTGCATGTCATGAGCAGGAATTGAGTAAGCGTGCGTATACTATGCTTTCAAATATTAGTGTAATATACAGTCGAGGCAGAGGACTAATTCATGAATATGGAAGGTCGATAGAATATATCAGTCCAATGCATATTGTAGCAATATGAAAGAGATAATGACAAGCCGTATGCGTTTTAGATGCATAATTATGTATTTGAAGTTCAAGGGACACATATTTGCTTTTGGGTCAAACATGACACATGAAATAATACTAATGCAATTACAAGTTGTTTTTGGATGATCACTTATGTTACATATGCTGACAATAAAATGGATTATAGTCGCCATATGAATTAAAAGTAAATTTGGAAACTTATTTACACAAAACAAATACGAACTAGTAGTGCTAAGTTCGTATAGTATATGAGAAGTATACATGTAAATGAGACTAAGAATTTCGATATCTTGATAAGATCATATGACTTCTTTCGTTTACGATTGAAGTATTTACACATAGTCAAAAACTGCACGCGGCACCCCTCCCAGTCTAAGTAAACCTAGCCTCAATAATACTCGCTATACTCCCATATATATTGAGTCTAGCTAGATACAGTAAGAGGTCGCTTCAGCCGACCTTTCGGCGACCTATTACCCTCCATTTGCGAAAGCAGACTATTGCGGCATGGTAAGCCGAGCCCTGATCGGC
Source organism: Steromphala cineraria (assembly GCA_916613615.1). Lineage (NCBI taxonomy): Eukaryota > Metazoa > Mollusca > Gastropoda > Trochida > Trochidae > Steromphala > Steromphala cineraria. The sequence continues at coordinate 8,746,523 of OU744731.1, read as the reverse complement.
TGACGTGACCCTCTTCTACCTTTCGCTACACTCAATATCGGAGTGAAACGGATATAATTGAGACTAAGTTTACTTAGGATGTACCCTTCCGCCCTTGCGTTGTACCAGTCGGCCAAAAATGACTCAAATATGTTCAAGTGGATTAAGATCTATCCTATCTAACAGCATCTTCACAACGTCACGGGCGAAACGAAAAAGTTTATAAACTTTCCCATTCCTCCCTTGACATCATTGGCCGTAATTCTGTGCTAGCATTTCAACCTGCTGCACGGAAGTAGAATAGTCCAATCAGAAGACAGCATGTTACATGAACCGATTTGAAAAAAAATACTTGTGTAGCCTATGCGTTTTACAAGGGAGAGAAACACTTTATTTGAGTGATACATTAATGTTTGTCTTCTCTGCATTCTCGGTGCTCATCAAAAACATGAAAACAACCATGCGGACTGAAGTTTAAAATTAAATTTCAATCGGATAGTTTTCAAAAAGACCGTCTGTTAGTATTTTGAATTTGTTCCGAATGTAAACGGCAATTTCATTGGCTATTGTTGAAAGAGCTGATAAGGGGCGTAACTCGTGATCACGATAGATGTCGCTGCTCTTGATCACCAGTTTTCTACCTTGTGAAGGCAAGGTCTAAACGAGGAGTTGCTCGATACGTTTTCGCCTTGCCGTGGGAAGATGATCTAACAGAGGTGATAAATATGTGTCGCGCTGCCCATTTTAACAATATCTAACGCAGATATATAATAATGATTTATTGCAATCACTTGTTTCAAAGATACGTACATAAAACTCTTTCGCTCTTGTAAAACGTGCACGGAGACATAATTGATTTAATTTGCAAACGATTCCTCTCACCTAGAAGCAGAATATCCCTATGTTACCAAATGATATTTAATGTGTCATCGTATGAGTTCATGCATGTGTAAAATGTTTCCAGAAATCAGGGTAAGTTAAATCTTGAATTGATGCATATTAAATTCGATTAAATTCGATCAAAAGCGAGTGTTCAACACTATCACGACTGAATGCTGCATACCAGGTGAGATATCAAGGGAATATTCTCAATATCGTGTTGAAGACAAAACAACTCGATGTATTTGAATGTTATTTATTTGTTCATTCAATGCTCATACAGCTTATTATCCCCTAAAGACTGTAATGACAAACGAAACGGCGTTGGTATAGAGATGAGGCCATGCATTATGAACGGCTATGTTTCAATAAGTCTACTGATGCTTACTAAGGGACTCTCAGTAAGCTTTGTCATCTGTTAAGAAATTTATACAAGTCCTTAACATGGTCAAGTGCTCCCAGGCGAATATCATATCAAACAAGTGAGGCGTAGCCGTGTTGATAAACCTCATTATGAATTATATGGCCTAAATATCCAAAAGAAATTTTTATATAAGAGCATCTATTTCAATATGTTTGGATACTCAACAAGTTGTTTAGAAAGAGATTGATATGTGACATCTGTAATATTTCAAAATATCTATTTGATTGACCAAATAAAGAAGTGAGCAAATATATAACGTGAACAGATACGATATTTACGTTAATATCAAAGAATTTCAGTTTCAGTTTCGGTGAAACTTGAGTTATATTTGATAGTCGTTTTACTCTGTTCCTCTGTTCCAATTAACCAAATTGTCGAGATTCCGGTAGACTTTCCTAGCGGCAAAAAGTTGCAACACAAGACATCTCCCTTATTTACAGCCAATTGAAAGGCGTCTTTGTTTTTTGTTTTTTTTGTGAGCAACTTTGACGGTCGTATAGTGACATGAAAATTATCATACCTTTATATTTATTTTTCATTTACAGTGTGAGGAAAATATTTGAATTGTTGGATTGTTTTTAAAAGATTCTAATTGCTTTATAACTGTGTTAATCATTATTTGTTTTATTATTATTTTTGTACTTGGCCACATAAAAACAAGCGATGTTATGTAAAAGGGAAGAGTTATCTCGCCTGAATGTTTTTGCCGAAGCCTACGGAAACGCTCGAGGCTTTGCGAATGAAACGGTGTCGCTGATGCACATGTCAACTAACTACATGACTGACCTTGACTGTTTTCTTATCATCTGCTAAGTGATCGGACAAGAACAGAAATGTGACCGACCTATAATAAATATGTTGTAAACAATTAGAAATAACACCTAAACTTAAATTACTTGACCATATTATATGTTCTGGCGCGCTTTAACAAGGGAAAATATGTTATTATTAATAAATAATACTCTACACCGGGTTATTGTTGTTATGGTTTCGTTTGCATAACATTACTAAGATTTCAAAGCGAGAAATGTGCAACTATGTTAACAAATCGAACCGCAATTGCAGCACGTTGAATACACATCAAACATACGCAATAAATTCTACACTTAATGCACATCAATTAATATCGATTGTAGGTGGAAAACGTGTCAAAAATCTCTTTCATTGCGTTATGGAAGATACTGACATATTTGTTTTGGAATGTACTGAGCGATATAAGACTTTCCCTGTGACAATCATCACATTTGAGATTCTGACTCACCAAGAGTTTGAACCTCACCAAAACTGAGACCCGAGTTGACAATCTTGTGGCTTCACCGACAGGGACATGATTCTCTTAAATACGACGAGATTTGATTCTATGTGTGTGTCTGTTCACCAAACTTGGTACCTGGTCTAGAAGCGATGACAGTGTTGGATAAGTGTTTGTTTGCATTCTACGAAGGAGTTGATAATTAAATAATATATATTTATAAGTATATCAATAATTCTTATTAAAGAAATAATGAACTTAATCTTTTATGTCACTTTGATTTCAAGAAAATTGAAAATTATAGTCATATAAAAGCAATACAATAAAGAATAAAATACCTCTAACCCTGTATTAATTAAATGTTAATGTCAACATCTCAATGCTAACAAGATGAAAAACATCTCTCTCTTCCATAGGTTTACAACCCGAGACATATAATTATCTACTACTATTTGATGTAAGACATTGACTATTCACCCCTATGGTATTAACGTGTAAGTTAATATATAAACCAAAGTATTTATAAAAAATCATTAACATTAATACAATAATGATAATATTGTTCCGTCCTTGGTATCCCAGAGTTAAAATTTGCGATGCTCTACACTAAGTTTAGTATTGGAACTTGACACCTATAGATGTCGTATCATGTTATTACTTTACTTTATCATATATCTAACAATAATATTGGGTGTTTTGCATGTGTGATATAGGCTAGGACACAGCACCCATATTGCCGCCCGGTCCGCAAATCCATATCAGCCATATCAGACCGGTCCGCAAATCCATATCAATATCAGCCCGGGGCACTTTTGGTTAGAGTTATCTCCCTTTGCAGCGTAAGGTCATTTTCTGCATAGATATAGTGAGTGGTACGTTAACTTCACACAAAAAAAACCAGATGTATTTGACGCTTTTTTAAATTTTCTTCCATCAAATGATTTAAATTCGAGAAATTTGAATAAGTGGAGCTGCTCACAGTATCTTTCTCAAATTTACTTAACTCTTAAAAGCATGATCGTTTTGACTTTTGTTATGATAATAGACCTACATTTTATAAGAACATTTTATCAATAACTTTTTTGTTGTAGAGGAAAAAGTTAAATATATGATAAAAAGGTTACAAAATGTCACTTTTCATATCATACCTAATATCAGCCCTCGACCCATATCAGCCCTCTGGCCTGTGGCCCTCGGGTTGATATGGGAGTCTCGGGCTGATATTAGGTATGATATGAAAAGTGACATGTTATAACCTCTAATTATAACGATTTGCGTATCAACGTCCACATTGTATAGTTAATTAGAACCCCTACAGGGAATTCAATCATCTTAACAAAGTCTCTAGTGTCTTGGCTTCATTTACTGACTGGCAAATACATTGGTTCATTAGAGGGTCCATATGTTGCATTGAAATATCCCATCCACTGACTGTGGTATTTGCATAATAATACCATGACTATTTGCCGTGATAAAAACTACAGATATGAACCAGGGAAACTTGTTTTACCTTGAGATGAAATTTGATGGAAAATTTTATGTAAATTCTTCTCATTAAATAATTATTCATAATGCTGAAATAGTAAATATATCTGGATTAATAGAGCGTATATGTTTCGACCAGTTGCGACTATAAACACTATATATGAGTGCAATTTGTCCAAGGTACAATTAATCAAATATTCTATCGTCCATATATCTGTCCAACTTTGACAACCAATTTGCCAATAAATGAAATTGTAAAAGGTAACATAATCAATGTTACCAACCATAAACCATATTTATTTGGAACATAAAGTAGAAAATGGTAGAAGAACTAATAACTATAACTGGTTATTGTAAAAGGTAACATTATCAGATAAATACCTACCATAAACCATATATATTTATCTGGAACAAGAAGTTGTGCACTGAACTGTAAATGTTGTTGGTTTAATGCGTCTGTCAGCTGCCTGTCTGTCAGCTGGGAGCCCACCTATACACACGTGTTGCAATCACGCCTTCAGTACAAAACATAACCGAAAACTTAATCCAAACTGGAATCATAACCACAGGTAAAGCGGCGGTGTTAAGTCTTCAAATTTTAAACAAGACGTATCTGATTTATTTGAATCATATTGGATAGTGTGTCGGCAGATGATTAACGTTTTTACGAACCTTTACACCATCAGACACAAAATAGTATTTTGTTAAAAACCTTTTAGCTTAATAAAGTAATAATAATAATATCAATGATGATGATAATAATGCGTAGATTTCCACGCACTGGTGTATGCTTAAGGCACTACCAACATACGTTTCTTCTACAAGTTAATTTATATAAGGCTGGAATACCATCATTAACAACTGTTTACCAGATAACCCATTTCCTCTTGGGTGAACAGAGGCACATTTTGACTTAGTTCCCCCGGTAGACACAGCAAGTCTGTCAACTCATGCCTTATAGTGTAAGCAAAAAATCCTTTAAAGGGGCAGTAGCACGTTTTTTGAGAATTTTATATTTAAAAATTTTCACTGATAATTGTATGTTAACGCTAAATGTATTACTTTGATAGTGTCAAAAATTTCATTACACAAGCCAATCATTCATAGTCAGAGAACAAAGTATGAAGATTCACCTAAAATCCCTTGGCGGCCATTTTTTTGTGAACACCTTTAATTCATTTTGAGTAAGAAAAGGAATCGCAAGGCTAAACTTTACATTATATATTTGAATTATTACTGCCCAATTTGGTTTGGATACATTGCCTTTCAATTGGAATCATTAATTTTCATTTTCCTGACATCACCTTATATTCCCCCTAAAAACGTGCTACTGCCCCTTTAAACCCTAGTATATTTAGCAATGACGCGGTTAACCCATCCATCCGGCGAGCCGCGCCCGGTATTGCTGAACTTCATTGCTAACGGTCAAGTGCACTCTTCATAGGACCGCATACCGCCATGTAATGGAATATTCAAACCTCCATCTATGATCGTTTTCCCACCTTGCAAACCACCATGTTGTCATTATTTTGATATGTAAAATATATCGTTTAAAAATTATAATGATTTAAACTTTTTAAGATTGCTTATTTTTACGCGATCGGTATAAGTTATCAAAAAACGTGTTGTAGATAATAAATTTCAAAATTATTTACGAAATATCACTTTATATACATAAGCAAAACCTGTTCAGATTTAATTGTCCGGGAAACGTTGTATTCATGACACGTCTATGTGGTTGTAACCCGATTGTAAACAATATAAGTTTAACAACGAAGTAGAAATACAAATCCATTTTGCAACATTCGATATATAACACGCATGCAATTGTCAACAAAATAATTCACTCAACCTTTTTCGTTTCGTTTTTCAAGAGTTTAACAAAACAATACACACAAAGATGCAATCATTAATAAATCAAAATTAAACAAAACATAATCCATATATCTACTTAATTGCTTATCTTCATTATTTGAATAAAGGTGTAATTAATAATTAATCAAAATAATACCGACATAGACTATCATTATAATAAAATCAATTCATACATGTACGTATGTGTCTTTATCTTCATTACTAGGAAGAAACATCAATTTTTAATAAGTCTCTCTGTGTCGAATGATTTTAAACAGCTCTCGTCAACTACATGTACTGGTGTTGAACTCAGCCTCCTAAATGTCAATCTGTTTCTTGCAGCAGCCAATGAGAAGTGCCGTTACATTCTGCCTAGCAGTATGTGTAGGATATACCTGTCTATTAACTTCACACGGCGCCGAGGCAGGTGCGGAGGCTTTAAACCCAGGTGGGTTACTTTCTATCTATAATTGTCTCTATGGGGTCTGTTCAATCTAGTACATTTCTGTTAAGGTATTTGATGAAAGATACTGTATCATATCTATAAATGACGATATATATGTTTCAAATACGTGGCATTTACAAGTAATCAAGATTATTTTTGTATTATTTTGCCATTAGGAAATTTATTGTCTCAATAATGTTTATTAATTGCCTTTATATTGTTTGCATATTTTAGGTATTTGTATACTTTATAAAAACGAATATCATTCTTAATAAGAAGTAAACTGTGACGTGAATGAACGTCTTTATATCTATTATTCATGGCCTAATAGAAACATTGTATCGTTAATGTATATAGGTATGTTCTTTTTGTACATGTTGTATTTTAGGGGGCGCAACCAATATATGATCTTTTTTCAAATACATAGTTTGATATATATTAAGTTCTCTATTGCTTTTTATATCATCAATTAAATTGTTACAATTATGTCTTAATGCAACTCACACACAAATATCATTGATATTTTCTAACTTTCGTTTTTGAAATCCGTTAATGTCCCATTATGTTTTCAGAAACCCGACACTCAAATGTGCTTCTCTTTTCTCTGTTAGTTGTATTGATATAAAAGTCTAAGCTTTTATCTTCGTGTTTACACGCAAATGCCAATTTTATATCGATGTGTGATATTGGTAAATTAGATTGTATCCTGTCTAACCCCTTTTATGTTATCTATCCGCCAAAATCTGTTATTTTATTCTCCACGCGAGAAGCAATTACTTATATGTGCAATAACTATATTAATGCTCGTTTTGACTTATACCACTATCTTAATATTTTACTTGTGTATAGTATACTTTTTTACCAATCTTTTGGTTGTAATACTTTTTATATCTTAACATAATATATATACCTAATATCATTTTATGTCGTGGATTTACAACATTGTATTCTCTTTTATGCCTTACAAAATGCATTGTAGTGCTGGTAAAATATTTAAGAATGCGCTACAAATGTATGTCGTTTGTCTTTTATTATCTTTACAAAACTTATTATTGACTATTATGTATTAACTGTTATATTATATATTGGTATAACTATATATTTAAAAACATATCTATTTCTATAGGTGTACGTTGAAAGTTGGTTCAGGCTTTTCGCACAGACCTAATTCACAAGTATATAAAATATAGACAGCATACACACAACATTGATAACCAATTTCATTTAAGCATAAGCCAACTGATATCATGATCAGATTCACAGCACGAATGATTTATTTTGGACTGTATATCAAGACAAAGAAAAGGGTACGAAACATGGATCAACTTCTACGCTCAAATGTAACATTGTCCTTCGGATAACGTACACATATAAACCATTTTGCCAGGCGTGAATAACAGCTTGCATAATAATTATGTTATTCTTGCTCGACTTAAACCGTTCCGTTGTTTACTAATGCATGCAAATAAGATTTTATTTTAACCATATTCAATTATTTGATTTGAGGCGGATTATAGATATATAACAAAACACTATATAACCAGGTATGTCATGGCCGATTTTAATTGACTGAGATACGAGTGGAGAGTTGTGTGATTTGTATTACCAAGCTCAAAGATTCATTTCCATTTTATTCAATCTTGCAATACTTAAAATAATTACACACGTCAGTTTCCAATTGCTTAAGTTAATATTTGCAATAGAATAAGGTCCCTCATACTCCCAGGGAAGTATTTGTTAAGAAATGAAATTCACAACTATCCGCATTAAAATTTGATACATTTGCGTCCATGGCCTCTTCGGAATTGATTTTGTGTAATCTGATACGATGCTGCGTTTTGGGGTATGTTTTCGTCACTGTTCTTCGGTTATCACATAGCGATTTTACCCGACCGCCAGGAGCTTCAAGCAATTAATATGCATTCAAACACAGTTTTGTTAGTTTCATCATTTATCATTCAATCATTTATGTAATTAGGTCAGAACTTTTATTTTTTACTTATTTTCCGTCGACAAAGCTTTTTCAAGCCTCGAACTCTTTTAGTAAACTATGATGATAAAACCTTTCAATAAAATTTTAGTTTATCAGTAGTATTGTTACTAATATGCTTGTTGTATATAATGTACGTACTTATCTCATATTTAATATTTTTCATAATTAAGAATTCAAAGCCAGTGAAATAAGCAAATAACAATCTCCTTGTTTCAATGTAAGGGCGGGGTACTGTACAACATGTTGTTATTTTTAATCTTAAAGGGGCAGTAGCACTTTTTTAGGGGGAATATAAGGTGATGTCAGGAAAATGAAAATTAATGGTTCTAATTGAAAGACAATGTACATGTATTTAAACTAAATGGAGCAGTAATAATTCAAGTATATAACGTAAAGCTTAGCCATGCAATTCCTTTTTCTCACACAAAATGAATTAAAGGTGTTCACAAAAAATGGCCGCCAATGGATTTTATGTGAATCTTTTATTTTGTCCTCTGACTATGGATGAATGGCTTGTGTAATGATATTTCTGACACTGTCAAACTAATACATTTAGCATTAACTTACAATTATCAGTGACAAATTTAGAAAATTAAATTACCAAAAAACGTGCTACTGCCCCTTTAAGTATAAGAACACGTTTTATGCTTGAACGTTTGAACATTTTTATTCAGTAGTTTCAGTTGGGCCATAAATATAAATACTGACAAGACTCCGTGATACTGTGGTCATATTTACTAAACGCATATAAGAAATATCATTTCAAACACTTTTACACGAGTGCCCTTATCATACTGTGTTAGGAGTTAACTACCTCAAAAGTTTTATTCTTTAAATATAGATAAGTTTCGCTGAACTTTGAAGGCGACGTTGCCAAAATAAAGCAGTTGAGGCCTCTGGGACAAAAAATCAAATTAGAAAATAAAAACATCAATGACTTTAGTTCTAAGCGGAACGACACATTAGTTTAAAAAATAAGGATATAAACTATTGATATTAATTTCTAAGTTTTCTTTAAAATTACATGTCATTTAAAAAGGGGCTATTACTAGGGGCTTACTTTTAACAAAAACACAATGTGTGATACAATATTATACTGCATCATAATTGTTATGAGATACATTTCACATATTATCATATGACATTTTACATACTATCATATGACTTTGACACAAATATGAAGGTCACGTGAAATTAAGCCTTGCTGAGTTAATGTGTTGAGCTATTCAATTGGTTTAACCTTTTACTATATGAATATTTGATTGCAAGAATTATTTATCTCTACAGATTCGACGATTTTTAAATCCCCGGACGGCCACAAATTTACGGAAACAGGCAACCAAAAACCAATCCACGAAATTCTAAAGGAACCCGAAAATAAGCAAATAGTAGACAATCTCAAATACGAAGTGCTGCAAGGAAAGGAAATCAATAACAGACGTTCGAAAAATCCAAGATTCAAAGAGGTCAGAGGAAAACCAATAATAATAAGACCAGTTCCTCCTGTGCCACCCGACATGAACAGGGTACGACAAAATCACCCCCGGGTCGCACTACCGAAAAATCCAGCTTTGGATTTCGTAGAAAACCGGCGCCCTCGCCCTGTGAAGGAATCCTCCAAGAACGGGACATTGGCTAGTGAGTTCAATAAACTGAACCGACTCACGCAGCGGAGACACCCGGCCGTCGATTTCAAGAAAGGGGATCTGAAAATCAAATGGGATAATGACATGTTCTTCCTGAAATGGGGGATTAATCACCTGGCGGATAAAGTAAGCATGCGCCGGGCCCCCCATACAAGCACTGGCGTCCCCTGGCCCCTTCCACAGAGGTTTGCCAGGAACGAGCATCTCGTCTTCAGAGTGGACCAAAGCTTTAAGTTCATAGTTCCGAAAGAAACCTGTGATATCGTAGAACAAGCCATTGTGCGCTTCAGGCGGATTATCCTTGAAGATTCTGTGGAGGATTTGTATGATAATCTTCAAAATGTGCAAAATTCGAATTTAGAAGATCCACGGAAAAAATATTCCAGTGATACGTATACACAGGCTACTTTACTCTCAGAGGTGGAGGTGGTCATTACGAAACCCTGTGTAAAATACCCAAGTCTTCATATGGACGAATCATGTAAGTCGTTTTATAATTTCTTTAGTTAAGTTACCATGGCAGAGTCTACATTTGTTTTCAAACTTCCCCAATTGATCTCGTGGGTAATAATCTCTATTCATCAGTCAACTGAGGCAGATTTGGATAGTGCTTTCAGGTATAAAGGCTGAAACTTACATAGCGCTGCACTTAAAAAAACACAGTTAGTTGTTTGAGAGGCATTTCAGAAGTTTGAATTATCAAGAAAACAAGGCGTAGCGAAAGTAGCGACGTTTGGGGATAGATCATTATTTTCAAGGTATACGGATCTATACAGAAACGTCGCTACTCTCTACAATAAAGAAGTTGATCATCCATAAAAATCTTTATCCCCTAAACACAAATAATGTTGTGCATTTGAAAAAAAAGAGTAGTAAAGCTTCGAATATCCAAGGACAGACTTTTAATTATGTCATGTATTTAAACTTCCCGTTGGAAGTAAAAGGCATGAATTCTCCTACAAATTAAACCCAATAACTGTATTGAGATGCTCCCCGCCCTAATCTAAGCCAAATCAAATGAGCTGCGAAGATGTTCTCATAGATTAGCGGTCACACGTTCGATTTCGATTGGGAGTCTTGAATCAATGTATCATTTTGTATAGTTAGAACCCCTGTTGGTATATAGACAGATGGTTTGCTACCTGTGCAGCATCGCGTAGCATGACACGCCAGCTGTTGCAGGAAGATTGTGTCGATATGCTACATTGTTGGTTTTCTGAGATTTTAAAGATTGTTTGCTTCTAGTCATTTTGACGTTATTGTACCCGACACAATAAAATGATAAGAAGATGTATATATACAAAACGTACATATAAACGTTTACTTTGTTACTGTGTGGTAATCAGATACATTAAAACGTCCGTTTAGGAATTCCAAAGCACAATGATATGGCTAATAGCAATTTTTCCAGTAGTCCTGGGGCTGAGGGGGGTCCTGTGTGCAAAAATATGTCCCCGAAGTTTGACGCTTGATTCCTGTAGGACACCCTTAGGAGATCGAAAAAAACTTGGGTAGACATTCCAAATGTGGGGCAGGAAGCTGTAATTCAAGATGGCGTCCAAGATGGCCGCCGTATCCTTATAAACCATATAAATCAATCTAGATCTGTCCTAGAATATTGAATTTGGTGTATTTACCTAAGTTTTCGGGGTCAAGGAATCCAATGGAATCATTTTGAAGGTACAAAAAGTAATAGATAATGGTGAATTCCAAGATGGCTGTCAAAAAAGGGCCAAATCCTTTCGGCCAGCATATCATGGTTCCTAATTGACATAGGAGAGTAAACTTAGTGTCCTTTCTGGGGTTTAAGGGGTCAGTAATTACGGTCAGACCATTCACTAAATGCTTAATTGTTTAATTCAATACAACGTACCATTTTATCAGTATATTGGTATGTAGACGTGCCTAGAATGCATACATTTTCACCAGCAATGGTGTGTCTGAACACTTTTTGTTTATCTTAGTATCCTTGCAAGGTATGTGGAATTACCCTTAAAACATGTTTACATTGAAAAGTAATCAAATAACATCGCGACCACTACTTTAAACACTTTAATTTGTACCTGTAATACATTGCAAGGCTTCATAGTGACATGTGATGTTGACCAATTCATTTTCATTACTAGACTAGTAGTAAAATTTGCTGTTTATCATCTAATATCTTGAAAAGGCAATAATTTGGCTGAACCGACGCAAATTGCTGCAACCTAACTTGATTCTTTATCGAAGCACATTTATTTCAAGGTCCTAAATAACATAAGTTCGTTAGTTACATGAGCACATTACCTTTTTTCTGGTAACGATGTCTACTCTCTGTGATGATTCCAATCATGATAAGCTCCTATCCGTTAAGTTTCCATGTCCTTTTGCCAGCATTAAGGGAATATGGCAAAGCTATCATATGCATGTATAAGAATCCGCACACACAGCGCCAAACAACTTCTATGTTCCTATGTGTGTGAAGGCCTATCCTTCGCCTTTCCTGTAGTGCATTTCTGTACTTCCCCTCAAACAAGTCAATCATAGCATAAATGTAGTTGAATGAAGTTTAATGCTTCAAACTTGTTTTCAGAAGCAGTTTTGCAGAGTATTGCATGTTTTCCTTAAGCGACTTTATCTTCATCAACCATATCGCCTTAATACACCTTATAGACTGTGTAATGGTCTTGTTGATCATGTTCAGCGTAGTGTACGTGTCTGAGTGACATAGATAAAGATAATTTCACAATCAAATTTCATCACCTTTTCGGTCTTTGCTTTCATAGACATCACTTCACAATTCAGTTGACAATCCGTTGATGTGCGCTATCTTCAATCATTAACCAAAGCCATTGCTTCCCGTCTTTTGAGTATCCAGAGGATTTATGCTGCACATCCATTGCAATAGTACATCTATCACACAGAATAAATTAACTAGCTGATTAAACAGATTTGGACAGGCGTAGACATACATTTGTAAATTTGTAATCCTTCACCCTTAACATTGACTGGAAGAAATTTGTCAAGTTTATTTAAAGTTACCGTTTTAGAGCTTTAATTACTTCACAAGTACTCCATTGCTAGGGTGTAAATTGATTAAGGAATACATTCATGGTTGCCTTTTACATCATCATCATCGTCGGTAGTCCTGTTGGTATGCCGGCATGCTTCTTCTCTGTTAGAAGTAAGCTGCTATATGATAGATGAACAAATGTCCTTCTGGTCTTAAACCACCTCCAAATAATCTGACAATATTCTTGGTTCTTGGGCAACCCTATTCCAATTTTGTTGTGTTGTCCTCGTTTGTACTGAACTGTCACATTAACGTTAACCCATCTTTAAATCAGTCTAATATAAGCTCGTCTGTCAGAGATGCTTTATCTTCAATGAGTGTATTAAATCATCTACAAAACATTACTCAGTAAGTATTCTGAATCTCTGAACTGTCCATCTTGATCGCTGGAGCGGATGTAATGTAGACTTTGCTTTTCTGTCTATGGAATCCACCATAAGATTTGATAAAATTGATGTTCCATGGCTTCCAAATGTATTTAATTGAACATCTCTTTAGGTATGCAAATAATACGACGTCCTTCTCATGCTCAGTACGAGACCGACCATGATGCAATCAAGTAGCAACCGTGCCTTTTAGCAAAAAACTGTTAGGCAAATCCCTTCGAAATACAATTATAATTTAACTAAAACCATCCTGCTACATCAGCGTATAAGTCTCACATCGATGTGTTGTAGCATAACACAGAGACTTTTACGCTGATGTAGTCAGGATGAACTTGAACTAGTATTGACTGTAAATATTAATTCTGAAATGGTTGATAAAGTGCCAATGCAATCTTCGACTTTTACTTTTAAAAACATGATCCCAACGTTAATTTCAACGATGTCTTCAATATCTTTGGTGTTCAGAGTTTTTTGAGACTTTGAGGTCCTTCATGAGCCTTCGTTTAAAGTTCGTGGTACGAAATAGAATGTCAGAGAATGTCGGTCATTTGTGTTGACTGTCGATGCCACTAGGCTTTTTCACCTTTGTGGTGCATCAACATAGTTATAGGCTACTCAACTGGAGGGTCTGTACAGAAATGAACCATGCTATCTGGCAAAGCGAATGTTCAGACTAAATGTCTGAGCCCAAACTTCCCATAAAAGCCACCAAGTGTACACTCATAGCTCAACTATGAACCTTGATGTCAAACAGAATTGGTCATTATCACATTGTAATATGAAGACTGGCGATGTGGTACTAGGTGCGGATGTACTTTTCTAAAGAAACATTTCTCAGCAATGATATTGTTGTAATTTTATTACTATAGCATGTACAACATGTTTGAAAAGTAATTTTACATAAACTGCAGGGATACTAAAGGCAAAAAGTGTTCAGATACACCATTGCTGGTGAAAATGTATGCATTCTAGGCACGTCTACATACCAATATACTGATAAAATGGTACTTTGTATTGAATTAAACAATTAAGCATTAAGTGAATGGTCTGACCATAATTACTGACCCCTTAAACCCCAGAAAGGACACTAAGTTTACTCTCCTAAGTCAATTAGGAACCATTATATGCTGGCCGAAAGGATTTGGCAATTTTTTGACAGCCATCTTGGTATTCACCATTATCTATTACTTTTTGTACCTTCAAAATGATTCCATTGGATTCCTTGACCCCGAAAACCTAGGTAAATACACCAAATTCAATATTCTAGGACAGATCCATATTGATTTATATGGTTTATAAGGATACGGCGGCCATCTTGGACGCCATCTTGAATTACAGCTTCCTGCCCCACATTTGGAATGTCTACCCAAGTTTTTTTCGATCTCCTAAGGGTGTCCTACAGGAATCAAGCGTCAAACTTCGGGGACATATTTTTGCACACAGGACCCCCCTCAGCCCCAGGACTACAGGCAATATACATATTTGCTAAATGATAACAACGGCATAGTGTAATACTACTTTATTATCGGAAGAGGTTGTGATTATATCTATAACAATGGATGTGATGAATGCTTAAATACTCATTTAAACCTTGTTTACATTACTTTGATATACAAATAGGGAAAGCAAAGCCTTCCCCCGCGTCTTTTTTCCAAAATAGCTTGCGTTGGAAAGTAAGTTTCAATCAGATATCGTTTTTTGGTACATTTGCATTAATTCAATGTTGTTGTCCAATCATTTTACTTTACACTGACGAATGACGATTGATATTGAAAGTTTCATTGTAAGTTATTCAACTCTATCAATCTAATTCGTCAAACCCTAGATGCGTTATAGACAAACGTTAAGCCCAGTTTTACATGCACACGTTTATGTATTAGTGTTTTGCATGAAAGTAAATTTATTTGCGGGAGTTGATAATTACTTTTGATTAGCGTTCACGTGTTGTTTTATTTCCAAGGAGTATTTCATATTTGCGTAGCTTTTTAACTATGTTTGACTTTAGGACAGACTTTTTAAGAGTATTATAGAAACGTCTTTGTATTTCTGAATAATGATGATCTCAAAATTACTTCATGTTAAAGTATATGGTTTTTAATCACAAATATGGTTTTGACAAATTTCATTTTTTAAACAAACTGCTAGATGATAATGCTTAATTGAAAAAAACAGACAGTGTAAATCCAGCCAGGTCATGGGGGCGTCTTGCCTAAAATAGTAATGATGCATTAATTAATTAATTAATGATGTAAATTTATAGAAATAACTGTTTGCATGGCACCATTACATACTGAGTAAAATACTTACAAAAGCTAATGCAAATCACGTATAGTGCGTTTACATGACCACTTTTACACATGAGAGCAAATTTCCTTAGACCTGTAAGTTAAAGTGCGCATGCAAATGGGGTTTAGAAATTACATCCTAACTGATATCATGGATACGTCTGATGATCACGGGTATCAAAGTCATCAATAATGTTCTTGAAGTGGCGACATATTTCCAGTCTATATTATATTGATATATACTATCCCATATATCCCTTATCCTTCATTCCTCTGCTTAACCTTAACAGATTTCATATCAATATATCAAAATATGATAATTGATTCTTATGTGTATATAAAGCTTTGGGGTGGTTCCTTTTAACTTAGGGAACCTTATCGTTATGTCCATTCAACGCTTAAAATGAAACTAAGTCAAAGGATGTGTTGTTACTGTAACGTCTCATGGTTCAGATACATCTCCGAAATATACTTTAAAATGTTTTATATAAGTTACATTTGTTATTATTTCCCTAGCGTAACAGTAATGTTAGTGATTGATTTGTGCTCATTGAAATCTGTCAAATCCACTTCAGTAGTTTGTTTCGATTTTCTTCTTTATATAACATACATTGATGACACACAGCTTTCAAATATTGAACACCTGAGGACAGTTATGTCATTCATGATTCCCATTTAAGAAAAAATGATAATTGATCAGTTAGTCAAACATTTGAGACGGTTACTTGAAGTTAACATTACCACAAACATATTTCACTATTTTCTTTGCAATATATGAATGTCTGATTACAATATTGTTTAGTGCGTCAAAGGTCGCTACTCAAATATGTTCAGTTTGGTAATGGGAGCGAATGCCACTTTTGATGGGCCGCTTATCTGACCACAAACCAGCGAATGCATGACTGGTCACGCCACGCCCTTTTTGACGCCATAAACAGAATCATCGCCTCGTGATCTATCGTAACAATATCACAGAAAAAAAATAATTACGATTTTCAGAAAATGTTTTCCACTCATTTGACGATGATTCACTTTTAAGCTATTAAGTTTGATGTAAAAAAGATATCCACATCAATGGCAATTGAACAATTATTTAAGGCGGTATTTAGTGAGAAAACTTTTGTGAGAAAAATATGAAAAAGTACCAAGAATTGAAAATTAAACCAAAAACGTTTAGAAATGATAATATACTCAATGAAGAACATAAAGGAACATAGCAAAGTGTTAGCAATTATTTATTCAGATTTACCTGCTTTTATTGATAATGGGTAAACATATCAATGTCTGGTGTGTCCCCCCATGCTTCTGAATCACTGAAGCACATCGTCTTGGCACACTTTGGATGAGTTTCCGGATCACAGCACGTGGAATTGCGTTCCATTCATTTCTCAGTGCGTTGAACAGTGCATCCCAAGTCTGTGGCTTCGTCGGTAGTTCTCGCACATGACGACCTAAGACATCCCACAGATGTTCTATGGGATTTAAGTCAGGACTTTTAGACGACCATGGAAGGACGTTTACGTTGTTTTGCTGGAGAAATGTCCTCGACACATTTGCAGTGTGAGGCCTGGCGTTGTCATGCTGGAACTCAAATAATCTTCCAACTCGTTGACGAAACGGTATGACAACAGTCCTCAGAACTTCATCTCTGTACCGAACACCAGTCACACGTCCATCCAAACGCAACAATTCAGTTCTGTTGTCGTAGGTGATCCCACCCCTCACCATTAATGATCCCCCTCCATATCGATCATGTTGACGAATAGTACACGCGTGATGGCGTTCGTTGCGGCGTCTCCATACACGGATGCGACCATCTGCAAAGTCTAAATTAAACCTTGATTCATCCGAGAACATGGTGTGTCTCCAGTGCCGTAATTGTCTTGCAGCATGATGCCTGGCCCATTCAACACATAAGCGCTTGTGTTGTGCTGTAAGTCTGACTCCAACCACTGACGACGTGATTTTAACTTGGCAGCTTCAAGACGAGTACGGACAGTTTGCTTGGAAATCCGTATACCAGTGATAGCCCTGAATTCAGAGTTTATTTTGCCAGAGGATTTAAACCTGTCTCTGAGTGCAATCAGTCATAGATGACGATCACTCCGCTAATTGGTTTTCAGTTGTCTTCCTCGACCTCGTCTCATCTTTACATCACCTGTCTCTCGGTAAAGGTTCCAAAGTCTTGAAATGACGCTCTTCGACTTGTTAAGGGTCCTGGCTGTTTGGCAAATTGAAATTCCACCCCTTATGCTGCCAATTGCCTGCCATTTTTGGTTCTCTGTTAGGTACTGTCGAGGCATTATTCTCTCTCCTGCAAAGCATTGATTCAATGACTCGAGAAAACGTGTTCGTCTTTTATAGTGTCATGATGATTAATTCTCACGCACAGCACGCGCAGTAACTTCATCTGGGTGCGTTTTGGCGCAGTGATAACACCCAGTTTAAAAGTTATGAGTTTGTGTCCAAAGCATATATGGTTCAAACATACTATTAAGACTTGTATGTTCCCTTATTTTTTTTACTCAGTATATATAGGACATATAATACACTGAAACAATTTTGTTTTTGTTTTACAGTTTTATGCGGATTTAGTGGTGAACTGTGGTTCTAGATCCATAGACAAAGATGTTATCATTAACAAATACACCTTTGGCGATCGCACATAGCAGACAGGTATCTTTCTAGATAATGCACTATAGGTCAGAAGGCGAAATAGAATAGTGTGAAATATGTGAATAGATAAGATTTGTACAATTTTAGGATCTTTATGATAGGTTTATTGAACTTTATTGAAATGACAAAGGTTCCTTAAGAATATATTTCGTCACTGAATGTAGATTTGTAGGCAAGCTTGATATATATTGATAATTCAACATATAAACTTCCACTTCAGTTTGCTTTTAGTTGGGGCGTTTTGTAATTGTTCACGTTTGTAAGGTATATATTCACATTTTTATTACAAAACATGACGAGACGTTGCTTTCTGGAGTGTAATGTCTGAGCTAGATGTCTGGGTATTAGAGATAAGGAATATGGCAGAAGTGTTGACAGTATAGACGAATACCTCCTGTCCGATACAGGTAATGTTCAAGTGCACGTGTCCGCAGCTGTTATTTGATAACGCCAGGTGTAATTCCGGGTGACTTCCGGAACAATGTGGTAGGTTTGTCATGCGCTATGTGTAGGAGAAGTGCGGTTAGATATTGAGGCCGTATTGCACTCAACAATCTTAGATTCATGTACACGTCATACACAGGTTGACATGACTCAAACAATATATACCTATGGAAAAAAGTTAAGCACCCCCTCGTTTTTCAGCAGCAAATACGATAACAGACAACCTTTTGATTATGGTAGTCATATGCTGTGATAGAACCACAACTTATTTTAAGGAAACAAATTTCGTTCATATAACGTTTCAAATCTTTTGATTATTCGAATTTACAAAATTGTGGTATTTTATGTCTAAAAACAAGTTACATTATCCTGAGAAGTAAAAGTGAAGATTGCCATTTGTAATGTGAAAAATGTCATTCCCTCAAGCCAACTTGTCAAACTTTATTATCTGTCTTTTAGTCCAAACTCACACGTTACACCACTATGAACCTTCAAAATCGAAAATTCTGGAAAAAACACAAACTCAATTGGGAAGGTTTAAAAACAAAATATGGTATTAGTTAACTGTAATGATCCCTTGATATCAAGAAGAAAAGTTTAATTAATGGATTGAATTTAAAATAATCCAAAAGAAATTGACAAATCGTATAACAGCCTTTTTGTCAAATATTGACAGTAATTGTTGAAAATAGGGAGGCTTAATTTTTTTCCATATGTATACTTTTCTCAATATATAAAACAAATATATATTACCTAGATTTATAATGCTTTTCGTAGTTTCTGAGTGAGTTGTTATGATCGCCATTCGAACAATATTTTAGCTGTTTGCAAATGAATAACGACCAAATAAAACACGAAAGCGAGATTATGTTGACATTTCAAAACCTGGGGCAAAAAGATCAATGGGATGTAAGTGCGAAATCGAAGCTTGAAGTCTTACTTCCCGCGAAACTCTCTTTCCTAAGGTTTCGAAATCACAAGCCTCAATGAGTTATCTAACATAGTTTCATCAACTGTTTTATATTTTGTCAATTCATTTCCAAGTATTGTTCCAAGAAAAATGTTGAATCGTCTTTTTATCCCCCGTACCAACGAAGTTGCGGGGGTTATTAAAATGGGTACCGTCCGTCCGTCCGTCCGTCCGTCCGTTACAATTTGTGGCCGGCTCATAACTTTGTTACTTATCAACCATTTTTATTCAAATTCGTCATGAAAATGAAGAAACATGTAATAATGTGTCATGAGTAACAATTTTCTGAAAATCTACATAAAATATTAGGATTTTGGAGAAAAAGTGGTAAATTTGTAAGAAATCTGTTTCAAGTCCCGTCCGGCTCACAAATTCTAAACTAATCTTCACATTTGGATCAAATTTGATGTGGAGATACATAACCATATGAAGGTGTGTCATGAAGAACAATTTTGAAAATATTTTTGTAAAATTTTGCCTTTTTTGGCAAAAAATGAGGACTCTGTTGGAAAACTTTAACAAGTCCCGTCCGGCTCACAAATTCTAAACTAATCTTCACATTTGGATCAAATTTGATGTGGAGATACATAACCATATGAAGGTGTGTCATGAAGAACAATTTTGAAAATATTTTTGTAAAATTTTGCCTTTTTTGGCAAAAAATGAGGACTCTGTTGGAAAACTTTAACAAGTCCTGTCCGGCTCACAAATTCTAAACTAATCATCACATTTGGATCAAATTTGATATGGAGATACATAATCATATGAAGGTGTGTCATGAAGAATAATTTTGATAATATTTTTGTAAAATTTTGTCTTTTTTGGCTAAAAATGAGGACTCTGTTGGAAAACTTTTACAAGTCCTGTCCGGCTCACAACTTCTAAATTAATCATCACATAGTGATCAAATTTGATATGGAAATACATAATCATCATCTTCCTACGCAGAGACTAAAAGGCCAGTTTCCAAACTGTCATTTTATGCCTTGCTGCAGAGACTTAACCTTTTAGGCTCTGCGTAGGAAGATGCATAATCATAGGAAGGTGTGTCATGAAGAACAATTTTGAAAATATTTTCGTAAAATTTTGCCTTTTTTTGCAAAAAGTGAAGACTGTTTGAAAACTGCTATTTTGAACAATTTTGAAAATATGTTTGTTTACATATGATCAAATTGATCTTGGAGATTCAAATACTTGAATTTATTTGTTTGATTTTAATTTTTGTCAGTTTACTCGAATTATGCCCAACAGTGAACATAAAGTTGGTATCATTTAGTTTTTTTATTAGAACAATTTCCTTCAAATCCTGAAAATTTTTGTAATTTTGTGCTACAAAAATTAATCAGCAATATGATAAGGAAAACCAATAACATGTTGTGTAATTTGCGGGGGATATAGCTCGACCATGTCAGCTGCTTGTTCATCTAGCATTGAAAACTAACATGATTTATTACCAAATTATCATTTACTTTTATCACACGTTTTCCCATTTCCTTTCAAAGATACAATAGAGATAACGGAAAGAGGGAATCGCATCGTAGCAAACGAGGTGTGGGGAGCTCTCAAGGGTCTGGAAACGTTCAGTCAACTCATCTGGAGGGGTTCAGATGGAAAGGTTTGTTATTGTACAATACAATACCGTAAACTATTGAGTAATAGCCTGACTTGTATAATCGCTTTTCTTGAACATTCACCTAGTAAAATTTAGGAACGAAAACAATCTTCTAAAAAAACGTCCAGTTTAAACGTTTCTTGGATTATTAGGAATTAATAGATTACGGATTCAGTGTTATAACTTCCATTACAGTATTCGTTGTAAAAATCAACTAACAAAACCAAATCTATTCAAAGTGTCCAAGAAATTTTATTTACATTTACTTTTAAAACATTAATCTTGACTAACAGTTGAATCAAAATAGTATTTGAAATCAATAATCGCCCTCATCCTGCTACATCAGCGTATTTTTCTCCTTGTTACACTCCAGCATATCCCCTGATATCCTTCCAGAAAACAGTCCCATAACGATATATATAGCAAGTCAATCAAATTATGTCCTTTCAGCGATAGCGGCAACCTGGTTCCTGGGCTTCGTTCCGCGTGCTCATCGCGTGATTCAAATTAACCAATGGGAGTGCAAGTAGAAAAATATATCTTATGTGCCGCTGCAGGCTCCCGCTAAGCTCCAAACGGCGTTCCATAAGATATCCACGAGAGGCGTGGCTAGACAACAGTGTATGGAGTTCGAAATAGTTTGGCTGAAAATAGACAGGCTATAAATAGCGTTAAGTAACCACCCGTAAGCGATACGGTGGGATATGATTGAAGAATACCAGGGGATAGGTTGAGAGAGACATATATGCTGATGTAGCAGGATGAATCGCCTTCGATTAAACAAGGTTCACGATTAATGCCTCATATGATGTGACGTCAACATGTTCCGATAATCATTTCCCAACGTAACTTAGCATCGTTCTTTATCATTTATCTGTAAATTCAGACATAAAAGTGTTGAAATGGAAGAAGACTCCTTATCGTCAGAGTGTCATTATGATGATGACATTTTAAACGTTTATGGGGAACGTTTATCTTTGATATCGAATAAGGAACCGATTGAGAGATGGAGTTACCATTCAAAGCGCAAAACACTTTCTTTTTACAATATAGATCTTCTTCATATGTATATAAGTTTAAGATATACATTTTCTCAACGATGTTTTTGAATAAAATGTACCGGATGTATTGCTGCTCTATCTTGTCAAGTCGTTTTGTGAACCTTATGTGAACAACATCAAAATGTAAGAGTGATAAGAGAATGATATAATAAATTTTATCAATTTTGTTTTATGCCCTCCAGATTATGTATAACAGTCCCCTCTATGGACTTTTAGTTATCAGTTTGATTGTTTATTGATATAGCACTTATTTCCTTACAACATATGGAGAATGCCATCACACTTAATGTCTCCGGCTGTCACAGTTCGATTTTACCGATCTATACGGCTTATAATAACGCGTTTATATGACAATAATTAATATTTGAACATATCTCAGTTTTTAACATCATCAATACTTCTTACTCTCTCATTCATTAGTTTTATTATGAATTATGTTGTTGTTTTATTTGTGTCATGACGTAAATTAATACTTAGATGGATTATGTGACATGTAATTATCATATCTTCAATAACTTCCAAAATTGTGTTTATATAATAGTAAAATATAAATATAAAAATTAAGATTTCTTTCGAATATCATTGTTTACAGTTAATCGAACATTAATGATGATATTTATTTCGGGATCATTGATGAATGATAATATTTGTGCTTGGATGCAACATGTGACACTATAAACTATGGAGAACACTGAAAACATTTACTTCACATAGATGATCAAATTGAGAAATGTCACTGACTCCTGTGACAGGTTGTTTGCTTTCTTTTAAGTTCTGCTTCTTCACGAATGAATGTTTAATATCCATATGTTCAGTTATATTTTAATTCATCGTTTCTTCCATTACATCTTTTCAATTTCTTACGTTACTTCCAAGGGCTTCGAGCCATCGACATCAGATAAATCGGAAGGTCTTGTTTTCATGTTTTCTTGTCATGCATTAGATATTCTTCCCAATATCTAACATAATGAAGGTTTAAGCATATAAAACGTCGTAGTCTTCACAATATAGAAGTTGTAACCTAGAAAACCTTGTCACTTCTAAATCTTTTAAAGACATAACCGATATTGTCGATTTTAGACATTTTGGCTTATGAAATTATTGATTCTCTATATCATTGAACACAAAGAATACAAAACCCGTGATATGGCAAAGGACAACTCTTTGAATAGCTTGTTTCCAAGTTTTTGCACGACAGAAAACCTTTTTTTTAGTAGGAACTATCAAGAAAACGTCATGACCTACTGTTAAAACTGCCATGGCATAATTTCAAAAATCAGATCTATGGTTTCTGATGATATGTTGTTGCAGTAATTCACAAAAATGTTTTATTTAATCCAAACAATGCAAGATTAGTCAGATTTCTGATTAATGATTACGTATTCGATGCAATAATTAACGACAATGGTGGTTCAAACACATGCACGACTTATATCTGATTGCGTATTTGTTGTACAAAGTAATGTTTATTGTTTGGAATACAGCACAACGTTTTAGATTTATAACAATGTTACATTTGGGATTACACTATTTTGAATATTAGAGATTCTTGTACTTTTTCGGGCCCTAACCCTGAAAGTCGGGCAACACCGCCAGCAATGACCATACCAACAGCTTACCGACTCGCCCGTTTCGCCATCCACACTATTCAAGATAATGTAAACCCAAATATAACATTGTTACAATTGTTCACTATCTAAATGCCATTTATCTCTAAAAGTTTAAGATTGTTTATTTCTGATGACGTGTTGTTCCAGCTGTACGTGATGGAGACCATTATACTAGACCAGCCTCGCTTCCCTCACCGCGGGGTCCTCATAGACACTGCCAGACACTACATCTTCAAAGATGTCATCCTCGACGTTTTGGTAAAACATTTAAAAATCTACCATTTCTTGAGGTCGTTTCTCTTGACCCAAAACTTTAAGTCTGGGTCTCCTTTCACAAAGCCCTAAGGTGACCGTAAGTTAAAGGATGGGAGTTAAGGTCAACCTCAGTAAAGATCAATGGCAAATTAAATAAATTAAGATCAACAGGTTTTATATTAGGTGATACTGTTGTAACAGTATGACAAAATGTAAAATCTTTTGATCTTACTTTATTTAGATTGGTTCAATGGTAATATTTTAGTTATTGATAAAAAATTAAGAATTTGTAGTTTATCATAAATGTGCCAATCGGTATAAGTTTTATGTAAATACAAACCTTCACTTTCATAGAAATTCCTAATGGCTGAATAAGTTTTACTTGATGAACACGATATCGTATGGTAATGGCACTAAAGATTCTCAAGTAATGAAACAGAAAATACTTCTCATATATAGCCAATAATTAAAATACTAAATAGGTTTTTATCATGCTTTCCGCAGTTTCGTGGTCATTATTTTGTCATTATAACCCAACATTCAAAATGAAACACACAACGCTTGGAGTGTTATTTTGTGTATTTATGTCTGTGTGTATTTAACAATGTTTGCAGCGAGGAATGGAACACAACAAGATGAACGTCCTACACTGGCATATGACGGATGATCAATCGTTTCCTTTCCAAAGCGAGGTGTTTCCTGAAATGAGCGAAAAAGTAAGATTTAAGTGTGAAGGTTAAATGTATTTTATAAAATTGAGACTTCAATGTCAGTCAATCTTTTCTAAATTATCGTTTGACCTTAAGAAAAGTTCTGTGTGTTTTATAATACATGAAAAAAACCATTTATGAATGTCTGTGAATTTCATAAATTCCATAGATAAAAAACAACATTTGTTTTTTTTCAAAATTCGCACCAAATGAAAATTTTAAGGAATATTATTATTATATGCACATCAGACCTGAAAGGCATAGCGTATGACATACGTGCCAACCCCTGCAAGCCAATCCTGTCTAAGGGTAAAACGTATACGCTGACGCTCCTCTACTTATGAAAGTGGAGCGTCAGCGTATACGTTTTACCCTGAGACAGGATGCTACAAGCCTTTACAAACTCCGGTCTCCGTCATTGGAGATTTGTTGAAAATCGAAGAGGCTAAGACATTTTGCAAAAGTTTCAAAACGAAAACTGTAATTATAAGGTATATAATGTTTTTTTAATTTGTCAGTACAACTATCAACGGTAAGCTCGTTTCAGATCACGATCTACGATATTCGGGAAGTACTGAGTTACTAGCCATTTCTGTGCATGTTGGAAGTTGAACAAACTAGTAGCAAATATTGAATGTTTCTCCTCTAAGAGTTATTATGGATGTTTTTATGATACTGAAGAGACAATGATGAAAACTTGTTTGTCAATGATAATCGACCTTTCAACACAGCACACTGTTCAGATCGTCAATCAGACGAAACCTCATACATTATAAATATAGATGTAGTCATCCATGCAAGTTGTCTTCCCTTAAGACACACATCTAGTTTTTATAACGACGTATACAATCCATAACACCATGCATTTCAGGGCGCCTACCACCCGACCTTTGTGTATACACACGAAGATGTGACGGAGATTGTCGAGTACGCCCGAGTTCGAGGTATCAGGGTTATCCCGGAGTTCGATGTTCCAGGTAAACTTAATTAGAAAACAGGCATATTTAGCAACAGAGAGGGTGGGACTAGAGCGTCCCTTTTCCCAATCTAATCATGCTTATAATTATTTACTTTCTGTGAAGATTTTAAGGCGCTTCTAGCGGGTCTGACCTCGCGCTTTGAGGAATTTAGAAAAGTGAAAATTGATGAAGTTTATAGATAATGACGTTTTCATGACTCGTCATCAATTACATAATACAAACATAACACACATTGGATATGACAAATTATAAAGTTATTCAAGAACGATTTGTTGATTTTTTAAAAATTCAGGCCACACCTATGCTTGGGGTCACGGTAACCCGGATCTAATCGCCAAGTGCTACAACCCTGAGCGACCTGTGCCGGGCCTGGCTGGACCTATAGACCCTAGCAGGGAGTCTACCTATACCTTCCTGAGGGAACTCTTCAAGGAGATTCTCCACCTGTTTCCTGACGAGTTCGTGCATGGGGGCGGGGACGAGGTTCCTGATGAATGCTGGTAGGTTACCATGGAAACAGGGCATATTTTATCCCTCAAATGCCTTATTAATGTCAACTTTAAACAAAACTTTCTTGTTCACTGACAACGTCACGGTAAAACATCCGTTTGTTATCTAAACAACCGTCTATCTAAAAAGGTAAGATGCTTATGCGGAAGTCTAAATTTAGAAGGTTTGTGAACGTTACTTTACGGAAAGCATTATGCAACTTACATTTATAACTGTGTAACACGTAAAATATTGATCAGACTATTTTACTTGCTTTCTTTTGGGCTTCAACATGAGCATGAGAAGAGTAAAAGAATACAAATAAATAAATAATTTTTAATCGTGCCTGTAGCGAAACTATATTGGTAACTTAAGATATCAGAGGAAACGTGCTTGTGAAGTACTCTTTTTGTGATGATGACGTTAATCAGTCTAAGTAAACCAAGCCACAAAAATACTCGCTATGCTCCCATATTTAGTATAGCGAGTATTTTTGTGAGTATGGGAGTATAGCGAGTACGTTTGAGGCTAGGTTTACTTAGACTGGACGTTTATATGACAGGAGAGAAAACAGCGAGCTGATGGAGAACGGAGAGAGACTGGCGGAGTCTGAGAAGGGTTTGCTGAGTAACCTCCAGGGGAAGATGAGGAACAACCAGAGGTCGAGCTTCTCTACCATGGACCTCTGGCAGTACTTTGAAAACAGGTGAGAAGTAATAGAGTTAATGATTCTTATGATCTTGTTACTGAATCTTCATTTAGAACTATATCACCTTGATCAACTTGACCTACAATTCAGGGCCTCATTTCACCTTTACTAAGGTTAATCTGAACTCCCATTCTTTAACATTGCACTAAGGCTACCTTTAAGGACTTACGATCACCTTAGGGCTTTGTGAAAGGGGACCCAGTTCTTTGTCGATTAAATTATTCTTAAGTGATATGAATGAACTAACATGGAGTAAAACCCCATATTGATGTACTTCGTGAATTATTTTTCTGTGCAGACATTTTAAATGAGATAGTGTTTTGTGTTGATGATTAAATGTAAACATTAAACAATACACATTGGAATGCACTAATGTTACTTTAGTTCAAACCACTTTGTAATGAATGGTTCAATTTAATATAGGAAGTAAGTGCTCAGTTTCTATAAGTTCTTTGCCACCAATAGGTTCATGAAGGAGGTTGAGGATATCGGCAAGAAGAGGCCCCAGGGGGTGCAGTTCTTACTGTGGCAGGAGGCTGCTACCAGAGGGGGTATAAAGGTAAGAAACCAGCTTCTATTCTCCTAGGTACAAACTGCCACCGCTCTCCTTTATCAAGCATATATTCTATCCACAGGCCCTCGGATCGTTATAAAAATTAAAAATAAAGACAACACCTCTGAATAGAGTTGTACCTTTGTTTATATATCGATTCAGGGGGGTGTTCTCAATTTGTTTAATGATCCGAGGGCCTGTGATTCTACCTGCTAAGCTCCTTCTCCAACCTTATGCTGGTTTCCTTGTATCACTTTAGAATGAAATGAAATTTCGATTTCGAATCCAGCAATATTGAGAGTACCCGGACTGAAACATCTTCTGGTCTAATTAGTACCGACCATGTTCCGAGGAAATATTTTAATGATGACTCTGTTGGGATAGGATCTCATCCCAAAATCAAAAATTGTAAAGGGCGTTTATTTTCTGCAAATTAAACCTATTAGGTCTAAACAATTATCTACGTAAAATACAGAAAATAGAGACGGTTACGAATAAGCTACGAATTTAAACAAAAAAGACACGATGGCGCAATTCATAAGACATATTCCTTCTTCCTTCGTACATGATTCGTAGATGATTCGTTAAAAGGAATTCGGGTGAGAGCACCAACATTTTTTACCACGAATTTCAAAGAACTGTTTACGTATTATATGAATTATACGATTCGTTTACAAACTTGTAACGGACTATGCTTTATTATGCAATTCGTAGATGACTCGTGGAAATGCTTGAAAATGAAATGTTTTTCATAAATCAATTGACAATAAAATAAGTCAGACACTGTACTTACACAATTAGATAAACAGTATAAACAGTAATATCAACGACTTTGTTTATTTCATTATGTAGTTTGCGTAAATAACAAGATGAAATACTAATTACAAACAAACTCACTTATTGAACTTCACTCATTTAAGGTTAGACAACCTTTCCTATTTTACATTCCACAGTTCATTACTGTGTCTACCAGAATTAAACAAAAGACGTTCCCCTTCAATGCCTTGTTGAAAACCAAAAGTAATCGATTTATTATGCAGCCAACTTTAAAGTTTACTATAAGTATTCATCAATTATGTATTATACAACCAACCTTAAAAGTCAATTATCAAAAACAATACATTATGCAACCAACCTTAAAAGCCAATAATCAATAAACAACATAATGCAACTAATCATAAAAAGTCAATTATCTTATGCTCAATACATTGTGCAACCGCCGTGAAGTTCATATGTACCTTATTGTTTTATGTAAATTTATTTTAGCACTTTCAGTATTTTTAACTTGTATTGAATTTTAAAAATACATTAGTGTCTAATAGGCCTAAGTTGGCCGGGCGATGACATCATGTACATGTATATTGAATTCAATCTCATTCAAATCAGATCGAAACTACTCCTATGTCGCTACGTTAGTTTCGGTCTGATTTAAATGAGATTGATATTGAACTGTACCAATCGCTAGACACAATATTTTTTTTAAAATTTAAATAAAATATATTTCTTCTGCTTCATCTTCTTCTTCTTCTTCATAAAAAGTCAACTATCTTATGCTCAATACATTGTGCACCCAGCTGTGAAGTTCTCTCTCTCTATGTTGTAGAACACTAACAAGACAATAGCTGAGATCTGGATGGGCGGATCGGAGTTGATGCGTGAAGCTATACATCTAGGCTACCGGGTACTGTACTCGGCCTGTTGGTACCTCGACATGATCAAGTTCGGACCCGACTGGCCTAAATATTACAACTGTGACCCTGCCTTTCCAGGTTTGTACTTTAAAGGGACTCTTCTAATGAGTCGAAGGATCGACATATTGTTTTGCGTAACGTCAATTGTGGAGATAATCCAATCTAAGGGAACTACGTATACACTGACGCTCCACGTTCATACCTTGGGTTAGAACCCAACTCAGAGCTACGCGCTGCGACCTATGATCAAGCCAATGATATAGATTTATCACGAAGGTTCGTATAGGTTGTACCCTGAGACGGGATGAGAGGTTATAGACTAGTGCAGCACAAATTAGATCTCAATTCATCATGTGAACTTACTCGAAATAATGACAATTGCTGTATTTTCCGGTAATTGTGAACTCTGTACTGATCAAATAGTGTTTTTCTATAGTGTATGTTCCTTTGAAGGCTTCTGATTGGATATCTTGGTCCTTATGAACACATATATACCTACACATAAATCACACAGAACAATGTTACGAGTGTTATACTAAATAAATCATGTCAGTCTAATCATATGACCGAACAAATCAAACAAACATGATCATATATGTTAGAGTTCGGAACATTGACAAGCTTTAATATATTACTTCGGAACTTTAATCATTTTGGCAAAGGTCTGACTTTGCCATTTACAGTAATGTGGACACGAATGCATGCATAATCTATTTACTAAAGTGATAAAACAGGATTATGCCCAAGCGCAGCCTTTAACTAGCTTTACGAACATTTTGAATATATAGGATAAACATGACGTCATACATGTGTATCTGAAGCAAATTTGCCTTCGTAGGTAATAAGCTACTCATGATTGCTGTTTAAAAATTTTGATTTTGTGTATTTTATCATATTGTATTATTAGTTCGGGGTTCACTTAAATTAAGCCTATCTAAATTAATTTATATTCAGAGTTCCATATCTGGCGATACTGTCGAGGCATACTGATGTTACCTTATCGTAATACCTGGGCTGTACGTACAATCGATTATTGATTCTCAGGTGAAACAAACAACGCGGGGTACCTAGTGGGGGTGCTCGTGGAGGGTATCTTGATCTAACCCAAAGCAAAGGGCACATAAATAACGAAATGGATTTTCTGTCAGGACAGTCACCCCACACAGCTAATCATAGTCCAATCCTTATCATTTTGACTTTGTTATCATTTTACAGTTTCGCGTTTGACGTTGTTTTCTTTGATGGGGTCATCATGTTTGACGTGGCTTAATTGGTTACTACTTGGTTGGGGGTAATCTTGCAAAACTTGCTACAGTTGTTTTCACGTTTGTAATAATCATAATGACGTTATTATTTGAAGTTCAATTCGAAGGATTGTTTGATGTCAATATCACAAACCTTTAGGCATTGTATTCAGCTTAATGATATTTGTCGTGGCTTAATTGGTGACTTTGCCGTGTGTCTATTGATGTGTGTGATAAAGTTTTGTTGGGGGTTATCTTGCTAAACTTGCGATAGTTGTTTTCACTTTTGTAATAATCATATTGACGTTATTTTTTACGTAAAATTTTGACTCTTACCTCTGTAATTATGTTGCTTCTCATTGTGATTATTAAACACCGGATATGAAAGTGAAGCGTCCTCTTGTCCTGTAACGAAATATTTTCAACCTAGCAAAGCAAAACTTGTCTTTTCTTCGTGTTCATTAAACACTTTATTTTAACGCAAAAATTACACTGGTAAATAGGTAATTTTATTCATGACTAACTTAGATTGCCTTATATACCCACAGAAAAGTTAAGGGTCATCTTATGTTTAATTGAAGAATCACATGAATCATTTTATGAACCACAGAATTTCTGTTGAAAATTCTTTCTAAGTATACTTAACCTATTTAGACCAGTATGTGTCTGACATAATGGATACTATATTGTATAATAATAGTTTTACCGAATGACACAGTGATAAAATATCGATCACTACTTGATTTACCAAACCTATTTTCGCCACTATATACCTGAACTAAACAATGCCCCTGTCAAACCATTTGCTCTGTACCAACAGACCGGCCCCTCAGTAAAATTCGTATCTTTTATATTTTTGACAATATACACGTAAAACAGAAATTGTGAATCATGATATGTTTATCTACATGTAGATTCACACTGAGCCAAAATCAATCAATATGAATATCATTATAGCAGGTCTATATTGTGAATAATATCGCTTAATCTATTGAATTGATGAAATATCGATCATGAATATCATTATTGCACATCTCTTTTGACGAGTATATGTCTGATATTAAAATGACCCTTGCAAACTATTTGCCCTGTGATAAATGACCGGTTCCCCAGAAAATTATGTTTCATTTCTATCTTTGTCTTATATATATAATATACTTGAAAAAGGAAATTGTAAATAATGATATTTTTTGCTATTGACACATTGATGAAGTATCAATATATCAGCACGGAGCGGGCTTGATATAAGCTCTTCGGAGCTTGTTGGCCAATCCATTCATGTATAATATAATATATATCATGAATAAATATTTGTAACTCTCATATATGAGCTCTTTCTCTACAAGTTCATGTGTGACCACAGGTCAAGGTGTGGACGAGACGAAGGTGTTGGGAGGGGAAGCTTGTCTGTGGGGGGAGTACGTGGACAACGAGAACCTCATGACACGACTCTGGTGGGTATATGACGTCATCTTGTAGCTTAGCTCTGGGTAGGATACAGCAC
The DNA here is from genome assembly GCA_916613615.1 of Steromphala cineraria. Classification (NCBI taxonomy): domain Eukaryota; kingdom Metazoa; phylum Mollusca; class Gastropoda; order Trochida; family Trochidae; genus Steromphala; species Steromphala cineraria. Next base: position 8,714,335 of record OU744731.1, on the reverse strand, counting down.
GAGAACGAGGTTAAGCTCTAGGTTGCTTGAGGTCTTATTTCCGCGAAGTTTGTATTTCACAATCCAATACAGTATAAAGGTCGAGCTTAGAAGTGAAAGCAAAAATTAAATGTGGGCAGATAGATGATTAGACGTGTAATTTCTGTGTTGAATGAAATACGAAGCGGAGATAAGGTTTGTAAAATGTAAGCGTAACTTTAGGCCCTATTTCCGCGCAATCTCAATTTTAACATTTTTGGGGTGTTTTATCTAACTTATATACCACAAGGAAATTTTTGAAAGAAATACTTCCTCAAAGTTCTAATGTTTACATAATCAGACATACCTTTGGTCTAGTAATTTATCTTAAAAATATACTTATATTTGGATATTATGAAGGAAAATTCAAAGAGAAGATAAAACTTTTTAAAAAAAACATTCCTAAAAGTTTTGATATCGATATAGAAAAGTCATGACTATCAAATTAAAATAATTTTGAGATGAATCAAGTAAATATCAATTTAAGAATATGCATTACTAGGCAACTTTGACTGTTTGTTTAAAGTTAGTATGTCTTCCTGGAAGTACAATGTATTGTCATATTATCGTTATATTTCAGCATGTTTGATGTGTGTTGACCTTTTTCAGACAATTCTATCTAATGTCTTTTTACGCTGCAGGGGGTGTCTTAGTTTTCAATGTTCATTTAGAAAATTGCAATATGTTTCATGGGAACTTTGGAATGTAAGTAATGATACGAAAATGCCCTTACTCTTAATATCCTGCAGGCCGCGGGCCAGTGCGGCTGCCGAGAGGCTGTGGAGCGACCGCAGGGTACGGGACGTGGATACAGCTGCACCGCGCATGCATGAACAACGCTGTCGTATGTTGAGGTACGTTTAGAGTTTTTATAACTTCATGGTGTTTCATCGACATTTTGTTTTTTCTGTAAATTTTGTTTAAATTGTTGTTTACCATTTAACGATTGTGAATATAATAATTACCATTTGCTAACTATGTACTTCGAGCTTCAAAATTTAGGCCATCGTTTCTGTGACTTCCCACATTAATAAAGAAATCCCCTAGAAGTTACAGATCTTAACTATGAGGTATCAACTTGTTCTCAACTAGTTCTTGGGGTGAGTGTACAGAGCAACATAGGTGCCTATTTCAAATTTCATCAAGACTTCCTCTGTGATCCTTTTACCCAAAAGAAACCATAACAAATATTTTTGAGACTTATTCCTGTCTTGTTGCCAATAGTTGGTGGTGAAAGTGGTTAAGGTTACCTTTGTTCCATTGTGACACTGACCGAATGCTACAAATCTTTATCCATTCCCTGTTTCTCCAGCCGAGGTCTGGGTGTTGGTACTATAAGCGGACCTGACTACTGCTTGAGACGGGGGAAGGGCGGAGGTCACGCGTGGACGCCCAACTTGTCTTCCGGTTTTCGGAGACAGCACAGAAAAGCGGTAAGTTCAGATATTTTCATCTGAAACTTCATTCAAAGCACTGCTGCATTGCTCAAATTAGCTATTGAAACAATACGAGGCTATGTGTAGTCATCTATACTTCCCGTAGATGCAATAGAATCCTTAGTATCCTTCTCTATTGTGTAATTATCTCACTGTGATTATTTCAGTTCACGTTTTATCTTTCATAGTAGTTCGTTAACACTGTCCATAATTTAATGAAATTATAGTTTTCTTTGAATGATGATTTCTCACTTTTCACTAACTGCTTGAGTGGAATGGTCATAATGTCGTTTTTCTTGTAGTTTTATACTAACAATAGTTATCTGTATAAATGATTGTTTTATTATATATCATGTTTAGTGTATAGTCACTTTAAGCATTGTCGCAATGGCAGTTGGTATATTTCATGTATGGAGAATGCATTGTCTCTACCTATTATATACTCTATACTACTTTTACTCGATTTTTTTTATTGAAAAAATATTCATAAAACACATTTAAACGGGAATATGCCCCCTTAAAAAATGAATAGTTCAAAACTGTTCCCGAATTTGTTTAGATGAAAGACATTTTTCCTTGTCGCATTTTATCATGATACATTACTAAATACTAAATAAAACCATAATTGAAACAACTTAGATTAAATTGGTTTTAATATAGGGTAATTTGTTCCTAGGGCGTCACATCGAAAAATGACGTCACGTCGAAAAATGACGTAACATCGACAAATGGCGTCACGTCGAATTACGACATTACGTCCGAAAGTGAAACAACACAGAAATTCTTACACGCAAAACATCGTCAAGTTATACGTTTTAATGAAAGTGTTAGTTCCCCTTATGAGAAGGTAACGTCAATGTGGTGTTTATGAGGTGTTGTTGCTAGTACTTTGCTGATAATGGTATATCATTTAAAAACAAATTTAATAAATACATGATCATTACCTAAAGTTTGAATCTATTATTTAGTTTCTAATCAACCGTGCACTGGCTTTGTTTTACGCGTACACCGATGTTGTGGCCTTTACTTCCCATTCATGTTTATTTGGACCATTTTCTATGATTGTGTCTTGATTTTCCATCTTTCAGTTACCGTGGTTGCATGTTGACGCATTCTATTAAAGGCTAGATTCCCAAAATACAGTATTGGTTCTTCATACCTCCTAACTGTGATTATCCCCCTTTCTGATTCCTAGATCTAGATTCCCGGATTTAGTATACTCTTGTCTCCCTTTCAATTATCTTCACAATGTACGATCATTTTCAATTGCCAGATTGTGCTCATTAACTAGTATAAAAATTAGCGTTTTCATAAACATTGAAATCACACGTGACACTGGTAGTCTGTCCGGGACTGGCAGATTCAGAATTCAACCCTGATTCTAAAGGCTTTATACAAGATATCACCTAACGTCTACCTCTAAACGTGTGTACATAAACATCGATTAGTTAAAGAAAAATAATACCATTCTAACTTCGAAAAGGAGGTGTTTATTACTTACGGTTCTAAAGATTAGATTGGTGTAGGCTTGACGTTTATTTGACATAGTGTAAAAAGTTTAAAAGTTATTTGGCTTTTATACTAACGGTAATATCATATCAACTGTTCAAATTAAGTCAGCTTACTTCGGTACTAATCAAAAAAATAATTGTTATTGTTATGATGATCTAGCAAAAGGTATTAATAAAGTAATAATCAAGTAACACATTAACTGTTTTAATGACCTAGACAACTATACCACCCGACAGTCTCTATTTTTCTGCTTAAAGCCACCCATTACGTGTTTCCTTTTATATTAAAGGGGCAGTAGCACGTTTTTTGATAATTTTATATTTTAAAATTGTCATTGGTAATTGTATGTTAACGCTAAATGTATTAGTTTGACAGTGTCAAAAATCTCATTACACAAGCCAATTATCCATAGTCAGAGGACAAAGTATGAAGATTCACATAATTCCATTGGCGGCCATTTTTTGGGAACACCTTTAATTCATTTTGTGTGAGAAAAGGGAATCGCATGGTTAAACTTTATATCATATATTTGAATTATTACTGCTCCATTTGGTTTAAATACATTGTCTTTCAATCGGAACCATTAATTTTCATTTTCTTGACATCACCTTATATTCCCCCTAAAAACGTGCTACTGCCCCTTTAAGTATTTCATTATTAACCCTTTGACGCACGACATTGTCCGGGTTTCCGTTACAAATTATTACCATAACCGTTTTATTGTCAATAAATTAAAGACAATGGCATTAAAGGGTAAATTTTAATCGACAATCAAGGTTGTGAGATAATTTTACATATTTTGACCAAAAAATTTCCTTTTTCTCTTATTGGCTTACGGACAGTAGTTGTTAAATGGTGTACGTCTTGTGATTCGCTGTAGTGATGCTCGTGATGTTCGTGCACGTGATGCTCTAGTTCTCGATAATGAGTACGTTTATTGTGCTTCGTCAACTTTTATCATAAATACTTTACTCTGATAATTTTCAAAAAAAATGCTTGATGCTTTTCAACATATATATAATAATTTCGATTATATTATACAAGAAGTCGCTATTGAATCATCATCTCTTCATTGAAACTCAAGAGGTTATAAACTACAAATGCGTCGTAACATTGTACGTTATCCATATATATGTGTGTATACTATGTATTTTCCCGAATTCTGTTAAGTTCATTTAGTCAGACGCCATCTTTGAATATATTCATTTACTTGCATCCTCTTTTGTTAACTATTCAGGAATACATGTATGTTCTCTCTGTTCTGCTGATGCCTGCGTCATAACTATCAATTCATATGTCTTCAAGTTGTTCCTTCAATATCAATATCTTCCAATATCAAGTTTTAAAGATAATCGTTTGATTTTGATTTATTGATGTCATATATTAAGATTAATGTTGGCAGTAAAGTCACAATATGTTCTGCTAATCGCCGTACTGAAGTAGATACAAGCCTGAACAAAATATGAAACATTGTTTCTAATGTGTCATGCCAAGATGACTGGTAATACATACTGTCTAGTCATTCTGAACCCTCAATATGACGGAAGGTTACAATAAGACAGTTTTAATGTTAAAACATTAAGTGAATTTCACTAGTCCGTGGTAAATCTCATTTAAATTACGTCATAATTTGGCTTTACTACTAATAATGAGATTGTAAAAAGGCTTGTTTAAAGACAAGGGTCAGGGGCAGTACCACTTGATACTCAATATTAAGGTAAAAAATGCTAAAATTGTTGCAATCGGCATGTAGAAGATTGATTCAAGTGACTGAACTTAGTACATAAATATTTGACTAAACAACAGCCTAAATCGTTAAATCGAATTTTTTTTTACACGGTTGACACAAAATCACCAAATGCAAACTAATCATGCAATGACATTTATTTCAAAAATTTTAGTTAATCTAACACTTACAACAAGTACATATATCGACCGGGGTAGATCTTAATGTTCTCCTAATGTATTTCAAGGAGGCGTTCAAGGATTTCTCTTGTATGATTATCTCATCGACAGGATGATTGTAGCAATGTACTATCATCATATTTCCCAGAATATATTCAATAATTCTACTTATTTCTCATCTCTGTTATTGTCAAGAATTAAATTTTCTTCAAGGATTATTCTATTGTATGTTCCTCTTAGATTTCATGACATGCACATTCAAGGAATGCTGTGATATATTTTCTTATATTATTGGACATGTTCAAGGATTGTACAAATGTATCTTCCGTTAATATTCCAAGACATTTTCAAGTTTTTTCCTTGATATTTATTCCTCTTATCTTCCAGGATATATTCAAGGATTCTACTGACCTATATTCCTCTTATATTTCATGACGGAAGGAAATCACTGATTTGTCTTCTTAGATTCCAGGATATGTTTAATGATTCTAAAAATGTATCTTTCTTTATATTCCAAGACATGTTCAAGTACTTTTTATATTTAAACCTCCTAAATTCCAGGATATGTTAAATGATTCTAAAAATGTTTCTTACTTTTATTTTTCAAGACATGTTCAAGTATTTTTCTATTCATATTCCTCTTATTTTCCAGGATATGTTCAAGGATTCCCTGCTTGTTCTCGTTCAAGTGCTCGTTGTTCTGTTGATCCTTGGAGCTCTGATGAAAAGCAACTTCCCACTGCGCATGCTCAACAGCGTTCGTCAGAGGCGCCACTCCACAATCCTCGTGTCCTTCTTGGGGCTGATAGGCCTTGCTGTGATTGGCTACTCCGGGATGTGGATGTATGCGTCGTCATAAAGTGAACATCGAGATCTCGTTATATATCGTGCATTGGGATAACAGATTTGTTGCTGTATGTAGGCCTACGTGAATAAGGATGTGAAATTGGAAATGTGTGTCCCTGCTGAATATGGATTGAAATTGTGTTCTCGGAGGCTGTGGATTTGGAAGTGCTAAAGACCTTCGGATATGCAGGTTCCCGTGACATGAACACTTGGGGTGTGGATATCTCTAATTTAATCTGAGGTTGGGATTTATCATTGAGTATAGACTTGGATCGACAATTTGCTAATCTGACATAGTATGTGTGGATTGACCATTATGTATAGACTTGGATTGACATTCGCTTATGTCAATAAGTATATGTGTGGATTGAGCAATTATGTATAGACTTGATCGACAATTCGCTAAAGTGAATTAGTATGTGTGGGTTAAATTATTGAGTATGATTCAGATCGACATTCTCCTAGAGATTGTTGAATTGTGTGTAAATGTGTTATCTAATCTCGACATGAGGATGTTTAAATGGGATATATATATGAGCTGTTTGGGTGGCATTCTAGAAGTTGATGGTATAAGGAAGACAAGAGTAATTCTATGGATGAACAACTTCTTTATTGGATGGTGGCGACGTTTCGGTATAGATTCTTATACCGTTTTCAAGCATATGGTGAAAATGAGGAATACATCCTATGTTTTCTTAAACTTCATGTAATTTATCCTTTGATGTATTGTTACCTTATCCTGTTGTTACCGTTATTGTTTTCTCATTATCACACCAAACTGTATAAATTGCTGTATTCCTCATTTTCACCATATGCTTGAAAACGGTATAGGAATCTATACCGAAACGTCGCAACCATCCAATAAAGAGTTGTTCATCCATAGAATTACTCTTGTCTTCCGGATATTTTATATGTATAAATGGCAACTGAAGGTACGTAAGAAATAAGCATAGATGTGTAATCATAATAAGCAGATAAGCATTGAATTTTCTCAAGATGAGGATATGATTTAATCCGCCGAGGGTGAACAGGACATCGAAAATGTATCTATTTATATTTTGAATAGAATATGGATAGCAGGGGTTAAAATATGTATGCCCTAGATCATCGATTAAAGTAACAACATTGACTCACTGTAAAGTTATGATGTCGGTTTGACGAACATATAGGCTCTTTGACTCACAGCTAAATTTCCATAACCCAATTGACATTTAAATATTCATTATCTCTGGGTACGAATATGGATTGTAATGTCTCGAACTAGGATGGTAATGTCTCGTGTTATTGGAAGTGTCTTCCTATGGATATACATGTTCTTGGTTTGGTGGAATGTGGATTGGTATGAATGTGGTTCATGAATGTGATTAGATATAGGATATGGCCATGACTTGAACACGCTTTGAATGTGATATCCAGAACGGATTTGACTTTGTAGGCATGGACCAACTACTCTCCTCCAAATTGTTTGAGAACCGAATAGTAAAAAATGGTTTTGGAGAGTCAAAGACTGTCTGCTTAGTGGTATATCATATTTCAGATCTTTGGGGAAAATAAGTATTAACTACCTTAATTTGTATGTTGGAACAGCAAGAATATGTCAATTTTAGAACTAAGTGAACTTTGGGCCTGTGTTGACTTTTGGTAAAGAATTGTTGACAGGTATTTGAAAAGCTTTTAATTACCTTTTGAGGTTAGAATTTTATCTTGGATTAAATCAATATTTCCATGTTATTTCGTTAACACATATTCTGAAACTAGAACATATTAAATAATGTCGGCTTATCCGAGATACCTTGATAATAATAGAATTCATATACTATAAGGAAAGACCCTTCATAATTAAAAAGGAATTATTACATAAGGTCAATGCTGTTCAAGTTCTTGGATGACTTTGCGGTCTTTTGTTTTCATTGAAACTGTATACGTGGCTGTTAATGTTTTGCACTTTTACTGTTAACAGATTGTTGAATCAAATTTGACTTTACAAAAACTGTTAGGAAATAGAAAATTTATTAATTGTTGTTATCGAATGTTGAATGTTATTTAAGCATGCAAAGTGTACATTGAGAAACAGGCGATAAAATTCCGATATTGATGATTGCCATTGTCTTTCGAAAGATGGAATAGTTTGTGTTTTATTTAAGTAAAAAATATAATTAATATATTTATTGATACAATGCATGTATGATTTCGTTTGACAAACCAATGACCACATTTTATATAGTTTTGTCAGCTTAAAAATATGTGTACATAAGTATTTCACGTTTATATATAATTCAGTGGTTTTTTTTGTCTTTTCAATATGTATTAACAAATAACAATACATACCAAGGGAAAAGTTTAACTGTTTTTACAATCATATATGATGTAACAAAATATTTTAAAGATGTTTTTCCCCGTGGCTGCTTTAATAATCTTTAAAATGAAGGGATTTGTAGAAAGCTTTAACTTTTTTAACGGATTTTGGAACCGTAGTTAGTGAACATATTTATTGTGTGTGATTGCTGAATATTTGGTATTCGGGTTATCTTCTGCTTATTTCGATGATGTTTGTTGAAAAGGGAGAAACTTTGAAATAAGTGATTGTGCTATAACTACAAATAGTATGATGCAACGAGTTATCTCCCCTGACTGTTGGTGCTTCTCATCGCCATTCTTCCATCTTAAGTCTTGCCTCTATTTCATCCGTCTGGTTATTATCAGGAATGTTCTATCAAGATTCTGATAGATAGATCGTCAAGGTTATTATGTACAGATCTATATCTGATGATCGTGTGATAAATGTTTGTGTCGACGACGTAACTGAAATCCCGGGGGAAACAGCTCCCGTATTGTAGTGCAACGTTAATACGATGTTTACTATATTTCGATGTTTGTATAATCATAGAAACGATGCACTCTTACAATAAACAAATTCAAAATCCATATCAATTAAGAAGACAAGGAGTTAATTGATTATCAACTTCTTTATTGTAGAATGTAGCAACGTTTCGGTATAGATCCTAATACCGTTTTTGAAATAAAAAAACTCCTTTCCAACTTCTAAAGTGCCTCTTAAACAACATATTAATTGCGATGTATCTTGCCATCGATAAATGTTTTTGAATTGTTAATACCTGTAATGTTACCTATTCATAAACGCATGTGTATCTGCAAGGCGAAGAGCTAAACCAATGATAGTCATAGAGCAAGTCTAGATATGACAACCTCGGTCCATTACTTGCTGCATTCCATCGCATTTACTAGTTGGAGACGTTTCAAATTCACCATTCGATGGTCGCATGTATTAAATATAAGTCATGTGTGACATATCAACAATAATTCTGCAACGAAAGTTATACATATAGATTGAGCATTTCTTGCCATAGTCCTGTGCAACCAATTTATTTTTCTATTTTTGTAAATATGAAGATAAATTGTCACATGTTTGCGTTACTACTGGTGTCTACAGTTACCGGTATGTTTATTTTATCGTTTACACGATCTTTAAAGATAGTGTGTGGTGTATGCTATTATTTATTATAATCACGTTGTTGTTTCGGGTGAAATGTGAACGCAATTTTATTGACTTTATAGCTTTAAGCCTGTGTTTTTTTTATCGTAAATCCCGTTGACGAAATATTAAAGTCATCTGAAATTACACCATTGTGTATTGAACAAAAGGGTAATTTAAGGGACATATGTCAATGGAAAAGAAATGATATATTTTATTGACACTTCAATCTTTGCAATAGCATCATCACTGAATTATTTTGTTCCGAAAATGTCCGGTGCCAATTTGTTCTTAGGATTATAGGATATAATTATTGAAATGTAATAATTAACAATTGCACAGATATTGCAACAACTCAAGAACTAAGTATTATTCTAGGTGAAAAGAGAGTATGCTGTTGTGGAAATTCGTTATTTTATTGTTTTGTGTGATTTATATTTAAACTAGAAATTGAGCCGTTGACTTGGAGCTCATCTGAGTCCATATATTTCCTTAATGAATGGATACCAGGGTCGTCATATTCTATGGATAGGGAATACGGTTAAACTCCCATTCCCAAAACTCGATGTAATTCAACACTGTTCAATATAAATTTGTGAACATTTACAAACTTTTTAAAGGCGATTCCAATTATGCTATTAGCATTATACTGACAATTTCAATAAAACCATCACTCACATTATAGGGGCAGTAGCACCTTTTGATAATTTTATATTTTAAATTTGATAATTGTAAGTCAATGATAAACTGATTATTTTGATGGTTTCAAAAATCTCATTACACAAAGCAATCATCCATAGTCGGAGAACAAATTATAAAGATTAACATGAAGTCGGCCATGTTTGTGTGAAAACCTTTAATTCAGTTTATGCAAGAAAAATGAATCGCATGGCTGAACTTTACATTATATATTTGATTCATTTCTGCTTTATTCAGTTTCAATACATAGTCTTTCAATTGGAACCATGACATCACCTTATATTCCCCCTTAAACCGTGCTACTGCCCCTTCAATGTCACCATTTTGCATCACCTTAAGTATTTCTGTTAAGGTATTTTGACATAATACTTAAGTGTATTTCTTCTCATTTGAATTTCATGGTACAGGAACGTATTTGTTTTGATATGATAATTTTCGTAATCGTTATGTAGCGATGTTTTGGTCATATGAACTATCATAAGTCATCTTAAAGTTTCACATTTTCATTACTCAGAAACAACGGGGAAATGATGCCATCACTGAACTCGACGGTAAAAATAAACATTTACAAAGTTCACTTAAGTTGTTGTTTTCATTGTATTATATTAATTTATCGATCATTTTCTTTGACAATCACTGCTCCAGTTGTACTTGAACATATCTCTAACCGGCTGAACCTGGAATCACAATCTAATAACATTTAACCCTGGTTCCAGAAATTGCTTTCAGAGTATATACCACACGACAACAAATTGGAATCAGTGTTGGGTGTGATATCATGTTTTCTAGCGCACATTTCGTAAGAACTTTGACTCTAATCTTCATTTGTGATCATCGATACAGTGACAATGACGTGGGGAAAGCTAAAACTTTCATTCGACCCAATAATAAACCCCTGTCTGATACCAAAGGGTCCAAATGAGGTTAAAAACCCTTACATTTGACATGAATTTTCAACGATATACATGGACGGCTTCTGAACAGTTTAGTTTCACGATGCACATGTTTATCAAGATTCGTTGATGTCAAATCCACGACACTTAGAATCAGGATAAGGCCTGCGCAAGCATGTCTCAGTTTTTCAATGTCCTCCAATGCTACAATTTTATAGATTTATTTGATACAGAGTCTAAACTTTACTCATGTAATATGATATGGTTTTCACAAAAGACTAATATCTCAGCAATATTTTGTCATTTCTTTCAGAGAACAGACTTGACCATAACCAAACAGCTCTCTCACTCACACCTTGCTACTGCCATACAGTCAACATCGATGAAACTTGATTCTGCGACAATTCATACACAGCTATAGAAAGTTGAATAGCTTCAAACTTGTATTGAAACAAAGTCAGTGACATGTCTTTCAATATTGCAAAGAGTGTGACAGCGTAAAACAATAATGAGCTCTGTGGCTCATCAGGTTTCATAATGTTCAATACTGAAAGACGAGCGCCATGTTGGTTCTTACATACACCCTTCCACTCTCAATTATGGAAATCTATAGCTTCTCATAAAGTTTGACATGTCTGATAGGAAAATGGAGATCTAAATGTGAATGAATTGAAATAGGGTGAACCACACCGAAAGACATAGAATGTTTTCCTGACAAAGTTGCTTGTATTTTCCTGTGCTTTTGGGCAACATTCATTGGAAATAAGGTGCATTAAGGCATTGGAAGATAACAAAATTAATCTTTATTAAAAACAAAAAGAAAGGTTTCCTTGACTTCCATTATGAATATTCCTCCCTCTTCTAAGTGCTTCTCACTTAAGTTTATCACATTAGTATGTTTTACTTGTATCTTTGAATGCATCTGAATTTTAAATCTTAATCTTTAACAGTTGTAGCTTAATACTTAAAACATAAAACATTTACCAGCAGTACATTTAAAAGCGAAGAACGACATTCAAAAGTCAAAACAAATTGCATTGCACGCATAACAAATATAGACATAGACATAAATAACAAATTGCAATTGCACAGGTAATCATACATAGTTACACCTCCAGTAACATTATGCATCAAACATATAGCATATCAGTCATACACCTTACATGCATATAATATATGCTTATGCCTAGATGTAATAAAATACTGCATGAATTTCTTCTGTAAATGATATTGAAGGTGTTTTGATCAACCCTGTTTTTCTTCATTATCTATCACAAAGCTTTACTTATATGTATTCATGAAAGATATGTCACAAATGGGTGACACAAGTTCCTTAAAAATACTTTTGAACTGATTAAAGGGACAGTCCTATTGGGGTATTTTTGGAGGAAACACAATTTTCCTTATCAAATTGTCAAATATAAAACATGTACTAATTGTTATTATCATGTACTAGCATGATTTACATTAAAATGACTCCTTGAATTTTGTTTTAGAAATAAATACCCTGAAGGCGAAATAGGTTTGTAGGACGTGGCTCCTGTTGCCCATATTAGGAGTCAAAGGGTTACCAAATCTATAAATAATAACTCCCGTCAACTAAGGAGTCAGAACATAAGGTATCAGTTTTCTAGGATTTTTATTTTGGAACAGAAGATGCAAATCGTGCCTTTAACCTTTTTGCTATGGCCTATATTGAGGGGTCACAGGGTCACCAAAACTATAAATTAAGCCAAAAGAGCTAATAATACTCCTTTTTTTTCCGTAAAAATACTATGTTCCTTTCTTTGGAATGTAAAATATTTCTTAAAATATTGATTTGAAAAAATACTGTAGTGTAAATGAAAATGTTCTAAAAACATACAAAATCTTTATTCTCTCTTAAAATGGAATAAAGCACTAATGTCTCAGCTAAATACATAAACAACCTTTGAGAATTATATAAATAAAAAGTTAAATTGAGTTAGCAAAAATATAAAACAAATATTCAACCTCTGATTTTAACATAATGTTTTTTTGAAATTGCAATTTTAACATAATCAAACTGTGCATAACCATAGGAAGTAGTTCCAAAGGCAACAAAACCGGTCTTTAGGGAATCAGGAAGCCCAGTGAAATTAAAAAACTTTTCCCCATTATAGAATCCAATCGCTTGGTTTTCCTGCGGAAGAAATGTCAATATGAGTCATACTTTTATATTTTTATGTCATAACATAAAAATTCTGAAGAAGAAATGATAGTAACAAAGATAAAATGTAAAAATATAAAATCAATTATTTTCCATAATTGAAATGTTAAATACTCGAGAAATATAAATTACAACACCACTTGTTAATCATATGTATTACATGAAATGGTAATATATCAATATTCTGGCCTATGTAAGATAATTTATTATAAACATGATGTTTACTTACAACAACATCAAGAGACACTTTATTCCAACCTGGGAGAGGCGTTATTGTACCTTCTGTCAGCTTATTGGTCGTGAACTCTGGAACAAAATGTTGGTATTTCAGTTGTGACAATATATAGAGATCATTTACCGAGTGTGCTTCTGTATCATTAATATCATATATTAGCAATATGATTTGTAATATACGAGCCTCAAATGTTTATTTCTTTTACAACTCCATAAAACAATATCCATTTCTTGAGAAGATATCCAAAACTTTTCAATTAATTAAGTGTTTGATGTAATCATCCTTGCTCATTTTAACAAGGTTGATCATTACCGTAAGTCAACTTATGAAATTTGCATGTGCTTATTTTCTTAATCAAACTTAACAAAATGAAATTGCTTTATGACTTGAAATAAAATCCTTCTCACCTATGGATGTAGAGAGTATGTACTGGTTTGTCTGTGGTAGAATAACCAGGAATACTCCTGATGCCTTCTGGGAGTTACAGCCCAGGTTTGATACTCTACTTCCTATAAATACCCCATTTGAGCTGTTTTTCAGAGCCAAGCTGAACTCAAATGATGCTTCAATATTTGTCCTGAAATTAAGATTGATAACATGC